>JARQOD010000002.1:441266786-441506658 GCA_033576555.1 Oophaga sylvatica | reverse complement strand
ATTTAAATTTTTCTTAAAATTTTTTTTGCAAAATTTTTTTTTCTTAACTTACAGTAATAGATGAAAATGAAGGTTCTTAGCACATGAATTGGTCAATTCATGTATGCCCATCGGCCACGGCAAGGTGACCTCCCTCTGATGGATCCCTGTTCTACTGAGAGTCCTCAGTGGTTAATATTTTTTAATGGCTAACTGAAAAGATGGTAACAAATTGCAAGCTTTCGAGACTACTCAGGTCTCTTCATCAGGCTACTAATACAAAATCTGAAGAATCACATATTTATGCACAACACATATTTATGCACTTCTGTCACTTCTCAGGTCTCTTAAAAGTAGACCTGAGTAGTCTTGAAAGCTTGCAATTTGTTACCATCTTTTCAGTTAGCTATAAAAAGGTATCTACCACTGATGTCTCTCAAATCTTCATATTTTTCTATGTACTGGCTAACACGATACAAAGATTTATATCTTTCTTGTGGAAAAAAACACATCTTTTCCCTTCTACCATGACAGCACCACCTGAGAGAGAGAGAAGGTATCCGCCCACCAGGACAGGAAACCTACTGAATAAAAAGGCGGTACCGTTCCTCCGCATCAGTTTGGTTTCCTGTCCTCGTGGGAACCTGCAGAATGAAGTGGTACACTTACCCGGGAAGGTTTCACGGTACTCAGGATGCCGTCCGTGGGTGAGGTAACGCCGACTGGGTGGTTGGTGCGACGCCATGCAGGCGGAGACCTCTTGTGCAAATGTCTCCTGCCGACACAGGTCCGAGATCTTGATGCCGAGATCTCCATCTGCGCATGCACCGCCCTCGACAGCCATTTTCCTGGAGTCCACCGCATAGGAAACCATGTACCATAACTGCGAGGGCTCTGAGCTTTCACAAGATATCGGCAGAGCCCCCGCAGCACCGTAGACCCTCAGTGTCACGCCACACATCCGATCACCGCTTCATCCCAGCCTGCAGCAACACTCCACTATTGCCTCCAGCTGCGACCCTGGTACCTTGCTCCACCGTGGCCGGTAAGGTATATCCGCATTATAAGGCTATGTGCCCACACTGCTTTTTTTAAGCGTTTTTGCCGCTTTTTTCCGCAGCGGAAACGCTTATAAAAACACTAGCAAAACGCATCCCATGCAATCCTATGAGATTCCGCAGTTGCTGGGCTAATGCTGCGTATTTTTCCACAGCGTAATCACATCGCGGTAAAATATGCAGCATGTTTATTATTTGAACGGAATTGCGGCGATTCTGCTGCCATAGGATTGCATTGAAACGCTCACTTTACGCATGTGGCTATGCCCACCATGCGTAAAGTGAGCGCTTCATGTGCGGTTGGTACCCAGGGTCTGGAGGAGAGGAGACTCTCCTCCAGGCTCTGGGTACCATATTCCTGTAAAAAATAGAATGAGGTTATGTGCACACGTTGCAGTTTTTTTTCGCTGCAAAAACTCTTTAAAAACGCATGAATTAAGCATCCTATTATTTAGAATGAATTCTGCAATTTTTGTGCACATGGTGCGTTTTTTTCTGCGCAAAAAACGCATCGCGGACAAAAAAGCAGCATGTTCATTAATTTCGCGGAAAACTAGCGTTTTCCCCGCTATATTATTGAGCTAGAATGTTCAGGAAAAATTTGCGTTAAAAACGCGCAGAAAACGCATGCGTTTTTCCCGCGAAAAAGTCCGGTTTTGCTCAGGAAAATTCTGCACACATTGTGCACTTAGCCTGAAAATAAAAAATAGAGATATACTTACCCTCTGTTGGGCCCCGGAGTCCTCCCGCGCCTCAGCGGAGCTGCCGGCAAGTTCTGTTTCCAGAAGTGACCGCGACGTCGCAAAGGTCATTCTCGCTAAGCACGCTTGGGAACGGAACTTGACGGCAGCGCCGCTGAGGAGATCGGGGGCTGCCGGGAGGTGAGTATATCCATATTTTTTATTTTTTTAATTATTTTTAACATTCATCAATAGTAAAAAGGTGGTCACACTTGTTAACACTATGCGTGACAAGTGTGACCAACCTGTCAATCACTTTTCCAAGCAATGTTTCAAATCACTTGGAAAAGCGCGAGCATTCTGCAAGCTAAAAACGCTTGTGTTTTGCCGGAAAACGCATACAAATTCCGTATGCGTTTTAGCTGCGGCAGGGAGTTCCGGAAATGCTCCGGGCAATTCTGGAGCAATTCTGCAACGTGGGCACATAGCGTAAGGAGCACCCCTGTTTTCCCCCCAAATTTGGGGGGAAAAAAGTGCATCTTATAATTTGAAAAATACGGTAACTAAGATTTTTCATTTTCATGTCCCATTGTTATAAACTTCTGTGAAGCAGCTGTACCCATCTGAATTCCTTGAGGAGTGTAATGACCCAGCCCAATGTTATACAATTCTGTGAATCGCTAGATGAATATCTCAACAGGTGTAGTTTCCAAAATGGGGTCACTTGTCTGGGTTTATGCTGTTTTGGCATGTCAGGGGCTGTTCAAATGGAACATGGCATCCGCAATCTGTTCCAGCCAAAATTTTTATCCTGAATTAAAATGTTCCCTTCCTTTTGAGCACTGAAGTGTGCCAAAACCGTTGTTTTACACCACATATGAGGTATCTGTGTACTCTGAATTGGACAACAAATTTTGTGTCCCATTTTCTCATGTTATCCATGGGAAAGTGAAAAATTTGGGGCTAAGGCCTCTTTCACACATCCGTTTTTTACAATCAGTCACAATCCGTCAAAGTTACAGAAAAAACGGATCCAGTGCAAATTGTAAAAAACGGATGCGACAGATCAGTTACTTTGATGGATCCGTCATGAGAGAGAGATTTTTTATGTGCCAGAACGGCTGTGGGAGTTAAATTAAAGGAAAATAAGTTATTCCAGACATGCTCAGATGTAAAAAACGGATCTGTCGCAGGAATCCGTCTTTTGACAGACAGTAACGGAACCTGCGCCCATAGGCTTCCATTATAGCCTACAACGGATGGCGCTGGATCCGTCGCTGTCCGACTTTTCGACGTACAGAAAAAATGTTCCTTTTATCCGTTGCCTCCGTTTGACGGACAAAGATTTTTCGACGGATCCGTCAAAAGACAGATGAAATGTGCGGCCATCGGTCGCAATCCGTCACCAATACAAGTCTGAGAAAAAAACGGAACCTGCAGCATCAATTGTAGGATCTGTTTTTTTCACAAGACGACGGATTGTGACTGATGGCAAAAAACTGATGTGTGAAAGAGGCCTAAAGCAACATTTTTGTGGGCAAAATTAAAATGTTCTTTTCTTTCCACATTGCTTTCCTTCCTGTGAAGCACCTGATGGGTTAATACGCTTATTGAATGTGTTTTTGAGCACCTTGAAGGATGCAGTCTTTAAAATGGTGTCACTTTTGGGTATTCACTTTGGCTCCAAATGTGATGCGGTCTCTAAAGAAAAAAAGTGTACATTTTGTTGGAAAAATAAAAAAATGTTTCAAAAGTGATGTAAAGTAGACCTGTGGTAAATGTTATTTATTAACTATTTTGTGTCCGATAACTGGTTTAAAGGCATAAATCTCAGTTTTATGACGTTTAAGACGTTTTACATCAATTAAGGAATTTACTCCAAAGACCCTGTGAGAACATCACAAAACATTACCAGACCCCAATCAGAGGGCAATAAAACTTTCACACTCCTTATCTATGAACTGTTCCAATATTTATGTTCATCTCTATCTCCCATAATGACAGTTCTGCTTTACGTCACTTGTCTTACCTATTGCATTTTTTCTGTGCTGTGTTGTGCATAAATATGTGATTCTTCAGATTTTGTATTAGTAGCCTGATGAAGAGACCTGAGTAGTCTCGAAAGCTTGCAATTTACCATCTTTTCAGTTAGCCATTAAAAGGTATCAACCACTGAGGACTCTTAACTCTAAATATTTTTCCATTTTTTTTTGCCAAATTTTTGATCTTTTCATAATTAGACACAAATCATATTGACCTAAATTTACCACTAACATGAAGTACAATGTGTTGCGAAAAAAAACTCTCTGAACCACTGGGATCCATTGAAGCGTTCTAGAGTTACCACATAAAGCGACACTGATCAGAATTGAAAGATTTGCCTGGGTAGGAAGGTGAACGCCTGCTTCGACATGAAGGGCTTAATAATTTTCTAGCCTGGATTTTCGTAGTGGTCCATGTATAATACATGACACATCTGATTTGCCAGCAGAATATTAAGCAGCAGAAGGTGAGCTGATGGATATTTAGCATTTGGGGAAAGATTCACTAAAACTTTGTTTGAATTGTTTCGATGTAAATGCTTATGTCCCCAAAAAATTAGAAAGGTATTCAAGGAGTGATACCTTTTATTGGCTAACCAGAGAAATTATATTTGTAAGCTTTCAGGGCTTGACTTATAATGTAGGCTGATGAAGGGGCCGCCTGAGCCCTGAAAGCTTACAAATATAATTTCTCTGGTTAGCCAATAAAGGTATCACTCCTTGAATACCTTTCTAATTTTTTGGGACATAAGTATTTGCATCGATTTTTCTGGCTAACACGGTACTACAATATTATTTTGTATTGTACATAGTTTGAATTGTTTGAAATCTCTTCTCTTTCAAGTCTCAGCAGTCAAGTGAGCTGTCAATGGTTGACTGATTTCCCTATATGTGTTCATAAACAGATGGTCGTCAGCCATAGATTAAGACCATCTCAGTCTTTTAAGGTCAGTTTGATCAGGGCTTTCAGTATATAAAATGAAAACTTGCGCTTAAAGGGGTTGTCAACTTTATCTTGTTAATGTGCTTTCCATACAATCCGATCAGGACTTCTGTCCATACAATCCCTTCTTGAGGAATATGGGATCAGACAACTCCAAATCTAAAACACTTCACATGGGAAAGCTGCTTTTGTTTTGGGAGGAGGCTGATGGACTGGCCTGGTCATATTCTGTCATATTTTAGGTTGTCTAATCTAACCTTGTGCACCACACTTGCGGTTTATTTTTTGCCACTATTGTTGAACGTTAGACCACCTTCCGTTCCTGGTAGTATGCGCCCGTTCATTAGAGGGTCACGCCCCTTCATTCGCAATAAAAGTAATTTTTGCCAGGTGTGCCCGAAATTTTACATGCCTGTGTATGTATATTATAAAAAATGTTATAGTATAACAGACTAATCATTGTCTGGCACAACAATACCATTTTTTTAACAGTGGAATATTGGTGATTTCATATTCATTATTTTATTTGTTACTAGAAGTCTGTTTGTGGTATTTGAACCTACAATCGATCAGTCGCTTATACTATTTACTGTAAAAACATAGCATCGCAGTACATAGTAAAATCCTGGTTCTCATATGGAACTCAGCTGGTGACTGCTTTCAGTAGTTAAACTATAGCAATCAGTTGTTCATCATTTAGTCGCCTTTGGAAATTCTCTTTCATACATTACACAGAGTTTGTAGTCGGCAGGAACATCTTATATACTTTTCAATTTCGTTTTAACATATTTTTGTTTTGTCAACAGGTTATTGGACTCTTAGATGTTTTTACCCCATCAAAATCATTTGAGGAGTTCAATGATGTGTAAGTACATGTCTGCTTCGTATAGTGATTTAATTTATCCACCCTAAATGGGTTGTCTGGCTAAAAAATAAATCTAGTTAAATGCATGTAAATTATGGGGTCTCTGAAAAGTGGTCTAAAATAGCTTCCATCACATATTTCACACTGCAACCTGTCATAGGTAGTTATTAGTTGCCTAAAGAAGTACTGTTCCAGATTGATGTCTGTACACCATGCTACAGCAAGTTCCTGTTCCGTTCCTAGCTTAGAAGAGCATCATGAACTGGCATAGCTGACCTACTCACTCAATCCAATGACTTTACAGCAGGACATAAAATGCTGAAGTTGGATGAAAAACAGCTAGTACACAGTGTGGTAAAAAGAGAGACTAAGTTGTTACCTGGTTCCAGTGTGGCTGTGGCCTCAGAAATCTACAGTTGCAGCTATGTGCAAACCAGGGCCATGGACAGCATTAGATAATAGCTGGAGCTGGAAAAATTCTCTTTGCGCATGCAGGGCTCCAAGACAGTTGGTGTGTAAATTACAGGTTTCGGTTCACTACGACATGGATGATTGTCCAGACTCATTCCACCCTATGATGCAGTGAACTAAAAACAAAGAAAGAGGCACATGCTGAAAAATAGGAATCACCAGAAATAAGAGTAAAAAGCAATGCTTTAATAATGAAACATGCAAACAAGGGATAATATTAAAAACCAAGACATGGAAACTTCACATGTCATGCCCATAATGCGGCAATGCCACTCCTCCAAAAAGAACTGTTCTAAGATATGAGTGGCCCCAGATGCGACTATGCAGACTAAGCTGGTGGGTATGGAAAGATGGAACACATAAATACGTTGGTGTACTAAGTGGAAAAATAAGTACAGGATTATGAAACTCAATCTGCCTAATATATAATAGGACTATGTTCACAGCACCATGTGAAAAAATTATGAATAGCGCCTATAATATAACAACTACATAAACATCAGCAAAAATATAGACAATTGCCTTCAGATACGAGATGTGCAGCATCTGAAACAATGGATACTGGAAGCCTGTGCCAGCATTTCTTCTGCGATGTTGCTATCAGTGTGTCAAGAGTGGGAGAAGAGGGTTGTGTTGACAATCCAATCCAACACAATGGGCAGCACGTTGAACACAGTGGTCATAAACTTGTAAATAACTCATGAAAGAATAAAGTTATGTTAAAACCAAGCACACCATTGTTTTTCATGTGAAATTCTTAATAAGTTTGTGTCACATGACCCTCTTTCCATTGGAAACAAAGTTGGATCCAAAATGGCCGACTTCAAAATGGCCGCCATGGTCACCACCCATCTTGAAAAGTTTTCCCCCTCCCATATACTAATGTGCCACAAACAGGAAGTTGATATCACCAACCATTCCCATTTTATTTAGGTGTATCCATATAAATGGCCCATCCTGTACACAGGATTTTCTGTGCCTATCTGCAAGACTGTCAGGCTGACAAGAATGAGTTTACAACTGGGCACAGCAAGACTGAAGCAAGAGATAAAATAGAAGCTGTTTTGCTTAATGAACCAAGGAGATTTTTTTTCTTACTTCATCACTGCTCCTGCTTCATGTCCAGTTGTAAAACTGGCAACCTTTTTTTAATGTGTACCTAACAGGGACTGCAGCTTGAAATATGTACTGGCCTGGCAGCCAAAGACAACTTCTTGGATAACCCCTTCAATTCTCAACTGCCATCCTGAAACTCTTGTCCATGACTAGCTTTGTTTGTATTATTTTTTTCATGTACTTTATTCTCCTTTTCATTTTTAGGTATCTGGTGACACATCTAATGGGAGCTGACCTTAATAATATAGTGAAATGTCAGAAACTGACTGATGATCATGTTCAGTTCTTGATCTACCAGATCTTACGAGGTCTTAAGGTACTCTAACCTTTTGCAGGTTGTGGAAGACTTGTAGTTGAAAACTAATCTTGTTGAGCCAAATTGATTGATGGTATTCCACTGTTTTTTTTGTGTTGTATCACAGAGTTAGATTATGAGGTTGTGCAATTTGTCTCTTCAGAGAAGAGTACAAGAACCCTAGTGCCACCTATAGGAAGTAGCAATCCTAAAAGTGTCAACCCTTTAACGAGCCTTGTCACATGACTTAGGATAAATGCCAAAACCAGATCTCAGTTTGCAGACACTGTTTCAGGGTATCACCCATCATCAGTGCAAAGTGTGAGGTTTGGTTGTGTGAGAGGCGTCTGACCAGGATCCAAGGGTTAACGTTTCTAATTGCGGAGAGTGACATGTTAAGCATGCCGAGATGAGGAGACTCTTTTAAGCTGCAATGCCCCTCTGGGAAATATGCAAATTGTCTCTTCAGACAGGAAGAGGAGGTTACACATTCACATCTAGTATCTAGATTTCAGAAAGGTTCATCTATACAAATAACATCTTCTACTTGTATGAATCGACAGGTCACACCGCCTGCTAATATTAGGAAACTATTACAACTTGCTAAACGTGATCAGAGTGGCAAAGAAGGAATACCTTCCTGCCTTTTACTATATTCATGACATTGGACGTACTGATACATCCAATGTTGGGTCCCCGTATAAGATGCAGGCTAAGTATTTTGAACGAGTGATCAGCAAATTGCTTGCTCAAGTCCCTCAAGGGGACAAAGAAATATTGGAAAAAAATGTTTTAAAAAATACATATATAATAAAGATAACATTTCATGTAATTACACATTATCCCCCTTAACCCCTTCACCCCCAAGGGTGGTTTGCACGTTAATGACCGGGCCAATTTTTACAATTCTGACCACTGTCTCTTTATGAGGTTATAACTCTGGAACGCTTCAACGGATCTTCGCGATTCTGAGATTGTTTTCTCGTGACATATTGTACTTCACGTTAGAAGTAAAATTTCTTCGATATAACTTGCGTTTATTTTTGAAAAACCGCAAATATGGCGAAAATTTTTAAAATTTTGCAATTTTCAAACTTTGAATTTTTATTCCCTTAAAACAGAGAAATATGTCACATAAAATAGTTAAGAAATAACATTTCCCACATTTCTACTTTACATCAGCACAATTTTGGAACCAAAATTTTTTTTTGTTAGGAAGTTATAAGGGTTAAAAGTTGACCAGCGATTTCTCATTTTTACAACAAAATTTACAAAGCCATTTTTTTTAGGGACCACCTCTCATTTGAAGTCACTTTGAGGGGTCTATATGGCAGAAAATACCCAAAAGTGACACCATTCTAAAAACTGCACCCCTCAAGGTACTCAAAACCACATTCAAGAAGATTATTAACCCTTCAGGTGCTTCACAGGAACTAAAGCAACGTGGAAGGAAAAAATGAATATTTAACTTTTTAGCCACAAAAATGATCTTTTACAAACTTTTTTTTTTATTTTCACAAGGGTAAAAGGAGAAAATGGACAGATAAGGTTGTTATGCAATTTCTCCTGAGTACGCCAATACCCAATATGTGGGGGAAAACCACTGTTTGGGCACACGGCAGAGCTCGTAAGGTAAGGAGCGCCGTTTGACTTTTTCAAACTAAAATTGGCTGGAATTGAGATTGGACGCCATGTCGTGTTTGGAGAGCCCCTGATGCGCCTAAACAGTGGAAACCCCCACAAGTGACACCATTTTGGAAACTAGACCCCCTAAGGTACTTCTCTAGATCTGTTGTGAGCACTTTGAACTCCCAAGTGTTTCACAAAAGCTTATAATGCCTGGGTGTGAAAAAAAAACAAAACAATTTTCCACAAAAATGATTTTTTAGTCCCAAATTTTTGAATTTTCCCAAGGAAATTGGACCCCAAAAGTTGTTGTCCAATTTGTCCTGAGTACGCTGATACCCCATATGTGGGGGGGGGAACTGTTTGGGTGCACGGCAGGGCTTGGAAAGGAAGTAGTAACGTTTTGGAATGCAGACGTTGATGGGGGTCATGTTCCGTTTGCAGTGCCCCAGATGAGCCTAAACAGTGGAAACCCCCCACAAGTGACCCCATTTTGGAAACTATACCCCCTAAGGAACTTATCTAGATCTTTGGTGAGCACTTTGAACCCCCAAGTGCTTCACACAAGTTTATAATGCCCGGGCATGAAAATAAAAAATCCTATTTTTTTCCCACAAAAAATTATATTTTAGTCACTAATTTTTTATTTTCTCAAGGGTAACAGGAGAAATTGGACCACATAAGTTGTTGTCCAATTTGTCCTGAGTACGCTGATACCCCATATGTGGGTGGGAACCACTGTTTGGGCGCACGGCAGAGCTCGGAATGGAAGGAGCACCATTTGACTTTTTCCAACCAAAATTGGCTGGAATTGAGATTGGATGCCATGTTGCATTTGGAGAGCCCCTGATGTGCCTAAACAGTGGAAACCCCCCACAAATGACCCCATTTTGGAAACTAGACCCCCTAAGGAACTTTTCTAGATCTTTGGTGAGCAATTTGAACCCCCAAGTGCTTCACACAAGTTTATAACGTAGAGCCGTAAAATTTAAAAATCATATTTTTTCCACAAAAATGATCTTTTCACCCCAATTTTTATTTTTCCAAGGGTAACAAGACTCCAAAAGTTATTGTGCAATTTTGTCCTGAGTGCGCTGATACCCCATATGTGGGGGTAAACCACTGTTTGGGTGCATGGCAGAGTTTGGAAGGGAAGGAGCGCCGTCTGACTTTTTCAACGCAGAATTGGCTGGACGCCATGTCGTGTTTGGAGAGCTCCTGATCTGCCTAAACAGTGGAAACCCCCATAAATGACGCCATTTTGGAAACTAGACCCCTCAAGGAACTTATCTAGATGTGTGGTGAGAACTTTTAACCCCCAGGTGTTTCACTAAAGTTTATAACGTACAGCCGTAAAATAAAAAATCCTTTTTTTTTTTTACAAAAATGATTTTTTCGTCCCCAATATTTTATTTTCACAAGGGTAACAGAAGAAATTGGAACCCAAAAGTTGTTGTCCAATTTGTCCTGAGTACGCTGATACCCAATATGTGGGAGAAAACTACTGTATGGGCGCACGTCAGGGCTCGGAAGGGAAGTAGTGACGTTTTGGATTGCAGACTTTGATGGAATGGTCTGGGGGCGTCATGTCACATTTGGAGAGCCCCTGATGCACCTATACAGTGGAAACCCCCCACAAGTGACCCCATTTTGGCAAATAGACCCCACAAGGAACTTATCTAGATGTGTGGTGAGCGCTATGAAGCCCCAAGTGCTTCACAGAAGTTTATAATGTACAGCCGTAAAAACAAAAAAATATTTTTTTTTGTACAAAAATGATATTTTCGCCCCCAGTTTTTTATTTTCCCAAGGGTAGCAGAAGAAATAGGACAAATTGCACAATAACTCTTGGGGTCCAGAGTACGCTGATACCCATATGTGGGGATAAACTACTGTTTGGACGCATGGCAGAGCTGAGAAGTGAAGGAGCACCGTTTGACTTTTTCAACGCAGAATTGGCTGGAATTGAGATCAGACGCCATGTCACATTTGGAGAGCCCTGATGTGCCTAAACAGCTGAAATCCCCCAATTCTAACTCCAACCCTAACCCCAACACACCCCTAACCCTAGTCCCAACCCTAACCACAAACCTAACCCTAACACACCCCTAATCCCAACCCTAACCCTAATCCTAACTTTAGCGCCAACCCTAACTTTAGCCGCAACCCTAACCCTAACGGGAAAATAGAAATAAATACTTTTTTTTAATTTTATTATTTTTCCCTTACTAAGGGGGTGATAAAGGGGGGTTTGATTTACTATTTATAGCGGGTTTTTATGATTGGCAGCTGTCACGCTAAAAGACGCTTTTTATTGCAAAAATAGTTTTTGCATCATCACATTTTGAGAGCTATAATTTTTGCATATTTTGGCCCACAGAGTCATGTGAGGTCTTATTTTTTGCGGGACGAGTTGACGTTTTTATTGGTACCATTTTTGAGCACGTGACGTTTTTTGATCGCTTTTTATTTCGATTTTTGGGAGGTTAGAATGAACAAAAATCAGCAATTCATGAATTTCTTTTGGGGGAGGCGTTTATACCGTTCCGCGTGTGGTAAAATTGATAAAGCAGTTTTATTCTTCAGGTCAGTACGATTACGGCGATACCTCATTTATATCATTTTTTCATGTTTTGGCGCTTTTATAGAATAAAAACAATTTTATATAAAAAATAATTATTTTTGCATCGCTTTATTCTGCGAGCTATAACTTTTTTATTTTTTCGCTGATGATGCTTTATGACGGCTCGTTTTTTGCGGGACAAGATGACGTTTTCAGCGGTACCATGTTTTTTTATATCGGTCTTTTTGATCGCGTGTTATTCCACTTTTTGTTCGGCGGTATGATGATAAAGCATTGATTTTTTTGCTTCGTTTTTTTTTTTTTTTTAAGGGGTTCACTAAAGGGGTTAACTAGTGGGACAATTTTATAGGGGGGGTCGTTACGGACGCGGCGATACCAAATATGTGTACTTTTATTGTTTTTTTTTTTTTATTTACAGGAAGAAGTGAATTTATTGGGGAATATTTTTTTTTTTTATTATTTATTTTGGATTTTTTTTTTTACACATGTTTATTTTTACTTTTTTAACTTTTTTACTTTGTCCCAGGGTGGGACATCACAGTATTTTATCAGATCGCTGGTGTGACAGTGTGCACAGCACTCTGTCACACCAGCGATCGCACAGGCATAGATGCAGGCTTCTCAGTGCCTGCTCTCGGCAGGCACTGAGGTAGCCGCCTCCCTCCAGGACCCCGGCGCCATCTTGGATCCGGGTCCTGGGAGGGAGGAAGCCCTCAGAACAGCGCGATCACATCGCGCTGCTCTGAGGGTCTCAGGGGGGCGCGCAGGGAGCCCCCACCCTGCGCGATCCTCCCCTGTGCCCCCAGTACACCGCGATCATGTTTGATCGCGGTGTGCAAGGGGTTAATGTGCCGGGAGCGGTCCATGACCGCTCCTGACACACAGTCATGGGTGTCAGCTGTGATAATCAGCTGACACCCGGCGGCGATTAGCTGCGCTCCCCTCAGGAGCGCAGCTGATCGCCTATGACGTACTATCCCGTCCCCGGTCATACGGGCCCAGGTACCATGGACGGGATAGTACGTCCGATGGCAGTAAGGGGTTAAAAATGGAGAAAAAATAAAGTCTGTTCTATTACTGCATTCATAAAAGACCAGTGTAACCAAATAATGTTATATTACGGTGAAAGCTTTAACAAATTCAAAATTTTAAGGCTCGAGAATCTCGTTTCTGTTTTGTGTTAAATTGGGAAAAGAACTACCGTAACAACGCACACTACACCAATAATAATATAATGCAAAGATAACAAAATTTTATTGGTTCATACAAAAAGTGCAATAAAACATAATTAAAAACGAAATCACTCTAATCCTGAAAAACAGCCTGTAACAATAACTGGGGTACAATAACACAGTTCATGTCAAAATGCAATAACATAGCAATAACAAAAGAGAAAAAAATTAGAAAAAAAATACAAAAAAATTTTGTTATCTTTGCATTATATTATTATTGGTGTAGTGTGCGTTTACGGTAGTTCTTTTCCCAATTTAACATAGTACGTTACTTTCTACCGATTCGCACCTCCCTTTATATTTATTGTCATTTGATGCGCCCATTTCTTTTTCATTATGCATTGTCTCGTTTCTGTTTTTTGACACTTATTGCGTTTTTTTGCAAAAAAAAAAAAAAAGTAATCAAAACATCATAGTTATTCCAAAATAGTACAGATAAAAATGTCAGCTCACTGCACAACAAAAAACCCTCACACGAGGTTCCATCAATGTAGAAAATGAAACTGTTGTGGATGTCAGAAATTGGCTACGTTTTTTTTCTTCTAACAAATTTCTGACTTTTTTTTTTCACTACTTTAGAAGTTTGGTATCGCCACAATCCTACTGACCTGGATAATCATATTGGCAGGTCATTTATACTGCACATTAAATGCTGTAAAATCAATAGAAAAAAAGAAATATTTTATTTTGTAAAATTATTAACCCATATGGTAAACTGTAATAAAAAAAGTATATTTAAATGGGATATATTAACATAAGTTTATACCACCCCCTTTTCCAGTTTACAGTGGGGGAATAAGTATTTGATCCCTTGCAGATTTTGTAAGTTTGCCCACTGACAAAGACATGAACAGTCTATAATTTTAAGGGTAGGTTAATTTTATCATTGAGAGATAGAATATCAAAAATAAAATCCAGAAAATAAATTTATATAATTTATACAATTAGATTTTCTGGATTTTATTTTTGTTATTCTATATCTCAATGTTAAAATTAACCCACCCTTAAAATTATAGACTGTTCATGTCTTTGTCAGTGGGCAGACTTACCAAATCAGCAAGGGATCAAATACTTATTTCCCCCACTTTAAAAATGAAAAAATTGATATCTGTGCCTGTTTAAAGTCTGAAATATCCAAATATAAAATTATATAAATCGTATGTTATCGGCTATAGCTTTTCTACTTTCTTCACATGGAACGTTTTCGTCTGAGGGAATTGAGAACTACTTCCCCTGGCAGCTGTTGATGGACTGCAGTGCTCACTTGACGTAATAATGTCCCTAGAGTGACAACGGGCACAGTGTTTTTTTTTCTGTATGGAGGACTATAGCATTTAATAAGTGGATTTCCAAGTAGTGGACACCCTGTTTAAGGGAACCTGTCGCCTTGGGGCTTATCTACAGCATTCTGTAATGTTGTAGATAAGCCCCCGGTCCAACCTGAAAGATAAAACCTTTTTTTCTTATTATACTCACCAGGGGGGTGGTCCGATGCGGTCTGGTCCGTTGGTATGGTGCCTCCCATCTTCATGCGATGTCGTCATCCTTCTTTCTTCGTTTCGCGCAGGCGCCAGGAAAGGTCAGAGCGGCCCAGCGCCTGTGCACTGCAGTACTTTGCTCTGCCCTCAACAGGGCAAATCAGTACACCTGCGCAGGAGCACGACACGAAGCAAGCAGGAGGGCGGCATCGCAAGAAGATGGGAGGCGCCGGACCTGCGACACCCATCGGACCAGACCGCCCTCCCAGATGAGTATAATAAAACCTTTTTCCAGGACGTCCCTCCTGACAGCACCACCAGGAGGTTGTCCTTCTTATCCTTGATAGGGACAGGAACACAGAAGAGATTATATAGCCCCTCCCCACCACCACCCTTCATTGTTTTTCCTGTCCCTATCAGGGACAGATGCAGGAAAGGAGCGCTGCGAAGATTAAAAGTTACCTGGTGCCAGAATGTATCAGGATCCGGGGAGCAGAAGGCTCCAGGGAACAGCCGTATCCCTCCTTAGGGGGCTTTGGGTGGGTGGAGTCACGGTGGACGGTGGATTCCACAACATCGCTGATACAGAGGTCCCTCAGCGTTTCAGTTGAGCTGTGGGCTCCCGGTGGCTGCCTCATCCCTCTACAGGGGGCTCTGGGCAGTGGCTGCTGCTGTGGTTTCCCGGGCTGCTGACGCCTCAGGTCGGGACTTCCGGGTCAGGAGGCAAGCCGGCGACAAGTTCCGGGGGCGTAGCCTCAGGACTCCGGGTGCGGCCGGAGAGGCAGCGTTACCAGCTGGCGTCTTCTGGGTTTCCGGCACGCCGGTGACAACATCCGCGGGCATGGCCAGGGTCTGGCCGAGGATCACTATTTCCGGCGCTCCGGATTGTCCAGGTCACGACCGGATCAGGACGGGGTGTATTTTGGGACTCCCAGGACATCGTGGAGCTGGGTGCATGTGACTCAAGGCTAGTCAGCGTGCGTTCCAGGCAGCGCATGCGCAGTATGGGGGGTACCTGCAACACCAAGATTGACAGCAGCTGAGCTCGGAAGGAGGACGAATCAGATGTCTTGAACCTGGGTAAGGCTGACTACTTCATGACGGACAACTGACAGCACACCAGACTTAGTAAGATGGAGGGTGCTAACCATCCTGACGTCCAGTCCTTAGAGCTGTCCACAAGCCATGTGAGTAAACGTGGTAAGGGTCGTTTAGCTGGGCTTCAGACCAATAGCTACAGGGCCTTCTTTCTACATTTCCTCTTAGGACAAAGACTTCCCTAAGCTGTCTACTGCAACTACCAAAAAGAAGGCTAACAGATGTCCGTTATGCTCTGCCAGACTGCCAGAGAGTCACGACAAGAAGCTATGTGAAGCATGTATCGCTAAACTGCTTAAAGGGACTCTGTCACCCCATTTTTTGTATATAATCTGCAGCCACCGACATCAGGGCTTATCTACAGCATTAAAGAATGCTGTAGATAAGCCCCTGATGGCGGTGACTGCAGCTTATATATGAAAAATGGGGTGACAGCATCCCTTTAAGGATGAGCAGACCTCCTTACTGACCAATATAAGGACCATGATCAGAGATGAGGTTCAGGCTCCTGTCTCAACGTGTCACCCCAATCCCCTTATCCTAAAAGGCCCAGATGGGATATGGATCCCAGTTCAGAGGAAGGAGAGATATCCGGATACTCTGATCCGGACTCCGGTGAGGGCGAGAGTTCTTCAGTATTACTTCCGGAGGAACTGAAAAGATATCTATTTTCGTCCGAGAACACTGACATGCTCCTGCAGTCTGTAAGGAGTACCATGATAGCAAACCTCATGGAAGGGAGACCCTGGAAGGTGTTCCCATGCATAAACATCAACACGGACACTAGCCTCAGTGGCTGGGGAGCTCACATAGAAGGACGTTACCCTCAGGGAACATGGCCCACATCTGTACGCAACAGGTTCAGGCTCCTGTCTCAACGTGTCACCCCAATCCCCTTATCCTAAAAGGCCCAGATGGGATATGGATCCCAGTTCAGAGGAAGGAGAGATATCCGGATACTCTGATCCGGACTCCGGTGAGGGCGAGAGTTCTTCAGTATTACTTCCGGAGGAACTGAAAAGATATCTATTTTCGTCCGAGAACACTGACATGCTCCTGCAGTCTGTAAGGAGTACCATGAAAGTAGTGGACTCCACTGAACCATTGTCAATTCACGATGAGATGTTTGGCGGCCTGAGAGATCGCAGGAATAGGGTGTTTCCAGTTAACAACCACATAACGGCAATGATACTGGAAGAATGGGAAGACGTGGGGAAAAAGCTAGTAATCTCAAAAGATTTCAAGTACCGCCTTCCCTTCGATCCGGAGGAAACTAAGGTATGGGAGTCCGTACCAGAGATCGACATTCCTGTTGCTAGGGTCTCTAAAAAAAAAAGTATCCCTTTCGAGGACTCATCTGGTCTGAAAGATCCCATGGACAAGAGATCGGAGGACCTCCTTAAGAAAGCCTGGGAATCATCGGCAGCCATCATGAAGACAAACATAGCGGCCACTTCAGCAGCCAGGTCTATGAGTTTGTGGGTAGATGACCTAGAAAGCCACATTAAAGACAAGGCTCCTGGGGAATGAAATTTTGAAATCACTACCATTACTGAGAATGGCAACGGACTTTATGGCAGATGCATCAGCAGAGTCAGTCCGGTTTGCAGCCAGAAATAAAGCACTATCAAATGTGACAAGGCGGGCCCTGTGGCTTAGATCCTGGATGGGGGAAACCCAGTCAAAGAATAAACTGTGCTCAATTCCATTCTCAGGTCTACATGTATTCGGACTGGTTCTAGATGAGTCGCTTGAGAAAGCATCGGATAAAAACAAGGGCTTTCCCGAAGAAAAACCAAGGAAGATGTCGTCCTTTCGGAGAACTCGTTCCCACCCTAGACAGGACTATAAAGGAAAGGGGAAGTCTGGCAGATGGAGCTGCCCTAAAGGTGGCAAAGGTAGAGGCTCCTTTCGAGACCAGGCATCAAGAACCAGCAGACAATGATGCCAGAGGTATCGGGGGAAGGCTGCAGTATTTCCTGGAAGGCTGGCAGGATATCACTCAGAATCCTTGGATCCTGCAGACAGTTACTCAAGGGTACAGGATAGAATTTACCCAGCTACCTCCCGAAAGATATTGCTTAACACGTACCAAGTCTCCAGCGGTCCACCAAAGACTTCTAGAGGATATGCAAGAGCTTACGGAACTGCAGGTCATAATTCAGGCGCCCCGTCTCCAACATTTCCAGGGACATTACTCCAGTCTGTTTTCTATAAAATAAAAAACAACCAGGAGGGGAATATCGTACAATAATAAACTTAAAACCATTAAATCAGTGGGTAGTTTACAGGCGTTTAAAAATGGAGTCTCTCAGATCAATCATACCATTAATAAGGAAAAGCTCAGTAATGAGCACGCTAGATCTCAAAAATGCTTATTACCATGTACCCATCCATGCCTCACATCAGAAGTATCTCAGATTTGCGATAAAAGACCAGGGGAGAATACATAATTTCCAGTTCCGGTGCCTGCCATTCGGTCTCGCCTCTGCTCCACGTATATTCACAAAACTAATGGCAGAGGTTATGGCCTCCTTGAGAGAAAAGAACATTCTCATCATCCTGTATCTGGACGACCTTCTGTTGGTGGCAGACTCGCCACAACAGATGGAAGAGTCTCTATCAACAACCACGTCACTCCTGCAGAGGCTGGGGTGGGTAATTTTAAAAAATCAAGTCTCGCACCAGAAAGGAAGAAGACGTTCCTAGGGGTACTTCTAGACTCCGAACAGGAGTGCTCATTCCTTCCAGTGGAAAAACAATAGCGAATCAAGCAAGAGGTTCAGGTGTTAATAAAATGAAAATATATATATGCATCAGGAAAGCCATGAGGCTTTTAGGTCTAATGACTTCTTGTATCCCCAGCATCCAATGGAGTCAGTTCCATTTAAGGATCCTATAACGGGAGGTCCTTTCAGTATGGGATGGCAAGAAGGCTTCATTGGACAACAGGATGTTATTACCCAGAGAGGTAAAACAATCTCTGCTATGGTGGATCAGCATAGCAAACCTCATGGAAGGGAGACCCTGGAAGGTGTTCCCATGCATAAACATCAACACGGACACTAGCCTCAGTGGCTGGGGAGCTCACATAGAAGGACGTTACCCTCAGGGAACATGGCCCACATCTGTACGCAACAGGTTCAGGCTCCTGTCTCAACGTGTCACCCCAATCCCCTTATCCTAAAAGCCCAGATGGGATATGGATCCCAGTTCAGAGGAAGGAGAGATATCCGGATACTCTGATCCGGACTCCGGTGAGGGCGAGAGTTCTTCAGTATTACTTCCGGAGGAACTGAAAAGATATCTATTTTCGTCCGAGAACACTGACATGCTCCTGCAGTCTGTAAGGAGTACCATGAAAGTAGTGGACTCCACTGAACCATTGTCAATTCACGATGAGATGTTTGGCGGCCTGAGAGATCGCAGGAATAGGGTGTTTCCAGTTAACAACCACATAACGGCAATGATACTGGAAGAATGGAAGACGTGGGGAAAAAGCTAGTAATCTCAAAAGATTTCAAGTACCGCCTTCCCTTCGATCCGGAGGAAACTAAGGTATGGGAGTCCGTACCAGAGATCGACATTCCTGTTGCTAGGGTCTCTAAAAAAAAAAGTATCCCTTTCGAGGACTCATCTGGTCTGAAAGATCCCATGGACAAGAGATCGGAGGACCTCCTTAAGAAAGCCTGGGAATCATCGGCAGCCATCATGAAGACAAACATAGCGGCCACTTCAGCAGCCAGGTCTATGAGTTTGTGGGTAGATGACCTAGAAAGCCACATTAAAGACAAGGCTCCTGGGGAATGAAATTTTGAAATCACTACCATTACTGAGAATGGCAACGGACTTTATGGCAGATGCATCAGCAGAGTCAGTCCGGTTTGCAGCCAGAAATAAAGCACTATCAAATGTGACAAGGCGGGCCCTGTGGCTTAGATCCTGGATGGGGAAACCCAGTCAAAGAATAAACTGTGCTCAATTCCATTCTCAGGTCTACATGTATTCGGACTGGTTCTAGATGAGTCGCTTGAGAAAGCATCGGATAAAAACAAGGGCTTTCCCGAAGAAAAACCAAGGAAGATGTCGTCCTTTCGGAGGACTCGTTCCCACCCTAGACAGGACTATAAAGGAAAGGGGAAGTCTGGCAGATGGAGCTGCCCTAAAGGTGGCAAAGGTAGAGGCTCCTTTCGAGACCAGGCATCAAGAACCAGCAGACAATGATGCCAGAGGTATCGGGGGAAGGCTGCAGTATTTCCTGGAAGGCTGGCAGGATATCACTCAGAATCCTTGGATCCTGCAGACAGTTACTCAAGGGTACAGGATAGAATTTACCCAGCTACCTCCCGAAAGATATTGCTTAACACGTACCAAGTCTCCAGCGGTCCACCAAAGACTTCTAGAAGATATGCAAGAAGGGAACTCAGAGCAGTTTGGGAAGCACTGAGAAGATGCCAAAAAGAGTTATACGAACGGCATGTCAGGGTCTTCTCGGACAACTTGACCACGGTATCCTTCCTTCTACATCAAGGAGGTCTGAGGCACCGTCACCTGCAGAACTTAGCAGAGTCAATATTTTCTTGGTAAGGGCTCACGGTAAAATCCATCACAGCACTGCATCTGAAAGGCTCAAAAAATCAGATAGCAGACTATCTCAGCAGGAAAAGGTGCAGCCCTCAGAATGGTCTCTAAACGAAGACGTCTTTTTTCAGTTAACCCGGCACTGGGGCACACCACAAATAGACTTATTTGCCTCAAGGAGGAATGCAAAGACAAAATAATTTTTCTCATTAAATCCAAAAGACTGTCCAACTGGGGTACATGCCTTGGCACAGAGCTGGGATATGGAGCTCGCTTATGCCCTTCTACCACTCGCGCTGATACAGAGAGTTCTGAGGAAGATACAGGAGAGTTATACGTCGGTAATCTTAATAGTCCCATACTGGCCCAAGAGGAGCTGGTTCTCCCTATTGAAATGGATGGCGTTGGAAGATCCAATTCTCCTACCATCAAGGCAGGACCTTCTGATGCAAGGGCCGCTGGTTCATCAGAATTTAGAGATGCTACAGCTGTCAGCGTGGATCCTGAGAAGGAGATCTTGGGGTCAAAAGGTCTGTCAGAAGTAGTCTCAACCATGCAAAAAAAGCAGGAAGCCGGTGACCCTCAGCTATATAACTGAAGTTCTGGAATAAATTCTGCTCACAAATCCAGTATCCGTTACTCAGGGTTCAAATATTCCTCAGATCCTAGATTTCCTTCAATCAGGCTTCCACTGGCCGATCACCCCTGGGTGGTAAGGTTCATTGAAGCTACTCAACATATTAGGCCCACAATACGTAGTTCAGTGCCCTCCTGGGACCTCAGCTTAGTTCTAAATGAACTTCGGAAAAACCCATACGAACCTCTAGACCAAGCAGACCTAAGGTCGGTAACATTCAAAGCAGTCTTCCTAGTTGCCATAACTTCAGCAAGGCCGATAGGTGAGAACCAGGCTCTTTCTATAAAAGACCCATATTTAAAGATCCAGGAGGAGTGTATTATCTTAAAATTGGATCCTGCATTTCTTCCCAAGGTAGTTACTGACTTCCATGGAAACCAGGAAATCGTGCTACCCACCTTCTGTCAGAATTACAACAACTAGAAGGAACTTTCTCTTCACTCCTTGGATGTAAAAAGGACAGTGCTGCAATATCTAAAGCTCACAGAGGGCTGGAGAATGGACTCAAATCTCTTTGTCCAGATGGCTGATAAGAACAGAGGGAAGAAAGCTTCAAAAGCTACTCTAGCTAGATGGATAAAGTCTACCATCTGTGCTGCATATGTCTTGGCAGGAAAGACTCCAGCAGAGAACCTTAGAGCTCACTCGCTGAGAGCAATCTCGGCTTCGTGGGCAGAGAGTGCTGGAGCATCTATGGACCAGATATGCCGAGCGGTGACTTGGTCTAACTCGAATACCTTTTGCAGGTATTACAAGCTAGACGTTCTGTCAAACCAACAGACGGGCTTTGGGAGGAAAGTCCTCCAAGCTGTAATCCTGCCCTAATAGGAGTTATTTGGTATTTCTCGTGGTGGTGCTGTCAGGAGGGACGTCCTGGAAAGAAGGAATTAGTCCTACCGGTAGTAGTGTTTCCAGGAGTCCATCATGACAGCACCCATTATTTACCCTTCTTTGAATTTCCTGTCTGAAGTGTGATATGAACATGTGTAGAGAGGAAGTTCAATAAAATAGCGTTGCATCCATCCTGGTGTGGTACTTCAAAAAAATCACTGAAGAGTGGTGGGAGGGGCTATTTAACTTCTACTGTGTTCCTGTCCCTATCAAGGATAAGAAGGACAACCTCCTGGTGGTGCTGTCATGATGGACTCCTGGAAACCCTGTTACCGGTAGGACTAATTCCTGTTTCAGCAGCAGGTGGAAGGAAGGGAGACACAGTCATTACTAGTGGGGTAGGCGGAGCCCACACAGGATAGAACACCTCAGATTAAAAAGAGTGTTGACCGGCCCCTCCAGCTTGGGCTCCTCCTACTCCAGCTCTCCAGTCTAAAATTTGAGGTCACAGAGGTTAGTCGCTGCTGGAGCAGCTCCTCAGAAGATTTTTTATCGGACAGAGACTTGGACCCACGTGGTTTTGAGGTCTCAGGGGTCTCAGCGCTGCTGGACCCCCACCCCTCCCTTGGCGGATCTGTATACCCTTTAAGGTGGTCCCTGCAGAACCCTGCCGGCCCCGGGGGATGAGGGTTGCTTCCCTGGCGGGGACGCAAACCGCGCTTCTGGGGTCACTGCGTTCCCCGCCCTGGGAGGAAGCGATGGGCATAGCGCCACAAATCCCTGGGGTCCCTGTGGCGCTCAGCTGGGTGAGTACTCAATATTTTAATGTGTTTGAGTGCTTCAGCGGCTGCTGCGGCAGCCGCTGTTACATGTACATGTTGGTGATGGGTGTTTTTTTGTCCGCAGGTGGATGCCTGCAGGACATGGGAGCGGGGCAGGAGACGGAGAGCGGAGGAGTCACGCGCGCTTTTTTTGAAGCCGGCGGGGGGCGTGGCTTCGCGCTTCCCCGGTCTTTCGCAGGCAGGAAGCGCTCTGAGCGCGCGATTTTCTCCTGCCTCTCTTTTCCGGCTTCCACTCCTTCACAGCGCGGCGGCCATTACTGAAGGTGGCAGGCTCCTCGGGCTCCTCACTCTCCTCTCCTCCCGTCAGACCGAAGGAACACTGCACCGCGGCCAGCTGGGTGAGTCGCTCCTGCCTGTCAGGGCAGAAGCTTAACTCCCTCACCCCCGCACAGGGCACCTTTCTGAGGCACAATTAAGTGGAAGACTGCGCTGTCCTGCAGCTGTGGCCTCATATAAGAGGCCTTTTTTTGTCTGGGGCTCGCACACCCTTTTCATTTAAAGAGGTTGTGGGGAGTCTGCGACATTAACCCCTTGGCAGACAGCTGGGGTAGCTCTCTCTTTAAGAGCTTTAACCCTTCAGCGTTTTCTTTTCTAGTTTCCTTAAGGAACCACACTGTTCTAGTTACTGACAGGTTTAACCTGCCATATACTGTGTGAGGGCATGTCAGATCAGGGTCCAGGAGGCGCGGATCGTCTCCCAGATCCGCTACAGGATCAGTCTCGCGTATCTGACACGCAGACCTCGACGGCGTCAAGCGCAGCGGTCGGAGGTTTAAGTGATGTCAAAATGGAGGCCCTCACTCGTTCTATTGATGGCCTGTCTGACCTTCTAGGTTATTGGGTGTCAGCTAGATCCTCTCATGGCAGGAAGCGCCACAGGCCGATGCCATCCTTTCCGCGTAGCGACTCGGAGATCTCTGGTATGGAGGGTTCTCCTTCAAGCTCGGATGGGGAAATGTCCGATTCGGATAAGGAGGATCGGCAGGGACACTCTGCCTCTCTTTTGGGCCGTACAGAGGCTTTTATTGGAGCCATGAGGGAGGCGTTGCAGTTACCGGAGGAGGTAACTAGACGTCCTGGTAAATCGGCACGGATGTTTCAGGAGTCGCATAAGTCGCGATCAGCATTACCATCTCTGGATGAGCTTAATGGGGCAGTGGAGAAGGAACGCCTGTGTCCAGATAAGCGTTTTCAGGGGACACGGTTTTTTGAGACACTGTATCCGTGTATGACGGAGTTGATTGATAATTGGATTCCTTCTCCTGAAGTGGATGTCCCTTTATCCCAGCTTAGCAAATCCTCGTTACTTCCTGTTAAAGGGAAGGCGAGTCTGCAGGATCCGCTGGACAGAAAAACGGAAATGGCGGCGAAATCCATCTACGAGGCCGCGGGTCATGGATTCAGAGAAGTACTGGGTTCCATGTGTGCTTGTAAAGCTTCCCTGAGCTGGTTGGACCGTCTACGGACGGCGTGGCAGGATGGATCCCCGTTATCCGAGGTAGATGGGTTGTTCAAGTTGTTGGAGGATGCAGCCCGATATGGCAGTGATGCAGGTTTGGATACTGCGTCGCTGCTGTCCAGGGCGCAATCCTCGGCGGTCACAGTCAGAAGAGCACTGTGGCTTAGACAGTGGACCGGGGACGCGGTTTCCAAGCAAGGTTTGCTATCTTTAGCTTACAAGGGTGGTCAGCTATTTGGATCTGACCTCACGGAGCTGATTGCCAAGGCAAAGGCAAAAGAAACGGCTTTACCTCAGCGAAGAGCTGTTACTTCCGCGTCTGGCAGGCCTAGTGCCGGTAGTAGTCGGCGGTCCTTTCGGTCCAGGGGACGGTTCGGTCAACCTTCTTGGGGATCGGGTCGTCCATCTTTTTCAGGAAAAAAGACCTCTCAGAAATCCCGCGCTCCCTGGAAACAGGGCTTCCGTCAAGACAAGCGGGAAGCTGACAAAAAGCCCGCTAAGGCGGACTGACGCCAGGGTCTCACTCGAGTGGGGGGTCGCCTGCTCCAATTCGAATCGACTTGGGCTGCCCGCGTTTCGGACGCCTGGGTGACGCGGGTTGTGTCGGCAGGCTACTTCATAGAGTTTTTTTCTCGACCCCCGGACAGTTTTTGTCAATCTCGCATTCCGTCGGAGCCCGAGCTTTTTGCCGCTCTACTGCGAGAGGTCGAGTCCCTTCTGCAGAAGGGTGTGGTGGTACCGGTTCCGCCGGAGGACCGGGGAAGAGGGTTTTATTCCAACCTCTTTGTGGTCCCCAAAAAGGAGGACAGATTTCGTCCCATTCTGGATCTCAAGAGATTGAATCGGCATGTCCGCACCCGGAAGTTCCGCATGGAGTCACTTCGCTCGGTTGTGGCGGCCCTGTCGCAGAACGACTTTTTGGTGTCAATCGACATTCGCGACGCTTACTTGCATGTTCCCGTCGGAAGGGCCCACCAACGCTTCCTTCGTTTTGCCATAGGTCAGGATCATTACCAGTTTGTGGCCCTGCCTTTCGGGTTGGCCTCAGCACCCAGAGTCTTTACAAAATTCTGGCACCTCTCATGGAGATCCTTCGAAGACAGGGGTTACGATTCTTCCCTACCTGGACGACCTTTTGATTGTGGCGTCCTCGAAGGAGGAGGTGGTGACGGCTCGCAATCTATCCCTTCAGCTCCTGGAGGACTTCGGGTGGCTGGTCAATTGGGAGAAGTCGTCTCTGGAACCGTTGCAGTCAATCCTGTTTTTGGGGATGCATTTCGACACGGGACGAGCAGTGGTGTCTCTGCCTCCAGACAAGCAAGCAACTCTTCTTCGACATGTACAGGTTATGAAGTCTTCGACAGCAATGTCCCTTCGAAGGTGTATGCGCCTTCTGGGGTTGATGGTGGCGTCGATGGAGGCACTTCCGTTTGCCCAATTTCATTCCAGGGCTCTCCAAAGGCTCATTTTGAACCGTTGGGATCGATCGCAGGCTTCGCTGGATGGCAGTGTCATCATCTCCCACAGGGTGCGAGAGTCTCTAGGATGGTGGTTACGTCCGGAAGCGTTATCCCTGGGGAAGTCCTTCCTCCCTCCGAGGTGGTCGGTCATAACCACCGATGCCAGCCTGACGGGCTGGGGGGGGGTCTGGAACGATCTCTGGATTCAGGGAGTATGGTCGTCGGAAGAGTCTGTCCTGCCGATCAACATCCTGGAATTGAGGGCAATTTTTCTTTGCCTCCAACACTGGACGGTCCCTTTAAGCGGTCTACCAGTCCGAGTGCAGACAGACAACGCGACGGCGGTCGCGTATATCAATCATCAAGGTGGGACGAGGAGTTTCAGACTCATGATGGAGGTGTCTCGGATTCTGGTATGGGCCGAGGCCAGGGTGCCAGCCATCTCTGCGATTCACATTCCGGGAGTTCAGAATATCACGGCGGACTTTCTTAGTCGCGAAAAGATGGATCCCGGAGAATGGAGTCTTCATCCGGAAATTTTTGCACTGCTGTGCTCCCGTTGGGGAACTCCCCAAGTGGATTTGATGGCATCCAGGTTCAATGCCAAGTTACCGACATTCATGTCCAGGTACAAGGACTCGAAGGCTGTGGCGGTGGATGCTCTGGTGACTTCGTGGGACCAATTCGAGCTAATCTATGTGTTCCCGCCGATATCCTTACTTCCTCTGGTGTTGCGTCGGATCAGACTGGAGAGAGTCTCGGCTATGTTGGTAGCCCCGGATTGGCCAAGGAGGACGTGGTTCTCGACGCTGGTGTCGCTTCTGGCAGCGCCTCCTTTTCAGCCGAAGTCATTGCCACTCTGCGAGCTGCCAGAGGTCCGGCTACTACTAGGATTTATCACAAGACTTGGGAGGCCTTCTTTTCGTGGTGTTCGGGTTCTTCAAGGAACCCGAGGATTTTTTCCATCCCCAATTTGTTGGCTTTTTTGCAGTACGGGCTGGACAAGGGTTTGGCAGTTAGCACTCTGAAGGGTCAGGTTTCTGCTCCGTCCTTGCTGTTTCGGAAGGCTATCGCCTCGCGTAGGGACGTACGTTCCTTTTATTGCGGAGTAACCCGTTAGTTTCCGCCGCGGAAGGCGCTTGTGTCTCCTTGGCGGCTCAATCTTGTTTTGGAGGCTCTCCAACATGGGCCTTTTGAGCCTATGGATTCTGTCAGCCTTTCTTTGCTCTCTTGGAAGGTTGCCTTCCTAGTGGTGGTCACTTCTTTGAGAAGGGTTTCTGAGTTGGCGGCTCTTTCTTGCTCGCCTCCTTTTCTGGAATTTCACCCGGATCGTGTAGTGCTTCGCACACGGGGCGACTTTCTACCTAAGGTGATGTCACAGTTTCATGTTAACCAGGATATTGTGTTGCCCTCGCTCTGTCCGGAGCCGAGGAATGCGAGGGAACGGGCCTTGCACACATTGGATTTAGTGCGGGCTTTGAAGTTCTATTTGTCTATTACCCAAAGTTTTCGGAAGTCGGATTCTCTGTTTGTGATTCCAGCAGGTCGTTGACGTGGTCAACGAGCTTCCAAGGACTCTATAGCTCGTTGGATTCGGTCGGCCATTTTAGAGGCTTACCGACTTAAGGGCGAACCTTGCCCGATTAAGATTCAAGCTCACTCCACGAGGGCTGTGGGTTCATCGTGGGCCTTTCATCAAGGGGCCTCGGCAGCTCAGCTCTGCCGGGCGGCGACCTGGCGCTCTGTCCACACGTTTACAAAATTTTATAAGGTGGACGTTAGTGCTTCCGCTGATGCGGCCTTGGGACGTAGGGTCCTGCAGGCGGCTGTAGTTTAAAGTTCTTGTGAACTTGTTTTTAGCGCCGGTTGCACTTTTTATTTAAGTTGTTGGGAATCTGCCTCTGTTGGTTTTTTGCCCACCCTTAATTTTTGGACTGCTTTGGGACGTCCCACTAGTAATGACTGTGTCTCCCTTCCTTCCACCTGCTGCTGAAAGACGGATTTTGGTAAGACCTTACCTGTAAAATCCTTTTCAGCGAAGGAAGGAAGGGAGACACAGCTCCCTCCCATGGCAGAAGTGTTTTGTTGTGTTTTCAGATGCGGCGTGACCCTTCTCTGATAGCGATTATCTGGGCTGAGGTCGGCGCGCTAAGGCTCTGTTTCCAGCATTGCCAGCTCATCGCAGTGGTCAGGTTCAGTGAGTAGTACCTGGGACTGTGTGGTTTTTTCTGTTATATGCATAACCTGTCTTTTGGTTTTTTTCTCTGAAGCTTTTTTCAGAAGGGGTTATGTTGCTCCGCTGGTGATATTTGCTCTTCCTTAGCTTGTGTACGGACTGGAGAGCTGGAGTAGGAGGAGCCCAAGCTGGAGGGGCCGGTCAACACTCTTTTTAATCTGAGGTGTTCTATCCTGTGTGGGCTCTGCCTACCCCACTAGTAATGACTGTGTCTCCCTCCCTTCCTTCCTTCGCTGAAAAGGATTTTACAGGTAAGGTCTTACCAAAATCCGTCTTTTATCTTTGAGGTCGGACCAGGGGCTTATCTACAGCATTACAGAATGCTGTAGATAAGCCTCGAAAGGCAGTGGCCGTATCGTAATGCGGCAGAACGAAATGACAGGTTCCCTTTAATGTTTGGGGAGGAGGTTTGTATTAATATAGCAGTGTAAATCCCATTGCTTTCTTTATACAATCTTTCCTGTACACAGAGTTGTATTAATGTGATATCTTAGGCCTCTTTCACACCTCCGTTGTGTGACTTCCGCCCAAGTGTGAAAATGGCGGATCCGTCAGAAAAGTGTAAAAACGTATGTTAAACTGGTCAGTTTTCTGACGGATCCGCCAGGAAGATTTCACCCGGAAATGAAGAAAATTTTGTTCTGGAAATTGAGAGAGAGAGAGAGAGAGAGAGAGAGAGAGAGTAGTAGTCCGCCATTTTGGCGGAGCAAAAAAACGTTGCATTGGCTGTTTTTGTAAAATGACGGACGCCAATTTTTTGGCGGATCCGTCAAAAAAAACGGACCTAACGGACGACCATCCGTCAAAATCCGTCACTAATGCGAGTCAATGGGAAAAAAACAGATCCGCCCAAAAAAAAATGGCGGATCCGTTTTTTTCACATTTTGACAGATTTTGACTGACGTCGCACGACTGAAGTGTGAAAGAGGCCGTAATGTGAGCGATTTTTCCATTCACTGACACTAAAGTGACTTGGAAAAGTGAGCTCTGACCCACATGATGTTGTATTCTGACCCAAGTAAATGTTACACCATACACTTGATTCTAGCTTAAAATGAAAATTCTGGATTGTTTAAGGGGCACACTATTCATGAGTTTTCTTTGTTATTCAACGCAGATCCCTAATAATTTCCTTTTCTCTTATTTCAGTATATTCACTCAGCTGATATTATCCATAGAGTAAGTATGTTTCTGATAATGCTATATGTGAACAAATGGTTAACCTTAAAGGGGTACTTTGTTCCCAGACAATTAGTAATATCCAGAAGATATGTCACAAATGTCTGATGTGGTTCAAATCTCTGGGATCTGAACCTGTCGCGAATGTGTTTTTTTTTTAACTGAAGTTTTGATAAGAGCCCAACTAAGTATGTGTGTGGTAGTATGAAAAATTGCCAAAGAGAATGATTGCAGGGAAGGAAAAAATGTATCCAGCTTCTGATCCACAGTTCAAGGAAGCATGGTAAAATCATGACGTCTTTATTCCAGAAGAGTTAAAAATCAATACAAAAATACTGAAAACAAACAAGTCTAAGAATGCACTTGTGTTCAAAATGCGGTTCTCAATCTTCTGTTCCCCCTTACTATTCCTCTACCATAGAGGATGCTTGTTTCCTGTATTTTTGAATTTTTCTACTGATTTTTAACTCTTCTGGAATAGACTTCATGATTTTACCATGCCTCCTTGAACTGTGGGTCAAAAGCTGGATCAACTTCCGTCCCTGTGTCTATCTAACAACATACGGTGGATTGTTTCGCAGGCTTTTGTGAATATCGAGCTACATTGAGGAGTGAGCTGTTTTTTTACTTTTCTCTATTCACTCCAAAGAGAACATATGCATATGCGGCCATCGTTCCATTTCTCGTAGGAGCAAGACAGAGATCTAGTTTACGATCGGACTGTTATGACATGTTATGAGGATATGCAAAAAAGAGAGGTGTAGAGCTCACCACACTTGTCCAGAAGATACAAAGCTGAGGTCACTGCATCGGTGGGTGCCATATCCTGTTATTTCGTCACCGCAAAACGGGGCGGTAATAGTGGTAATTTTCGGCATTTTATCGTATGATTTAAAAATTCCTATATTATGAATCTATAAAACGAGGCAATCCATGTGAGGGTCGATTGAAAACTAACACGATACTGGCCCACACAGGCACCCTTAATAGTAGTATACGATGATAAAGGTCACCTGTGTGAACCAGAAACCTGTTAATAACTCTCACATGGATTTGCTCATTTTTATTAATTTACAATAAAGGAATTTTTTTATTCATTGGATGGAAGTGCCGAAAAGTTACTTTCTTACCGCCCTAAGAGGATATGCAATAAATGTTCAGTGTGGGAAAACTATCACCAAAGCCACTGTAGTGACTACCAAACTAACCCCCTAACCACTGTACTGACTACATAGGTGACGCTAACTATCATTCTAACCACCATCCACTGTAATGACTACCAGACTACACATTAAACTACTTTAACCCTTTAACCCCCAAGGGTGGTTTGCACGTTAATGACCAGGCCAATTTTTACAATTCTGACCACTGTCGCTTTATGAGGTAATAACTCTGGAACGCTTCCATGTATCCTGGTGATTCTGACATTGTTTTCTCATGACATATTGTACTTCATGGTAGTGGTAAAATTTCTTTAAGATGACTTGCGTTTATTTGTGAAAAAACGGAAATTTGGCGAAAATTTTGAAAATTTCACAATTTTCCAACTTTGAATTTTCATGCACTTAAATCAGAGATATGTCACATAAAATACTTAATAAGTAACATTTCTCACATGTCTACTTTATATCAGCACAATTTTGGAACCATAATTTTTTTTTGTTGGAAGTTATAGGGGTTAAAAGTTGACCAGCGATTTCTCATTTTTACAACACCATTTTTGTTTTTAGGGACCACATCACATTTGAAGTCACTTTGAGAGTTCTATATAATAGAAAATACCCAATACCCAAAAGTGACACCATTCCAAAAATTGCACCCCTCAAGGTGCTCAAAACCATATTCTAGAAGTTTATTAACCCTTCAGGTGCTTCACAGGAATTTTTTGGAATGTTTAAAAAAAATGACCATTTAACTTTTTTTCACACAAAAATTTACTTCAGATCCAATTTTCTTTCTTTTACCAAGGGTAACAGGAGAAATTGGACCACAAAATTTGTTGTGCATTATGTCCTGAGTACGCCGATACCCTATATGTGGGGGTAAACCACTGTTTGGCGCACAGCATAGTTCGGAAGGGAAGGAGGACCGTTTGACTTTTCAACGCAGAATTGGCTGGAATTGAGATTGGACGCCATGTCTCGTTTGGAGAGCCCCTGATGTGCCTAAACAGTGGAAACCCCCTAATTCTAACTCCAACCCTAACCACAACACACTCCTAACCCTCATCCAACTCTAACCACGAACCTAACACACCCCTAACCCTAATCCAAACACTAACCTTAGCTTTAGCCCTAACCCTAATGGGAAATGGAAATAAATACATTTTTTTATTTTATTATTTTTCCCTAATTAAGGGGTGATAAAGGGAGGTTTGATTTACTATTTATAGCGGGTTTTTATATTGGCAGCTGTCACACGCATATAGATGCTTTTTATTGCAAAAAATAGTTTTTGCATCTCCACATTTTGAGAGCTATAATATTTCCATATTTTGGCCCACAAAGTCATGTGAAGTCTTGTTTTTTGCGGAACGAGTTGACGTTTTTATTGGTACCATTTTCGGGCACATGACCTTTTTTGATCGGTTTTTGTTACAATTTTTGGGAGACAGAATGAACAAAAACCAGCAATTCATGAATTTCTGTGCATGACAGAAAGTCTCTGAGCCCTGGTAACTCTGATGTCGTCATGACAACATCGGGTTACCATGAGAGCGATCGGGACCCCGCATCATGCTGCGAGGTCACTGAACCAAAGGCAGAGGGGCTGTCAGAAATGACAGCCCCTCTGCCTGCTCCGGAACGCTGCGATCATGTTTGATCGCAGTGTGCCGGGCATAAAGTGCCGGATCGGTCCGTGAACGCTCCTGGCACTTAGTTCCAGGTGTCAGCTGTGAGAATCAGCTGACACCCTGCCGTGATCAGCCGCGCTCCCCCGTGAGCGCGGCTGATCGCTTATGACGTACTAGTACGTCTAGGGTCAGAAAGGGGTTAATGACTACCAAACTACTGTAATGACTGTATAGGTGACAGTGACTGTCAAACTATATACCAAACCTAGGTAATGACTATAGATGATGATGACTTTCAAACTACACAATGAACCAATGTAATGACTACCAAAGTACCCCCCAAACCAATCTAATGACTGCCAAACTACACACCAAACCTCTGGAATGACTGTATAGGTGACTTTTAGAAAATGAACTCGGCACTCAACTTTAGTATAGTGAGAATAAAGATTTTTATTCACAGTAGTAACACGAAACGTTTCGGTCCTATATCATGGACCTTCATCAAACACAGATACTACTGGGAAGGGGGTTGATCCACATAGGGAAGAAAGAAAGGGCTGGATATAGCCTGTATTGGTGGGGTGAGATGAGGAAGAGGACAATGCCTCTATTGCACTAGTAACCTGTTGTGAAGGAGTCCGGCAGTGAGGATAGGTCTCTGCATTGGACGCGGTGTCGGTTATTTTTTCATATGTATAGGTGACTTTGACTATTAAAATACAAAGCCAACCACTATGACTTCCAAACTACAACACAATCCACTGTACTGACACTTTTTGTGAAAGTGACTGTCATACTACACAACTAACCACTGTAATGACTACCAAAGTACCCCCCCGAACCACTGTAATGACTGCATCTCACCACCAACCACTGTAATGACTACAAGACTACACCCCAAAGCACTGTAATGACTGTTTAGTGGACAATACACAGATTCTGAATGTGTAATCATCTCCGTATTCACTGGTATTCTATCCCAACCAGCCCACAAACAGCCTGATTTAAAGGGAACCTAACATGACCCAAAAACGCTATTTACCTGTAAATATAGGGATAATCTGTAGGTAATTGGCATTAAAACTCTGTGTAACCAGCTGGTTTGAAGTGCAGCTATATAGAGAAAATTAAGTTTTATTCATAGACTAATCACTGACTCTCTGAGGCAGGCGGGTGACGCAGGGAGCACGGATGTAATCACACCCCAGCACTTTATCACAGCTTGCTGTGCACACATGCTGCAGGCCTGGTTGGGGGACCCAGATTTTTTTAAAGGCACACAACCCCTTCAAGCACTGGTGGACACAGACTGAAAACGGCCCCTGTGCAAGCACATTATATGTGCCCTTTGCAGTAATAACTCATCATAATACAGAATTTCACCTGCTTTGGAGGTAGAAATGGGCCCCCTTACCTCTCGGGCTCCTATGCAGCTTCACAGGTTGCCCCAATGAAATGTCCGCCCTTGCCTTCAACTAGTTATGTACTATGTAACAGCAGGTTGCTGTGTCTGTAGCCAACACCACAGACAATACACAGCAATTATTTATCAAATTTCACTGACATAACTTGTGTATGAAGCTGCCATGTTAAAGGGCTATCTCTGTCTGCTCATTTTCACGCAAAGAGGTAGCGGGGAAGGTGAAATTAGTTATACTTTCTGGACCATGTGCATTTATTGTGCACCTTTCCTGCTCTCATGAAGGAATGGTTTTTGGAAGAAACTAGCTACGTTTTACAATCCGAGACAATCCATTAAATGGATCTCTCCAACGTAAAACCCATCCCCTTGACGCCCAACCCCCCTGCTCCATCTCTCTGGAGCACTCTGGAATGCCTGCTCCATCTGCAATAATCTTCATGTCATTCATGACCTCTTTCTCTCTCACAAACTTGCCTTCCTCGGCCTCACAGAAACATAGCTGACACCCTCCGGCACCGCTTTCCCTGCTGCGCTGTGTTACGGTGGCCTCCACTTCACCCACACTCCTTGCCAAGGCAACCAACATGGTGGAGGAGTGGGTGTTCTCCTTTCTACTAACTGCACCTTTAACCCAATCCTACCTCTACCCTCCCTTATCCTCCGCTCTGTCCGCATCTACTCTCCCTCCAACCTCCAAGTGGCCGTCATATACCGACCTCCGGGCCCAGTCACTGCCTTTATTGACCAATTCTCTACCTGGCTTTTTCACTTGCTTTCCATCGACATTCCCACTATCATCATGGGATGACTTCAACATCTCTACTGATACCCTTCAGTCACCACCATCAAACTCCTGTCCCTTACTTCATCTTTTGGACTTACTCAGTGGTCCTCCTCAGCCACCCACACAGACGGACATACATTAGACCTGATCTTTACCCGTCTGCTCTCTGTCTAACTTCACAACCTCCCCTCTCTATCTGACCACCATCTACTCACTTTCTCATCCCTGTCCTCCTCACTTGTCACCCATGTACAGTAAAACATGCGCAGCCCCGCAGAAACCTCGCACACCTAGACACCCACATGCTCTCCGACTCTATTCTACCACTGGCATCCATATCCTCACTCCACGACGCACAGTGCCACTGCTTTCTACAATGCCACTCTCGCATCAGCTATCGACACGGTCGCCCCTCTCGTTCACGGCAGAGTGTGATGCATCAATAGACAACCCTGGCACAATAACACTAAAAAGCTCTGGCAAGTGTCCAGGGTTGCAGAACGTCGTTGGAAAAAAAAACAAATTCGCATGATGATTTCACTGCACTCAGACAATCAACACTCACTTTCAAATCTGCCCTCACATCTGCTAAACAGGCCTACCTCACAACCCTTGTATCTTCCCTCTCCTACAACCCCAAACACATATTCAAAACTTTGAACTCCCTCCTCCGCTCACCACTGCCCCCTCCAACCTCCCTCATCTCTGCTGAGGACTTTGCCACACACTTCAAAAATTAGATTGACCAAACAAGGCTAGTTTTCATTGTTCAACCACCACAACCCCTTTGTATACCAGAGCAATGCCCAAACCCCATAACCTCCCTCTCCAACATCACTGAAGGGGAACTTAACTGTCTCCTCTCCAAATCACACCTCACTACTTGTGCACTAGACCCACCTCCTCCCCAACCTCACCACCACACTTATCCCATCCATAACCCACCTCTTCAACCTTTCACTAACTTCTGGTACTTTCCCTTCTGCTTTCAAACATGCCACAATCGCGCCTGTCCTTAAAAACCAACCCTCGGCCCAACCGCTGTGTCCAGCTATCGCCCAATGTCGCTGCTCCCATTCACTTCCAAACTCCTGGAGCAGCATGTCCATGCTGAACTTTCCTCCCACCTCTCATCTAACTTGCTCTTTGACAATCTCTGTTCCGTCCCCATCATTCCACTGAGACTGCCCTGACCAAAAGTACTAACAACCTACTTACAGCCAAAGCTAACGGACAGTACTCTCTACTCCTCCTTCTAGACCTGTCCTCTGCTTTCAATACAGTTGACCACAGCCTCCTACTACAGATCCTCTCTTAACTTTGCATCAAAGACCTCGCCCTAACCTGGATCTCCTCATACCTTTCCAACCGCACATTCAGCGTCTCCAACTCCCACACTTCCTCCTCACCTCGCCCTCTCTCTGTTGGAGTCCCCCCAAGTCTCTGTTTTAGGACCTCTACTCTTCTCAATCTATACACTTGGCCTGGGACAACTCATAAAGTCCGATGAATTCCAGTACCACCTTTATGCTGATGACACTCAGATCTTACCTCTCTGGCCAAGACGTCACCTCTCTGCTGTCCAGAATCCCGGCGTGTATATCAGCCATATCCTCCTTCTCCTCTCGCTTCCTCAAACTCAATGTCGACAAATCTAAACTCATCATCTTTCCTCCATCTCACAGATCTTCCTTATCTGACCTATCTATCACAATAAATGACATCACACTTCCCCCGTACCAGAAGTCCGCTGCCTCGGAGTAACCCTTGACTCGGCCCTGTCCTTCAAACTGCACATCCAAGCTCTTTCCACCTCCTGTCGCCTCCAGCTCAAAAATATTTCCAGAATCCGTCCTTTCCTCAACCCTCAATCTACTAAAATGCTTGTTCATGCCCTCGTCTCCCGCCTCGACTACTGCAACATCCTTTTCTGTGGCCTCACTGCAAACACTTTCATACATCTCCAGTCCATCCTTAACTCTGCTGCTCAAGTAATTCATCTCTCTCCTTGCTACTTCTCCGCTTCTCCACTCTGCAAATCTCTTCACTGGCTCCCATTCCCTCAGCGTATCCTGTTCAAATTACTAATACTGACCTACAAAGCGATCCATAACCTGTCTCCTCCATATATCTCTGAACTAATCTCCCGATATCTTCCCTCACGTAATCACCGATCCTCCCAAGACCTTCTTCTCTCCTTCACACCTACTCGCTCCTCACCTAATCACCTCCAAGATTTCTCCCGTATATTCCTCATCCTCTGGAATTCTGTGCCCCAACACATCCGACTATCAACCACATTCGGATCCTTCAGACGGAACCTAAAAACCCACCTCTTCAAGAAAGCTTACAGCCTGCAATGACCCCTCTGCCTCCTCACCACTACCGGTGCTCCCTCCTCACCAACACAGAGCTGCTGCAACCTCCCAACCTACTGTCTCCATCCCCACCGTCCTGTAGAACAGGGTTCCCCAACTCCAGTCCTCAAGGCCCACCAACAGGTCATGTTTTCAGGATTTCCTTAGTATTGCCCAGGTGATAATTGCATCACCTTTGCAATACAAAGGAAATCCTGAAAACATGACCTGTTGGTGGGCCTTGAGGACTGGAGTTGGGGAACCCTGCTGTAGAATGTAAGCCCGTAAGGGCAGGGTCATCTCCCCTCTGTATCAGTCGGTCATTGTTAGTTTGCTTACTGTAAGTGATATCTGTAATTTGTATGTAACCCCTTCTCATGTACAGAACCATGGAATCAATGGTGCTATATACAGTATATATATAAATAAATAATAATAAAAGGGAAACATTGTGACTGAGCTTCAGGGCTGTTAAACTAAATGGGAAGATGGGTAAGAAAGCTAAGTATTTATAAGCTCCGCATTCTCCCTGGCGTCTCCCATCAGGTTGGTCATTCTTGAAGTGCCAAGCTGCTTAGTTTTGTAATTTATTTATGGGGCGTGTTGACTGCTTACTTTTAAAACCTTTGGATTTTTGTCTGCAGTTCTCAACAGTAGAGTTTATAAAATTCATCTTTCTCAACCATTACAGATGATTGCACTCAAATTTGTTTGTTACTTAACTTGTCTGGTTATGCCATTGCGTATATCTTATTTATAACTTCTATTTTATTTGCTTGTGTTTTACATCTTGTGTTTCTCCTCATGTCTGCAGGACTTGAAACCTAGCAACCTTGCTGTAAATGAAGATTGTGAGCTGAAAGTGAGTGACCCTATATATTGCTTAAAACAATTGTCCTGTAAAGAAGCCCCTTCATCAACATGCTGATCCCTTTGTTCCCTGACACCTGATATCTGGAGTGTCACCCCCTGACGCACGTTTCGGCCAATCTTCCTCAGAAGGGGGAAGGTCTTCTGAGGAAGATTCGCCGAAATGAGTGTCAGGGATGACACTGACTTGTTCTGTGGTCTGGGTAACTATACTCCTTGCTATGTCTTGATGATATGACTATATGTCTTGCGTTGTATGGCTGTTATTATAATTGTTCCTTGGATTATCCATGTACAGCACACTCCAGTGCTCTTGTGAACAATTTCTTTTGCACTTTGCTGTGTGTGTTACAGCCTTTGGATTGTCAGCAGGCATTGATTGTCTTGGAACTACTTCAGTATATTATATTGGGCTTTGCACTGAGTGTAGTACAGACCTGGGGGATATTCCAAAACTTACCAGCATTTACTCGTTTACTTGTTAAGCTGCTTACTCCTCTGTTGCACATTGCACTTTTTGCAACTGACTCTTTTCAGGAATCTACCTCATTACTTTGATTTATGCATTTTATATTCTTATCTCACTTAAAATGACTGTACTAACTTACATTATATTCACTGTGATGGGTGGTTCATAACCATAGCCAGTTATTATCTTTATACATGACCGGTGCAGACATCTTTCCATGTTGGATGACTTATATGTATGAGCACCATATTGAGTGTCTGGTCTTACTATACAGGAAATATGTATATCTTTGTACCGTGTTAGCCAGTAGATAGAAAAATATTTAGAACTGAGAGTCCTGATGAAGAGACCTGAGTAGTCTCGAAAGCTTGCAATTTGTTACCATCTTTTCAGTTAGCCATTAAAAGGTATCAAACCACTGAGGACTCTCAATTCTAAATATTTTTGGTCTTACTATAGATATCCTTTCACAGGCAGTGATGCATGATGTTGGCCATACAGATTAATCCCAGACACACTCCTGTTCAGTTTTTCATTTTCTGTCTGTCATTTTGGCTTCTCCATTCTTTTATATGTTTTTATCTATTTTTTGTCAATGAAATGTATTCATTTAAACCTGATGGTTGTTGGCGGACCCTTTTTTCCTCTGTAGGGTTTTTATATATGTCTAGAGTAGTTAGGTACAAGAAAAAAAGGTAGCACACTGTAGCTCTATAGCTTGCAAACACGAAATATGAAAAATGAATTGCATCATTACCTTAGAAATATGAAAAATTGAGAAGTCTTAGCGCATAAGATGGCCAAATTATGTGAGCCTGATAGCCACGTCAAGGCTCTTCTCGTATATCAGGTCCTAACTAATGCCTATCCTCGCTTAGAAAAGTCTGTCTGCATGGGAACATATGAATCCTTTCTTCAGACTAAAATCTACATCTCTGTGGAGGGGTGATGAACCTGTTGTAATTAAAAAGCCTGTGACCACCAGGTGGAGTGCTCAGGTAGAAGGTAAATTAATACATATCAAAAAACTGACCGGCACATCCAAACATAGATTCAGTGTGAACAGGTGCTAAACCTAGAGTCACCAACTCATATACATACAAGAAAAAAAGGTAGCACACTGTAGCGCTATAGCTTGCAAACACGAAATATGAAAAATGAATTGCATCATTACCTTAGAAATATGAAAAATTGAGAAGTCTTAGCGCATAAGATGGCCAAATTATGTGAGCCTGATAGCCACGTCAAGGCTCTTCTCGTATATCAGGTCCTAACTAATGCCTATCCTCGCTTAGAAAAGTCTGTCTGCATGGGAACATATGAATACTTTCTTCAGACTAAAATCTACATCTCTGTGGAGGGGTGATGAACCTGTTGTAATTAAAAAGCCTGTGACCACCAGGTGGAGTGCTCAGGTAGAAGGTAAATTAATACATATCAAAAAACTGACTGGCACATCCAAACATAGATTCAGTGTGAACAGGTGCTAAACCTAGAGTCACCAACTCATATACATACAAGAAAAAAAGGTAGCACACTGCAGCGCTATAGCTTGCAAACACGAAATATGAAAAATGAATTGCATCATTACCTTAGAAATATGAAAAATTGAGAAGTCTTAGCGCATAAGATGGCCAAATTATGTGAGCCTGATAGCCACGTCAAGGCTCTTCTCGTATATCAGGTCCTAACTAATGCCTATCCTCGCTTAGAAAAGTCTGTCTGCATGGGAACATATGAATCCTTTCTTCAGACTAAGGCTGTGGTTCCACGGTCCGGAACCACAGCGCTTTGGACGGAGCGGAAATTCCGCTCCGTCTAAGCCCCGCCCCCTTTCTGACGCGCGCTCTTTCCGGAGGTGTTCAGGACACCTCCGGAAAGAACGCAGGGCTACATAGCCCTGTGTGAAATTCTGTTGCGGCGACGCACCGTCGCCGCAACACGCGAGGACATGCTGCGGTCTGAAAAGACGCGCCGCATGTCCGTTTACGCAGGTCTGCCACCTGCGTGTTGTTACGCATAGTGGAGACGGGATTTCTTTGAATCCCCTCCACTATGCTGTAACATCTGGACGCTGCGTGTTTGGCGCTGCGCCAGCGCACAGCGCCAAACACGCAGCGTTTACTGATCGTGGAAACTCACCCTAAAATCTACATCTCTGTGGAGGGGTGATGAACCTGTTGTAATTAAAAAGCCTGTGACCACCAGGTGGAGTGCTCAGGTAGAAGGTAAATTAATACATATCAAAAAACTGACCGGCACATCCAAACATAGATTCAGTGTGAACAGGTGCTAAACCTAGAGTCACCAACTCATATACATACAAGAAAAAAAGGTAGCACACTGTAGCGCTATAGCTTGCAAACACGAAATATGAAAAATGAATTGCATCATTACCTTAGAAATATGAAAAATTGAGAAGTCTTAGCGCATAAGATGGCCAAATTATGTGAGCCTGATAGCCACGTCAAGGCTCTTCTCGTATATCAGGTCCTAACTAATGCCTATCCTCGCTTAGAAAAGTCTGTCTGCATGGGAACATATGAATCCTTTCTTCAGACTAAAATCTACATCTCTGTGGAGGGGTGATGAACCTGTTGTAATTAAAAAGCCTGTGACCACCAGGTGGAGTGCTCAGGTAGAAGGTAAATTAATACATATCAAAAAACTGACCGGCACATCCAAACATAGATTCAGTGTGAACAAGTGCTAAACCTAGAGTCACCAACTCATATACATACAAGAAAAAAAGGTAGCACACTGTAGCGCTATAGCTTGCAAACACGAAATATGAAAAATGAATTGCATCATTACCTTAGAAATATGAAAAATTGAGAAGTCTTAGCGCATAAGATGGCCAAATTATGTGAGCCTGATAGCCACGTCAAGGCTCTTCTCGTATATCAGGTATTAGTTAGGACCTGATATACGAGAAGAGCCTTGACGTGGCTATCAGGCTCACATAATTTGGCCATCTTATGCGCTAAGACTTCTCAATTTTTCATATTTCTAAGGTAATGATGCAATTCATTTTTCATATTTCGTGTTTGCAAGCTATAGCGCTAGAGTGTGCTACCTTTTTTTCTTGTATGTATATGAGTTGGTGACTCTAGGTTTAGCACCTGTTCACACTGAATCTATGTTTGGATGTGCCGGTCAGTTTTTTGATATGTATTAATTTACCTTCTACCTGAGCACTCCACCTGGTGGTCACAGGCTTTTTAATTACAACAGGTTCATCACCCCTCCACAGAGATGTAGATTTTAGTCTGAAGAAAGGATTCATATGTTCCCATGCAGACAGACTTTTCTAAGCGAGGATAGGCATTAGTTAGGACCTGATATACGAGAAGAGCCTTGACGTGGCTATCAGGCTCACATAATTTGGCCATCTTATGCGCTAAGACTTCTCAATTTTTCATATTTCTAAGGTAATGATGCAATTCATTTTTCATATTTCGTGTTTGCAAGCTGTAGCGCTACAGTGTGCTACCTTTTTTTCTTGTATGTATATGAGTTGGTGACTCTAGGTTTAGCACCTGTTCACACTGAATCTATGTTTGGATGTGCCGGTCAGTTTTTTGATATAGAGTAGTTAGGTGCCTCAGCTATATCAGTATGGAAAGCTTTTTTAGGCATTATGAAATATCCACATTAGTTCCCTTCCAGAAGTTGTCCTACATAACTAATGGATGAGAATCCTCTGTGCTGTCCATTTGTAATAATGGTAAGGGGTTGTGCGAACGAAAAATAGAAACTTCATCTTGTGTAATCGGTCATGTGTGACAACTTTATCAAAGCGCTTAGAAACAATCTCCAAATTAAGGACCCAGAAGTCCATGGTATAATATTGCATACGTCTTTTGCTGTCTTTTCTACATCTTCACTTTACTTATTTTGTAAATTACAATATTCATTATGCATGCCTTCTCTTTTATGACCCAACACAAAATTCTGTAGCAGGATTCCTGTTAGCATGGGGTAATTGGTAGAGCCCATGAGAGAGTTTTTGGGGCTGTTCTCAAATTGCTTTAGTTTGTATGAAAATAAGGACGTTTGCCCATTGACTTGTTTCTTCTATATGCTACAATTTTCTGGCAATGAGAGATGTTACCTTTGTATAGTGTACAGCTAATTTCCATGGAGCCTGGTCTGTAGTGCCTGGCCAAAGTGCACAATAGTTATATTCCAGAGGAGGGGTTAACTCTTAACATCCCAGTCAGCTCTCTCCAGCTCATTGATTTCTATACAGCCTTTAGCTGCTCACCTCCCTAACACTGCCTTCCCCCTGTCCCCCCTCCTCCCTCTTAGCTTAGCAAGACAGATGCAGTTATACGTCACCAGCATAGCAGCTGTCACTTCAGGACTCCCGATCACAGTTCTCTGTTGGTCCTGTCCAGAGATGTGCTTGTTAAAATGTCCTGTTATCGCTGTGTGTAAATATAGTGTGAAGTGTAGCAAAACGTGTGCTTGGCTAAGCTTTATAATTATAGTTCTACTAATACTTCGTCAGAGCTGTCGCTCAAGGAGGAGAGCCTTCCCTGCTAGAAACCAGGATGTAAGGAGGCTGCATAGCTCTCAGCTGCTCTAGAGAGAACTCGAGTATACACATTTAAGCCTAGTGTTAGGCTGTGTTTCCACGATCAGGAAACACAGCGCTTTGGACGGAGCGGAAATCCCGCTCCGCCCAAATCCCCGCCCCCTAGTGAACACGCGATGAATCCGGATGTGTTCTTTGAACACATCCGGAATCACCGCAGGGCTACACAGGCCTGTGTTATTTCGCTTGCGGTGACGGAGCGTCGCCGCAAGGGAAAAGGACATGCTGCGATCTAAAAAGACGCGCCGCATGTCTATTAACGCAGATCTACTGCCTGCATGTTTTTACGCATAGTGGAGACGGGATTTCTTGAAATCCCCTCCACTATGCTGTAACATCTGGACGCTGCGTGTTTGACGCTGCGCCAGCGCACAGCGTCAAACACGCAGCATTTACTGAAGGATTCCTGATGTGGAAACACACCCTTAAGGCTAAGTGCACACGTTCAGGAATATTTGCGTTTTCTTCGCGTTTTTTTCGCGGGAAAAAACGCGTCAAAAAAACGCATGTATTAAGCATCCTATCATTTAGAATGAATTCCGCAATTTTTGTGCACATGGTGCGTTTTTTTTCCGCGAAAAAAACGCATCGCGGAAAATCTAGCAGCATGTCCATTAATTTTGCGGAATTCTAGCGTTTTTCCCGCTATATTATTGACCTAGAAAGTTCAGGAAAAAATCGCGGTAAAAACGCGTCAAATCTGCACAAAGAAACGCGCAAAATTCGCGCAAAAACCGTGCGTTTTTGCCGCGAAAAAAGTCCGGTTTTGCTCAGGAATATTCTGCAAACATTCTGCAAACGTGTGCACTTAGCCTAATACTTTAATACCAATCTTGAATTCAATGGTAATGCGTTTCTATGGAGTCTTGCGTGTTGCTGTATTTTCATATGATGGTATACATTTTGTTTCAGGGTATTGTATTTTTGTGAATGCTACAATTAAAAATGTGCTGTATGCTGCACTAGATTCTGCTAAACTTACCGTATTCCCCTATAGAAGCACGGTGCTAACTATGGGTCCACTATCCACCCGCCTGAATACATGTGGTCTTAGGCTTTGTGCACTGTTGCGTTTTTGCTGGGTTTTTTTTTTTTTTTTTTCACTGCAGATTTGTCACAAAACCTGAGTGGTTTCCTGATGTCAGCAAAGTGAATGAGAATCCTGAACTGTTACAATTTACTTATCTGTGACTTGAAGATTTGGTGCAGATTTAAATCTGCAGGATGTCAATTCTTCAGGGTATTTTCCTACATATTTCACCCATACTAATGGGTGGGGGAAATCTGCACCAAAAACGCACGTTTTTGCCAATGCATTTTTCCTGCCAAGAGATAAGTAGTGCAGAAACTTCTGCACCAAATACTTAACATGTGCACATACCCGAAGTATGTAGAGTTTTTGAAAATCAATTTTTTTTTTTGTAATAGATATTTGTGTAGATATGCCTTGCTGTATCATCTATTCCATTATTGTAGACCTCAATGTCTTGTTATACAACTTTCATAACGGCATTTATACCACGGGAATTGGTAATCTGCTCGAGTCCCTGGGCTTATTGCATTAGAGGACATCTGTCATGAGGATTTTATACCTCAAACTATTGGCACATATGTACAAGCGCTTTTATGCTGATTAAATCCATATCTTAATTGTAAAAATCTGTTGTTGTTTTTGTGTTTCTCAGCAATCCAGTCACAAATTTATATGCAAATGAACTGTAAGTGCTTCGGGGAGGGACAGTGCACTTGCATCTTTCCTGCCCTTCTTCCACATTCCCTGCATTGGTCTAGTGTGTCTCACTGACAGCTGATGGGTCACGGTCACTCTTGTTTCGGTGATCTGCTGCCTCCTCCCACTTACCTGTCAGTGATACAAAGGAGGGTGGGCCAAAGTGCAGCATTTTCAATGTCCCACCCCGAAGGACTGACTTGCACTTGCGTATGATTGCAAAGCTGAATTGATGAGACACTTAGGCTATGTTCACACTTTGCGTGTTTTTTTAATGCAAATTTTAAGCTGCCTTTTATAACACCAGCAAAAGCTATGACATTTCAGAAATCTCCAGCGCACACATTTTTTTCCAAACTGAATTGGTATACTGCTGCATTTTTGAAAACTACAGCATGCCACTTTTTTCAGTGTTCCTTCAGTGTATTTGCAGCATTTTTTTCACCCATAGAAGGCAATGAGTAAGTGCAAAAAATGCAGGTATGAGGTTTTGCTGCGTTTTTGGTGCAGAAAACCGGGAAGTTACATCATTTTATTTTTGGTGGGAGGCAATAAACTCGACAAATGTACCTGATCTAAATGCAGCAAATACGCAGCGAAACCTTCTTTTTGTAAGCATCTTCTCTACTGCCAAGAGAGCAGCTTTTGGCTGCAGACAAAAACGCAGCTAAAACACAACATGTGAACATAACTTAAAACACTTTGCATTAATCCTCATGATGGCACCTGTACATACATCCCATTAGTTTCAGATATAAAATACTCAGGCAAAGTTCCCTTCAATATCATGAAGTTTTGAATATAATTTCAAAGACCCATCTGTACTAAATGTGATTATTTCATAGATCCTTGACTTTGGTTTGGCTCGGCACACAGATGAAGAAATGACCGGCTATGTTGCCACAAGATGGTATCGGGCACCCGAAATCATGCTAAACTGGATGCATTATAATCAGACAGGTATACAAGTTACTTTAATATCATGTAGTACAAACTTTCACTACTACTGGCTTCACAGTTTGTAAACCTGCTAGATCAAGGAAGAACTTTTTTCTAAGTTGATATGGATTCTGTCATCTTTAGGTTGCTGAAAATAGGTGTGTGCATGATTTTGAGACCCCTGTACCAAATTTACATTAAATGTATCACTTTTGAATGCGTCACGACTTTCCATGAACATTAAACATATCAAATAAAAAAGTTCAGCAATTCCTCCTTTAACCTCTATTGATCCAAGCTAACTACGTAGTATAAATAGTTGTATAGCTCAGTACCACCACCTTGTGGACGTGATGTGTATCACAGGATCTAGCAAATACCTTATAAACAACACCAAATTCTCTTCCTAAAACACGTAATCTTACTCGTGCTTTATTTTCTTTGTCAATTTCTTAGTCACTTAAAGGGGCTGTCTGTTCCAAATCGATAATCCTGCAGTCACTCTGTGTGACTCCGAACTTATGAATCCCTCCAGCGCACACACTGTGCATTGCAGGGATTGCCTGGTTTCTGTCCTGAGACCGGAGAATATGTCTGTTATAGGTACTCCTGGCCCTTGGCAGTTTATACATGGACGTATAGCAAGGTCGCGCCCTCTAGTCAGCCACATCCACTTGATGGCTGCGTTACATACAATAAAAGTGTATGGAGCGAGGCTATGCCCTCTGGCCGGGAGTATGTATAACTCATACATATCCTCTGTTCCCAGGTCAGAAACCGGCGAATCCCCGCAGCGCACAGTGCGTGCCCTGGGGGATTCATAAGTCTGCAGTCACACAGAGTGTATCGATTTGGACCGAACAACCCCTTTAATTATTAACTGCGTATGCCCCTGTACTTGATCGCTACTGCTAGTGCTCCTGCCCATAGCCTTATGTATGGAATTATGAGTTAAGCTTTATACTGCTGGCTTGCAACCATAGTGAAAGTTGTGGCTTTGTTGTTGCTGCTCACTAGCCAACACGAATGGTGGAGTTTTTTGAGAATGGCATTTCTAGTCCCCAGACTTAAATAAAAGCCCCTAGTTGGATCCACAAAATGTATTAAGTGGCACACATCTGTTTGCATTTTGACATATCTGGGTCTTTCTATGTGTCCCAAAATTTCACTATAGTTTAGTGAAAATTGTCAGGCTGCAATTGAACCAGGAAAAAAAAAATTGCATTTTTTTGTGCAAAGAGCTTATGTGCCAAACCTAGTATTTTTTTCCCACCAGAATTTTGCTACAAAGCACTTGATAAACTATCATCTAAGTTTACAATGTACTAGCTGAGAGCGGTCCTGAAAAGCTGCTGCTTGTAAGAACATTCCTAATGATCTTGCCCCCCATGTTTTCTTTTGTGTTATCATTATAAGGCTGGAACCTACATTTTTGACAAAATGTGTCCCATGTACACTACTCACAAAAGTTAGGGATGTTTGGCTTTCTATTACAGTAAAGATGTATATCTTTGTACCGTGGTAGCCAGTAGATAGAAAAATACTGGTCATAGCATGTAGGATATGAAATTACTTGTACTGAAAGGTAGCTTCACATCTCAGAGACAGAGGAGAGTTTGCGAATACAAACTGATGGTGACCTTTGACACTGTTAATGCTGGAATGAACCTGTCACACGGATTTATGACTTTTTACATCAATTAAGGAATTTACTCCAAAGACCCTGTGAAAACATCACAAAACATTACCAGACCCCAATCAGAGGGCAATAAAACTTTCACACTCCTTATCTATGAACTGTTCCAATATTTATGTTCATCTCTATCTCCCATAATGACAGTTCTGCTTTACGTCACTTGTCTTACCTATTGCATTTTTTCTGTGCTGTGTGGTGTATAAATATGTGATTCTTCAGATTTTGTATTAGTCTTTGCCTGATGAAGAGACCTGAGTAGTCTCGAAAGCTTGCAATTTGTTACCATCTTTTCAGTTAGCCATTAAAAGGTATCAACCACTGAGGACTCTCAACTCCAAATATTTTTCTTGGCTTTCTATTGAAATTTCCGCATGATCTTAAAATGCATGCTAACCTTTTCAGGTGAACCTAAAGGGAGCCTGTCAGGTACCCGTGCCCCCAATGCAGCAGCATTCAGCTATGTGTGATTAATCTCCCAGGGGAGTGATAACATGGAGAGAGGGCTGACTAATCTGGGAAACTAACGCCCCATTGAATAGTCAAAGCCTTCATTAGTATAGGAAAATCGGAGGTTACAAATGCTTTTTTTAAAGCATTTATTTAATTGAATTATGTTATACAGGGATGTTTAGGCAGGGCGTTTTATCACACTTATGTGAATGCTGCTGGATTGGAGGGCATGGGGGACCTGACAGGTTCCCTTTAACCCCTTTCTGCCAGCTGACGTACTATCCCGTCCAGGTGCCCTGGGACTTAATTCCTATGGACGGGATAGTACGTCATACGCGATCAGCCGCGCTCATGGGGGGAGCGCAGCAGAGCCGATCATGGCCAGGTGTCAGCTGATTCTCACAGCTGACACCCGGCACTAAGTGCCAGGAGCTGACACAGATCGCTCCCGGCACTTTTAGGCCCGGCACACTGCGCTCAAACAAGATCGCAGCGTTCCGGAGCAGGCAGAGGGGCTGTCAGCTCTGGCAGCCCCTCTGCCTTTGGATCGGCGATCCCGCGTCATGACGCGGGGTCCCGATTGTTCCCATGGTAACCCGATGTCGTCATGACGACATCCAGGTTGCCAGAGCTCAGACTTCCTGTCATGCGCAGTGCATGTCAGGAAGTCTCTGAGGTTAGTGACAAATCTCTGCAGTGCTGACGGCTTATATGGCATGCAGACGTGCATGCCATATAAGCGATCAGCCAGCAGAAAATGAGTGACCCATAGTGGGACACAGTGTAAAAGTAAGAATTGAATTAAAAAAAAATTTTGAAATAATTGTAAAAATGTTTTTTTTTTAAAAAAAAAGAATGATAAAAAAAATCAATATTTATTAATAAATAAATATTTGAATTTAAAAAATCTTAACAATAAAAGTACACGTTTAGTATTGCCGCGTCCGTAACGACCCGACCTATAAAACTGTCCCACTAGTTAACCCCTTTAGTGAACACCATAAAAAAAAAAGCAAAAAAAACAACATGCTTTTTCATCACACCACCGAACGGATATAAATAAACATGGTACTACTGAAAACGTCATCTTGTCCTGCAAAATACGAGCTGCCATACAGCGTAATCAGTGAAAAAATAAAGTTATAGCTCAGAATAAAGCGATGCAAAAATAATTATTTTTCAATCATACATGACGGCACCACGAGAGAGGGGATCCGCCCTTCAAGGACAGGAAACCTTCAAGATAAAAGGGGCGGCTCCTCTCTCCGCATCAGTTGGTTTCCTGTCCTTGATGGGGAACCCTCAAGATGGAAGACGCTTGAAGATTGAAGAGGATGCCCGGGCCTGGGACGGATGAATACTGGCAGGCATGGGTCTGCTACATCCGTCACCAGGTACCGGTAGTCGCCTCGGGGGCCATGTATTCCATGCCCCCCCCTGAGCGAAGCATGGCCACAGCCCGTGAGGCAGATGCCCGGGTGAAATGGGAGCCACGGGGGGCCACGTTCGTGTTCCCTCCCTGATGCCTACAAAGCCAGCAAGATATGGGGTCCTCGGATGTCACATACAGGTGCCCTCCCTGTTGACAGACTGTGTGGCCATGCAGCCCGCAAGGCACATCGGTGCCTGGGCAGAAGTTTCAGCTCCTCGGAGATCACAAAGGTGCCCTCCCTGTTGAGACCCCGGACACAGGGGCTGACCCAAAAAAGGTACCTGTAACGTTGGTGGCGTGGAAGCATCCGTTGGTGGTGTGGAAGCATCCTTCTGGGGGCCACAAGGTATGGGCAGCACAACGGGGGTTATGGCGTCGGATCCAGGACGCCAGGTCGCGCGCAAGGTGTTCAGGGCGCGCTCCGGAGGTGAGGGCCGGGAGCGCGCAAGGGAGCATCTGCACCAAGGGGCACGTACAGCGGGCGGGTGTCAGAGAGGAAGCGGAAATACAGTCCGGGTGCGCGCAGGAGCGCGTTCACCCGGGAGATCAGCTGGGCACCTGAGAGGGCGCGCGAGCCGGAAGTGTTCCGGCGCGCTCCTGAGGAGGCAAAGAGTTAGCAGCGCGTACCGGCGGTGAGTCCGGGTACGCGTGCACGGCGGTATAATGGGGCTCATATTCCGGGAGACTATGGCCGGGTAGAACAGCGCGCACCGGATGTGGTTGCCGGGGGCGCGCTCAGGCGCGGATACAATGCGCAGGCGTCGGAGCGCTAGCGGCAGCAGGTGCAGGATCAACCAGGTGAAGCAATTAATTAATTACAAAAAAAAAAAGGAATGGGAGAAAGCTGCTATTTAAGTCTGGCTGGACCAGTGTTATAGGTCACTAAGCCAGTTCAGGTCGGACGTGACTGCTCTTATCTGGTGCGAGTAGGTATGATGGAGAGCCTGTCACCGGAGCATTTGCAGGAGAAGCAGAGGTCTCGCTCAAGTGAGAAGAGCCAGACGCGCAGCAGCGGTAGCCGCTCGGGTAACGTGCGGAAGGAGCGTCGCAAGGAGGGGTCCGTAGTCTCGACGGGAGACTCCGAAAAGACCAGTCAGCCTCCAGAGCCGGTACTGTCCTTTGACACGTCCGAGTGGTGAGTGAGCTTCGAGAAAGTCCTGCACGCTAATGTCTGTTCTATTTCTCTCTCTCTCTTGTCTCCAAACCTCCTCTCTCACACACACATTGGTGGGGTGGAGTATAGGGGGTACATAAGAAGAAGAAAGATAAAGCTAAGAATGAGTGTCCCTTGTGCGAAAGCCCCTTAGAGACATCCTGGAACAAAAAGATGTGTCAGGATTGTATCAATAGGACACTAGCGGAGGAAACGCCATCCTTTTCAGAGAGCCTGAAGTCCTTAATTCAGGCAGAAGTTGGCAAGTCTGTAAAGGTGTTGCAGACAGCGGACAGGGACGGCAGATCTAGAGACAGGTCCAGTCCCTCAGTAGTGTCCCAAGAGGACTCCTCAGGAACAGAGGAGGACTCCGATAAGTCCCGGTATTCAGAAAGTAGCTCGGAGGAAGAGGATACGTTTCCTGTGGAAGCTACAGATAGACTCATAAAATCAGTTTGTTCTATCATGGGGTTAATAGACGAAAAAGCGAAGAGAACAACCCAGGAACTTATGTTTGGGGGTTAACAAAAAAGGAAGCGGAGATCTTTTCCGATAAACGAGCAGTTACAGGAGCTCATTAAAAAGGAGTGTGAAAAGCCGGAAAAGAAGTCCTACGTAGTTAATTCCCTGAAGAGAAAATACCCCTTTGAGGAGGAGGCATCCTCATCCTGGGATAGACCCCAAAGATTGATGTGGCAGTATCGAAAGTGGCCAGGAAGTCCTCTCTACCCTTTGAGGATCTAGGTTCTTTAAAGGAACCCCTGGATAGAAAGGCGGACAGTTGTCTGAAAACAGCCTGGGAGGCCTCAGCGGGGGCACTAAGACCAGCCATAGCGGCCACTTGCGTGGCTAGGTCTCACAATGTGGATAGACAACCTAGAGGACCAGTTAGAACAAGGAGTCCCCAGAGAAGCTATCCTAGAGGCAATACCAACCTTAAGAGCTGCGTCAGTATTTCTAGCTGAGGCTTCAGCAGACTCGGCAAGGTTAGCGGCAAAATCAGCGGCACTGGCCAATGTAGGACGCCGTGCAGTATGGCTTAAATGCTGGCCAGGGGACACACAAGCAAAAATGAAGCTTTGCGCTCTGCCATGCGAAGGCAATTTCCTGTTCGGACCGGCATTAGACAAAGTACTGGAGAAGGCCGGAGATAAGAAGAAGAACTTTCCGAGGCAGCCTTTTCAGTCCTTTCGGCGTTCATTTCAAAAGGGCCGGAAGTTCAGAAGGCAGCAGTTCAGAGAGCGCGACAGAAGCAACACGGACAAGCGATCCAACAGAGGAGGGAGAGGCTTCTACTTCGGTAGGACCTCCAAAGACGGCAAGAAGGCTCCCCCAGTGACGGCCCTTCTCAGGTGGGGAGGAAGGCTCTCACTTCCTTCCAGCCTGGGAGAGGATCTCGTCCAGCGCTTGGATCCTGCAGATCGTGGGATCAGGCCTGGAATTAATTTCAAGGAGGTACATGCATACTCCGGTACAGTCCTCACAGGAAAAGCAGAAGAGCCTGGAAGGGGAGATAATATCGCTCCTACACAAACAGGTTCTAGAAGAGGTTCCAGTAGAGGAGAGAAACAAGGGGTTTTACTCCCCTCTATTTCTTGTGAAAAAAACGGACAATTCTTGGAGGACAATTATAAGTTTAAAAGGCCTCAACAAATACCTCATAATCCCATCCTTCAAGATGGAGACAATAAAGTCAGCAGTAAGACTCCTCTTTCCTCACTGTTACATGGCGGTCCTGGACCTCAAGGACGCCTACTACCACGTCCAAATTCGACAGCAAGATCGCAAGTATCTCAGGGTGGCGGTCCAAGTGGGGTCACAGTTACGTCACCTTCAGTACAGGGCTCTGCCCTTTGGGATAGCAATAGCCCCACAAATCTTTACGAAATTGGTGGCAGAGGTCACAGCACATCTCAAGGAAAAAGAGACGCTAATAATACCATAACTAGACGACTTCTTGATAGTGGGGAAAAGTTTTTGTCACTGTCAGGAACGAGTCACAATAGTAATGGAGACACTGCAGATACTGGGATGGCAGCTCAACCTCAAGAAATCCAGGCTGGAACCAGCAACGACCCAGAACTTCTTGGGGATAACGATAGATTCGGTGGCACAGGAGTGTCGCCTCCCTGAGGAAAAAGAGGAAAAATAAAACAAATGATCATAACGACAATGGGAAAACCAGAAGTCACGCTAAGAAGGGCCATGTCAGTGTTAGGGTCTCTGACCGCATGCATACCGGCGGTAAAATGGGCCCAATTCCATACAAGGGAACTACAGTGGTGTGTGCTACAGGGAGACCTGGATCTTCAGGGACAACTAGATCGAAAGATCACCCTCTCGGTCTCTGTACTCCAGTCACTCAGGTGGTGGTTACAGATAGACTCATCTCCAAGGGGAGTCCCATGGACATTCACAGCTTCCAAGGTGGTCACAACGGATGCCAGCCCTTGGGGGTGGGGAGCCCACCTAGACACACTATTGCTCCAGAGTCCCTGGGCCCAGGAGGAAAGAAATCTATCCTCAAACGACTGGGAGCTCTTAGCAGTCGAAAGAGCACTAAAAAGACTTCTACCTCAGCTAACCGGGCATCATGTGAGAGTCCTATCGGACAACCGGACAGCGGTCGCATATGTGAACCACCAGGGGGGCACCCGTTCTCGGTCACTAATGGCGATAATAGAGAGGATTATGACTCTGGCAGAACATCATTTCCGCTCATTATCGGCCCTGCATATCAGAGGGGTAGACAACCAGAAAGCGGATTTTCGGAGCTGGAACCACTTGAGGCAAGGAGAATGGTCGCTAAGAGTCCGTTTTTCAGCAGATAGTGCTCATGTGGGGAAAACCCAGCATAGATCTCTTTGCCTCAAAAGCCAACAAGAAAGTGCAGAAATTCTGCTCCCTGAGTCCAGCAGACAGACCATTGGCAGTGGACGCTTTCAGGATAGACTGGTCAGCGGGACTCCTGTACGCCTTTCCTCCAATATGCCTTATTCCAGCAGTTCTGAGGAAGATCAGGGAGGACAAGGCCAGAGTGATTGTAATAGCCCCCTTCTGGCCGAAGAGGCCATGGTTCTACTGGCTGAGAGTAACAGACCCATGGGTACTCCCGGAAGACCAGGACCCTCTAACACAGGGTCCCTTCAGTCACCCTCAGAAGTCTGGGCTGCATTTGACAGCCTGGAGTTTGAAAGGTCACTGTTAGAAAAAAAGGGTTCTCAGCTTGACTAATATCCACATTACTCAGTAGTAGAAAGCCAGTGACTACAAAAATTTACGGGAGGATATGGAAGAAATTTTTGTCCGTCTCAGGGCCAATACGGAAGGGGAGGTCCCGATAGTGACGATACTGGAGTTCCTGCAGAAGGGTCTAGAGCTGGGGTTAGCTGTCAGTACCCTCAAAGTGCATGTCTCAGCCCTTGCAGCATTGTTCAACTGTGATCTGGCGAACAATAGATGGGTGGCTAGATTTATCCGAGCCTGTAATAGAGCCGATTCTGTTCCTTCCCCTGCTCCTCCACCATGGGACCTAAATTTAGTTTTGTCAGCCTTGACGGAAAGCCCCTTTGAGCCTTTAAACGCAACATCAGATAAGGTACTGACATTGAAAACAGTGTTGTTAGTGGCGCTCACATCAGCCCGTAGAGTTGGAGATTTACACGCGCTATCGGCAGACCCTCCCTACACACAGGTCATGGATGATAGGGTGGTGTTGAAGTTAGACCCAGCATATCTTCCGAAGGTAGTGTCAAAATTTCATAGGGCTCAGGAAAGTGTTACCATCCTTTTGTCCTAACCCTAACAACAAAAATGAAGAAAAACTACACTGCCTAGACATTAGGAGATGTATCCTGCAGTATCTAGAGGTGACAAAACACTGGAGAAAACAGAGGGCTTTATTTGTCTCATACCAGGGGGCAAGGAAGGGCCTAAAAGCCTCAAAACAGACGATAGCTAGATGGTTGAGAGAGTCCATTATGCTAGCGTATAGTAGTGCAGGCAGGGCTGTTCCTGAGGGTCTAAAAGCCCACTCTACAGTAGCCATGGCGACGTCTTGGGCGGAGAGAGCAGATGCCACAATCGACCAGATTTGTAAGACGGCCACTTGGTTCTCTCCGTCAACCTTTTTCAAACATTACAGACTAGACTTATCTGCTACCTCTGATCTCACATTTGGGAGAAGAGTGTTACAAGCAGTGATCCCTCCCTAAAGAGAATACAAATCTCTGTAACTCTTTCGTGGTGCCGTCATGTATGATGGAAAAACACGGGTATTACATACCTGGTAATGTGTTTTTTCATGAGACATGACGGCACCCTTATATTCCCGCCCTTTGATCACGTCATTAGTTGGGTGCATTATTAGTGTTATACACTCCCTTGGGTGTTGGTGATTAGAATTGTAAAGGATGTATTATTTATATGTAAACTAACCTGCGGAGTTCCTCTCGTGCTCTGTAAAACAACTGATGCAGAGAGAGGAGCCGCCCCTTTTATCTTGAAGGTTTCCTGTCCTTGAAGGGCGGATCCCCTCTCTCGTGGTGCCGTCATGTCTCATGAAAAAACACATTACCAGGTATGTAATACCCGTGTTTTTTATACAAAATAGTTTTTATTGTATAAAAGTGACAAAACATAAAAAAATACTATAAATGAGGTATCTCTGTAATAGTACTGACCCGAAGAATAAAACCGCTTTATCAATTTTACCACGTGGGGAACGGTATAAACTCTCCTCCCCCAAAGACATGAGTTGCTGGTTTTTGTTCATTCTGCCCCCAAAAAATCATAATAAAAAGCGATCAAAAAATGGCATGTGCCCGAAATTGATACCAATAAAGCCATCAACTTGTCCCGCAAAAAACAAGACCTCACATGACTCTGTGGGACAAAATATGTAAAAATTATGGCACTCAGAATATCGTGATGCAACTATTTTTTACAATAAAAACATCTTTTAGCATGTGACAGCTGCCAAACATAAAAACCCGCTATAAATAGTAAATCAAACCCCGCTTTATCACCCCCTTAGTTAGGAAAAATATAAAATGTATTTATATTCCATTTTCCCATTAGGGTTAGGGCTAAAGTTAGGGTTGGGGCTAAAGTTAGGGTTGGGATTGAGGCTGAAGTTAGGGTTAGGGCTAAAGTTATGGTTAGTGTTGGGGCTAGGGTTAGGGTTGGGGTTAAAGTTAGAGTTGGGGCTAAAGTTAGGGTTAGGGTTTGGATTAGGGTTATAGTTAGGGCTGGGATTAGGGTTAGGGGTGTGTTTGGGTTAAGGTTGGAGTTAGAATTGGAGGGTTTCCACTGTTCAGGCACATCACGGGCTTTCCAAATGCGACATGGCGTCCAATCTCAATTCCAGCCAATTCTGCGTTAAATAAGTCAAATGGAGCTCCTTCCCTTCTGAGCTCTGCCATGCACCCAAACAGTGGTTTACCTGCATATATGGAGTATCGGCGTACTAGGGACAAATTGGACAACAACTTTTGGGTCAAATTTCTCCTGTTACCCTTGGTTAAATAAAAAAAATTGGGGGCGAAAAGATAATTTTTGTGAAATATGATTTTTTATTTTTATGGCTCTAAGTTATAAACTTCTGTGAAGCACTTGGGGTTCAAAGTGCTCACCACACATCTAGATAAGCTCCTTATGGTGTCTAGTTTCCAAAATGAGGTCACTTGTCGGGGGTTTCCACTGTTTAGGCTCATCAGGGGCTCTTCAAACGCGACATGGCGTCTAATCTCAATTCCATCCAATTTTGCATTGAAAAGTCAAATGGCGCTCCTTCCCTTCCGAGCTCTGCCATGCGCCCAAACAGTGGTGTACCTGCATATATGGGATATCGACGTAGTCGGGACAAATTTTAAATAATATTGCACGCCCCACTTTTCAGTTTTTGTATTTTCACAAAAATTTCAAATAACCAATAAATTTCGTTCAACTTCACAATTGTGTCCCACTTGTTGATTCTTCACCAAAAATTTACATTTGGTATCTTTGTTTGAAGCATATGTGGGAAAAGGATGAAAAGTTCCAGGGGCTGAATACTTTCGCAAGGCACTGTATCTCTGTGATGTAAGGGCATGAAAATTCAAAGTTGGAAAATTGTGAGATTTTCAACATTTTCGCCAAATTTCCGTTTTTTTCACAAATAAGCGCAAGTCATATCAAAGAGATTATATCAAAGAGTTTATACCACTATCATGAAGTACAATATGTCATGAGAAAACAATGTCAGAATCACCGGGATCCATGGAAGTGTTCCAGAGTTATTACCTCATAAAGGGACAGTGGTCAGAATTGTAAAAATTGGCCTAGTCATGAACATGCAAACCACCCTTGCATATACCGTATTTTTCGGATTATAAGACGCACTTTTTTTCCCCAAAATTTGAGGGGGAAATGGGGGGCATCTTATACTGCGGATATACTTTACTGGTACCATTGCTACAGGCCGCAGGTCGGGATGAGGTGGTGTCCAGTTGCTGCTGCAGGGGTCACCGGCCGTGCTGCGAGGGGTGTCCGGTTCTGTGGGGCTCTGCCGACATTTTGTGAAAAGCCAGAGCCCCCGCAGTTGCATGGTTTCCTGTGCAGTGGACTTCGGGAAAATGCCCGCCAGTGTCGGCGCATGCGCAGATGGAGATCTTGGCTCCAAGATCTCAGGAGAAACCATGCAACTGTGGGGCCTCTGGCCTCTCACATAATGTCGGCAGAGCCCCCGCAGCACCGCTAGAGACCCCCGCAACAGCATCGGACACCCGCAGCCCCGAGCCCCGCATCGGAACACCTCCTCATCCCAGCTGCGGCCTGCAGCATCACCCCACTTCTGCCTCCACTAGCAGCGACCCTGGGGACCTCGCTTCATCGCAGCCGCCACCTCTAGTAAGCAATAAGATGCATGGATTATAAGAAGCACCATTTTATTAAAAAAAAAAATGTCCTCGTTTTCTCAATTTGTTTATACTCAAGTCCACTGTGCTTGTCTTTTGTTTCAAATAATTGTTTGAGATGAGGAAATCACCATTGTATGCTTCTACTTAACTGCTCCACTTTCATGATGAAATATCACTGTAGCGTGTACTTTTTAAGTTGTCCATAAATTTCACCCGAAAGCCAAATATCCCTATCTTTGAGAATAATGTATACACATGGGGTACTTCGTTTATGGCACAAGATTTCTGTGCTCCAGTGAAAGAGGACCTTTCTCTGGATTTTTATTTTAAACAGTATACTTTCTGCAGTTGATTTTGCCCTATCAAGTTTTTTACTTCTGTGCCACCCAAATCCAAAGTTATCCCCCCAGAAATAAAGATGCAATTTTCAGCTGCAGATGGAAGGAAGAGAGCCACAGTATTCATTACTGATGGGTAGGCGGAGCCCCAGATCAGGATGTCACCTCAGATCAAAAGAGTGCTGACTGGCTGGCCCCTCCAGCTCGGGCTCCTCCTACTCAGCTCCAGTCTAAGATTTGAGGTCCAGAGGATGGTCGCTGCTAATGCAGCTCCTCAGAAGATTTTATTATTTTATATTCGGACAGGAGACTTGGATCACTAGTTGGTCTAGAGGTCTCAGGGGTACCAGCGCTGCTGTACCCCAACCTCTCCCTTGGCGGATCTGTACTTACTCAAAGTCCCTGCAGAATCCTTGCCGGCCCTGGGGGATGAGGAGAGCTTCCCTGGCGGGACGCAAACCACACGTGCGGTCACTGCGTTCCTCGCCCTGGGGGGAAGCATGGGCATAGCGCCAGAAACCCCTGAGGGTCCCTGTGGCGCCTTGGCTGGTGAGTACTCCACACAAAATTTTATTATTAATGTGTGAGTGCTTTAGCGTCTGATGACAGCGCTATTACATGTATATCAGTATGCTTCAGCGCTGCGGTGACAGCGCTATTACATGTTTATCAGTGTTTTTTCACCAGCCTCTCCCTTGGCGGATCTGTAATTACATAATGGTCCCTGCAGAATCCTTGCCGGCCCTGGGGGATGAGGAGAGTTTTCCCTGGCGGGGGCGCAAACCACACGCTGGGTCACTGCGCTTCCCGCCCTGGGGGGAAGCATGGGCATAGCGCCAGAAACCCTTAGGGGTCCCTGTGGCGCTGAGCTGATGAGTTTTCCACACAATTTTTATTATAATAATGTGTGAGTGCTTCAGCGCTGCGGTGACAGCGCTACTACTTGTATGTCAGTATGCTTCAGCGCTGCTGTGACAGCGCTGTTACATTGTAGATGTGGTGATCTTTTGTCCGCAGGCAGATAGCTGCAGGACAGAGAGGGAGCAGGAGCGGGGGAGTTCGCGCTCAACATTTGAGCTAGCAGGGGGCGGGCCTATCTATTCCCGGTCTTTTGAGCAGGAAGACGCGCGCTCTGGCGTTTCTCCTGCGACTCCCTCACTGTGGCGGCCATTACACAGGCTCCTGGGCTCCTCAGACCGCTCCTCTCCTCATAAGACACCACGGCCAGCTGGGTGAGTGCTGATTCCTCACCCTGCAGCGCAGCGATCGCTATCCTGCAGCTGCAGTCTCATTAGAGACATAAAAATTGGCTGGGACTCACACTTCATATATATATGTTGTGGTGAGTTTGCAATATTAACCCTTCTGAGGGTTATTTCTACCAGAAAAATTTTTTGACTGAATACCGCTGGGGTAACCCTGCCTGGTGGAGCGTTAACCCTTCAGCATATATAAAAAAAAAAAAGAAAAACCGCATAGTTTTTGCTGGTATTACCGCTTTGGCCTGTTCATACAGGTGAGACATGTCTGAACAGAGTTCAGATGCCGCGGATCATGTCCCAGTGCCATTGCGGCAATCAGATACGCAGACCTCCACAACGTCTAGCGCTGCGGTCGACAGCGGTGAAAAATTGGACGTTATTGCTCGATCGATCAACAACTTGTCTGACCTTTTAGTCAATATATGTCTGCTAATTCCTCTCAGAGGAAGCGACGCAGGCCGTTACCGGCCTCTACACGGAGCGAGTCAGACGTATCTGATATTGGGCAGAGTTCCCCTTTAAATTCGGATGGAGAAATATCCGATTCAGATGCGGACGAGCCGCAGGGGCGTTCCTCTATGGCGAAGCGTACGGAGGCATTAATTGAAGCCATGAGAGATATATTACAGTTACCGGAGGAGGTAACTAGTCGTCCTGGTAAATCAGCACGCATGTTCCAGGAGTCCCGTGCTTCGCGTACAACATTGCCAGCTCTGGATGAGCTTAATAGTGTAATAGAGGAGGAACGTCTATGTCCAGATAAGCGTTTTCATGGAACGCATTTCTTGGATACACTTTATCCTTGCTCTGCGGAGTTAAAGGCTAATTGGACTTCTGCTCCTGAAGTGGATGTGTCTTTATCTCAGCTTAATAAATCCTCACTACTCCCTATTAAGGGAAAAGCGAGCTTACAGGAGCCTTTGGATAGAAAAGCAGAATTGGCGGCAAAAGCAAGCTATGAGGCTGCGGGTCATGGATTCCGAGCAGTGCTAGGATCCATGTGTGCTGCTAGAGCTTCTCTAAGTTGGTTGGCACGTCTGAAGACGGAGTTGCACAATGAATCTCCGTTATCTGAGATACGGGAAACTTGTGAATGGTTAGAAACGGCAGCCTGTTATATCTTTGATGCCGGTCTGGATACGGCATCTCTGCTGGCCAAAGCGCAAGCTTCAGCGGTCACAGTCAGAAGAGCTTTATGGCTCAGACAGTGGGCCGGGGACGCAGTTTCCAAACAAGGGTTGTTGGCCTTACCTTACAAGGGTGGCCATCTTTTTGGATCTGACCTCACAGAGCTGATTTCCAAGGCTAAGGCGAAGGAATCAGCATTACCACAGCGTAGGGCCATGGCCTCGGTGTCCAGTAGGCCTGGTGTCTATAGTGGTCGGCGGTCCTTTCGGGGCCGAGGACGATCTAGTCACTCCTCGTGGGGATCGGGTCGTCCTTCCTTCTCAGGAAAGAAATCCTCTCAGAAAACTCGTACTTCCTGGAAGCAGAGTTTCCGCCAGGACAAGCGGGAACTTGACAAGAAGCCCGCAAAGTCTAATTGACGCCAGGGTCCACTCGAGGATTCTCGAGTGGGGGGTCGCCTGCTTCTTTTCAAGGCGACTTGGATGGCTCGCGTTCCAGATTCCTGGGCAACGCGGATTGTGTCGGCAGGCTATTTCATAGAGTTTGCTTCTCGACCCCCAAATGTTTTTTGTCAGTCTCGCGTTCCGTCGGAACCCGAGCTTGTTGTCGCTCTACAGCGAGAGGTCGAATCTCTGCTACAAAAGGGTGTAGTGATACCGGTTCCGTCAGAGGACCGAGGAAAAGGTTTTTATTCCAACCTTTTTATAGTTCCCAAAAAGGAGAACAAATTTCGCCCGATTCTGGATCTCAAGCGATTAAACCGGCATGTCCATGCCCGGAAATTTCGCATGGAGTCGTTTCGTTCCGTTGTGGCAGCTCTGTCACAGAACGATTTTCTGGTGTCAATCGACATTCGCGACGCCTATTTGCATATTCCCATCGGAAAGGCTCATCAGCGCTTTCTTCGATTTGCCATAGGTCGGAATCATTACCAGTTCGTGGCTCTGCCGTTCGGCTTAGCCTCAGCGCCAAGGGTCTTTACAAAAATTCTGGCGCCTCTCATGGCAATCCTTCGAAGACAGGGATTACGATTCTCCCTTATCTGGACGATCTTTTGATCATGGCTTCCTCGGAGGAGGAGGCGTTGACGGCTCGGGATTTGTCTCTTCAGTTTCTGAAGGACTTCGGTTGGCTGGTCAATTGGGAGAAGTCGTCCCTGGAACCATCGAGGACAATCTCTTTTTGGGAATGCATCTCGACACGTTTCGATCGGTAGTTTCCCTACCACCAGACAAACAGTCATGTCTTCTTCGACATGTACAGATTATGAGATCCTCAACGGCAATGTCTCTACGGAAGTGTATGCGTCTTCTAGGACTGATGGTGGCGTCCATGGAGGTAATTCCTTTTGCCCAGTTCCACTCCAGGACTCTTCAAAGGTTCATCTTGAGTCGATGGAATCAGTCGCAATCGCTGGATTGCAGTGTCACCATTTCTCGCGCGGTGCGGGATTCTCTAGAATGGTGGTTACGTCCAGGGGCATTCTCCCTGGGGAAGTCTTTCCTCCCTCCGAAGTGGTCAGTCATAACCACCGATGCCAGCCTGACGGGCTGGGAGGTGTTTGGAACAATCTCTGGATTCAGGGGGTATGGTCATCGGAAGAGTCTGTGCTTCCGATCAACATCCTGGAATTGAGGGCGATTTTCCTTTGCCTCCAACATTGGACGGTCCCTTTGAGCGGTCTGCCAGTCCGTGTGCAGACAGACAATGCGACGGCTGTCGCGTATATCAATCACCAAGGTGGGACAAGGAGTTCCAGACTCATGGTAGAGGTGTCCCGAATTCTGATTTGGGCAGAGGCCAATGTACCAGCCATTTCGGCGATTCACATTCCAGGGGTTCAGAATGTTACAGCGGACTTTCTCAGTCGCAGAAGGATGGATTCCGGGAATGGAGCCTCCATCCGGATGTGTTTGCACTACTGTGCTCTCGCTGGGGAACCCCCCAAGTGGATTTGATGGCATCCAGGTTCAATGCCAAGTTACCGACATTCATGTCCAGGTACAAGGATCCGAAGGCGGTGGCAGTGGATGCTCTAGTGGCTCAGTGGGATCAGTTCGAGCTGATCTATGTATTCCCGCCGATATCCTTACTTCCTCTAGTACTGCGTCGGATCAGACTAGAGAGAATTCCAGCTATTTTGATAGCTCCAGACTGGCCAAGAAGGGTGTGGTTCTCGACAATAATGTCGCTGTTGGCGGCACCTCCTTTTCCACTCCCTCTTCAACCGGACTTGTTGACTCAGGGGCCCGTTTGTCATCCGGACTTGATGTCCCTGCGTTTGACGGCGTGGCTCTTGAGACCGAAATTTTGACCCGTAGAGGTTTCTCAGCCGAGGTCATTGCTACCCTTCGTGCTGCAAGATGTCCGGCTACTACTAGGATTTACCCAAAATTTGGGAAACCTTCTTTTCGTGGTGTTTGGGGTCCTCTCGGAACCCGAGAAAATTTTCCATTCCCAACCTGTTGGCTTTTCTACAGCATGGGCTAGACAAGGGTTTGGCAGTAAGCACTCTGAAAGGTCAGATTTCTGCTCTGTCCTTATTGTTTCGGAGAACCATTGCTTCAAATAGAGACGTGCTCTCCTTTTTCCGAGGTATATCTCGTAAGTTTCCGCCGCGGAAGGCACCCGTGTCTCCTTGGCGGCTCAACCTTGTTTTGGAGGCTCTTCAGCATAAACCTTTTGAGCCTATGGTTTCTGCTAGCCTTTCTTTACTTTCTTGGAAGGTGGCTTTCCTTGTTGCAGTCACTTCCTTGAGGAGAGTTTCTGAGTTGGCAGCTCTTTCTTGTTCGCCTCCTTTTCTGGAGTTTTTTCCGGATCGTGTAGTGCTTCGCACTCGGGGTGATTTTTTGCCTAAAGTGGTGTCACAATTTCATGTCAACCAGGATATTGTGTTGCCTTCATTCTGCCCGGATCCGAAGAATGTGAAAGAGCGAGCTTTACACACATTGGATTTAGTGCGGGCCTTGAAGTTTTATCTATCTATTACTCAAGGTTTTCGTAAGACGGACTCCCTGTTTGTGGTTCCAGCAGGTCGTCGGCGTGGTCAACGAGCTTCCAAGGATTCTATAGCTCGTTGGATCCGGTCAGCTATTTTGGAAGCTTACCGTCTTCGGGGTGAATCTTGCCCGATTAAGATTCGAGCCCATTCTACGAGAGCTGTGGCCTCATCGTGGGCTTTTCATCAAGGTGCCTCGGCAGTGCAGCTCTGCCGAGCGGCAACTTGGCGCTCTGTCCACACGTTTACAAAGTTTTATAAAGTGGACGTCAGTGCTTCCGCTGATGCAGCCCTCGGACGTAGGGTCCTGCAGGCAGCTGTAGTTTAAAGTTCTGGATGAACTTGTGTTTAGCGCTGGTTGCGCTTTGTTGTTAAGGTTGTTGGGTTTCTGCCTTTTATTGGTTTTTCCCACCCTTATTTTTGAACTGCTTTGGGACGTCCCATCAGTAATGAATACTGTGGCTCTCTTCCTTCCATCTGCAGCTGAAACACGGATTTTGGTAAGAACTTACCTGTAAAATCCTTTTCAGCGAAGGAAGGAAGAGAGACACAGCACCCTCCCAAGGCAGAAGTGTGTTGATGTTTTCAGATGCAGCGCGACCCTTATCTGATAGCGATTATCTGGGCTGAGGTCAGCGCGCTAAGGCTCTGTTCCAGCATCGCCAGCTCATCGCAGTAGTCAGGTTCCGTGAGTAGTACCTGGAACTCTGTGGTTTTTGGCTTTCTTTGCATGCATAACCTGTATTCTTGTGTTTTTTCTCTGAAGTTCCTTCAGAAGGGGTTATGTTGCTCCGCTGGTGATCTTGGCTCTTTTCCTCAAAGCTTTGGTACGACTGGAGCTGAGTAGGAGGAGCCCGAGCTGGAGGGCCAGCCAGTCAGCACTCTTTTGATCTGAGGTGACATCCTGATCTGGGGCTCCGCCTACCCATCAGTAATGAATACTGTGTCTCTCTTCCTTCCTTCGCTGAAAAGGATTTTACAGGTAAGTTCTTACCAAAATCCGTGTTTTCCCTTCAATGAGCTGGGCATATACAATCGCACTTCCTTCTGCGTTTTCTTCTGTGACACTGCCAGCCATGCAGACAGTCCTGTCCTGTTTTATAAACCTGGTTGGTTAAAGGGAAAACTTGCGTCTTTATTTCTGGGGATGCATAACTTTGGGTCAAAGGGGCTCAGAAGAAAAAAAAAAACTGTTCCAGAATCATTGTAACAGCACCAATTGTAGTAGGTATTACATTTATATGTAGAAAACCCATTGAAAAGTCATCTTTAATAGCCCCACATTCAAAACAGTCCCCTGATTTTGACTGTCACCAGCTGAAATGAAGTACTTAAAGTGAACCAGTAATATCCCCAAAACACTATTAACTTGTAGATATGGGGTTAATAGGTGGCCGCACAGCGTTAGAATGCTATCTTTCCTGCCTTTCAGGAGGAAATAAGCTTTATTTCTCTTGGCATTATCTAGCTTTTGGCTGTAACTACGCCCTTGCACTGACTGAGCCGGCTGTCAGAACTGCGCCATGGCACTGAGTGAGCTGGCTGTCAGAACAGCACCCTGGCACTGACTGAGCCGGCTGTCAGAACAGCTCCCTGGCACTGACTGAGCCGGCTGTCAGAAGTGCGCCCTGGCACTGACTGAGCCAGCTGTCAGAAGTGCGCCCTGGCACTGACTGAGCCGGCTGTCAGAAGTGCGCCCTGGCACTGACTGAGCCGGCTGTCAGAAGTGCGCCCTTGCACTGACTGAGCCGGCTGTCAGAAGTGCGCCCTGGCACTGACTGAGCCGGCTGTCAGAAGTGCGCCCTGGCACTGACTGAGCCGGCTGTCAGAAGTGCACCCTGGCACTGACTGAGCCGGCTGTCAGAAGTGCGCCCTGGCACTGACTGAGCCGGCTGTCAGAAGTGCGCCCTTGCACTGACTGAGCCGGCTGTCAGAAGTGCGCCCTGGCACTGACTGAGCCGGCTCTCAGAAGTGCGCCCTGGCACTGACTGAGCCGGCTCTCAGAAGTGCGCCCTGGCACTGACTGAGTCGGCTCTCAGAAGTGCGCCCTGGCACTGACTGAGTCGGCTGTCAGTGCTGGGGCAAGCTTAGCTTATATTGAGCAGTGACTAAAGCTACACCAGCCGCGCCTCTGACTGAAAGACAGAGGAGTAACGATTATTTCCTCCCGGTGCACAGCTTTAGAATGCTATTAACCTGCCGGTTAAAATCATTTTTTGACATGACAGGTTTTCTTTAAAAAATTTTCACACAGTACTGCAATTCCAACATTGCTGAGCTGCACATAAACTTGGGGCTTTCAGGTGGGGTTCCATTTGGCATCACTTGTTTGGTGATTAACTGTTAAAGAGCCATCTGCATCAATGTGTTACACGTTTGCTTTTTGTTAATTTATCAAAATAAAGTGAAAGAACTCAACCGATATCTAAATTAATACATATTTTGGTGTGACCCTTTTTTGTCTTCAACACTATCAATTGCTCTAGGTACACTTGCACAGTTTTTGAAGGAACTCGGCTGAGAGGTTGATCCAAACGTGATATTTTGTGACTGTAGCACAAATCTTTTTTTCTTCATGCAATCCTAAACATTTGATGATGAAATCGGGATTTTGTGGGGGACAAATCATAACTTCAAGGACTCTAAATTATCTTCCGGTTATAGAAATTCATCTTAACGACATGGGCTGTATATTTGGGGTCCTTGTCCTTCTGCAGATTCCATATTTCTCCTTTCAGTAGATGGGTGCAGCTGATTCTCACTGATTGTTGCCAGTTCAGAGCTGATGACATTGCTTGACATCTGATTTCAAAGTGAAGTTAGCCTGATGTATTCTTTATCTGCTACACTAAGTTTCCTTGGCTGACCACTGCGTTTTACGTTCTTCAATGTTGCCCGATTTTTGGTGCTTCAGAAGAGATTAAACAGCACATCTTGTCTGCTTTGATGTTCTTTCTTGAGGGAGACCTTGCTGATGCAGTATAACTTCCTTATGTATTGTTTCTTGTGCTCAGTCTTGCCATAGTTTCATAACACAAGTTAGATACCATCTTCTACAACGTTAGCTTCGTAGCTGAGTTTGGTTGTTTCTTAACCATTTTTAAGCTTTCTACACTTCTGTTTAGCTGTTCCTATTTCAATTTATAATGGTGTTTCAACATGCATGTGAGGAGAAGGAAGGATCACTCAGGTAAATAAAGTAAAAAAATCACAATTTATTAGGTAGTAGATAAAAATCCAAAATTACAAATCTAACATGACACAATAGCAGGATATAGACAGAAACACCAGGGTCACACATGCCTCCTATAACCACTCTGCATAGTTTCCATAAAAAAAAGTGCAAGTGCATTCATTGATGAGTGGGCAGTGGTAAATATCCCCGGGAAAATTGTAACACCATATGGAGAGTGGAGTGGTCAAAATGACCGCAGCGGAGGGTAAAGCTTACCAAATGGAAGGAGAGGTGGACCCTGGACCAGGTGGAGGAACCCCGTTTCGTGTGTCTAACGCACAGCTTTCTCCAGGGGGGGGGGTCATTTTGACCCCTCCACACTCCTTATGGTGTTATAATTTTCTCGGGGGTATTTACCACTGCCCACTCATCAATGAATGCACTTGCACTTTATATATTTATGGAAACTATGCAGAGTGGTTATAGGAGGCATGTGTGACCCTGGTGTTTCTGTCTATATCCTGCTATTGTGTCATGTTACGGTATATTTGTAATTTCGGATTTTTATCTACAGTCATGGCCAAAAGTTTTGAGAATGACACAAATATTATATTTTCACATGATCTGCTGCCCTCTGGTTTTTATGTGTGTTTGACAGATGTTTTTATCACAGACAGATATATAATTGCAAACATATGAGTAACAAAAGCTTATATTGACAGTTAGAATGAGTTAATGCAGCAAGTCAATATTTGCAGTGTTGACCCTTCTTCTTCAGGACCTCTGCAATTCTCCCTGGCATGCTCTCAATCAACTTCTGGACCAAATCCTGACTGATAGCAGTCCATTCTTGCACAATCAATGCTTTCATTTTGTCAGAATTTTTAGGTTTTTGTTTGTCCACCCGTCTCTTGATGATTGACCACAAGTTCTCAATGGGATTAAGATCTGGGGAGTTTCCAGGTCATGGACCCAAAATCTCTATGTTTTGTTCCCTGAGCCATTTAGTTATCACCTTTGCCTAATGGCAAGGTGCTCCATCATGCTGGAAAAGGCATTGTTGATCGCCAAACTGCTCTTGGAGGGTTGGGAGAAGTTGCTCTTGGAGGACATTCTGGTACCATTCTTTATTCATGGCTGTGTTTTTAGGCAAGACTGTGAGAGAGCTGATTCCCTTGGCTGAGAAGCAACCCCACACATGAATGGTTTCAGGATGCTTAACAGTTGGCATGAGACAAGTCTGGTGGTAGCGCTCACCTTGTCTTCTCCGAATGAGGCGTTTTCCTGATGTCCCAAACAATCGAAAAGGGGATTCATCAGAGAAAATAACTTTACCCCAGTCCTCAGCAGTCCACTGCCTGTACCTTTTGCAGAATATCAGTCTGTCCATGATGTTTTTTCTGGAGAGAAGTGGCTTCTTTGCTGTCCTCATTGAAAACCAGGCCTTGCTTCAAGAGTCTCCGCCTCACAGTGCGTGCAGATGCACTCACACCTGCCTGCTGCCATTCCTGAGCAAGCTCTGCACTGCTGGTAGCCCGATCCCGCAGCTGAAACACTTTTAAGAGATGGTCCTGGCGCTTGCTGGTCTTTCTTGGGCACCCTGGAGCCTTTTTGGCAACAATGGAACCTCTCTCCTTGAAGTTCTTGATGATGCGATAGATTGTTGACTGAGGTGCAATCTTTCTAGCTGCGATACTCTTCCCTGTTAGGCCATTTTTGTGCATTGCAATGATGACTGCACGTGTTTCTTTAGAGATAACCATGGTTAACAGAAGAGAAACAATGATGCCAAGCACCAGCCTCCTTTTAAAGTGTCCAGTGGTGTCATTCTTACTTAATCATGACAGATTGATCTCCAGCCATGTCCTCATCAACACCCACACCTGTGTTAATGGAGCAATCACTGAAAATAGGTTAGCTGGTCCTTTTAAGGCAGGGCTGCAATGATGTTGAAATGTGTTTTTGGGAATAAAGTTCATTTTCTAGCCAAATATTGACTTTGCAAGTAATTGCTGTTAAGCTGATCACTCTTTATAACATTCTGGAGTACATGTAAATTGCCATTAGAAAAAGTGAAGCAGTAGACTTTGTAAAAATTAATATTTGTGTCATTCTCAAAACTTTTGTCCATGACTGTGCTACCTAATAAATTGTGATTTTTTTTACTTTATTTACCGGAGTGCTCCTTCCTTCTCCTCACATGCATGTTCTTTTTGGAGCTGGTGTGTTTTTCATTTAAGGGTGGGTCACTACTCAGTGCCACCACCTGGCACCTAGTATGCCGCTGAGGTTGTTGCATGCATATGAAAATGATGATCAGTATCGCCTGTTTCATATAAATGGTTTCTTATATATCTAAATGTAATCCTTCAAAATCCCTGCCTTTGTACAAGTGTACCTAGAAGAACTGATGCTGTTTCAAGGCAATGGGTGGTCACACCAAATATTTATTCAATACTGTATTGAATATAATATGTATGTTTCTGTAACTAACCCCACACTATGCAGCGGAATCCAACTATGTTTTAGCACAATCTAACTAAATAAACAAACTTTTGCTTTTTATAGTTTTGATATAACAGAAAAAAATCAAACACAGCTTATCTGGATGTCTGATCTGATTATTGATCTGGATCATCCCTTGTAATAATCTAGTTGCACGTTTCAAACTGACTCAAACTTCTGAATATCCTGTTTAACATATTGAGCACAAAACTGGATCCCATATTCTATATGTGATATCCCACATGATTTATAAAGGGGTAAAAACACATTGGAATCTTGGGATTTTATCTTTTTTTTTTTTTTTTATGCACCCTAAAATCTTGTTTGCTTTTGTGGTTGCTACTTGACATTGAATACTCCTTGTTTTCACTAATTGCAGACATTTGTTTATTTGTCTGTATTTTTACTTTTTCAGTCGATATCTGGTCTGTTGGCTGTATAATGGCTGAGCTTCTGACAGGTCGAACCCTATTTCCAGGAACAGATCGTATCCTTTTAAGTAATATTAAATAATATGTAAAAAGTTCTAACAATATTTTCCTCTGCAATCTTCTCCATCCCTCTAAATCTGTTTTTATGTTTGCAATAAGTTGTCCTTACTGGTAGAAAGAAGTTAAATTGTTTTGTGGATTGTTGTTTGAAATGTTTTTTTTTTTTCATTTTTGCATTAATATTGAATACGTATAGCATTATACAAAAAGGGTAAACTTTATATAATGGAAAGTTATATGAAATTAATATTATTTTTTGTTTGGAATCTCGATCTACACATGTGCTTTGTATATTTAATGAGTAAATATCTTGTTCTCAAGCACTGAATGTGTTAGTAAGAGATGCATGTACCGTATAATTGCTGGGACCCTAACAATCGCATGAATACGGGTCCAATGTCCTCCTTTTTCTCCTCCTTGCATAACTTTGGTAAGTAGAGTTTACATTACTATACAAAAGTCATTTTATAACTAAATATAATTATGAAAAATTAAAATTTTATGTAAACCTTTTTTTTTTTCTTTTTAAATGTGAGGACTCTGAGGTCTTGGCTATTTCCTCTATTACCTGACCAGACACATTTATTTATTCTTGTCATTTTTAATTAATATATACTAGATATATGATGCATAGATATATGTATATATTTTGCTTATATTGGGGAACAACGTACAGAAAAATAAAATAAGACGTCTAATTCACTTTTTTTTTATTTTTTTTTATGGCTACAAAGGACTACTATAAAACTTGCTTTCTCCTTCGCCTCATTGGGGGACACACAGACCGTGGGTGTTATGCTGCTGCCACTAGGAGGACACTAAGCAATACATTAGCACAAAAGATTAACTCCTCCTCCTGCAGTATACACCCTCTGTTGGCTCAATCCTGAACCAGTTCTTGCTTAGTGTCTGTAGGAGGCACTAGGGTCTGCTCTCAGACCCCACTTTTTTTTTTCTGATTTTTTTTATCTTTTTTAACTTTTTATTATTTTACTTTCTTCACGCACGGATGGGCGACGGGACTTGTACGAAAAGTCACGTTCTCCCAAAAAACCTGCAACAGGCGGCATCGTGTCGTGTCGCCTCCACGTACCCCTCCTGCCACGCTACCATGGGGCGACAGATCCTTGCAATAGGCCGCTCTCCCCATGAGATATCCCTCGATGAGGATGATGATAAGACTTGCGTGGCACCATTGGATGAATACCCCCACCACCTCTACTGAAAGCGGTGGCGGTCTGGAGGCATGTAAGAGCCCTCTCCACCCCCCTATTGAAAGGGGTTGGCGGATTGAGGAAGTACGGCCATAGTCGCTGTAGTGCTGTGGGAGTTCCCTTCTTTTTCTCCATCTCCGGGTTCTCCCCGCAGTGAGTACAGCCATATGGGGGGCACTGTAAAACCGGTCACCGCGACCGCTTCTGCGCGCCGCTGCGTTGCGCCGCCGCAGCACAGCATCGCGCCGCTGGCGCTTCCGATCGCGCTGCGGCCACGGCCTCAAATTTAGTCCCTGGCTTCGGCCCAGGGTAGGCCGCAACTTTAAAATTTACTCCCCGGCTTCGGGCCGGGATAGGCCTCAAGGGAGAGGGCGGTCAGTGTGGCTCCGCCCACACCGCATGCTATTGGCTGTCGTCAGTTAACAGGGGACTTCCCCTGTTTCCTCCCCCTCTCCTCCCACTGCTTCTGGCGCTTCTCGTCTCATACGAGAAGCGCTACTATAATCTCGGGCGCCATATTCTCCTGGGACAGCGCTGCACGCCATCCTCTTACTTCCCTGGTGCACACACACAGGCCCTGGGTAAGTGCACGCTGCGACTAGGTGCTACACAGCGCTTGATCCCTCTCCTGCAGAAGGTTCTCTGGTGCAGAAATATGTCGCAATCAAAGGGAATTAAAAAGGCTGACAAGAACTACTCTGTAGTATATGCCGCCTGCGCTTCATGCAACGTTTCCCTGCCGTCAATGCATAGTTCTCGATTCTGTGCATCATGTGCCCAGGAGCCCATGGCTTCTCCTGCTCAGGAGCCCCCTACTACCGAGCAGGAGTCCCTACCTATTCCTGATCCCATTGAGCCAGGTTCTTCAGGGTGGCCCGAATATCTGGCGCACTCCATGAACTCTCTGACTAGGGCCTTGGATACCTTTCGTGGATCTGCTTCTAACCAGAGCGCCCCTTTTCCAGAGAGGGGCCCGTTAGCCTTCAGAGAGGCCTCATCTGACAGGGGCCGTCTCAGGGCGTCCGCAAAGCGGTCGTCCAAAAAACGCCGCCATAATGCATCTCCCAATCCATCTAGCGGTTCAGCATCTGCGAGCTCAGGTTCTCGTTCCCCCTCTTCCAGAGATATTAGTGACCATGATTCGGAATACGAGTCGGACATTGGTGATGATCCCAACTCGCCAGAATTTCAGGAGTCGTTAGATTCTCTAATTGAGGCAATTAATACAATCCTCAAACTAGCCGAAGAACCTGGGTCTCAGCCGAATCATCCTATCTCCTTCAAAAGAACAAAACGTGCTCACAAGGTGTTTAGCAACCACCCTGAATTTACTGATATTGTTCAGGGACATAGGGAGCGTCCGGATAGACGTTTTTCAGGTCTGAAGTCTCTTAAAGCACGATACCCTTTTTCAGCAACTGTGGCGAAAGAGTGGACGGAATCTCCTGTTGTAGATCCTCCAGTATCTCGTCTAGCTTCAAAAACCCTACTCTCTGTTTCTGATAGTTCATCCATTAGGAACCCTTCAGATAAACAGATTGACAACCTCGCCAAATCAATTTTTGAGGCAGCTGGAGCATCTCTATCTCCCTCCTTTGCAGCCACCTGGGTGGCTAGGGCTATGGTGGCTTGGGTTGAGACCCTAGTCAAGATGACTAGTGATATCCCTCTTTCCTCCGAGGCACGTAATCTGGCCTATCAGATTACTCGGGCAGGCGACTACATGGTTCATGCGTCCCTGGATGCAGCTAATTGCGCTGCTCTCACGGCCGCCAATGCTATCGCCATTCGGAGGTCCCTATGGCTCCGTGAGTGGCGTGCAGACGCTGCTTCAAAGAAGACTTTGACTTCATTGCCTTATCATTCAGGGCGTCTTTTTGGAGATCGCCTTGATCAGATTATTTCTGACGCTACTGGTGGCAAAAGCAAATTTCTTCCACAGCGCAGAATCAATAGGCCTTTTCGGTCTCAATACCAAGGTCTCAATACGTAGCTCCTTTAATTGGTCCCCTGCTTCGTCCTCTGCTCGAGCACCCCGGTCATCTCGTAGAGATAGGGGCTCACAACCATCGTCCAGATCCTCTCAGCCCTGGAGAAACAGGTTTTCTCAACCAGGAAATAGGAGCTCCTCCTCTCGCAAATTGTCATCACAATGACTCCTGGGGATGGGGGACCCAAACAGGGTAGGCGGCTGCCTACTCTTGTTTCACAAAGTATGGGGGTCGGTCGTTCAAGATCAGTGGGTCCGCGATCTAGTATACTCAGGTTACAAGATCGAATTCTTGTCCCTTCCCCCAAGACGTTTCTTTCAGTCTCGCTTCCCCAAGTCCAAGGATCTTGCAATTCCTTTTCTTCAGGCCCTGAACACGCTTCGTTCCAGCGGAGTCATCGTCCCAGTTCCTCACAAAGGAAAATTCAAAGGGTTTTACTCAAACCTCTTTGTGGTTCCCAAGAAGGACGCCTCCTTGCGTCCTATTCTGGACCTGAAATTGCTAAACAAATTCATCAGAGTCTGTCATTTCAGGATGGAATCCCTCCGTTCTGTTGTCTCATCTCTAGAAAGAAAAGAATACTTGGCGTCTATCGACATCAAGGATGCATATCTACACATTCCGATTTTCAGCGGACATCAAAAGTTTCTGCGTTTTGCTGTCGGAGAGGATCATTTTCAGTTTGCCGCTCTGCCCTTCGGTCTCGCAACCGCCCCAGAGTGTTCACAAAGGTCATGGCGGCCGCCATGTCAATTTTACACTCTCGGGGTGTGGTAGTTCTCCCGTACCTGGACGACCTACTCATAAAAGGTCCGACTTTTCGAGCCTGCGAAGAGAGCGTCGAAATCACTATCGACACCCTCTCCCGCCTCGCTCGGTTGGCTAGTCAATTTGGACAAGTCTCTTCCCATTCCCTCTCAGAAGATTCCTTTTCTGGGAATGATTTTGGATACCTCCCAAGGATTGGTATCTCTCCCTCCAGAGAAGATTGTCTCTCTGAAGCGGGGAGTGCTCCTATTGTCGCTAAACCGCCCTCATTCTCTGCGGAGCGCCATGCAGGTCCTCGGAAAAATAGTAGCTTCCATCGAAGCAGTACCTTTCGCCTAGTTTCATCTCCGCCCTCTTCAACAGGAGTTGATATCAGTCTGGGACGGGAACCCAGCGTCTCTAGGTCGCCGCTTCCGTCTGTCTCCCACAGTCAGAAGCTCCTTAAGATGGTGGATGAATGCCTCATCACTGAATCACGGCAAATCCTTCCTGCCTGTCCATTGGCTGGTGGTGACCACCGATGCCAGTCTCCTCGGATGGGGAGCTGTGTTCCTTCATCACACGGCTCAAGGCCGCTGGTCTCTACCAGAGTCCCGTCTCCCGATCAACATCCTAGAGATCAGAGCTATCAAGTTAGCTCTCGCGCACTTTCATCATCTCCTGGCCGGTCGTCCCATCAGGATTCAGTCAGACAACGCCACGTCCGTGGCGTACATCAACCGTGAGGGGGGCACTCGGAGCAGAACAGCGATGCTCGAGGTATCGCACATTCTGCGCTGGGCCGAGGAAAACCGCTCGCTCATCTCCGCGGTTCACATTCCAGGAGTGGACAATTGGGAGGCCGACTTCCTCAGTCGCCAGGGCCTAGACTCAGGGGAATGGTCCCTGCACCCGGAAGTGTTCCATCTTATTTGCCAGCGATGGGCATGCCGGATGTAGACCTCATGGCATCCAGACTGAATGCCAAGGTTCAGACTTTTATAAGTCGCTCTCGCGATCCACTAGCCATCGGCTCGGATGCGCTAGTCCTCCCTTGGAGTCATTTTCGCCTTCCTTACTTTTTCCTCCTCTTCCGTTAATCCCCAGGGTGATTCGGAAGATCAAGGCGGAAGGCGTTCCTCTCATTCTAGCCGCTCCGGATTGACCTCGCCGTCCGTGGTATGCGGAACTAGTGCGTCTGGTCGCAGACGTTCCCTGGAAATTACCAGATCGCCCGGACCTCCTTTCACAGGGTCCAATTTACCATCACAATTCAAAAGCGCTGAATTTGACGGTATGGCCATTGAAGCCTGGATCTTAAGTCAGGCTGGTTTTTCTCACAAAGTCGTCTCAACAATGGTCAATGCCAGGAAGCCGGCTTCCGCCCGCATTTATCATCGGGTCTGGAAGACATTCCTTTCCTGGTGTGAGGACGAAGGTCGTTCCCCTTTGGTTTTCTCTATTCCTTCCATTCTGGAATTTCTCCAAGCAGGAATGGATTCGGAATTAGCTCTTTCTTCCCTCAAGGGGCAGATTTCTGCCTTGTCCGTCTTTTTCCAACGACGGATCGCATCTAAGTCTCAGGTCAAGACTTTTATCCAGGGAGTGTCTCATCTCGTTCCACCTTACAAGAGGCCTTTGGAACCTTGGGTTCTTAATTTGGTCCTCAGTGCTTTACAGGACTCCCCCTTCGAACCTTTGTCGGAAGTGTCCTTATCACTTCTTTACTGGAAGGTGGTCTTCCTAGTGGCTATTACCTCTATCAGACAAGTATCGGAATTGGCAGCCTTATCTTGTAAACCTCCTTTCCTCATTTTTCACCAGGACAAAGTAGTCCTTAGGACTTCTCCGTCTTTCACGCCTAAAGTCGTTTCGGCTTTTCATATCAATGAGGAGATAGTTTTTGCCTTCATTCTGTCCGGCGCCAATTCACCGTACTGAAAAAGCCCTTCACACTTTAGATTTGGTGAGGGCTCTCCGAAGGTACATTTCGAGAATGGCATCTTTCCGAAAATCGGACGCTCTGTTTGTGCTTCCGGAAGGACGCGGACAGGGCCTTCCTACTTCCAAGGCCACGTTAGCCAGATGGATTCGCTCTGCGATTCAAGAGGCGTACCGTGTTAAAGGTCAGCCTATCCCGGCTGGGATTAAGGCACACTCCACTCGTTCTGTGGGGGCCTCCTGGGCCATTCGGCACCAGGCTTCGGCACAGCAAGTGTGTAAGGCTGCGACTTGGTCCAGTCTTCATACTTTCGTCAAGCATTACCAAATTCATGCTCAAGTTTCTTCAGATGCAGCTCTTGGCAGACAGATTCTGCAATCAGCTGTTGCGCATCTGTAAGTTGTCTGTTGACTAGTTAAGCGTTATATGCATGATGTTCACGAGGCTTCATCTGTTGATGAGTTCCCACCCAGGGACTGCTTTGGGACGTCCCACGGTCTGTGTGTCCCCCAATGAGGCGAAGGAGAAAAGGAGATTTTTGTGTACTCACCGTAAAATCCTTTTCTCCGAGACGCTCATTGGGGGACACAGCTCCCACCCTTGTTTAACTTGTAGCCTCGTTGTTCATTTGAATTGTTGGCATATTGCACTCTGTTATGAGCTCCTACTGCTTTGGCACCGGACTGGTTCAGGATTGAGCCAACAGAGGGTGTATACTGCAGGAGGAGGAGTTAATCTTTTGTGCTAATGTATTGCTTAGTGTCCTCCTAGTGGCAGCAGCATAACACCCACGGTCTGTGTGTCCCCCAATGAGCGTCTCGGAGAAAAGGATTTTACGGTGAGTACACAAAAATCTCCTTTTTTCTCTCTAGTCATTATTTTAATATATTGGGTGAGGCCACAAGTGTTGATTCAGAAAGGCGATATATATTTAGTTTTTTCTTTTATACCTTTATTGTGTAACTTACAGTACAGACCCTAAAGTTTGGACACACCTTCTCATTCAAAGATTGTTCTGTATTTTCATGACTATGAAAATTGTACATTCACACTGAAGGCATCAAAACTATGAATTAACACATGTGGAATTATATACTTAACAAAAAAGTGTGAAACAACTGAAAATATGTCTTATATTCTAGGTTCTTCAAAGTAGCCACCTTTTGCTTGGATTACTGCTTTGCACACTCTTGGCATTCTCTTAATGAGCTTCAAGAGGTAGTCACCGGGAATGGTCTTCCAACAGTCTTGAAGGAGTACCCAGAGATGCTTAGCACTTGTTGTTGGCCCTTTTGCCTTCACTCTGCGGTCCAGCTCACCCCAAACCATCTCGATTGGGTTCAGGTCTGGTGACTGTGGAGGCCAGGTCATCTGGCGTAGCACCCCATCACTCTCCTTCTTGGTCAAATAGCCCTTACACAGCCTGGAGGTGTGTTTGGGGTCATTGTCCTGTTGAAAAATAAATGATGGTCCAACTAAATGCAAACCGGATGGAATAGCATGCCGCTGCAAGATGCTGTGTTAGCCATGCTGGTTCAGTATGCCTTCAATTTTGAATAAATCCCCAACAGTGTCACCAGCAAAGCACACCCACACCATCACACCTCCTCCTCCTCCATGCTTCACGGTGGGATCCAGGCATGTAGAGTCCATCCGTTCACCTTTTCTGCGTCGCACAAAGACACGGTGGTTGGAACCAAAGATCTCAAATTTGGACTCATCAGACCAAAGCAGATTTTCACTGGTCTAATGTCCATTCCTTGTGTTCTTTTGCCCAAACAAGTCTCTTCTGCTTGCGATTTCTGAGGCTGGAGACTTGGATAAACTTATCCTCAGAAGCAGAGGTGACTCTTGGTCTTCCTTTCTTGGGGCTGTCCTCATGTGAGCCAGTTTCTTTGTAGCGCTTGATGGTTTTTTCAACTGCACTTGGGGACACTTTCAAAGTTTTCCCAATTTTTCGGACTGACTGACCTTCATTTCTTAAAGTAATGATGGCCACTCGTTTTTCTTTACTTAGCTGCTTTTTTCTTGCCATAATACACATTCTAACAGTCTATTCAGTAAGACTATCAGCTGTGTATCCACCATACTTCTGCACAACACAACTGATGGTCCCAACCCCATTTATAAGGCCAGAAATCCCACTTATTAAACTTGACAGGGCACACATGTGAAGTGAAAACCATTTCCGGTGACTACCTCTTGAAGCTCATCAAGAGAATGCCAAGAGTGTGCAAAGCAGTCATCAAAGCAAAAGGTGGCTACTTTGAAGAACCTAGAATATAAGACATATTTTCAGTTGTTTCACACTTTTTTGTTAAGTATATAATTCCACATGTGTTAATTCATAGTTTTGATGTCTTCAGTGTGAATGTACAATTTTCATAGTCATGAAAATACAGAAAAATCTTTGAATGAGAAGGTGTGTCCAAACTTTTGGTCCGTACTGTATTTCACACACACACAAAAAAACCTTAACAATATTATTATTGCATTTCTGATTTCCCTTGCAACTGGGACTGGTTTATTATCCTCAGTTACAGGGAATATTCAGTCTCCTGGCTGCATAGCAGAGCTGACTGGTTCTTCTATAACCAAACATCTCCTGTTCTCTGCCTATGCCCATCAATAAAACAGTCCCTGGTTTTGGAAGAAGTAGTGCTTACAGGGCTTTCTATACTGTAATATACAGGCCTTGTTCAGCCTCGTGAATGCAGCGATCAGGAAGACAGGGATGATAATGTACCTTCTATGCCTTCTCTATGGAGATTTTTGTGGATGGAGACCTATCTTTACTAGAATATTTCAGTAGGTGATTAGAATGCACAATTACACACCCAACAACTCTGTTGGTTGGTTCCACCCTAACCACTGGAAAAAGATGCATTCTGAACATACTCTAATAGTAGATGGGAGATTGGAATGGCAGACTGAGAGCTCTACGTTGCAAAAGATTGACGCAAAAGTTATGGTATGGACTTTGCTGGTGCGGTATCAATGGTGAATACATGATGTTTTTAGTTTTCAAAGGAAAATACTTAATGTAAAAGAGGGTTGTTCCAGGTAGTGGACAACCCTTTTAAGTGTTTGCTCTTCCCACCAGCTCTACATCTCTTACAGGTACAGAGCTGAATCAGTTTTAGCTTGGTGTCTGAAGAGGTATACCCCCTACTCACAGGGCTTCTCTGTTTGTATTATTTTAGCTTTGATTTTTCTTTCTTCCCGTCCCTATTTATTTCAAACAACTCTTCCACACTAGCCAACGTGTCTCCTGACATTACTGCCAGTTTTCCCACCATTCCATCAGACTCTCCTAACCAAAGGAAGGCAAAGGGAATGACCCTGCTGGTACATCGTGGGAGCTGACAAGAAGAGATTGAAAATGGGGTGGGTAAATAGAATTATGTGAGTATGGCACCCAGGAAACCATTCACCACCTCTATTTCTCCACCATTATCACCTAAACCTCACTTGAATTAAATTTTCTGGTACCTGCACTGTTGCCTACTTCTCAATTCCACCCCAGCTCATGGTCTTTCTGGTTTCCCCCTACACACCACGCTACTGTTCAATCACCCCATTCATTGTTTCCTACAAAAAATGCCTTTAGCTACAGTGCCCTTCATCTGAGGGGGCAGACAGTTCTACACTCCTTTATTGCCACTGGACTCGGCACGATTGATGTGGGCGCTTCCCAAATTTGGTCCATCGTTTCATTCGTGAGGGGATTTGTTTTTTTTTTTTTTGTACATTGCATGGACCTACTACTGTTCCTCAGCATTCAACACCTCCTCCAGTACACCAAGACCTGGTGCCTAAATATGTTTCTAAAGGTGCTATTGATATGATGTTCTCTCCAGATGTAGGTAACAACCCATCCAATAAATGTGTTGCAAAACAACGTGAATTTATTTAAATTGGATCAGTCCATATTTCAACAGCTAGTAGATAACGTTTCAGTCTGTATGGCCCTTCATCAGGTAAATGCTGTGTAGTTGAGGTGGATTGAGTGCAGTGAAATGCTGCATGGTGGCTGAACTTCCTGACTGTGGCTTTTAGCCACTATACCTTAGAGCAGACAATACCCTTACAATTGTCAATTCGTATAAGTGTCTATCCCACTGAGCATTTGACTACTCTCATTCCACCTCAACTACACAGCATTTATCTGATGAAGGTCCATGCAGACCGAAACGTTATCTACTAGCTGTTGACCTATGGACTGATCCACTGTAAATAAATTCATTTTGTTTTGCAACATATCTGTGTGAGTGCCTAGTTTCACTTACTACTACTGGTACTGATTTGAACCCTACTTAGGCACCTCATGCACTTACTCTGGAGTGCCGTTTTATGTTTTTTCCAACCCATCCAATCCACACAGGCAAATAAATCAAACCATAGATGTCCATAAATTAAAGTGAACCTGTCAACAGGATTATGCACAGTAACCTACACACATTGTCATTTTGGCGCCATTATATTGATTAAAATGATACCTTGGTTGATGAATTCTGTCTTGTGGTTGTTGTTTACTCTGTATTTGTAGTTTTCAGTTAATGACATTCTCGTGCTTCAGTGTGGGCCTGTGGAGGGGCTTTGTGGTGCTCTGCTTACATATTCATCTGTATGAGCTTATGACAGGTCACTGATCCTTTAGTGACCTGCCCCCATTTTACATACTGCATATGCTATTGTGGAGTTAGAAAATAAAAATTACATCTAGCAAAATGGCGGTGGCGCCTGTGCAGTGCAATGTGCAATAAAAAAGTTATAGCTGTCAGAATAAAGTCATGCAAAAACAATTATTTTTTCTATAAAAGTTTTTATTATATAAAAGCGCCAAAACATGAAAAAATATATCTGAGGTATCGCTGTAATCGTACTGTCCCGAAGAATAAAACTGCCTTATCAATTTTACCATACATGGAACGGTGTAAATGCCCCCCAAAAGAAATTCATGAATTGCTGGTTTTTGCTCATTCTGTTTCCCAAAAATCGGAAAAGAAAGTGATCAAAAAATGTCATGTGCCCGAAAATGGTACCAATAAAAATGTCAACTCGTTCCGCAATAAACAAGACCTTGCATGACTCTGTGGGACAAAATATGGAACAATTATGCTCTCAAAATATGGTGTGGTGATGCAAAAACTATTTTTTGCAATAAAAAAGCGTCTTTTAGTGTGTGACAGCTGCCAAACATAAAAACCCGCTATAAATAGTAAATCAAATCCCCCCCTTTATCACCCACTTAGTTAGGGAAAAAAAATAAAATGAATGTATTTATTTCCATTTTCCCATTTGGGTTAGGATTGGGGCTAAAGTTAGGGTTGGGGTTAGGGTTGGGATTAGGGTTAGGGGAGTGTTGGGGTTAGGGGTGTGTTGGAGTTAGAATTGGGGGGTTTCCACTGTTTAGGCACATTAAGGGCTCTCCAAATGCGACATGGCATCTGATCTCAATTCCAGCCAATTCTGCATTGAAAAAGTCAAACGGTGCTCCTTCCCATCCGAGCTCTGCCATGCGCCTAAACAGTGGTTTACCCCCACATTTGGGGTGTCAGCATACTAAGAACAAATTGAACAACAACTTTTGGGGTCCAATTTCTCCGGTTACCCTTGTGAAAATGAAAAATTGGGGACGAAAAGATCATTTTTGTGAAAAAAAATTATTTTTTATTTTTACGGCTCTACGTTATAAACTTCTGTGAAGCACTTGGGGGTTCAAAGTGCTTACCACACATCGAGATAAGTTCCTTAGGGGATCTACTTCCAAAATGCTGTCCGTTTTTGGGGGTTTCCACTGCTTAGGCACATCTGGGGCTCTCCAAACGCGACATGACATCCGATCGCAATTCCAGTCAATTTTGCATTGAAAAGTCAAACGGCGCTCCTTCCCTTCTGAGCACTACCATGCGCCCAAATAGTGGTTTACGTGCATATATGGGGTATCAGCGTACTCAGGATAAATTGTACAACTTTTGGGGTTCAATTTCTCCTGTTACCTTTGGTAAAATAAAGCAAATTGGATCTGAAGTAAATTTTTTGTGCAAAAAAGTTAAATGTTCATTCTTTTTTTTTTTTTAACATTTCAAAAATTCCTGTGAAGCACCTGAAGGGTTAATAAACTTCTTGAATGTGGTTTTGAGCACCTTCAAGGGTGCAGTTTTTAGAATGATGTCACTTTGGGGTATTTTCTATCATATAGACCCCTCAGGCTATGTGCACACGTTCAGGAATATTTGCTTTTTTTTCACGGGAAAAACCGCGTCAAAAACGCATGATTTAAGCATCCTATCATTTAGAATGAATTCCGCAATTTTTGTGCACATCTCGGAAAAAGAACCAACATGTTCATTAATTTCGCGGAATTCTAGCGTTTTTCCCGCTATATTATTGACCTAGAAAGTTCAGGAAAAAATCGCGGTAAAAACGTGCGGGAAAAACCGCGCTTTTTTACAGCTGAAAAAGTCCGTTTTTGCTCAGGAAAATTCTGCAAACATTCCTGAACGTGTGCACTTAGCCTCAAAGTGACTTCAAATGTGATGTGGTCCCTAAAAAAAAAAATGGTGTTGTAAAATAATATAATATTTTTCATTAAGTAGCAGGATAGCTGTCTAATCAATGATTTCAGATGGTGTATTGACTTTCCATGGCTTTTTGCACTTCTTTGTGTCCAATACTTTTTTCCCTGTCATTTCTCATTAATACACAACTTAATATACGGACATCTGTGGTTTGTGTTTTTGTTTTTTTGCCTGTGTGGATTGGATTGGTTGCTACTGGAATCTAGTGAGAATTTCATGTCAATAGCACTTTTAGAAATATACTTAAGAAAATTTGACATATTCAATATTTCACCCGCTGTATATGCGATATCCAGCTTTGTTCTGGTTTACATTGTATATTTTCTACCCACCAAAGTAATATGGCGTATGTATGTCTGCCCTCTAAGGCCTCATTCAGACGTTCATGCAAATCAATCTGAGATCAGAGCGCATTGCAACGACTGGCCATAGTTCTCCCAATCTGAGCGTGACCGTCTCATAGAAATACATAAAGCTGTCGTGCTCGGGTCCGCAGCCCTGCCGCCAGTCTGTGCATTAGCAGGCCGCGCTTGGACTGATTTGCATGTGACTATTGTACAGTAACCATTTTCTGTCCATGTTACCGCAGAAAATACTGCCATATGAGCAGGAAGCTGTCATTGCATCTCAAATTCTGATGGTAAAATTGTCACCTTATTGAATTTTGTTACCGTAGTGTGTGAATAATTAAAGAGAGACTGAATCCAAAAGTGTCATTGTTCTCGCTGAATTGCCTTTCACTTTCCTGCAGTAAGAATGAATGTGCATTTGTTATTTGTGCTCAAGACTCCAAATCTTAAACCAACAGTACTGAATTCCTAGGTAACATGTTAGCATATGAAGCGCAAGGGATTTTCAGGACAACTGCGAGGAAGTGACAGTAAGTTCAGAAATAAGAATGGCATTGTCAGAATCTTGTCTTTTCCATTATCCAAGCTTTTTGAGAAGTTTAGGACTGTTTCATGGTAATAGATTGTCTCTAAATTTTGGATGAAAATTCACTTTTAAGTTTAAGCTTCATGTTATGAAATTGATATATGTAGCATGAAAAGAAGCGAGTTTGCAATTGACTTTAATGTTCTCTCCGCTGTAATTCTCTTGCTATGAGAGAGCTTTTATCGTGCACAGTTTACGGCTTGTTGCCAAGATTGACTACCATGGCCTAGCCAAGTGCAATAGCTTTATTCCAGTTTATGGAGTTAACTCTTGAGATACTAGTAGATCTCTCCCACCCATTGATTGCTATACAGCGGTTAGCTGCTTACTCCCCCGCTCTATATCGGCTCCTGAAAAATCAGGAGCCCAACAGTTCAGTTGATCTGATGCTAGTTCAAAGTATATGTGATCTCTATACTCAAATATATAACAATGTAGACATGAGAATAAGCACTTACAGACAATATGTCCCAGTAGCAATCAGAAGCTCAGTAGAAGTACAAAACTGATGAACCAGAACTGTCTTTCAAGATGAAGCGCCCATTGCCCAGCAACACAAAGGTGAAGGAGGCTGTGGAGCAGTGTGCTGCGGAACATGCAAATTGAAACTAACTCTTTAATAAGCAAATCCTTACACTTAGGCCGTAGTCAGTCTTGCGAGAAACTCACACATGTCTCATACCTCAGTACCCGGCACTTGGGACCGGAGCGTTCAGCTGCATAGAAATACATGCAGCCGCACACTCCAGTCCTGAGTGCCGGCGGCAGTGCCGGGTGTTCATGCGAGAGACTCGCGTGAGTTTCTCACAATGCAGTTGCAAGTGTGACCCCGGCCTTAGTCTGCAGTCATTTAATATCCTTTTTTATATGGGCAGACCAAAGTAAGCAGTGAGCACAGAGCATAGGCTGCCATAGTTCTCAGCAGAGCGAGTCCTGTGCACAGAATGGTGCTCCACAGAGAACTATATGATTTTTCTTTACGCTGAAAAGCATTGTTCATCAGGTGATCGACAGCCTGTTCACGCTGAAAGATTATCATGAAACAGGCATAATTAAGAACGTTCGTTCAAGATTACTTTTCAGTGTAAAAGCAGCCTTAAGGATTTTTCACACTTTGCAAATTTCATTGACTATTCTGTACATCTAATTAAGATTTGCAAAAGCCAAAACGCACCTGCATAAACAATCCACTGAATTCTCCAGGATCTGTCATCCATTTAATATAAAAGACGGATTGCGTCAATTTTGCTGATTGTGAACATGTACTTAAAGGGAATATGTCAGTAGGATTTTGCTATGTAATCTGAACACATAATGTGGGAGCAGAGACACTGATTCCAGCAATGTGTCACTCACTGTTCTGTGTTTTGCTGTTTCAGTGCAATTAGTGTTTTATCAGCAGGAGATTATCTTTACAGGACAACTGGCCTATATCCTAGTCCAATCAGGCCCTTAGCACTGATTGGCATCTCTCTGTCAATGTAGTAGAGAAAATCAGCCGCACTCAAAGTTGATTGTGAAGAAAATTAAGTTCCGTTTTATTACAACAAAATTATATACAGGAGCCACAGGATAAAGAGTCACACACTGCGGCCACTTAACAGATCGCTCCTGTTTGCTTCTAAATGCAGCCTGCACAGGACACTGTTCCTCTCTAAATCCTTTCCTCTTTATCCTGCATATCCATCTCCAGTGAGGTTTTGAGAAAGACCATCCATGGTCGAAACGTTAACCCCTACATTACTTATCCGTTCATACCACACCAGCTGTGGCTCCTGTATATAATTTGGTTGTAATAAAACGGAACTTAATTTTCTTCACAATCAACTTTGAGTGCGGCTGATTTTCTCTACTATATTGGTTTCTTGGTTCAGCCAGCACCAACTATTGACTCAAACAGTGTGCACATCATTTACTTAATATTGGACTTTCTCTGTCAATGTATACAGAAAGCTGTGGTGTGATCAGGTTTATGCATAGATCAACAACTGAGCTCTGCTAGATCTACAGCAGAGAAAACTGACTCTTATAACTGCTGCACCCTAGTAAACTAAGTGATGCATCACTGGAATCAGGAAATCTGCCCCTACCTCATGCTGTTGGCAGATTACGTAGCAAAAACTTGCTGACATATTTTCTCCACTCACAGTTGTCTTTGTATGAATGTAATGTTTGTATGTGTGCAGAGCCACCAGCAGATCATGTTTTCAGGATTTCTTTAGCATTGCCCAGGTGATAATTCCTTCACTTGTGCAATACTAAAGAAATCCTGAGTAGATCTGTTGGTGGCTCTGGAGGCCTGGAGCTGGGGAACACTGATGTGCACATATAGCTTAAAGAGGTAACTGTAATATATTTTATCTCAGAAATCTGCTTCTTTCTCCCCCTGGACTGATCTTTCACTCTCAATTTCATGGATACATTTTATATTCTGTGAGCACAGATTTCCCTGCTCCTTAAGAGATGAATTAGCAATCAGTGCTTTTGAAATTCTATGTAGGGGAGAAGCTAGACATTCTGTTGAAAGTTCTCTTGAAACGATACTCACAGTTCTCCATAGAACTTGATGAGCACCAAATGTCCTCCTTTTTTAGGAATAGTAAAAGCTATAGTCACTGAAGACAAAATTTACCTGTAAATTGAAAATTTTGAGGAGGGATCAGTCAAGGAGAAAGAAACCTTTATTGATTAATATTCTACAAAGTTTTTATTTTCACTTGTACTATTGATTTACGAGACAGCAGTGTAAACATAGTAACATAGTTATTAACATAGTAACATAGTTATTAAGGTTGAAGGAAGACTTTAAGTCCATCTAGTTCAACCCATATCCTATCCTAACCTGCCCTAACATGTTGATCCAGAGGAAGGCAAAAAAAAACCCAAGTGGCAAACAGTAAGCTTCACATTGGGGAAAAAAATTCCTTCCCGACTCCACATACGGCAATCAGACTAGCTCCCTGGATCAACGCAGTATCTAGGAAACTAGTGAATATAGCCTGTAATATTATACTTTTCAAGAAAGGCATCCAGTCCCCTTTTAAATTTGGTTACTCTTTAATCATTATTTGTTTTGGGCTGTTGTGTCCATTTAGGTTTTACAGTTCTCAGTTGGCAATCTATTCCAAACTAACAACAGTATCAGTTTTCATTATTAAATTGATTAACGATACCTGTATATTTTCCTTTTCTGGACAATTGAAAACCACTGTTAACACTTCTTTTGCTACCAAGGAAATGTAGCCTTGTGATACAGTAAGCAGTTGCTACTTCTAATCCTCATCAACCAGGTCAGTATATGTTAACTCTTGCGAGCTGTAAATCTAGAATGCCTGCTTAATGAGCTTCTGCCGCTTCTTAATGTGAAAGGAGTGTCTGTCGCTTTCAAGTTGGTGACTTTTCTTTGCCTTTAAGAGGCCCTGTCACCAGGGCAAAAGTGGCCAGTTTTTGCTATTGTTTTATTGCTGCTGTTTCCTTGAGTATTCTAGTTCTAGATATTTTGACCTCATTACTGATACTTTTTATAGTCTTTACCAAGGGGGTGTGGCTCATAGGGTAATTTAGAGCAGCATCAAGACACGCCTCCAGCGAATTGTGGACCACACCCCCTTGTAAAGATACTAAAAATGAGCACCAGATAAAAAGGCCCAAATCTCTGGAACCTTATGATGGATTTTAAAAGCGAAAAACAGTGTTTGGAGGTGAACAGCAGAAAAACAAACGAAAAGCACGAACTGGATCTTTTGACCTAGTGACGAATCCTCTTGAAGCCAGTGGATGAATGATAAATTTTGCTCTTTTCCTTTGGATTTTGGTTTTCCGTTTCTTTTGTGTTTGTATCATATCCCTGTGTACATTTCACCTCCTTTTTCCACCCATAGAATGTGCAGAGAGCATCTGTATATTTTGGTGGTGTGATCTGTGGCTGCTGCCTCACATATTGCACATTTTCCTTCATAATCCACATGTAGATATTGATCAGCTGAAGCTCATTTTGAGGTTGATTGGAACCCCTGAGTCAGAGCTCCTGCAGAAAATTTCCTCGGAGGCTGTGAGTGTGTTTAATATGTCACGATGGATAATCCTGCAACCTGAGTGACAATACTCAAGTGTTGATGTTAATTGACATTCAAACATTACTAATCAATTATATTAATGTTTTAAAATTAATGAGATTTCAGATTCATTACTGCCCATAAATTTTTTGCACAGTTAAACATTTTTTTTTTTAGCATTTTCACATTTTTTTTTTTAGTTTAACAAAATGCTTATACCCACGATATTAAAGCAAGCTCCAAGGCCAAACTTTATTGTTGGTTGTGACATAATTACGGTAATCAAATGGGCAAATGAGGCCATGTTCCCACGTGGTGTAACTGCTTTGGTTTTTTTTGTGCTACATTTTTGTGCATAAAATGCACATTTATCAGTTCAAGCAAAGTAGAGGTGATTTCAAGGAAATGCGTGCTCACTGTCATATGAAAACCTTGTAAAACAGTTTTTCCGCATGGGGCCTCTATGGGGAACCTGAAAAATCCATGTAAAAAAACGCTGTTGCTCTTTTAACTTTGCAAATATTGTACATGATCTCCCTCCCTGAGAATTCGCAATAAAGCCAGGTGTTAGTTCCCGGCTTCATCAGTGCTTTGCACATGCTCTGAAAGGCAGCCATGACACCAGGCTTACAGCCACCAATCGGAGCTATATTTACATTGTTTTTGGTGGGTTAATTTGGAGTTCCTTTGCGGCAGTCTCAGTCCACATCATTAATGCCTCCTGGGTATGCCTTGCGCGCCAATGACGCTTCATTGCGCCTTCGCTGGGAGGGAGATCATTGCACATCTGCCATATTTGATAAGATTTGGCAGTGATGTCGCCCTTACAAATCATGTCATACACGTAGGGGGCACGTTTACAGTTCAATCAGCGCTTCCCCTCCTGACTTTCTATTCAGCAATTGCTAAGCTTGTTAGAATGCAGGGAGAGATTGCTATACATAGATGGTGGCAGTTCAGGGGGCTAGGGCAACTCGGTTTCCCTCGCAAGTACAAAATCCAAGTGTTTCACCACTGAAAAACGCACAAAAAAGATGATTCAAATCTGAGAAATGCAATAAACAAAGCAGATTGGTATTGCATTTATTGTTTTGTACACCTGTGGAAAAACTAGCAGAAAAAATGCAGCAATATCTCATGTGGGAACTAGGCCTTAAGGGTAGGTTTCCATTTTTCAGGTTTTTTTTATGCAGATTTTTAAAGCCAAAGCCAGTTGTGGAAGACACCTGTAAAGACAAGACTGAGATTTCTCTATGAAACTGCTTAGCTCTGGATTGAAAAACTGTCTGTAAAAACTTGTGAACACGCTTAATATCCAGAACAGTTATTGTAAGGGCATTACGCCCATGTGCTCCTCCATTCATTGAAATGCCTCAAACATTCCTGCATGCCCACAAGTTCTGTCTCATCTAATAAGACATGAAGACACAAATGGAAATTGTCATTGAGGCTAATCACTAAATTATTATAAAAAGAATCAGGCGATATAACATATACTATGTTTAATGTAGTTCAGATTTCTAAAACCTGAGCATGTCTGATGCTGAGCATGCTTTCTGGGTTTTCTGGCTAAGGAATATCTAGTGGCCATATTACCAATTTTGCAGTTGTTTCACTCAGGTCTATAAAACATACCTACAATCAGTTATTTATTTATTTTTCTATTCTAATATGTGACAGGGCGTGGAATGCCCTGCAGAACAGTCAGGGTCCTTACAACCGATTCCCCACCAATCACTCAACATGTATCACGTATCGCTGCTTAAGAAGCCGGAGCGCTCTGCCTTTACATCAGCGCATACAAAGTGGTATAGAAAGTCTTGTCTGATCTCTCCGGATGTACACGTAAGAGCAGAGGGTTCTTGCCTCCTGAGCAGAAACGTTACAAGTGTTTTGAGTGATCAGTGGGGATCTTAGGACGAAGACCCCCACCAATCTGCAGAGTATTTCCTCAGAGGCATAACTAGTCGTATGTGACTTTCAAACTTGGCCCCCTGCCACAACCACCAGCTTGTCGCTGACATTGTGGGCTCCTGTGGCCCTGCTAAGGTCTACAAAGTTATACTTCCCATCTCTCAAAAAGAAAAAAGTTATATATTATTAAGTATAGTAAGCCAGTATGCAAACACCAATACTACCATACTACCGGCAATACTGCTGTATAAAAAATATCACTGTCACATCCATTACCACATATTGTCACCACATTGGGACCAAAAATACCACCTTAGTAACAAAAAACACTGTATTAAGATCAATAGTGCTGTCATAACGAGACCATATTCTGATAGATACCATTTGTATACTGGTGCTCTGTAGACAATAGATATATTTGTATTATGTACAGATAAATCCAGTGACATTTTGACCAATTGAAGTCATTCATTTATCTCGTCCATTTCGCCATGACGGCCTCATTCGATCCACATCTTTGTGCAGTACGTATCACACAGAAATTCATTGCTCATCACTTTTACCCACCTCTAAACAAATTCCATCCCTCTCCCTTGCTACTAACAGCCCGACCCTTCTATTCCTCAAAATTGTAGTACTTCTGCTCAGTATTTTACCCTCTTTGTGCCCATTGTCCATTAGTCATGATCCCTTTACAAAATCCCACTTTGTGTCTTGTATAATAAAATTGTTGCCTCTGAAGATGAACTTTTTGCATTTATATACAATAATTCTCTTTGCTCCCCTGTACGATAATAAGGCCCTTTTCTGTTTCTATATTATAAGAGCTCTTTGTGTCTCAATATAAAAGTATTGTGCCTTTTTGAGCCTCCACATTTTAATGATGTCCCCCTTTATTGCTCCTCATACTAGTTATGTCCCTCTTTATTCCTCCACATACTGATGGCACCCTTTGTGCCCTCTTGCGCTTCGATCTTTAATTAAGAAAGCAATCAACCGCTCCTCACCCTGAGAAGTGTTTGATCTCTAAGGCATGTTCACACGTTGCGTTTTTGCTGTGATTTTTGTGCAAATTAAAAGCTGCTTTTTACAACAGCAGCAAAAGCTATGAGATGTCAGAAATCTCATGCACACGCTTATTGTTTTCTTTTCTGACTGTATTGGAAAAGTGTTGCTTTTTTTGAAACTGCCTCATGTCAATTCTTTAGCTTTTTTGCAGCGTTTATTTCACCCATAAAAAGCATTGAGTAAGGGCAAAAAGGCTATTCGTTTTTGCAGCGATTTTTGTTAAAACGCAGATAAAGCAGGATGTGAAAACCCATTTATTTTTGTGATTTTTGTTTTTTCTAACTCCAAGTATAGTTTAACTAAATTAGTAAAATGTGTTAAAGTAAACAATGCTCTACCAATCAAATGTACACAATGCCCGACCAATTCACCTTCTCCCTGCTGTTGCTCTTTGTGTATTTTTTCATGATTTACCGTATTTTTTGAACTGTAAGATGCACTTTTTTCCCCAAAATTTGGGAGGAAAATGGGGGGGGGTCTTATAGTCCGAATGTACCTTATCGAGGGGTGTAGCTGGGTCACAGGAGGAAGGATCACTGCAGCGGCAGGAGTGGAGTGAAACTGCGGGCCCCGGGCTGGGAGGAGTGTTTGTCCTGGCAGTGCGAGACTGCAGACCCTGGACTTAAACAATATGTCCGCAAAGGGGCAGGTGCAGAGTCCCCATTCTTCTCATTAATTTCCCGGCAGTGGACTTCAGTAAAATGGATGGTGGAGGTGGCACATGCGCAGATTTAGATGTTGACTCAATGACTTCCTTGGTGTGTATTAATTGTCCACAAAATGTTAATATAACGTTCGTTCAAGACTGAAGTTCATACATGAATCCGACTGTTTTTTTTCAGAATGGTCACTATTTTTTCAGACCTAAAAAAAAAAACTTTTCCACTAAATAATTTGATCAAATTGTCCTTTATGTTTTCACCTACGTCGGTGGCCTAACACCTTTTATTGTTTATGCTTGCAACATGGAAGCAAAGCTTTCGGTTCCTGAAAAATGCAGCTAGAATATCAGCAAAAAAAAATCTGCCAAGCTTGCGATTTGGCTGCAGCTTTTTTTTACTGCCAAGAGATCCAGTTTTGACTGCAGAAAAAAAGGACTGCAAAAACGCAACATGTGAACATAGCCTTAAGGAGGATGCTAATGGTTCTATACTATGCCACAGTATTTACTGTATCCATATTTTAAAAATGTAAATACAGTGTTAAAAAGCAGTGTGTGCCTGGGGACCTGGACAGGTCCCCATTTTTCACTGTGACCATAATCATTCCATCCGTTTTTCATACTTAGTCACACATTAGAAAATATAAAGAAGTGTAGATACGAATTTAGTTTGGAAATTGTCTATTTATACTATATTGAGATATTTATTTAAAGGATTATAGGATAAAAATTTACACACATCGTGGATCTAAACAAATAGTGGTTGCATTGCATTTTTTCACCCAATCATTGTTCTAAACAAATAGTTTTTCTGTAGTTTTTGGAAAATCACAGCAAAAAACGTTGGCAAAAAGTGCATCATGAATGCAGCCTAAATGTGATCACAACTCTTTATATTTGGTTTCCTGATCACTCCTGTTAAGTAGTGTGCTCGTTCCCCCGCATTGCATGCAAATTACCATACATCTTGCTTGTAGATGGAGAAGGAAAATGTGTGACTACCCTAAGAGACTGTATGAGAGACAATGGCTTTTTCACCTTGGAGCATTTGTAACATGGTGCTTTAGCATGGCTAATATAACCTCAGATGTCAGTGGGTGCATGGTGTTTGTGTATTTTTTATTTTTTGTGTTTGATTCAAGTTGCTGAGACAACTAGTGTGGGGCAAAAACAAGTTGCATCCTTGAATCCATGCCGTTTGTTCTGCTTGTAAAGCCCTTGACAAGGCTCATAAGATATTAATCAGCTCCAACAGATCATGCGACTGACTGGAACACCTCCTATTTATCTCATTAACAGGATGCCTAGCCATGAGGTGAGAGGGCAAGAATTGGGATGACACTTGCCAGTAATCTTGCAATGTGATGCAACTCGTGAAATCCTCTAATAATGACCTAATCTTTGAGTGCACTCATTTGCCTATGCATGTATATAATTATGCTATTTACAGTGTGTGTACTTTTAATTAAAGAACCTTCTGTGTTTTTCTGTAACTGCACCACCACTTAATTCTTAGCACTCTGCACTTGTTTTCTGTATACTGTACTTCCATGCATATAACTATTTTCTTCTCTACAGCCTCCACCCTGATTCCTAGATCTTTGTCCTTTTTCTGCTTCTTTGTTCTGCTATAAATCCCATAATGTATCAGCTCTATTGTCTCCTTAAAGGGAATCGGTCACCCATTTTTTGTGATATGATGTAAAGATATCACTCAATTTAGTGTCACATAAGCATTATAGCAGTACTTTAGATACCCCCTGACTCCCCACCTTTGAAGCATAAATACCGTTTTTAGCTCTTCTGCAGTGTATGTAAATATCCGCTGTCCGGTCCGATGGATGGGGCTTATTCTCCTTCTCCCCTCCTCGACTTGCTGTATGTCTTGTGATCTGTGAATATCACAAATTCCGTAGAGTTTCCACGCATGTGCATTCAAATAGGCTCTCGCGTGTAGGCAAAGCATAAAATCATTATTGTGCATGTGCCGGCATACGCCATTACGTTCTATGAACCGTAAGTATCGCAGTACTTCCAGGCCATAGAACATAATGGAGTATGATGGCACATGCACAATAATGTTTTTTTGCTTTGCCCGCAGTTGGGCAAAGCATACTGCACACGCACGAGAGGCCATTTGAATGCGCTCGCGCGGCAAATCTACGGGATCTGTGATATTCACAGATCACAATACAAAAACACAAAGAAAAAATGACCAAAAGTCCATATAATTCTAAATTATGTAAATTTTATTGATATCACAGGTTAAAAATAATGTAAGATCAGTATAAAATGGTATAAAAAAAATATCTGTATGCTTGTGCAAGGGCGCTGGTATCCAGTATACATATAGTTAATTGATGTGGATTACATAACAATGAAAAATTGTGAATCAAGTAATAAAAATTCATTGAAAATGTCAAGAAAATCATCTTGTATAAAGTGCATACAAATGTAAACAGCAAATGTGTCTACAGTGCATATGGAAAAACTATATATATGGGACAATCCATGAGTAAAAAACAAAAGTAAAGTGCAAAAGACGCCACCAGGTGTCAGTGTATCCACATCATACACTGCATAACCAAGGAGTAAACATATTAAAAAAAAGTAATGCATTTATATCACCAAAATTATAAGGTGACTTACACAGTAATATGCTCCTGGTCTCCTGGACAGGTGTCCTCCCCAACGCGCATTTCAGCATGCTGCCTTCGTCAAGGGGAGATTTAAATACACCGCAGGAGAGATAAAAACGGTATTTATGCATCAAAGGTGGGGAGTCGGGGGTATCAAAAGTACTGCTATAATGCTTATGTGACACTAGATTGAATGATATCTTTACATCATATCACAAATAATGGGTGACACATTCCCTTTAATATATCGGTGTGTGCAGTCAAGGAAGCTAAATTGATCATATAAGATCTATAGAACTATGTGACAGGAGCTGTCTAATACTCATCAGTAACTGTGATGAGTTCCTGTCCTCCGTGAGGAGACAGTGTGTGTGACCCCCTTCAGAGATTATAAAACCATGTGATTCTCAGGTGGTCACCATGAGATCACATGACCTGACGAAAAGGAATTCCATGAATTTTCAAATCGAAAGGAACAAGTAGATTAAGGCTATGTTGGCGAACTAGTGACAGGATGAATGAAACGAAAACAAATTGCTACTTTAAATTAAAATCGTCTTAAGATGTCATGATACATATTAAGATTTCACTTGTCTGTAGTGTTTTAGAATGCAGCTACGACTTGGGTAGTTAACATGGAGAAACCAAGTAGTCTTTCATTTTTGATGACTTTGATTTTCTAGAAAAAAAAATTGCAGGTTTAACGGGAATCTGATAGCTGATACACGCGGCCTGGTCATCGAGCAGCAGCATGCATCATTGGTGTATGATTGCCACCTGGTATGTTTAACTCTGAAACGGTGCAGGTTTTAAGAAAAGCAATGCTTTAAAAGCCACTGGGGACCGAGACACACGACACTAGTTGACTGGTCCGATTCCCAACTGCTTTTCACTGCCTGATTCCCCTTGAGTGACAGGTCTCTTCCTACACATGTGTATAGGGGGAGACCTGTCAGTGTTTGGCAGTAGGCCAGGAGGACTTGCCTTTTTGACTAGTCACCTGTGTAGCTGGGTCACGGGTAGCTTTCTAAGTACGGTATATTTTTTCACTAGAATGCTGTAGCGTTTCAAAGTCAGAGACGCATGGCTGAAATCATAGTGTGATGCATGCTGTATGGTTCCCTTTAACCACTTCCCATCCCTGCAATAGCTTTTCACATCCAAATAGATGTGCTACTTTCATCAAGGAGTGAAAAGTCAATGAATATTCTCCTCGTGTTCGTGGTACAGGGACATCACTGCCTGATGATGCCTATCCACACTCATTTCTCTGTGCTAGCAATGAGATAGCATAGTGGTTTAAAGGGGTATTCCCATCACCATGATCCTATCCCAATATGTAGTAGGTGTAATAATAATATTATTATCAAATACCACCTCCAATTAGAATTGTAGTATAGTTTGTTTTTCTTTTTCGCTATCACTTTTTCATCATGTGCAGGCATTGCAAGACCATACGTATCCATGGTCATGAATACAAGTAACTACCTGTCACTATATCAGTGAGACATAGCGAATCAAAAAAAAATATACTACATACACTATTTCTAATTGGAGGTATTTGTAATAGGAGGGGATACTCCTTTAATCACTGTCAATATTTTCAGCAGCTCAGTTAACTCCTTACATGCTGTGGTCAGTAGAGTTCAACAATGTACCGAATTTGATATAGGGAGATTGCTCTCTCTATTACTCGCTGCGGCAGGGATCATGGGAAGCTAATGGTTTCTTTGGCAACTCGAGACCTAAAAATCTCCTCCAGGTCTGACACAAATCAAAACTTACTGTAAAAGGGATATCCGGGATTTTGTTAAAAAAAATGTGCCTAAGCACTTACAGCTAGTTTTTAACTACCTGCCTGTTGTGCTCAGCGCTGTTCTTCTCTGGCATAGAGCGATGTGTGACCGTTGCTTCTGCTGACGTCACGTCAAAGGAGCGGTGGCTTCTTTTTTGATCTCTGTTGATAGGGCGGGACTGCCTATGTCATTCTGATTTACAGCCAAATCCCTGCTGCCAAACTGGGGGAGCCGGCTGTCAATCATCATGATGTTCGCTGTCACGCCCTGTCGACACAGCAGTCCGGAAGAAGCAGAAGAGTTGCTCTTTTGACAGGGAGCATTTGAATCGCCAGCAGAAGCCGTCAATGCTCGCTCTGTTCCAGCGCCAGTTTCAATATGCAATAAATAATGAACTCAACCTCCATGGCAAGACTCCATTGCTGAAAAAAAAAGTGTGTTCAAGCACATTCAAAGATTGCTCAACAACATTTAGACAAGCCTATGAAATACTGAGAAAATATAGTCTGGTCAGATGAGTCCAAAATTTAACTCTGGATGCCATAATACAGATGCTGTTTGGAGACCAAAATTTAACTGCATATTACCCCAACACCACCATACTAACATTGAAGTTTGGTTGAGAGAACATTATGGTGTGGGGCTGTTCTCAGCATACGGCACTGGCAAACTTCATATAATTGAAAAAATAATGAAAGGACTAAAGTACCAAGACATTCTTGAATAAATTTTGCTACCATCTACCAGGATGATAAGATGAAATGAGGGTGGACATTTCTGGACAACAATGATCCCAAACACGCAGCCACGGAAACTTTCAATTGCTTTCAGAGAATGAAAACAAAGCTGCTAGAAAGGTCCAGACAATCACCTGACCTGAATCCAATAGAAAATTTATGGAAGGAGCTAAAGCTCTGAGTTCATAGAAGGGGCCCATAGGACCTTCAGGAATTGAAGTGTTTGTGTGGAAGAGTGGGCCAAAATCACATCTGAGCAGTGTATGTGACTAGTTTCTCAATCTAAGAACGTTGATTTTGTCACAACTACTGCACCCTGTAAACTAGTTGACACATCATTGGATTCAGGTATTTTTTTTACCTGTATGATGATGCTCTCAGATGAGGTAATAAAAAGTTTGCTGACAGATTCTCTTTAAGTGAGCGACTTCTATAACCACTCGCCAGCACTCACTGACAGCTGGCTCATCAGGAGTGGAGTGGTTACATATGCCGCTCACTGTGACTGAGGTTGCTGGAAGGAATAGTTTGCTTCCTCCCGTTAGCCGGGCTTTCAGTACAGTGGCTGCTCAGGTCAATTTTTTACAAGACTGGATCCCTTTAGGCTCCTTTCACACATCAGTTTTTTGCCGTCAGTCACAATCCGCTGGCTCGACGGATCCATCGCAGATTGTGAAAAACCGATGCAACGGATTCGTTTTTTCGACTGATCCGGCTAGTGGATCTGTCGAAACAACTGCTCCGTCGCATCAGTTTTTCCTTCCGTTTTTCGACGGATCCGTTTTTCATTTCACACTGACAGGTTAAAATTGAATAGATAGAATACATGTATACACATAGTATAGATGTGTGTGTGTATGTATATATGTTTGTGTATATGGCAGGTTAAAATAGAATAGATAGAATACATGTACCCTATTTTTCGGACTAGAAGACGCACCAGACTAGAAGACGCACCGGACTATAAGACGCACCCAGGTTTTAGAGGTGGAAAATAGGGAAAAATATATTTGAAGCAAAAAATGTGGTAAAATATTTAATAGCATAAATAACATACTATTATATGTGGTGTTATTATATATAATAGTATGTTATTATGTTGGAAGCTACGGGTAGGAGATGGTGCTGCAGGACCAGTGTGGTGTCTGTAAAGTACTATGTGAAGACGCTGGAGGGTGAGTATAAGGCCGGGGTCACACATGCGAGAAATTTGCACGATTTTTGTGCGAATCTCTCTCATGAACACCCGGCACTGCCGCTGGCACTCAGACTGGAGCGTGCAGCTGCATAGAAATAAATTCAGCATAGAAATACATGCAGCAGCACGCTCCGGTCCGACGGGTGTTCATGCGAGAGACTCGCATGAAAATCGTGAAAATTTCTTGCATTTGTGACCCCGGCCTATAAATGGGGGCACAGGGCTTATATTTAAAGCCACACTCCAGCACTGATAACACTGGAGTGCTGCTTTAAGATCCCATGGGAGAACTATATCTTCCAGCATGTCCTGCAGATTCTATGGCACGCTGGGAGTTATAGTCTACCACAGGATGGCAGAGTCCTTTTTTATGTGCTGTTGTAATTACTAACCTTTTAATTAATTCTTTCTTGTACAGTGTGTCTGCAGGACCTGTGATGACATCATGAAGAGGCAGGGCTTTGTGTGGTCATGTGATGCTCCAGCCTGCCCTCTTCATGACCTCATCACAGGTCCTCCACAGGAGCATTCAGCCTCGCTTCAGCACAGCCCCCAGGCTGTCAGGTATGCGATGCCTCCTGCTGCCTCCTTCTCCTTAGGACACATCTCCCGGCTGCTGCAGGAATCCAGCGCTGGGGAACTGCACTTTCAGTATGGGGAACAGTGGTTTCCCCAGCTCCGGTTTCCTGCAGCAGAGGGGATATTTTCCTGCCTCCTGCTATCCCACTCCACCCCTGCCGCCTGCCCCCTTCCCACGTTACATTCCGACCACAAGACGCACCCACACTTTCCTCCCAAATTTGGAGGAAAAAAGTGCGTCTTATGGTCCGAAAAATACGATATACACATAGTATAGATGTGTGTGTGTGTATATATGTACTGTATGTGTGTATATATGTGTGTATATATATATATATATATATATATATATATATACACACTGTGTTCCAAATTATTATGCAAAAATTGTTTAGGAGTGATAAGGTAAGAATTTTTTTGTTTGTCAGTTAAACTCATTGATGGTGATGTGTGTCAGGGCTCTTTATATCACTGTAAGCAATTGCAGACACCTCTGCTAATTAGTTTGGCAGGTGTGTCCAATGAAAGGCAAGACTACTTAAGAAGGCTGTCCCACATTATTAAGCAACCTACATTTTCTGCCAAAATGGGAAAGAAAAAGGATGTGTCGGCTGCTGAGAAGCAACAAATTGTGGAGTGTTTAGGTCAAGGCATGACTACAATCAACATTGCCAAGACACTTCATCGTGATCATCGCACAATCAAGTAGTATGTAGCTGATTCACAGTACACACGTGTGCGTGCCGATAAGGGAAAATTGAGGACTCTTTCCTACAGGCAATTACGTCAGGTTAAAAGAGCAGCGGCAAAAAAGCCTTGTAATAGCAGCAGACAAGTTTTTGAAGCTGCTGGTGCCTCCAACGTCCCCCGAACAACAAGATGCAGGGTCCTTCAGAGGTTTGCAGCTGTGCGTAAGCCATCCTGTCTTCCTCCTCTATCCACTGCACACAAGCAGAAACGGCTCCAGTGTGCCAAACAATACATGAAGACTGACTTCAAAACTGTTTTGTTCACCGATGAGTGCCGTGCAACGCTCGATGGTCCAGATGGATGGAGTGGAGGATGGCTGGTTTATGGACACCCCATGCAAACACGGCTACGGCGCCAACAAGGAGGAGGTGGAGTAATGTTTTGGGCTGGAATCATGGGGAGAGAGATTGTCGGCCCCTTTAGGATCCCTGAAGGGGTAAAGATGAACTCCATAGTGTATGTTGAGTTTCTCAAACAGCATTTCCTGCCATGGTTCAAGAAGAAGAACCGTGCATTCCGCAGCAAGGTCATTTTCATGCATGATAATGCACCGTCTCATGCTGCACATAACACATCTGCATCTCTGGCTGCTATGGGCATAAAAGGGGACAAACTTATGGTGTGGCCCCCATGCTCCCCTGACCTCAACCCCATTGAGAACCTCTGGAGCATCATCAAAAGGAGTGTCTATGATGGCGGGAGGCAGTTCACATCTAAGCAACAGCTCTGAGAGGGTATTCTGTCCTCATGCAAAACAATTGAAGCAGAAACCATCCAAAACCTGACAAATTCAATGGACGAGAGAGTTCAGAAGCTCCTTTCGAACAAGGGGTCCTATGTGCAAATGTAACATCACCTAGAATAAAGTTTTGAGTTGAAAACTGTTTGATTTCAGTTTGTAATAACCTGCTAATGCTTATAATTTCAAAAATGACAATTTTTTTGTTATTAAAATGAAAAGCTTGAAAACTCTGCTGTGTATAATAATTTGGAACATGCATTTTGAGTGCAGTTTGAGTGTTTTATTTTTAAAAAAAATATACTGTTATCATAGGCAGTTTGTACAAAAACCTTTCAATTGTACTCTAATAGTTATTTGACTGGAAAATTACAATGACTGCAATTCATATAAGTAATTTGGGAAAATCTGAGAAAATATTATTTGCATAATAATTTGGAACACAGTGTATGTATGTATGTGTGTGTGTCTATATATATATATATATATATATATATATATATATATATATATATATATATATATATTATAGACACACACACACATCTATACTATGTGTATACATGTATTCTATCTATTCTATTGTAACCTGTCAGTGAGGCTGCGCATACTCCTCCCCGCCTGACCCGCGGGGAACAGCCAGCATGGGAAAATGTTGAGAAACTTTCCCACACTAATCAGTTCATCTCCGCTCAGGCTGGGAGGCTGCACAGGCAGCTTTTTCTTAATTCCTCCGTGGTTTACAGCTGGGCCGGTCGCATTAGCACCGCTCCCAGTTGTAAACTATTTAACCCCTTCAGATGGATTGCAGCGTGGGACTTGACTGTACCGCGGACAGGTATAGGTATATTGTTGCTTTTTCATTTAGTCTTTTTTTCTAGGAGATCGATGGCTTCAGTATGGAATAGGAGTGTAATAAAGATAGAAAAAATATGTGTTTATTTAATTAAAAGTCTTTATTCTTAATGTGTGTGGCTTTTTTAACCCTTTCAGACTAGTGGATTAATAATGGATAGTTGTCTTATTGACAGCTCTCCATTATTAAACAGGTTTAATGGCACCTTGCAATAGCAAGGTGTCATTATCCCCTTATTACCCTATATGCCACCGCTACAGGGCAATGGAAAGAGAGAGAGTTAATGCTGGTGGCAGATTTTTTTTAGCCATGGTGGGCCCAAAATCAATGGTCCATCTCTAGGCTAATAATTTCTGCCCTCAGTCACTGGCTTGCCCTCTCTGGCGGAGAAAATTGCACAGGAGCCCACGCCATTTTTTTCTGTGAATTAATCCTTTAATTTAACACCGCTCCAAAATTATACACACACACTAACATTATTAGTGAGGGACATATAAGAAAATAACGGATATGCAATGGTTTACTGTATGTAAACTGACTCATATCCTGTCGGGTCCTGTAATGATTTAACAGATTCCGACAATTGAATTATCGGCTATTCTGCTATCTACCTCTGTATGAAATAAATATATATATATATTTCAGCTGCAGATGGAAGGAAGAGAGCCACAGTATTCATTACTGATGGGTAGGCGGAGCCCCAGATCAGGATGTCACCTCAGATCAAAAGAGTGCTGACTGGCTGGCCCCTCCAGCTCGGGCTCCTCCTACTCAGCTCCAGTCTAAGATTTGAGGTCCAGAGGATGGTCGCTGCTAATGCAGCTCCTCAGAAGATTTTATTATTTTATATTCGGACAGGAGACTTGGATCACTAGTTGGTCTAGAGGTCTCAGGGGTACCAGCGCTGCTGTACCCCAACTTCTCCCTTGGCGGATCTGTATTTACTCAAAGTCCCTGCAGAATCCTTGCCGGCCCTGGGGGATGAGGAGAGCTTCCCTGGCGGGACGCAAACCACACGTGCGGTCACTGCGTTCCTCGCCCTGGGGGAAGCATGGGCACAGCGCCAGAAACCCCTGTGGGTCCCTGTGGCGCCTTGGCTGGTGAGTACTCCACACAAATTTTTTATTATAATTATGTGTGAGTGCTTTAGCGTCTGGGTGAGCAGCGCTATTACTTGTATGTCAGTATGCTTCAGCGCTGCTGTGACAGCGCTACTACATGTATGTCAGTATGCTTCAGCGCTGCTGTGACAGCGCTGTTACACGTAGATGTGGTGATTTTTTGTCCGCAGGCAGATACCTGCAGGACAGAGAGGGAGCAGGAGCGGGGGAGTTCGCGCTCAATATTCGAGCTGGCGGGGGGCGTGGCCTAACTATTCCCGGTCTTCTGAGCAGGAAGACGCGCGCTCTGGCGTTTCTCCTGCGACTCCCTCACTGTGGCGGCCATTACACAGGCTCCTGGGCTCCTCAGACCGCTCCTCTCCTCATAAGACACCACGGCCAGCTGGGTGAGTGCTGATTCCTCACCCTGCAGCGCAGCGATCGCTATCCTGCAGCTGCAGTCTCATTAGAGACATAAAAATTGGCTGGGGCTCACAAATATATATATTGTGGTGAGTTTGCAATATTAACCCCTCTGAGGGTTATTTCTACCAGCTAAATTTTTTGACTGAATACCGCTGGGGTAACCCTGCTTGGTGGAGCGTTAACCCTTCAGCGTTTAAAAAAAAAAAAAAAACCGCATAGTTTTTGCTGGTATTACCGCTTTGACCTGCTCATACAGGTGAGACATGTCTGAACAGAGTTCAGATGCCGCGGACCACGTCCCAGTGCCATTACGGCAATCAGATACGCAGACCTCCACAGTGTCTAGCGCTGCGGTCGACAGCGGTGGAAAATTGGACGATATCGCTCGATCGATCAACAACTTGTCTGACCTTTTAGGTCAATATGTGTCTGCTAATTCCTCTCAGAGGAAGCGACGCAGGCCGTTACCGGCCTCTACACGGAGCGAGTCAGATGTATCTGATATTGGGCAGAGTTCCCCTTTAAATTCGGATGGAGAAATATCCGATTCAGATGCGGACGAGCCGCAGGGGCGTTCCTCTATGGCGAAGCGTACGGAGGCATTGATTGAAGCCATGAGAGATATATTACAGTTACCGGAGGAGGTAACTAGTCGTCCTGGTAAATCAGCACGCATGTTCCAGGAGTCCCGTGCTTCGCGTACAACATTGCCAGCTCTGGATGAGCTTAATAGTGTAATAGAGGAGGAACGTCTGTGTCCAGATAAGCGTTTTCATGGAACGCATTTCTTTGATACACTTTATCCTTGCTCTGCGGAGTTAAAGGCTAATTGGACTTCTGCTCCTGAAGTGGATGTGTCTTTATCTCAGCTTAGTAAATCCTCACTACTCCCTATTAAGGGAAAAGCGAGCTTACAGGAGCCTTTGGATAGAAAGGCAGAATTGGCGGCAAAAGCAAGCTATGAGGCTGCGGGTCATGGATTTCGAGCAGTGCTAGGATCCATGTGTGCTGCTAGAGCTTCTCTAAGCTGGTTGGCACGTCTGAAGACGGAGTTGCAAAATGAATCTCCGTTATCTGAGATACGGGAAACTTGTGAATGGTTAGAAACGGCAGCCTGTTATATCTTTGATGCCGGTCTGGATACGGCATCTCTGCTGGCCAAAGCGCAAGCTTCAGCGGTCACAGTCAGAAGAGCTTTATGGCTCAGACAGTGGGCCGGGGACGCAGTTTCCAAACAAGGGTTGTTGGCCTTACCTTACAAGGGTGGCCATCTTTTTGGATCCGACCTCACAGAGCTGATTTCCAAGGCTAAGGCGAAGGAATCCGCATTACCACAGCGTAGGGCCATGGCCTCGGTGTCCAGTAAGCCTGGTGTCTATAGTGGTCGGCGGTCCTTTCGGGGCCGAGGACGATCTAGTCACTCCTCGTGGGGATCGGGTCGTCCTTCCTTCTCAGGAAAGAAATCCTCTCAGAAAACTCGTACTCCCTGGAAGCAGAGTTTCCGCCAGGACAAGCGGGAACTTGACAAGAAGCCCGCAAAGTCGGATTGACGCCAGGGGTCCACTCGAGGATTCTCGAGTGGGGGGTCGCCTGCTTCTTTTCAAGGAGACTTGGATGGCTCGCGTTCCAGATTCCTGGGTAACGCGGATAGTGTCGGCAGGCTATTTCATAGAGTTTGCTTCTCGACCCCCAAATGTTTTTTGTCAATCTCACGTTCCGTCGGAACCCGAGCTTGTTGTCGCTCTACAGCGAGAGGTCGAATCTCTGCTACAAAAGGGTGTAGTGATACCGGTTCCGTCAGAGGACCGAGGGAAAGGTTTTTATTCCAACCTTTTTATAGTTCCCAAAAAGGAGAACAAATTTCGCCCGATTCTGGATCTCAAGCGATTAAACCGGCATGTCCATGCCCGGAAATTTCGCATGGAGTCGCTTCGTTCCGTTGTGGCAGCTCTGTCACAGAACGATTTTCTGGTGTCAATCGACATTCGCGACGCCTATTTGCATATTCCCATCGGAAAGGCTCATCAGCGCTTTCTTCGATTTGCCATAGGTCAGAATCATTACCAGTTCGTGGCTCTGCCGTTCGGCTTAGCCTCAGCGCCAAGGGTCTTTACAAAAATTCTGGCGCCCCTCATGGCAATCCTTCGAAGACAGGGGATTACGATTCTCCCTTATCTGGACGATCTTTTGATCATGGCTTCCTCGGAGGAGGAGGCGTTGACGGCTCGGGATTTGTCTCTTCAGTTTCTGAAGGACTTCGGTTGGCTGGTCAATTGGGAGAAGTCGTCCCTGGAACCATCGAGGACAATCCTCTTTTTGGGAATGCATCTCGACACGTTTCGGTCGGTAGTTTCCCTACCACCAGACAAACAGTCATGTCTTCTTCGACATGTACAGATTATGAAATCCTCAACGGCAATGTCCCTACGGAAGTGTATGCGTCTTCTGGGACTGATGGTGGCGTCCATGGAGGCAATTCCTTTTGCCCAGTTCCATTCCAGGACTCTCCAAAGGTTCATCTTGAGTCGATGGAACCAGTCGCAATCGCTGGATTGCAGTGTCACCATTTCTCGCGCGGTGCGGGATTCTCTAGAATGGTGGTTATGTCCAGGGGCATTCTCCCTGGGAAGTCTTTCCTCCCTCCGAAGTGGTCAGTCATAACCACCGATGCCAGCCTGACGGGCTGGGGGGGTGTTTGGAACAATCTCTGGATTCAGGGGGTATGGTCATCGGAAGAGTCTTTTCTTCCGATCAACATCCTGGAATTAAGGGCGATTTTCCTTTGCCTCCAACATTGGACGGTCCCTTTGAGCGGTCTGCCAGTCCGAGTGCAGACAGACAATGCGACGGCTGTCGCGTATATCAATCACCAAGGTGGGACAAGGAGTTCCAGACTCATGGTAGAGGTGTCCCGAATTCTGATTTGGGCAGAGGCCAGTGTACCAGCCATTTCGGCGATTCACATTCCAGGGGTTCAGAATATTACAGCGGACTTTCTCAGTCGCAGAAGGATGGATCCCGGGAATGGAGCCTCCACCCGGAAGTTTTTGCACTACTGTGCTCTCGCTGGGGAACCCCCAAGTGGATTTGATGGCATCCAGGTCCAATGCCAAGTTACCGACATTCATGTCCAGGTACAAGGACCCGAAGGCGGTGGCGGTGGATGCTCTAGTGGCTCAGTGGGATCAGTTCGAGCTGATCTATGTATTCCCGCCGATATCCTTACTTCCTCTAGTACTGCGTCGGATCAGACTAGAGAGAATTCCAGCTATTTTGATAGCTCCAGACTGGCCAAGAAGGGTATGGTTCTCGACAATAATGTCGCTGTTGGCGGCACCTCCTTTTCCACTCCCTCTTCAACCGGACTTGTTGACTCAGGGGCCCGTTTGTCATCCGGACTTGATGTCCCTGCGTTTGACGGCGTGGCTCTTGAGACCGAAATCTTGACCCGTAGAGGTTTCTCAGCCGAGGTCATTGCTACCCTTCGTGCTGCAAGATGTCCGGCTACTACTAGGATTTACCACAAAATTTGGGAAACCTTCTTTTCGTGGTGTTTGGGGTCCTCTCGGAACCCGAGAAAATTTTCCATTCCCAACCTGTTGGCTTTTCTGCAGCATGGGCTAGACAAGGGTTTGGCAGTCAGCACTCTGAAAGGTCAGATTTCTGCTCTGTCCTTATTGTTCCGGAGAACCATTGCTTCAAATAGAGACGTGCTCTCCTTTTTCCGAGGTATATCTCGTAAGTTTCCGCCGCGGAAGGCACCCGTGTCTCCTTGGCGGCTCAACCTTGTTTTGGAGGCTCTTCAGCATAAACCTTTTGAGCCTATGGTTTCTGCTAGCCTTTCTTTACTTTCTTGGAAGGTGGCTTTCCTTGTTGCAGTCACTTCCTTGAGGAGAGTTTCTGAGTTGGCAGCTCTTTCTTGTTCGCCTCCTTTTCTGGAGTTTTTTCCGGATCGTGTAGTGCTTCGCACTCGGGGTGATTTTTTGCCTAAAGTGGTGTCACAATTTCATGTTAACCAGGATATTGTGTTGCCTTCACTCTGTCCGGATCCGAAGAATGCGAAAGAGCGAGATTTACACACATTGGATTTAGTGCGGGCCTTGAAGTTTTATCTATCTATTACTCAAGGTTTTCGTAAGACGGACTCCCTGTTTGTGGTTCCAGCAGGTCGTCGGCGTGGTCAACGAGCTTCCAAGGATTCTATAGCTCGTTGGATCCGGTCAGCTATTTTGGAAGCTTACCGCCTTCGGGGTGAATCTTGCCCGATTAAGATTCGAGCCCATTCCACGAGAGCTGTGGCCTCATCGTGGGCTTTTCATCAAGGTGCCTCGGCAGTGCAGCTCTGCCGAGCGGCAACTTGGCGCTCTGTCCACACGTTTACAAGGTTTTATAAAGTGGACGTCAGTGCTTCCGCTGATGCAGCCCTCGGACGTAGGGTCCTGCAGGCAGCTGTAGTTTAAAGTTCTGGATGAACTTGTGTTTAGCGCTGGTTGCGCTTTGTTGTTAAGGTTGTTGGGTTTCTGCCTTTTGTTGGTTTTTCCCACCCTTATTTTTGAACTGCTTTGGGACGTCCCATCAGTAATGAATACTGTGGCTCTCTTCCTTCCATCTGCAGCTGAAACACGGATTTTGGTAAAAACTTACCTGTAAAATCCTTTTCAGCGAAGGAAGGAAGAGAGACACAGCACCCTCCCAAGGCAGAAGTGTGTTGATGTTTTCAGATGCAGCGCGACCCTTATCTGATAGCGATTATCTGGGCTGAGGTCAGCGCGCTAAGGCTCTGTTCCAGCATCGCCAGCTCATCGCAGTAGTCAGGTTCCGTGAGTAGTACCTGGAACTCTGTGGTTTTTGGCTTTCTTTGCATGCATAACCTGTATCCTTGTGTTTTTTCTCTGAAGTTCCTTCAGAAGGGGTTATGTTGCTCCGCTGGTGATCTTGGCTCTTTTCCTAAAAGCTTTGGTACGACTGGAGCTGAGTAGGAGGAGCCCGAGCTGGAGGGGCCAGCCAGTCAGCACTCTTTTGATCTGAGGTGACATCCTGATCTGGGGCTCCGCCTACCCATCAGTAATGAATACTGTGTCTCTCTTCCTTCCTTCGCTGAAAAGGATTTTACAGGTAAGTTTTTACCAAAATCCGTGTATATACTGTATATGTTTTCACGAATATTTGAGGCAGGTACCTTTCCTACTTAGGGGCTGGCTAATTGGATCCAACCATGCTCAGTTAAAAAAAAAAAAAAACACGGAATCCGTCGCCGGATTCCATCATTTGACTGACCCGGCGTCCATAGGCTTGCATTCTAGCAAACGACGGATCCGTCGCTGTCCGTTTTTTTGACGTACACAAAAAACGTTCCTTTGTCCATTGTCTCCGGCCGCCAGACAATTTCCAATGGATCCGGTGAACGACTGATGAAACGTGAGGCCATCCGTCACTAATACAAGTCAATGAGAGAAAACAGATCCGTCGGCATCAGTCGCCGGATCTGTTTTTCAAAATTCGACGGATTGTGACTAATAGCAAAAAACTGATGTGTGAAAGGGGCCTTAAAATATAAAAAATTTTTGTCTCTTATCTTTGTAACTGTGGCTGGCATATTGGTGAACAGTTACATGATTGCTGTGATGGGAGGAGGCAGCTGTATATATTGCCCTTTCAGCTGTGCGTATACAGCATTCAGAAGACTTCCTTCTGCTGCTCAATGTTTATGCAGCTGCCCACTTAAATCGGGAAGTTCAAAAATGTCCTTGCGGAGTGTTTCCATGCTTCTGAAAACGTGAAAGGAGATATGTATGTGTATTTGGGGTGTGTTTAATATATATAGAGAGATAGATATATACTAGCTATTGAACACTTTCTACGCTCGGGTGGCAAGCATTTTTATTGGTATATTTTTGTTTGACACCATTTTTTAAGAAACTGCAAATTCACATTTACAGTGTCTTCAATAAAATTGCACCGCGCTGACTCCAACGTCATTTAATTGAAGTAATATACTACAGCAGTGATGACGAACCTTTTAGAGACCGAGTGCCCAAACTGCAACCCAAAATCCATTTATTTATCGTAAAGTGCCAACATGGCAATTTAACCTGAATACTGAGGTTTTAGTTTAGAATTAACTCCTACAGAGAGCAGGCGGAGACAACAGAGAGCAGCCACAAACAGGAGCAGGGGTACCAGACTGCAGATATAAAGGAATATATTTCACCAACCTGGTATATGGTCCCCTCCATCCTGGTATATTCTCCCCTCTATATATATATATTCCCCCCCCCCCCCCCCATCCTTGGTAGCCTGCCTGACTTCACTGCTGTTGTTCAATTCATAGAAAAAAAATCTAAACAAACACTCATACTCGCCTTTCACCCGCTCCCCTGCAGCGCGTCGTTGTCTTCTGAAGCCAGCAGCTGTCTTAGGTGTGCATGACATCACTGCCATTCACCCAGTCACGTGCACGCCGGCGTCAGCTGCTGGCCTCTGATTGGCCTTTAGCGTGTATTGCGGCGCACAGATCCAGCAAGTTCGAGCTCTGCAATACACTTCAACTGCATCAGAGGATGCACATCCAGCAGTAGTAGGTTCTGGCGTTGGCCGCACCCGCATTACAGTGCCAATTTATTGAAGACACTATTCAATAAATTGACGGCGTAGTTTGGTGTGTGTATTCCCTGACGCCGGCGCCACTCTGCACAGGCGTCAAGGCTTCGGACAGAACGACACATCTCTGGTTATATTATAGACTAGATGCAGGCCTGATGCTATCGCATCGGGAGGGCGGTAATATCACGATGGGGGCAGGCTTTGCAGCGTTGAGTATCTCTCCCCCCCTGTGCTCACCCACCTATCCACTCTCCTTTTCCCCATGTGCTGACTTCCTACCCATGTGTTATCCCCTTGTCTGCTGTCTCTCTCCTTCCTGTGCTGTGTTCTCCCCCATGTGCTGTCCTGTTTCAGCTGTCTCCCCACTGTGCTCTGTCTCTCACCCCTGTGTGCTTTCTCTCCCCCCATCTGCTGTCTTCTCCTTTTATGTGACCTCTTCTTTGACCTGTGTACCCATGTGCTATACTATACCACAGCTCCTGGGCAGAGGAGGAAGCAAAAGACAATACTGACATTACAGCAGGAGATCGCAGACGATACATTTTGTGAGGTAAAATATTGTTTAAAAACAATCGGTGAAAGATTTTACCTCACAAAATGAATCCTCAGTGATCCCCTGCTGTAATGTCAGTATTGTCTTTTGCTTCCCCCCTGCCCAGGAGATATGGTATGCTCCGTACACGGTCAGACCCGGTCAATTTTTAAAATGAACTTTTGTTCGTGGGAAAACTCATATAATGTGACCGACGTCCTCTGCCTGTAGACACATCGCGCATCTGCCGTGTGGGTATGGTGCGACGGTGTACCGCTGGTGGTACCGCGCAAGAGGTTGGTGCCACCAGCAGTTTCCATATTGAGACACCCATCACTTGGGTGTTCCGATATGGTGGTCGATGAACTTCTGCCGCTTGGAATTCTGGGATACAGACACATCTGGACGGAACAGGATGTGAAGACATTACAAGGTAGATATATATATATATATATATATATATATATATATATACACAGTACAGACCAAAAGTTTGAAACACCTTCTCATTTAAAGATTTTTCTGTATTTTCATGACTATGAAAATTGTAAATTCACACTGAAGGCATCAAAACTATGAATTAACACATGTGGAATTATATACTTAACAAAAAACTGTGTAACAACTGAAATTGTCTTATATTCTAGGTTCTTCAAAGTAGCCACCTTTTGCTTTGATGACTGCTTTGCACACTCTTGGCATTCTCTCGATGAGCTTCAAGAGGTAGTCACCGGAAATGGTCTTCCAACAGTCTTGAAGGAGTTCCCAGAGATGCTTAGCACTTGTTGGCCCTTTTGCCTTCACTCTGCGGTCCAGCTCAACCCAAACCATCTCGATTGGGTTCAGGTCTGGTGACTGTGGAGGCCAGGTAATCTGGCGTAGCACCCCATTACTCTCCTTCTTGGTCAAATAGCCCTAACACAGCATGGAGGTGTGTTTGGGGTCATTGTCCTGTTGAAAAATAAATGATGGTCCAATTAAACGCAAACCGGATGGAATAGCATGCCGCTGCAAGATGCTGTGGTAACCATGCAGGTTCAGTATGCCTTCAATTTGAATAAATCCCCAACAGTGTCACCAGCAAAGCACCCCCACACCATCACACCTCCTCCTCCATGCTTCACGGTGGGAACCAGGCATGTAGAGTCCATCCGTTCACCTTTTCTGAGTCACACAAAGACACGGTGGTCAGAACCAAAGATCTCAAATTTGGACTCATCAGACCAAAGCACAGATTTCCACTGGTCTAATGTCCATTCCTTGTGTTCTTTAGCCCAAACAAGTCTCTTCTGCTTGTTGCCTGTCCTTAGCAGTGGTTTCCTAGCAGCTATTTTACCATGAAGGCCTGCTGCACAAAGTCTCCTCTTAACAGTTGTTGAAGAGATGTGTCTGCTGCTAGAACTCTGTGTGGCATTGACCTGGTCTCTAATCTGAGCTGCTGTTAACCTGCGATTTCTGAGCCTGGTGACACGGATAAACATCCTCAAAAGCAGAGGTGACTCTTGGTCTTCCTTTCCTGGGGCGGTCCTCATGTGAGCCAGTTTCTTTGTAGCGCTTGATGGTTTTTGCAACTGCACTTGGGGACACTTTCAAAGTTTTCCCAATTTTTCGGATGACTGACCTTTCTTAAAGTAATGATGGCCACTCGTTTTTCTTCACTTAGCTACTTTTTTTCTTGCCATAATACAAATTCTAACAGTCTATTCAGTAGGACTATCAGCTGTGTATCCACCAGACATCTGCACAACACAACTGATGGTCCCAACCCCATTTTTAAGGCAAGAAATCACACTTATTAAACCTGACAGGGCACACCTGTGAAGTGAAAACCATTTCCAGTGACTACCTCTTGAAGCTCATCAAGAGAATGCCAAGAGTGTGCAAAGCAGTAATCAAAGCAAAAGGTGGCTACTTTGAAGAACCTAGAATATAAAATATATTTTCATTTGTGTCACACTTTTTTGTTAAGTATATAATTCCACATGTGTTAATTCATAGTTTTGATGCCTTCAGTGTGAATGTACAATTTTCATAGTCATGAAAAGACAGAAAAATCTTTGAATGAGGTGTGTCCAAACTTTTGGTCTGTACTGTGTGTGTGTGTAATATATATATATATATATATATATATATATATTTGAACATGTGTGTGTGTCTGTAAATGTGTGTTTTGTGTGGTCAATTAAGGTATTAAATGGACAGAATTGGAATGTCACATTAAGAGCTGTGCTGTAGGTCAATGACCAACTCGATTGGTGATTGCACAGCACTTGAGCTAAATGGGGATATGTGGGAGTTAAAAAAAAAAAAAAAAAAAAAAGTGCCTATGCTATAACAATTTCTACCTACCGGCTTGTTGTGCCCAGCACCATTCCCTGCTGGCACAGAGCAGTCATAGAGTTCCACTGACATCAAGTCAACAGAGTGGCAGTTTCATTTCCTGTTAACAGGACGGGACTACTGGTGTAATGTTGATTGACAGCTGGCTCCTCACTGCCTATTTGGAGGAAGCTGATTGTCAATTAGCATGGCGCTAGAAGCTGTCAATAACTGGCTCCAAGTACAACAGGCTACTCCATGCATGTTAGTGCTAAGGCACATTTTTTTCTTTTAAAGTTCCTGATATCCCCTTTAAATTGACTTGATCACGTATATCTATCTTTAGTTGGCTTTAAAAAATTGTAGGCTGTGCTCTTGTAGCCATGAAAATGAAAGTTTCTTCTTTTAGACATGTCTGTCTCATACAGTCTCCACACATGGAAATCTTCAGTATTGGAATTGGTCTGCAGTGCAAGTTTTTAAATCTACTCATGTCAATTTGTGTCCCGGGTTTGTTGCCGATTTTCCTGATTCAGTTCATTGGGAAAGTAAAGGTTCTGAACTGCAGCACAGCAAAATTAGCAATAACTAAGTTTTGTTGCACAAGGTTAAAAATAACAGACTTCAATGATTAAGCAACTTTTAATAATATTAATTGACCTTTTTTTATACATACTTGACTCATACTTGCATGCTTAAGAGTCTTTTCTGATTTTATAGGAACTGTTAGGCTATCTGCGCATGTTGTGGATTTGCTTGCGGAAATTTCTGCGCGGATTCTGCATCTCTTGGCAGACAATGCAGTGGAAATTCCGCACATTTTTTGTGCTGATTTCATGCGTTTTTGATGCGGATTTACATGCGAATTTGTTTGCTCATTAAAGATATGACTAAAAAAAGTCATTTTCAAGTCCAACCTCCATTGTTGATGTGCTTCTACAACCCCTGGCAAAAATTATGAAATCACCGGCTTGTCATGGACCATTTTCTTCAACTTCCACCAAAGATTTTCAATTGGATTGAGATCCGGACTATTTGCAGGCAATGACATTGACCTTGTGTCTTTTTTCAAGGAATGTTTTCACAGTTTTTACTCTGTCAGGATGCATTATCATCTTGAAAAATGATTTAATCCTCCCCAAACATCCTTTCAATTGATGGGATAAGAAAAGTGTCCAAAATATCAACATAAACTTGTGCATTTATTGAAGATGTAAAGACAGCCATCTCCCCAGTGCCTTTACCTGACATGCAGCCCCATATCAACAATGACTCTGGAAATTTGCATGTTCTTTTTAGGCAGTCATCTTGATAAATCTCATAGGAACGGCACCAAACAAAAGTTCCAGCATCATCACCTTGCTCAATGCATATTCGCGATTCATCACTGAATATGACTTTCATCCAGTCATCCACAGTCCACGATTGCTTTTCCTTAGCCCATTGTAACCTTGTTTTTTTTCTGTTCAGGTGTTAGTGATGGCTTTTGTTTAGCTTTTCTGTATGTAAATCCCATTTCCTTTAGGCGGTTTTTTACAGTTCAGTCACGGACGTTGACATTGTCTACAAGTATGTTTGCCTTTAACAACCTTCTCATGTTGTTTGTATTTGGTCCAGACTTTAGACACAGCTGACTGTGAACAACCAACATCTTTTGCAACATTAAGTGATGATTTACCCTATTTTAAGAGTTTGATAATCCTCTCCTTTGTTTCAATTGACATCAATCGTGTTGGAGCTATGATTCATGTCAGTCCTGTTGGTGCAACAGCTCTCCAAGTTGTGCCCACTCCTTTTTAGATGCAGACTAACGAGCAGATCTAATTTAATGCAGGTGTTACTTTTGGGAAAGAAAATTTACAGGGTGATTCCATAATTTTTTCCCTCAGAATTGAGTGACTCCATAATTTTTCCCCTATGCTTGGTTAAAAAAAATAACCATTACGGACTACCACATTTTTTGTTCTTGATTTTTTATTGTTACTGAAAGCCAGAAGGTTGCCATTTGAAATGACTTCAGTTTTGTGCCATGTCTGTGATCTACTTTTTTAAACAAAATTAAACAACTGAATAAACCTCCTCCAAGGCCGCTGATTCCATAATTTTTGCCAGGGGTTGTACCAAGATAGCTCTATTCTAGATTCTCGGCCCACACACTCTTCCTCCTTCTGACATCATTTCCTTTTTAAAATCTGCGTTGTCTTTTAAGCCAAATCAGCATCAAATCTGCAGCAAATCCGCCAACCTTTTTATACCTGCGGTTTTCCTGCAGATTTGACTGACTCAATGGAAGTCAGTGGGTGAAAAATGCTGCAGATCCTCAAAAGAATTGACATGCTGCGGAAAATAAAACTCTGCGAATCAGGACGGAATTTTCCGCATCATGTGCACAACAATTCTGGATTCTCATTAACATTGCTTTAGGAATCCTTTGCGGATTTGGAGCAGTTCCACGCAAAAAAACCCCGCTGCGGATCCGCAAGAAATCCGCATAGTGTTCACATAGCTTTTTACTCAGCAACATTTAAACTTGATTTGGACTTGTATGTTTACTTGTCTTTTCCCTATCTTTATAGGGTTTGTTTTTTAATTTTCTTATCCCCTTGTCCTTTTCTCCCTTTCCCATCCCCCCTTACCTTTCCTTTCTTCTTCCTCCCTTACTCCACCCAGTTTTCCTCCCCTTTACATGTAAAGCCCCTGTCTCACATAGCAAGATCCCTAGCGAGATCGCTGCTGAGTCACAAGTTTTGTGAGCGATATCGCTGTGTGTGACACGCAGCAACGATGAGCCCACCTGCTGGGTATTGCTGATCGTCGCTGAATGTCCTGGACATTTTTTTGATCGGTGGTCTCCCGCTGGCCAGCACGCATCGCTGCGTGTAGCAGGCGGGAGACCAGCGAGCTGGAGCTGGTAACTAAGGTACACATCGGGTTTCTAGGCGCCGCTCGGCGCCTAGAAACCTGATGTGTACGTTAGATACCAGCGCACTGGTGCAGGGGAGCTGGTAACCAATGTACATATCGGGTTTCTAGGCGCCGCTCGGCGCCTAGAAACCCGATGTGTACCTTGGCTACCAGCTCCCTGCACCAGCGCGCTGGTATCCAAGGTACACTGCGGGTAACTAACCGACTTGCATCACTTGTTACCCGCATAGTCGCTGTCCTGATCGCTGCTGAGAGCTGCCTGTTTGGCAGCTCACCAGCGATCATGTAGCGACACACCAGCGATCCTGACAAGTTCATATCGTTGTCGGGATCGCTGGTGTGTTGCTATGTGTGACGGGGCCCTAACTCTCCTTACCCTTTATTTACCCTTTTAAAATTTAAAATGTAATAAATACATTTGAAATAAAAATAACAGACTTTAAAGGGCTAGTTTAAGACTTTTCTTATTGTTATCAGGGGCATTATGACACCCTGCACTCCCATCAATCAGTGCCTGCATTATCTGGAACATGGCAGCTTTGTATGTTGCGTAGTGATTTCTGCTGATACTGCACTTTATCTCTATGTCAATTGAATTGAAGATATACAGCAGTACTGGAGATCTGCCACTGCTCAGCTTATCGGTGGTGCTGAGTATTGGACCAACACCTTTTTCATATTGATGACCACTTTAATCAATGTTTTTATACAAATAAAAAAAGACCTCAATGTACTCTCCTCCTTTCTGTTGTGGCAATACTTTTTGATCCTCTGATGGTCTCTGTATACTCGGCCTCCAATTATGATGTGTTGCCACATGCGATTCCTGCAGCCAGTCAGAGGCAGGGAGTAGTCACATAAGATGATGTCCTCGTAGAAGGCCTGGATGTTCCAGAAAAGTTTGTATTTCACATGATCATCTGTCAGAGAAATTTTCAACAAAAGTTGCTTGATTTCATGCTTTTGACTTCCCTACAGTTCTCCTGAATCTAATATTTGTGAGCATATTTACATATTTCTGCCTTCAAATGAATTTAATGCCGCTTAATTGTTTCCTGTTTTGTATGTTGTTTCCTCTTTGTAACAGGCCAGGAATTACATCCATTCATTGCCGTACACGCCGAAGATGAATTTTGAAGATGTTTTTTTGGGAGCCAATCCTCAAGGTTTGTTAAAAATATTAGAAGCTATGATTTAATGATATTGCATTTCTAGTTTATTAACCTGACATGCCCTACAACTTCTAGAGATCACTCATAGTATTTTCCTTTCTACTCAGCTGTAGATCTACTTGAGAAAATGCTTGTTCTAGATACGGACAAGAGGATTACTGCAACAGAGGCTTTAGCCCACCCCTATTTTGCGCAGTACCATGACCCAGATGATGAACCTGTAGCTGATCCTTATGACCAAAGCTTTGAGAGCCGCGAACTTGATATTGAAGAATGGAAAAGTAAGAGTTTACAGAAGCTGGTTTTAGCTATATGAGTTTGATCACAATCACCGCTTCATGGAATGCATTTAAAATCCATTTTCAATATTTATTACGTTACAACTGTTGATTACTCTTCAGAATTTATTCAAGATTCACATGGAGATCTTTAAAGGCTGATGTACAGAACTTTTTTGCTTGTTCTACAGGTCTGCACAAAACGTACCACTGTCTCTTTGACATTATGTACAGATAGGCAGAGACTTTATGCATTCTGTGATACTTTGCTGAAAAAAAAATGAAAGCGTTCAAATACGTATTAGTGCTGGGATATAGGATTTCTTAGTGACAATGACATAAGCATGAGCCTTTAGTTTTGCTGTTGCAGCTTAAAGACAATGGGCCACGCTCATTAACACTCTCTTTTTGTACACAAAAGAAGGAACCACTGGAGTAAGATGTGCCTAATTCATTAACTAGCACCACCACCAGAAATGTTATTTCAATCGCCACTAAACTGGTGTAAGATTTGTTGAATTTTCGTGCCCCAACTTCGCCCCCTTTGTCGGAGCTGGCTGAGACTAGCTTAAAAACGCCAAGACTTACAAAATGTTTGCACAACTCCAGGTTGATGAATTACATTCTAGGGTACTGAAAGAGTTAGCGGGGAAATTGCAGAACCACTATCCAAAATCTTTCAAAAATTCTGGAGAACAGGAAATGTCCCAGAAGATTGGAGAAGGGCAAATGTTACCCCCATCTTCAAAAAAGAAATGAAAATGGAGCTAGGAAATTACAGGCCAGTGAGCCTTACTTCTATACCAGGAAAGATATTTGAACAAATTATTAAACCGCATGTATATAAGTACTTTAATAAGAATACGGTAATTAACCAGAGCCAACATAAGTTTGTAGCAAACAAGTCATGCCAGACTAATCTAATTTCTTTCTATGATGGAATCACTGACTGGGTGGATCAGGGGAATGTGGTATATATAGTATATCTCGACTTCAGCAAAGCGTTTGATAAAGTATCTCATGCTATCCATATTGAAAAAAATGACCAAGTATAGGATTGATAAGGCTACGGTTAGGTGTGAACTGTCTCAGTGATCATACTCAAAAAATGGTAATAAATGGTTGCACATCCAATTGGAAGAGTGTTTCAAGTGGGGTACCACAAGGCTCTGTCCTGGCCCCAGTGTTGTTCAACATTTTTATAAATGATCTAGATAAGGGAACCAAATGTAAACTAATCAAATTTGAAGATGATGCAAAGCTAGGAGGGATAGCTAACACTAGAGAAGACAGAGAAAAGATTCAGAAAGATCTAGATAAGCTTGAACAATGGGCAGAGACTAAAGGCCCCGTCACACATAACGAGATCGCTAGCGAGATTGTTGATACGTCACGGGTTTTCTGATGCAATAACGATTTCGCTAGCGATCTCGTTACGTCTTGACAGGTAGCAACGATCAGGCCCCTGCTGTGAGATCGCTGACCGTTACAAAGCTTCCTGGACCATTCCTGGGTCGTTGCGCTCCCGCTGGGCAGTGTGCATCGCTGTATTTGACACCTAACCAACGACCTCGTTAGCGATTCAGAACTGAAACACGTAGGCGTGCATAAATTGGACTTTTCTGCGCCCCTCGTCCCCGATTGGTGGTTGCTACAGCGTTCTCATTTCCCGCCGTGCATAAAGAAAGCAACAGAATAGCGATTCCATCCTTTGTTTCTGACCTCATGCTGGATTGCAGATCTTAGCAGAATTCTCTGGGTTGTGTGGAGTCACAGCCGAAGAACACTACAATCCACAAACCAGAACGCTTGTCAGGAACAAAGCCCAGATGAATGGATACAGAGTCACAGCCGAAGAACGCTGCTACGATCCGAAACCAGAACGCAAACAGGAACATAGGGACGGAATTGCTACAACATGGTTTTATTTTAAACCTGCCGCCCAATCAGAACGCAGTAGCGTCCACCAATCGGAGATGATTGGTGACACAGTACAGCCCCTATCAAGGTGTGGATCGTTGAAATAGCTGCTGTGTGAAAGCGTCCCAACGAGCAACGAGATCGTTAGTTAGATCACTGGGGCGGCCAAAATCGTTGGGAAGTTCTGCATGTTTGACAGCTCCCCAACGATCACGATACGGCACTCCAGCGATCTCAAAATCGTGACGTAATAACGATCTCGCTAGCGATCTCGTTATGTGTGACGGGGCCTTAATAGAATGGTATTTAACAGGGAGAAATGTAAGATTCTACATCTGGTTAAGAAAAACAAAAATTACATCTACAGAATGGGAGGAATAAAACCAAGCAACAACATGTGTGAAAAAGACTTGGGTATAGTAATAGATCACAGACTGCACATGAGTCAACAGGGTGATGCAGCAGCAAAAAAGGTAAACAGTTCTAAGATGTATTAGAAGCTTTAATTCTAGATCACATGAAGTAAATATCCCGCTCTACTCCTACTTGGTCAGACTTCATCTGGAATACTGTGCAGTTCTGGGCACGACTTTTTAAAAAAGACATTGAAAAACTGGAGCAAGTTCATAGAAGAGCTACCAGGATGGTGAGCGGACCTGAAAGTACAGTCATGGACAAAAGTTTTGAGAATGACACAAATATTAATTTTTACAAAGTCTACTGCTTCACTTTTTCTAATGGCAATTTGCATATACTCCAGAATGTTATAAAGAGTGATCAGCTTAACAGCAATTACTTGCAAAGTCAATATTTGGCTAGAAAATGAACTTTATCCCCCAAAACACATTTCAACATAATTGCAGCCCTGCCTTAAAAGGACCAGCTAACCTTTTCAGTGATTGCTCCATTAACACAGGTGTGGGTGTTGATGAGGACATGGTTGGAGATCAATCTGTCATGATTAAGTAAGAATGGCACCACTGGACACTTTAAATGGAGGCTGGTGCTTGGCATCATTGTTTCTCTTCTGTTAACCATGGTTATCTCTAAAGAAACGCGTGCAGTCATCATTGCAATGCACAAAAATGGCCTAACAGGGAAGAGTATCGCAGCTAGAAAGATTGCACCTCAGTTAACAATCTATCGCATCATCAAGAACTTCAAGGAGAGAGGTTCCATTGTTGCCAAAAAGGCACCAGGGCGCCCAAGAAAGACCAGCAAGCGCCAGGACCGTCTCTTAAAAGTGTTTCAGCTGCGGGATCGGGCTACCAGCAGTGCAGAGCTTGCTCAGGAATGGCAGCAGGCAGGTGTGAGTGCATCTGCACGCACTGTGAGGCGGAGACTCTTGGAGCAAGGCCTGGTCTCAAGGAGGGCAGCAAAGAAGCCACTTCTCTCCAGAAAAAAACATCATGGACAGACTGATATTCTGCAAAAGGTACAGGCAGTGGACTGCTGAGGACTGGGGTAAAGTTATTTTCTCTGATGAATCCCCTTTTCGATTGTTTGGGACATCAGGAAAACGTCTCATTCGGAGAAGACAATGTGAGCGCTACCACCAGTCTTGTCTCATGCCAACTGTTAAACATCCTGAAACCATTCATGTGTGGGGTTGCTTCTCAGCCAAGGGAATCGGCTCTCTCACAGTCTTGCCTAAAAACACAGCCATGAATAAAGAATGGTACCAGAATGTCCTCCAAGAGCAACTTCTCCCAACCCTCCAAGAGCAGTTTGGTGATCAACAATGCCTTTTCCAGCATGATGGAGCACCTTGCCATAAAGCAAAGGTGATAACTAAATGGCTCAGGGAACAAAACATAGAGATTTTGGGTCCATGGCCTGGAAACTCCCCAGATCTTAATCCCATTGAGAACTTGTGGTCAATCATCAAGAGACTGGTGGACAAACAAAAACCTAAAAATTCTGACAAAATGAAAGCATTGATTGTGCAAGAATGGACTTCTATCAGTCAGGATTTGGTCCAGAAGTTGATTGAGAGCATGCCAGGGAAATTGCAGAGGTCCTGAAGAAGAAGGGTCAACAATGCAAATATTGACTTGCTGCATTAACTCATTCTAACTGTCAATATAAGCTTTTGTTACTCATATGTTTGCAATTATATTTCTGTCTGTGATAAAAACATCTGTCAAACACACATAAAAACCAGAGGGCAGCAGATCATGTGAAAATATAATATTTGTGTCATTCTCAAAACTTTTGGCCATGACTGTATGTCTTACAATGGAACGGTTAAAGGATCTGGGAACGTTAAGCTTGCAGAAAAGGCCAAGAGGAGACTTAATAGCGGTCTACAAAAATCTGAAAGGCTCTCCGTGTAGAGCAGGGGTGGGCAATTATTTTCCCAAGGGGCACTGCTGTGGAGGGCCGATCCAATCGGCTGAACTTAAAGGGGCGTCCGAAACCAAAGGTGAATTTCATATTAAATGTACGTTATTCGCGGCGCCTGGAAACCCTATGTGTACCTTGGTTAGCAGATCGCTGGTCTCCCGCCTGTCACACGCAGCGATGCGTGGTGGCCAGCGGGAGACCAACGATCAAAAAAATGTCCAGGATATTCAACGACGACCAGCGATACCCAGCAGGGTATAGCATAGCGAGATCGCTGGGGAGATAGCTGTTGCGTCACAAAATAGCGATCTCGCTATGTGAGACGGGGCTTAACACCATAGAAATAAGAATAATAGGCCTCAGTTACCACAACTGTCTACATGGAAAACTATTGCTCATAGCAACCAATCACAGCTCAGCTTTCATCTTTTGAACAGCTCTGGTGAAATGAAAGATGCTTAGTGATTGGGCGTGACTTGATACACACACATATACAGACATACACTCATTTTTATATACACTGCTCAAAAAAATAAAGGGAACACTGAAATAACACATCCTAGATCTAAATGAATGAAATATTGTCATTGAATACTTTTGTCCTGTACAAAGTTGAATGTGCTGTCAACATAACCACACAAAAATCATCAATGGAAATCAAGTTTTTGAACCAATGGAGGCCTGGATTTGGAGAGACCCCCAAAATGAAAGTGGAAACAAGTCGAAATGAAAATCAAAACAAGACAAAATTAAAGTGGAAACAAGTCAAAATAATTCTCAGTATTGTGTGTGGCCTCTACGTGCCTATATGACCTCCCTACAATACCTGGGCATGCTACTGATGAGGTTGCGGATGTTCTCCTGAGTGATCTCCTCCCAGACCTGGACTAAAGTGTCCGTCAACTCCTGGACAGTCTGTGGTGCAACGTGACGTTGGTGGATGGAGCGAGACATGCTGTCCCAGATGTGCTAAATCGGATTAAGGTCTGGGAAACGGGCAGGCCAGTCCATAGCTTCAATGCCTTCATCTTGCAGAAACTGCTGACACACTCCAGCCACATGAGGTCTGGCATTGTCCTGCATTAGGAGGAACCCAGGGCCAACCGCACCATCATATGGTCTCACAAGGGTCTGAGGATCTCATCTCGGTACCTAATGGCAGTCAGGCTACCTCTGGCGAGCACATGGAGAGCTGTGTGGCCCTCCAAAGAAATGCCACCCCACACCATTACTGACCCACTGCCAAACCGGTCAAATTAATGAATATGCAGCGTATTTTACCGCTTTGCGATTAAGCTCCGGAAAAATACGCAGCATGGGCACAGCCATTGCGAAATCCCATAGGATTGCATGGGATGCATTTTGCTAGCGTTTTTTAAGCGTTTACGCAGCGGAAAAATGCTTAAAAAATGCAACGTGAGCACACAGCCTAATACCTTTTGGGTTTTATCCAATATGAAGTGTTGAGTGGTTGGGATGAAACTCCCACAAATTATATATTCTGATGTTGTTCAGTGATTCGTTCAGAAGATAGGCACAGATTTATAAGGGTTTGTCTAGGACTAAGATTAAGATATTGATGATCTATCCTTAGGTTGTCAGTATCTGGTGAATGTCTGACTCTCAAAACTCTTGAACAGTTGTTACCAGGTTTTGCAGTTGCCACAAGTACAGTGTGTCATTCACTTCTATAGGAGCAGTAACACTGCAACCACTACACGGTACAATGAGTCATGATGTCCTGGCTGTGTACACTGCTTACTTCTGGCAACCACTGGACTTTGCAACAGCAGATCTAGATGTCCTATCTACAGATAATCATCACTATCTTAGTTCTGGAAAATCCCTTCACATTCAGCGCTAGTTTTTGCATTTTACAATTTTCAAAAACGTTTGTGAAATCAGTTCATCGTATCCATCGTCAGTGGCTATTGATGATTCTTGTTTACTTGGTGTCCTCTTATGTTTCCATGCACAGGTTTAACCTACGAAGAACTACTTTGCTTTGTACCGCCTCCACTAGACAGTGACGAAATGGAATCTTGAAAAAACTATTCCCAAGGTGTTTACCGCTGTGAAGATGATGATGGATGCCTATTTAAGCTCCCATCTATTATACAAAGTGCCTATCAGATTGTGGATCTGAGTGATTTGCATATATACATCTCTATTCATATTTTACTTTACTGGGAGAGTTGGTTAAATAGAATCTAACTACTGCTGCATGTGCCCCAGATACCGCTCACTTACACAAGTATAGTCCTCCCGCCTCTGCACAAAGGTCCGAACCACAATGCAGAAGGTACACTCAGTGTTGGAACTTCCTTTATGTCTTAGCATTTGTGGTTTATGTGCTGGAAGAAAAAAGGAAATGGGCCTCATATGGGATTACTTGTGTTTGTGAAGGATTGCTGATTTTAATGGATGGTAGTGTGGATATTTTTCACCTCGCATAATTGTTTTACTATGTGAAATTATATTATATCTATATATGTATATCTTAAATACACGTTTATATATTGTTATCCCTAATCAACTACAAATTGGTCTCTTTGCAAAAGGGATCTGAAGGTATCCAGTAATGGTGAACTGTACTACATTAGCTTCCTGTCTGGAGGCATAAATTCTGCTTTAACCCTTTCTGTACAAATCCATTTTTGACCTAGCGTTTTTTAATGTAGTAATTGTGCTTGTCCACATTGTAAATGAATGCCAAAATTAATGTTAAAGAAAGGGCCAGCAAACTGTCCGGCTGTGTCTCCATGAGTCAGTGCCCTATTTATTATCTTATTGCACAGCTTAGCTCTAGCATTTGAGTATAAAATAATCAATGACTTAAAATGCTGCAAGATGTTCCAAAATTCAATCTAATCCAACTTAAAGTATGATTTTGTACCCGGACTGCAGAACCCTGGAAGGTTTATTTACTCGCACTTGTGCTATTCATATAATGTTCAGAAACTCTTAATTACTGCAAAAGAGATTTCTCTGCTAGCAAATCAGAAATGTACTTTGTCATGGTTAGTGGGGTTGTCTTTTTTTTTTTTTTTTACATTTTACGTGGATGATGGGAAAGCAGTCACAAATAGTCTGTAATTCTATGTGCTCTTTTGCTAAACTATTTAAAATCTCTAAGGTTACTTGCTTACTTTCACAGACATTTATATGGCACCTCTGCATTCATCACAAAACACAAGCCAGTATTTTAACTCCTTAACTATATATGATGTACTGTATCCGTCATATGTCATCTCCCTGCCTCTGTTTTTGGGCTCATTCACTTTGCAAGCTGAGCCTGCATCTTCAGCAGGTGATGGCAGAATTATTCAGCTATCATTTGCCTCTAACAGTCGCAGGTGGAGCGGAGCTCCTTCTGTCACTGTTAACCTGTTTTATACCACTGTCAACCTGTGACAGCGTGTCGGTGTGATTCCAAGGTGCCGATGGGTTTCCGTGACAGGCAGTGGTCTGCTGAAGCCCCCTGTGCCTGTCATCATTGTACTTCTGTGAAAACCATCCCGTGGCGTTCATAGGAGACACTCATTTTCACTATACACAGCAGTACTGTAGCATTGCTGTGTATAGCACAAGCGATCAGATGATCACAGGTTCAAGTCCCCAGTAAAAGGTAGATAAAAATGTTTTAAGTATGATATATATAAAAATGTTAAAATTAAACACACATTTTCCCACATTAAAAATTAAGAAATTTTAAAATACAATTGTGGTTTTTCGGCCACCGCAACAAACAAAAAAAATGTAATTAGTGATCAAAACATTGTATCCACTCCAAAATGTTATCAATAAAATCATTGGCTTTGTGCACAAAAAAGCAAGACTTCACACAGCTCCATATCCCGAAAATTGAAAGTGTTATAGCTCTTGGAAAATAGTGTAACAAGCAAAAAAAATTTCTTTTACAAATTTCTGCATTTTTTTCACCACTTAAAACAAAAACTATACATGTTTGGTATTACCGTTTTTTACAGTAAAAAAAAATCCTGAATTGTACTTTGCCATACTTGAAATTTTTTTTCCTGCTTACCAGGACATTACATGATAAAATAGATGAAGTCATTCAAAAGTACAATTCTTCCCAGAAAAAAAACAAGCCGTCACCCCACTTTGTTGCCAGAAAAATAAAGTTATGGCTCTTGTAATAAGGGGAAGAAAAAACGAAAAGTTCAAAAACTAAAAAATTGCCTGGTCCTGAAGGGGTTAAAGGCCTAGCAGTGTGCTGCTGCTAAAGAAGCTCTCCAGTTACTCTTTTTGTCTAAACTTCTGTGAAAAGTGTAATGCAAGTGTGTCAAATACTCACCGATTGCTGTTTTCTCTGATGTCCAGGGCCACTCCGGTTCTCTTCTGACTCTCTGGATTGCACTGAGCATTATATGTGAGTGAGAAGTCGCTTTTACAATCTTGCAGTAATACAATCTTTCTGAGAACAAGGTTTTATATACCGTATATACTCGAGTATAAGCCGACCCGAGTATATGCCGACCCCCTAATTTTGCCACAAAAAACTTGGAAAACTTGTCGACTCGAGTATAAGCCTAGGGTGGAAAATGAGGCAGCTACTGGTAAATTTCAAAATTAAAAATAGATATCATTAAAATTAAAGTGTTAAATGTTTTTAAATAGCCATATTGAATCATGAGCCCATATGCTGCCCCATGTATTATGCCCCATATGCTGCCCCATGTATTATGCCCCACAAGATGCTCCATAGATTGTGCCCCATATGCTGCCCCATGTATTATGCTCCATATGCTGCCCCATATATTATGCCCCATATGCTGCCCCATATATGGTGCCCCATGTATTATGCCCCATATGCTGCCCCATGTATTATGCCCCATATGCTGCCTATGTATTATGCCCCATATGCTGCCCCATGTATTATGCATCATATGCTGCCCCATGTATTATGCCCCACAAGATGCTCCATAGATTATGCCCCATCTATTATGCCCCACAAGATGCTCCATAGATTGTGCCCCATATGCTGCCCCATGTATTGTGCCCCAGAAGATGCTCCATAGATTGTGCCCCATATGCTGCCCCATGTATTGTGCCCCACAAGATGCTTCATAGATTGTGCCCCATATGCTGCCCCATTTTTTATGCCCCACAAGATGCTCTATAGATTGTGCCCCCATTATGATAGTATAGGTCCCTTATGCTGCTGCTGCTGCAAATAAGAAAAAAAAAATGATATACTCGCCTCTCGTCGCTGGGGGCCAGGTGCTGGTGTCCTGAGCAGGCGGGGACACCGGCGCGCTATTGGGGACAGGTGCCGGTGTCACCGCTGGCTCAGGCCCGGCACCTGCAATATTCACCTGTCCCCGGTCCACCGCTGCGCGCCACTGTCTTCCGGGTCATCCGGTAGTGAATGCTCAGGTAGAGGGTGCGGCGTGCACTAACCACGTCATCGCGCCCTCTGACCTGAACATTCACAGCTAGAGGACGCGAGGACACAGCGGCGCGCAGCGTTGGACCGGGGACAGGTGAATATCGCTTAAACTCATCCATGGAGCGTCTTTGCAGCCCCTGCTCTTCTCCCACGGTCTCCGCCAGCTATGCCTAACTTCAGCGGTCATGTGGTACCGCTCATTAAAGTCATGAATATTTGCATATTCATGTCTTTAATGAGCGGTACCACGTGACCGCTGAACACAGGTGTGGGAGAAGAGCAGGGGCTGCAGAGACTGTGCCAGGAGGGGTGAGTATATAGGACAGCTGCGCTCCCCCTCCCCTGCCGACCCACTGGTATATGATTTGAGTATAAGCCGAGAGAGGCACTTTCAGCCCTAAAAAATGGGCTGAAAATCTCGGCTTATACTCGAGTATATACGGTACGTACATTGTAAAGCTGACTTCTAGCTCACACACCGAGCCTGGTGTAAACCGTCGAGTCATAAGAGCAGTCACATGACTTAGACGAAAACTGGAGTGGCGCTGGTAATTGGGAAACACTGCAGTTGGTATAATAAACACACTACACTACATATTTACACCGGTTAAGTTACTAAAAAAAAATAGGAGTGCTACCTTAACATCAACTAAAGAAAAAGGTTTAGGGCTGTTTCACAAACGGTAAAGCTACATTTTAGCATTCATATTATTATAGTAACACTGGAACCCCACTGATCTACCAAACAGGTCACATTAGTGAAGGTGGGTGCAGTTCTGGAGAACCACCAGTGTCAGGGGTTCTCATTCTGTAACCAATGCTGGTAGGAATACCTGTGTGATAGAAATGACCGCATTCGAATATGTTGCAGCTCTTTGAAACAGACTTAAACTTATAAATTTTACTGTGACTGCGGTTAATGCTGTCTGCACTCTACAGGACACGAAGTGGCGTTGAGAGGCTACAGCCCTTGATATTCACTGACATGGAATTTACTCGTATGTCCATCTACTGGGCATAGGGAGAGGATCACAGAGCGCTGAATTCTAAATGCTTAATGCAGCCCAAAATAGCAATAAAGGTATAACATTGACAAAATTGGCTTTGACTTTATTCCTGCCTGGATGCAGGAATGTATTATCCCTGTAATATTTTACTAGAAAAAGGGAGTTTGTTTTCCAGTAGTTATGGCAGTATTCTACCAAATATACTTCATAGGGAACCTCTTGCATTTTGGGTTAATTTTTTTAAGTATTAAATCTTATGGTACTAATCTTTAACCAGTATAAACAAAAACGTATTTCTTCTTCTGGACTTTGCTTTGTTCTCACTTTTTTGAGGTTCAACAATATTGTTTGTGTCCCTCTTTTCCCAAACCTGGGATAGAGCTGTTTACAATAAATAGAACTGCTGCACTTAGTGACATGAGCTGTACAGAAATGAACTTACATTTTGCTATTTTCTTGGTCTCCTCTGTGATGGATTTGCCATAAATAAGCACTGGTCAAATAAATACTATTTTTAAAATGTGTACTCTTCTGTTTGTCCTGTGTTCATTAATACTCACAATATAAACCCCAGAAACAGTGACTCCAGAATGGTATAGCAGGGCATCAGATGACAGAGTTGCAAAATTGGGGAAATTCCAAGGTCAAATAGATTAAGCTCTACAATTACAACTGCCCCTTACATTATTATATTCTATGACCATCCTTGTAATTAGAAATTTTTCACTATACAGTACATAAAGGAGACTAGGAAATTGTTCCAAAAGGTTAACCTGCAGTACACAGGCAGAAAGCTGCCAATCGCTGGTGGGGACAGGGTTGCACATCAGCAGACTAGTCCTCTAGTGATCATTTCCTTCTGATAAAACACTGATTTTATTGAAACTACAAGCAACCTAGTAAGTGATACATCAGTGGAAATGGGGTCTCTGTCTCTACATCATGCTGCTCTCAGGTCAGGTTATATAGTAAAAACTTGCTGAAAGAGGTCATTTAAGGACAGGGCCTTAATGACCAATCATTTTTCCATTGTTGAATTCCAGGAGCCATAGTTTTACTATTTTTGTGGCTGTAGCTGTTTGAGCTTTTTTTTAGAGCTCTGGTCACATCATTTTAGGTACATATTTCAATAGTTTGTTTTTAAAAATAAACTATACTTTATTCTCCCTTACACATGTGCAACGCTGCAGTCAATCGGTGAGTTCTGTGGCTCTGCCCATGTTAACAGCACGAGCCACTCAGAGCTCACTGGCTGCTGCATTGTTGATGTGATGTACGCACCATGTACAAAACAGTGCAGGTAGTTTTATGGAATACTGTTTAATACTTAAAAATGTATTAACTCTTTATAGGGAGAAATAAAAAAAAGTGTATAGCATAATTTTTGTATTTCTTTTTTTTACATATTATATAAAACAGTTAACACGCGCTATACCATTAAGACTGCATATTGTATTTTTTTTTCCTGTGCATGCCATGCCATAAGTGTTTTGTGATCTAATTTGTCAAGCAGATCTCTTGTCGGGTTATTCTGCCATGACGCAATATTTAGAGCTGAAAATGTGAAGGAAGAAAAGAGAAACACAGTACTTAATAAAACTGTACTTCTAAGGTTCCCCATGAGAATTTTATTCACATCCAAGCAGCTATGACGAACCATATCAGCACGTGACTGCTGCAGGTAATCGAAAATCGCAACGTTTTTACCAATAGTAAGAAAAGTGTGTGACCAGTGACCAAATGTCTCTTCTAAGCCATAACACATAAATTGCTTAATAGCAAACATATTCTTTGTCTAATTTGTTGCCATAATTTTTAGGCATAATTTACAATATTTAGGACATTAATATTCTTCTAAGTTTGGAGCAATTTTCAGACTTACAACTGAAGGAACTCAACAATATTTTTTTTCTTACAAGCATAATGAAGTACAATGTATGACAGTTCAATGTATTTTTTTTTTAAATGTCATTTACAATTCTTTAACACTCCCAAGAAGGTGATTTTATATTTTTGCGCTTTCATGGTTTTCATTCCCTTTATTTATACAATGGCCATCATTGTTTTAATTCTTCCATCTTTGCAGCCATGTGAGGGTTTGTATTTTGCGGGATGAGTTGTTTTGAATGACACCATTCATTTTGCCATTTAATGTACTGGAAAACGGGAATAGAATAACAAGTGCAGTGGAATTGCAAAAAAGAAAAGATTCCACAATAGTTTTTGGTTTTGTTTTCATAGCGTTCATTGTGCAATAAAAGTGACCTGGCAATAGGATTCCCCACATCTGTATAAGGTTATACCAAACTTGTATCGTTTCTAAAGTTTTTATTTTTAAGCAGTGGAAACAAATTGGAAATTCGTAAAAAAAAAATGTATCGCCATTTTCCGAGACCGGTTATAATTTTTGCATGAATCAAGTTATTTAACCCCTTAACCCCCAAGGGTGGTTTGCACGTTAATGACCGGGCCAGTTTCTACAATTCTTACCATTGTCTCTTTATGAGGTTATAACTCTGGAACTCTTCAACGGATCTTCGCGATTCTGAGATTGTTTTCTCGTGACATATTGTATTTCAAGATAGTGGTAAAATTTCTTTGATATAACTTGCGCTTATTATTAAAATGAAAATATGGTGAAAATTTTGCAATTTTCAAACTTTGAATTTTTATTCCCTTAAAACAGAGAAATGTCACACAAAAGAGTTACTAAATAACATTTCCCACTTGTCTACTTTACATCAGCACAATTTTGGAAACAATTTTTTTTTTTTGTTAGGAAGTTATAAGGGTTAAAAGTTGACCAGCGATTTCTCAATTTTACAATAAAATGTACAAAACCATTTTTTTAGGGACCACCTCACATTTGAAGTTACTTTGAGGGGTCTATATGGCAGAAAATACCCAAAAGTGACACCATTCTTAAAAAAACTGCACCCTTCAAGGTACTCAAAACCACATTCAAGAAGTTTATTAACCCTTCAGGTACTTCACAGGAGCTGACGCAACGTGGAAGGAAAAAATGAACATTTAACTTTTTAGTCACAAAAATGAGAAAAGAAAATGGACAGATAAAGTTGTGCAATTTCTAAAAGTTGACCAGCGATTTCTCATTTTTACAACAAAACTTTCAAAACCATTTTTTTAGGGACTACCTCACATTTGAAGTCACTTTGAAAATACCCAAAAGTGACACCATTCTAAAAACTGCACCCCTCAAGGTACTGAAAACCATATTCAAGAAATTTATTAACCCTTCAGGTGCTTCACAGCAGCTGAAGCAACTTGGAAGGAAAAAATGAACATTTAAATTTTTTAGTCACAAAAATGATCTTTTACAAACATTTTTTTTATTTTAACAAGGTTAAAAGGAGAAAATGAACAGAAAAAGTTGTGCAATTTCTCCTGAATACACCGATACCCCATATGTGGGGGAAAACCACTGTCTGGGCGCACGGCAGGGCTCAGAAGGGAAGGAGCACCGTTTGACTTTTTCAAACCAAAATTGGCTGGAATTGAGATTGGACGCCATGTCGCGTTTGGAGAGCCCCTGATGTGCCTAAACAGTGGAAACCCCCTCCCATAAGTGAAACCATTTTGGAAACTAGTCCTCCTTAGGAACTTATCTAGGTCTGTTGTGAGCACTTTCAACCCCCAAGTGTTTCACTAAAGTTTATAATGCCTGGGTGTGAAAAAAAAAAAATTCCACAATTATTTTTTTAGTCCTCAATTTTAGATTTTTCCCAAGGAAATTGGACCCAAAAAGTTAAAAAGTTGTCCAATTTGTCCTGAGTACGCTGATACCCCATATGTGGGGGGGGGGGGGAACTGGGTGCACGGCAGGGCTCGGAAAGGAAGTCATGACATTTTGGAATGTAGGAATTGATGGGTGTCATGTTCAGTTTGCAGAGCCCCTGATGTGCCTAAACAGTGGAAACCCCCCACAAGTGACCCCATTTTGGAAACTAGACCCCCTAAGGAACTTATCTAGATCTATGGTGAGCACTTAAAATCCCAAGTCAGGGCTGGCTCCAGGTTTTTATGGGCCCGGGCAAAAGAGTCTCAGTGGGCCCCCTTAACACAGACCATGATTCATGATGCACAGATACTGCAGAGAAATATGGGTATAACACAATGCCAAACACTTCTCTTCCATTACATGACTGATACCTATTGTAAATTGTACAATAGCTCAAAAACCGCCAAATCCTCACAGCGCACAGTACAGACTGGACAGTACAGTCCTCCATACAATATTATGGGCACCACATAGTCTCCCCCTCATCACCCATATAATACCCCATGCAGGATGTCACCCCGCCATTCCCCATATAATGCTCCATACAGAATACTGGACCCAATATAATGCTCCATACAGAATACTGGACCACATATAATGCTCCATACAAAATATGGAGCTCTCTACACTGTGCTGCGTTCTGCACTGTTACGGCTCAGAAAAGGGCGCTGTGGAAAGACTCCCCATTATCATCATCATTGCCTGCCCATTATCATCATCATTGCCTCCCCTCATCATCATTGCCTGCCCATCATCATCATCATTGCCTCCCCATTAATATCATCATCATCATTGCCTTCCCATTATCATTGCCTCCCATTAATATCATCATCATTGCCTTCACATTATCATTTACTCCTCATTATCATTGCCTCCCCATTAATATCATCATCATCATTGCCTTCCCATTATCATTGCCTCCCCATCATCATCATTGCCTCCTCACCACCATCACTGCCTCCCCCCACCATCATCACACATACAGCACCGCAGGCAGCACTCACATGCACACACACACACGCCTCACCTGTCCAGCGTCCGCGCGCTCTCTGCCACAGCCGGCCGCTGAATGATGATGTCATTCAGCGGCGCTGCTGTGAGAGAGGAAGCGCAGGCGCCCCCTGGAGCTGCGGCAGTGGAGGCACGGGGAGAGGTGAGTATTGCGCTGGCTGCTGCCGGGGCCCTGAGCAAGAGGGGGGGGCCCAGTGGTGGCGCTGACACCGCTAACGGGCGCCGGGGTGCCCGACGGCGATTGGGCCCCCCCGCCTGCTCAGGGCCCCGGGGTGTGCCGGGTGCTGACGCCGGCCCTGCCCCAAGTGCTTCACACAAGTTTATAATGCCTGGGCATGAAAATAAAAAATCCTATTTTTTTTTCCCACAAAAATGATCTTTTAGTCACCAATTTTTTATTTTCCCAAGGGTAACAGGGGAAATTGGACCCAAAAGGTGTTGTCCAATTTGTCCTGAGTACGCTGATAATCCATATGTGGGAGAAAACTACGATGTGGGCACATGTCGGGGCTCGGAAGAGAAGTAGTGACGTTTTGTAATGCAGACTTTGATAGAATGGTGTGCGGATGTCATGTTTGGAGAGCCCCTGATGTGCCTAAACAGTAAAAAAAAAAAACACAAGTGACACCATTTTGTAAACTAGACCTCCAAAGTAACTTATCTAGATGTGTGATGAGAACTTTGAACCCCCAAGTGCTTCACAGAAGTGATATTTTTGCCCCCAATTTTTTATTTTCCCAAGGGTAACAGAAGAAATTGGACCCCAAGAGTTATTGTGCAATTTGTCCTGAGTACGCTGATACCCCATATGTGAGGGTAAACTACTGTTTGGGCGCATGGCAGAGCTCAGAAGGGAAGGAGCACGTTTGACTTTTTCAACGAAGAATTGGCTGGAATTGAGATTAGACGCCATGTCACGTTTGGAGAGCCTCTGATGTGCCTAAACAGTGGAAACCTCCCAATTCTAACTTCAACCCTAACCCCAACACACCCCTAACCCTAGTCCCAAACCTAACCATAACCCTAACACACCCCTAATCCCAACTCTAACCCTAATCCTAACTTTAGCCCCAACCCTAACCCTAATGGGAAAAAGGAAATACATTTTTTATTGTATTATTTTTCCCTGATTAAGGGGGTGATAAAGGGGGGTTTGATTTACCATTTATAGCGGGTTTATATGTTTGTCAGCTGTCACACGCTAAAATATGCTTTTTATTGCAAAAAATAGTTTTTTCATATTTTGAGAGGTATAATTTTTTCTTATTTTGGCCCACAGAGTCATGTGAGGTCTTATTTTTTGCGAGATGAGTTAACGTTTTTACTGGTACCATTTTTGAGCACATGACATTTTTTGATCGCTTTTTATTACGAGTTTTGGGAGGCAGAATGAACAAAAACCAGCAATTCATGAATTTCTTTTGGGGGGGGGCGTTTATACCTTTCCGCATATGGTAAAATTGAAAAAGCAGTTTTAGTCTTCGGGTTAGTACGATTACAGCGATACCTCATTTGTATAATTTTTTTTGTTTTGGCGCTTCTATACAATAAAAACAGTTATATATAAAAAATAATTATATTTGCATCGCTTTATTCTGCGAGCTATAACTTTTTTAGTTTTTCGCTGATGATGCTGCATGGCGGCTGTTTTTTTGCGGGACAAGATGACGTTTTCAACGTTACCATGTTTATTTATATCCATCTTTTTGATCACGTTATTCCACTTTTTCGGCGGTATGATAAAGCATTTTTTTGCCTTTTTTTTAAAGGGGTTAATTAGTGGGACAGTTTTATAGGGCGGGTCGTTACTATATATGTGTACTTTTATTGGGGAATATTTTTTTTTCTTTATTTAGGAATTTTTTTTTACACTTGTTAATTTTTATTTTTTTTACTTTCTTTACTCTGTCCCAGGGTGGGACATCACTGTTTAGTGTCAGATCGCCAATCTGACACTGCACAGCACTGTGTCAGATTGGCGATCTGACAGGCACTGCAGGAGGCTTTCTCAGCACATGCTCTCAGCAGGCACTGAGAAGCCACCTCCCTGCAGGACCTGGAAGGTCAGCCTGGAAGGTCAGCTGTGATAATCAGCTGACCCCCTGCTGCGATCAGCTGCACCCCCCCCCCCCCCCCCCCCCCCCCGTGAGCGCAGCTGATCGCATATGATGTACTATTCAGTCCTTGGGAACTAAGTCCCAGGGCACATGGATGAAATAGTACGTCAGATGGAAGAAAGGGGTTAAAAGCATGGCGAGCTTTTTTTTTTTATTTATACTGTTTTGGGGTGCATACAACATTTTGATTGCTTATTGTATTATTTTGGAGCAGTTATGGCAACTGAAAAGCTCCAATATTTTCATTTCATTTTTTTCTGATGTTTACCACATTCATTTTATATTTTGATAGATGGGACTTTTATAGATGCAACGATACCACGTATATTTTTTTTCCTTTTTTAGGGGAAAAGTTGGTTGGTTTTTAATTTTTTTAATTATATTTTTAAGAATTTGCTGGGGAATTTGAACTTGCAATAATCTGATTGCAGCACTGCTGTATATTGTAAAAATCTCAATCTCCTATAAGACTCCTATCACAGGAGTATGGGCCCCAGCTTCAGCTGCAATGGCACCTGTTAAGGACGCCCCCGTCCTTCCACGTCACCAATGTGACGTAACTCCACAGGCACAGCTCTCCGGCGCCCCCTTTGTCTCTCAGGTCAGTAAGGAAAACTACACCTAGAGCAAATCGCTGCCGAGGAGGGTGTCCTGTTACCCACTGAGTATTCTAAGATTCGTGATCAGAGTAAAAGCATCAGCCCAAGATTAATTTTATGGTTTAATTGCCTTAAGGGCACACTAGATAATTACAGAAATATACAGTAAGCTATACAACGGAATTACAATGGATTTGCAGTCAGAGTAAAATACAACAATAATGGTACAAGGCTTAGAGGTATTAGCTAGAGGTCAATATTACCAGGGTGTATGGACATGTGGAGGCAGGGAGCTCTGCGATCCCCAGGTGAAAGTCTTAGTTGCTGGACAGTCCCCCAAAACGTGTACCGCTGCTCCCTTGGCAGGTCTGTCCCTTGTGCTTCTTGCTGCTGTGAGAAAATGGATCTGGTCTGCCCTTAGCTCACAGTTCTTAAACCTGGTAGGTCCCTCCCCTCGGTGTCCGAGGGTGGGAGGATAATCTCCACCCTTAGCCCCCCCGCAGAATTTATTCCCAATATCTAGCAAAGGGGCTAACTTTCTCCAGGACGATTGGATCAGGACACGAGAGGTACCAGCGGATGCAGTATGTTTTGCCTGTCACATGGATATCAAACCTGGCCCAATTGGGTCATTGTGGATGGCCAATCTCTATATCTCAGCCCCCCAAGCCATCACCGACTCGGGAATTGCACCATCAAATGCCCGAGGTCCGCCGGGTCACACAGATATTTTTATGAGAATGTACCTACAAAGATGTGCTCAATTCATAATCCTAGAACAGAGCCTTCCTATCTGGAAACGTACAATGGTTGTGTTTCTGTGTCCGGCTGGCAGGTATAATCTAATTGAAGCCTCCTGCTTTGAAGCACGCATACTAATCGGCTATTGAGCAGGAAATTCTGTCTTGGGCATGAATTACTTAGCATACTAATGACCTTCTTATTCAAACATGGGCCTGAATTGCTTAGTATACTAAAACCCTTTTGCTTGACAGTGGACATCAAACCCTGTCGTATTGAATATGCTAACAGGCCCTGTGCAGTTAGCAGCCTGTGGTTCTCCAACAGACAAAATGGAGGCTGGTATAGGCCCTGTCCAAAATGGTGGTGGTTCCTTTCCTCACCCCTCCCTGCTTTTGAGGGCGCTAGGGGGTATCACATTCCTGTGTTCCCCCATGCGCCCTTCCCACCCTCCTTGCCGGGACAACCCATCAGCATTACCATGGTCCCTGCCTCTATTGTGGCGAATGGTGAAGTGGTACTGTTGGAGAGCGAGGCTCCAGCATAGCAACCTCCCATTCGTCCCAGAGACCGTGTGTAACCAGCTGAGGGGGTTGTGGTCTGTTTCCACGATGAATTGGCGTCCGCACAAGTATGGCTGCAGACGCTGCAGGGCCCACACAATTGCCAGACATTCCTTCTCCATCGAGGAATAGGCCACTTCCCTCGGCAGGAGCTTCCGGCTCAGGTACAAAACGGGGTGTTCATGGCCCGTAGTGTCAACCTGACTGAGCACAGCACCGAGGCCGAAGTCGCTGGCGTCGGTCTGCACTAAGAACGGCCGGGTGAAGTCGGCTGCCTGTAGTACAGGAGAAGTAGAAAGGGCGGTCTTGAGCGCCTGGAAAGCTGTCTCACAGGCGACGGTCCAGTTGACTGCGATGGGCAGCTTTTTCTTGGTGAGGTCCGTCAGGGGCGTGGCCAGGCCACTATAGTGTGGAACAAACCTATAGTACCCAGCGGTCCCCAAGAAGGACATCACCTGCTTCTTGGTCCTGGGGGTGGGTCAGGATGCGATGGCATCCACCTTCCCGGGCTCTGGCTTCAGAGCTCCCCCACCTACCCGGTGTCCCAGATAGTGGACCTCACTCATACCCAGCTGGCATTTTTCCGGCTTAATGGTCAAACCTGCTCGCTGGATCCGCCCGAGCACCTGCGCCAGGTGCTCTAGGTGATCCTCCCAGGTGGGACTGAAGATGGCAATGTCATCCAGGTACGCGGTCGCATACCCTTCCAGTCCCTCGAGCAGCGTGTTGACCATCCGCTGAAAAGTGGCAGGGGCATTCTTCATGCCGAAGGGCATCACTGTGGACTCGTACAGTCCAAATGGGGTGATAAAGGCAGAGCGTTCCCGTGCCCCAGGGGTCAGGGGAATCTGCCAATACCCCCTGCTCAAATCCATGATGGTCAGGTACTTAGCCCCGGCCAGCTGGTCGAGCAGGTCATCGATGCGCGGCATTGGGTACGCATCGGTGACCTTCACAGCGTTGAGCCCCCGGTAGTCCACGCAGAACCGCGTAGTTCGGTCCTTTTTAGGGACAAGGACTACAGGCGAAGCCCACGCGCTGTTGGACGCTTGGATCACCCCCAGCTTCAGCATCTCGTCTATCTCTTGGCGCATTTGCTGCTGCACCTCAAGAGAAACCCGATATGCTGAACGCCGGATCGGGGGTGATTGCCGGTGTCCACGTCATGGACTGCTGTCTCAGTCCTTCCGGGCAGGCTGCTGAACAGCTCCCAAAAGGGGTGTAGGGTGACCCCCAGCTGGGAACGTTGGTCCTCCCAGAGCTGGTGGCCAACCCCCACATCCTCCATGGATCCACCCGCCTTGGCTTGGGTGAGCAGATCCGGGAGGGTTTCTGCCTCTCCGTCCTCTGGAAGGTTGCACACTGGGTGGGCACAAGCCTCCCGCTCATGATGAGCCTTCATCATGTTCACATGGAAGGCCTTCCTCCTTCCACGGCGTGGTCCAGGGTGACCAGGTAGGTGACGGCGTTGAGCTGCTTGTGCACGAGGTACGGACCCTCCCAGGCCACCTGAAGCTTGTTTTGAGGTACGGGGACCAGTACCCACACCTTTTGACCCACCTGGTAGGTCCGCTCACAAGCATTCTGGTCGTACCACCGCTTCTGGTCAGCCTGGGCTTGGGCCATATTGTCATGCACCAGCCGTGTCAAGGCCATCATTCGGTCCCGGAAGCGCACGACATACTCAATGGCCGGACACCTAGGGATCACTAAAACCAGGGCCAGGCTAGCTCAGCATTTCTACTGGCCTGGAATGAGGACCGAGGTGATAGCCTACTGCCGTTCGTGTGACACCTTATTCAAACATGGGCCTGAATTGCTTAGCATACTAAAGCCCTTTTGCTTCACAGTGGACATCAAACCCTGTCGTATTGAATATGCTAACAGACCCTGTTCAGTTAGCAGCCTGTGGTTCTCCAACAGACAAAATGGAGGCTGGTATAGGCCCTGTCCAAAATGGTGGCGGTTCCTTTCCTCACAGCACCCCACTATTGTGTGAGAAAAATTCTTCTGGACATATGATTTAAGATCTATTTCCTGCCTTTTAAAGAAACACTCCTATCAAAATCTTTATCCTCTTAATATATTGCAATCATCATATTATTTAGCACTTGATGTACTTACAATTGCTCATTTTGTCTTTCTTCCCTGTAAAAACAGGAAGTATCTTGTCCCAATGTGGCACCCCAGAGTCTGGTTTTCACGCTGACATTGCCTCCCTCTGCAGGGTGGTGATGTCATGCCTGGAAGCAGGAAGAGGTCCCCATGTGAGTTAATACACAGCATCCAACACTTGTTCTAACTCCAGACTGAAAGGGGCGGGCTTAAGAGAGTGACAGTTGGTGGGAGAAGTTAATGCTGAGGTAAAGAGATTGTTCTGAAAAGAGTCTGAGTAGAGGGAAGAAAGAGGAGCAGACACAAGGGCTCTTGGGAATTGCAGCTGCATCAGAGCTGATCCTGGAGCGGTGATAAAAAGGACACCAGAGTCCTCAGCCGTGCGGGTGCTGTATGCCCCGACAGCCGAATCTGGAGGGCAGGGGACTGCAAGCTCCCTGACAATACCGAACACCTGGAGACACCGCAGCAGACTAAGAGCCCCGGACTGCCAGTGAACAGACTGCCTGTGATAGGCTCACGCTGTTTGCCATACAGGTTAAAGCCAACATGCAGGTGAGCGTCACAGCTTAGCTACAGGCAGCAGGGACCAGAAAAGAGCGCAGCAGGAAGGCCTCTAACCCCAACTTGCAGGGTGGATCCCCTGAATGCTTCCAGGCTAGCATCATCTGTAACTAGTACCCCGAATTGCATTTTCACTTACCAAAAAGTAAAAGTTAAAGAAAACTGCACTTTTCTGTGTCCCTTGCTTATCCTCTGCACCTCAACATTCACCACCACCGGAACAGACTGCCATATCTGCCCTGGGGCCCCGCTCTACCTGTGGGGAGCAGTAACATCTCTGCTGCATCGCCATCCGCCCCAGTGGACCTGAACCGCAGCGTCGGCCATATATAGCCGAACACCACGGATGGCGTCACAAACTAATTCCCCTACAAACTATCCCCACCATCATCTTTGACAATTTTATTGGACGCCCAGGGCCATGGACCGGGTCACTGCTGCCGTGACTTCTCCTTTAAGAACTGCCCGGCCTGGGACCAAGTACCCCAGGGCCATGGTGGGGTGCTCCACTTGCATTTATCATTCCCCTCTTCACTTCCTGACCCAGCTGCTCCCTCCTCCCCCTACCAGGGACTTTTGCAGTGACTCATACAGAGAAACTTAACCTCCTGTTTCTAAGTAGAAGGATTCAGCTAGTCAGTTTTTAATCATATGATGTTATAGGCAAAATGTAAAAGAAAAGAATTTACTGGGTAGAATGAGCAATTGTAAGTACACAGTGCTTTATAATGATTGCAATATATTTAGAGGATACTAATATTGATTGGAGTTCTGTCAGCACATAATAGTAATGCAAGTTTTTAAGGAACTCATCAGGGAGGTTGTTCCAAACATCTGTGAGAACCTACCGCACAAATCCCAGACAGACTTGATGTTGAGATCAGTGCTCTGTAGAGACCATATAATCACTTCCAAGACTGTTCTTCATATTGAACATGGTTCTTAACCCCTTCACCTCCAAGGGTGGTTTGCACGTTAATGACGGGGCCAATTTTTTACAATTCTGACCACTGTCTCTTTATGAGGTTATAACTCTGGAACGCTTCAACGGATCTGCGCGATTCTGAGATTTTCTCGTGACATATTGTACTTCACGTTATTGGTAAAATTTCTTCGATATAACTTGCGTTTATTTTTGAAAAAAATGCAAATATGGCGAAAATTTTGAAAATTTTGCAATTTTCAAACTTTGAATTTTTATTCCCTTAAAACAGAGAAATATGTCACACAAAATAGTTAAGAAATAACATTTCCCACATGTCTACTTTACATCAGCACAATTTTGGAATCAAATTTTTTTTTTCTTAGGAAATTATAAGGGTTAAAAGTTGACCAGCGATTTCTCATTTTTACAACAAAATTTACAAAGCCATTTTTTTTTAGGGACCACCTCATATTTGAAGTCACTTTGAGGGGTCTATATAGCAGAAAATACCCAAAAGTGACACTATTCTAAAAACTGCACCCTCAAGGTACTCAAAACCACATCAATAAGTTTATTAACCCTTCATGTGCTTCACAGGAGCTGAAGCAACGTTGAAGGAAAAAATGAATATTTAACTTTTTAGCCACAAAAATGATCTTTTACAAACTTTTTTTTTATTTTCACAAGGGTAAAAGGAGAAAATGGACAGATAAAGTTGTTGTGCAATTTCTCCTGAGTACGCCAATACCCCATAAGGGGGGGAAAACCACTGTCTGTGCGCACAGCAGAGCTCGTAAGGGAAGGAGCGCCGTTTGACTTTTTCAAACTAAAATTGGCTGGAATTGAGATTGGATGCCATGTCGTGTTTGGAGTGCCCCTGATGTGCCTAAACAGTGGAAACCCCCCACAAGTGACACCATTTTGGAAACTAGACCCCCTAAGGAACTTATCTAGATCTGTTGTGAGCACTTTGAACCCCCAAGTGTTTCACAAAAGTTTATAATGCCTGGGTGTGAAAAAAAAAAAGAAACAATTTTCCACAAAAATGATTTTTTAGTCCCAAATTTTTGATTTTTCCCAAGGAAATTGGACCCCAAAAGTTGTTGGCCAATTTGTCCTGAGTACGCTGATACCCAATATGTGGGGGGGGGGGGAAACTGTTTGGGCGCATGGCAGGGCTTGGAAAGGAAGTAGTAACGTTTTGGAATGCAGACGTTGATGGAGGTCATGTTCCGTTTGCAGTGCCCCAGATGAGCCTAAACAGTAGAAACCCCCCACAAGTGACCACATTTTGGAAACTAGACCCCCTAAGGAACTTATCTAGAGCTTTGGTGAGCACTTTGAACCCCCAAGTGCTTCACACAAGTTTATAATGCCAGGGCATGAAAATAAAAAATCCTATTTTTTTCCCACAAAAATTATTTTTAGTCACTAATTTTTTATTTTCCCAAGGGTAACAAGAGAAATTGGACCACAAAAGTTGTTGTCCAATTTGTCCTGAGTACGCTGATACCCGATATGTGGGGGGAACCACTGTATGGGCGCACGGCAGAGCTCGGAATGGAAGGAGCACCATTTGACTTTTTCCAACCAAAATTGGCTGGAATTGAGATTGGACGCCATGTTGCATTTGGAGAGCCCCTGATGTGCCTAAACAGTGGAAACCCCCCACAAGTGACCCCATTTGGGAAACTAGACCCCCTAAGGAACTTATCTAGATCTTTGGTGAGCAATTTGAACTCCCAAGTGCTTCACACAAGTTTGTAACGTAGAGCCGTAAAATTAAAAAATCATTTTTTCCACAAAAATGATCTTTTCACCCCAATTTTTATTTTCCCAAGGGTAACAAGACTCCAAAAGTTATTGTGCAATTTGTCCTGAGTACGCTGATACCCCATATGTGGGGGTAAACCACTGTTTGGGTGCATGGCAGAGTTTGGAAGGGAAGGAGTGCCGTTTGACTTTTTCAACGCAGAATTGGCTGGATGCCATGTCGTGTTTGGAGAGCTCCTGATCTGCCTAAACAGTGGAAACCCCCCACAAATGACACCATTTTGGAAACTAGACCCCTCAAGGAACTTATCTAGATGTGTGGTGAGCACTTTGAACCCCCAAGTGCTTCACAGAAGTTTATAACGTACAGCCGTAAAATAACATTTTTCGTCCCCAATATTTTATTTTCACAAGGGTAACAGGAGAAATTGGACCCCAAAAGTTGTTGTCCAATTTGTCATGAGTACGCTGATACCCAATATGTGGGAGAAAACTACTGTATGGGTACACGTTGGGGCTCGGAAGGGAAGTAGTGACGTTTTGGATTGCAGACTTTGATGGAATGCTCTGGGGGCGTCATGTCGCATTTGGAGAGCCCCTGATGCACCTAAACAGTGGAAACCCCCCATAAGTGACCCCATTTTGGAAAATAGACCCCACAAGGAACTTATCTAGATGTGTGGTGAGCACTTTGAACCCCTAAGTGCTTTACAGAAGTTTATAACGAACAGCCGTAAAAATAAAAAATATTTTTTTTTTTACAAAAATTTTTTTTTGCCCCCAATATTTTATTTTCACAAGGGTAACAGGAGAAATTGGACCCCAAAAGTTGTTGTCCAATTTGTCCTGAGTACGCGGATACCCAATATGTGGGAGAAAACTACTGTATGGGTACACGTTGGGGCTCGGAAGGGAAGTAGTGACGTTTTGGATTGTAGACTTTTATGGAATGGTCTGGGGGCGTCATGTCTCATTTGGAGAGCCCCCTTTAGCTCCAACCCTAACCCTAACTTTGGCCGCAACCCTAACCTTAACCATAACCCTAATTGGAAAATGGAAATAAATACATTTTTTTAATTTTATTATTTTTCCCTAACTAAGGGGGTGATAAAGGGGGGTTTGATTTACTATTTATAGCGGGTTTTTATGATTGGCAGCTGTCACGCTAAAAGACGCTTTTTATTGCAAAAAATAGTTTTTTGCATCGCCACATTTTGAGAGCTATAATTTTTGCATATTTTGGCCCACAGAGTCATGTGAGGTCTTATTTTTTGCGGTACGAATTGACGTTTTTATTGGTACCATTTTTGAGCACGTGACATTTTTTGATCGCTTTTTATTTCGATTTTTGGGAGGTTAGAATGAACAAAAATCAGCAATTCATGAATTTCTTTTGGGGGAGGCGTTTATACCGTTCCGCGTGTGGTAAAATTGATAAAGCAGTTTTATTCTTCGGGTCAGTACGATTACAGCGATACCTCATTTATATCATTTTTTTTATGTTTTGGCGCTTTTATAGAATAAAAACAATTTTATATAAAAAATAATTATTTTTGCATCGTTTTATTCTGCGAGCTATAACTTTTTTATTTTTTCGCTGATGATGCTGTATGACGGCTCGTTTTTTGCGGGACAAGATGACGTTTTTACCGGTACCATGTTTATTTATATCGGTCTTTTTGATCGTGTGTTATTCCACTTTTTGTTAAGCGGTATGATGATAAAGCACTGATTTTTTGCTTTGTTTTTATTTATTTTTTTAAGGGGTTCACAAAAGGGGTTAACTAGTGGGACAGTTTTATAGGGGGGGTCGTTACGGATGCGGCGATACCAAATATGTGTACTTTTGTTGTTTTATTTTTTTTTTATTTACAGGAAGAAATGAATTTATTGGGAAAGTCGCCTCCCTCCAGGACCCCGGCGCCATCTTGGATCCGGGTCCTGGGAGGGAGGAAGCCCTCAGAACAGCGCGATCACATCGCGCTGTTCTGAGGGTCTCAGGGGGGCGCGCTGGGAGCCCCCTCCCTGCGCAATGCTCCCCTGTGCCCCCAGTACACCGCGATCATGTTTGATCACGGTGTGCAAGGGGTTAATGTGCCGGGAGCGGTCCGTGACCGCTCCTGGCACACAGTCCCGGGTGTCAGCTGTGATAATCAGCTGACACCCGGCGGCGATTAGCTGCGCTCCTATGACGTACTATCCCGTCCATGGTCAGATTGTCACGGGTTTTATGGACGGGATAGTACGTCAGATGTCAGAGAGGGGTTAATGACATTAGCCGTATAAGACCACTTCTGGACAGACCTGTTTAATAAATCTATGTACAGCTCTGACAAAAATTAAGAGACCACTTTCAAATGTTCAGTTTACCTATATAAGTATATTTTGGAGTAAAATGTAAATCGTTCTTTTAGTCTATAAACTTATGACATATCACCAAATTTGCAAGTAATAAATTTAGTTTTTTTTTTCTGACAAAGAAAAATGGTAAAAATTAAAAAAAAAAATAAACAGTGCTTTCAGACCTCAAATAATGCAAAGAAAACAAGTTTCTAATCATTTAGAAACAATAATTTTAATGTTTAACTCAGCAAGAGTTCAGAAATCAATATTTTGTGGAATAACCATGATTTTTAAAAATGGCTTTCATGCATCTTGGCATGCTTGTCACCAGTCTTTCACACTGCTTCTGGTGCAAAAATTTAAGCAGTTCTTCTTTGATGGCTTGTGACTATCCATCTTCCTCTTGATCACATTCCAGAGGTTTTCAATAGGATTCAGGTCTGGAGAATGGGCTGCTTATGACAGGGTTTTGATGTGGTGGTCTCTTATTTTGCCGGAGTATGTGTGGGTCCAACTGGTCACTACCAGTTATGAGCGGAGGGCAATACTGGACATCTTCCAAATTATAAGGGAAGTAAGCGCGATATATCTTTCATCTGCATTGTTTCCTTGACCAAGCACTGCATTTCTGGTTCTCAATGTTGCCATATTCTTGGTGTCCTTGATGCTGAGAAATACAAGCACATACTTATCCATCATGCTATATCATTAGGGAGGAATCTGGCTTCAAATGTATTTCGCAGCAGGGCAATGGCTCTCAACATGTATTCAATGTCATTAGGAACCAGTTTTGATGTAAGAAGAACGATGAGTCTTAGAAGTGATTCTATGGCCTCTACAGAGTTCTGATCTTATTGAGTCTGTCTGGGATTACAGTGGTGGCCAAAAGTATTGGCACCCCTGCAATTCTGTCAGATAATACTCAGTTTCTTCCTGAAAATGATTGCAAACACAAATTCTTTGGTATTATCTTCATTTAATTTGTCTTCAATGAAAAAACACAAAAAGAATTGACCTAAAGCCAAATTGGATATAATTCCACACCAAAACTAAAAAAGGGGGTGGACAAAAGTATTAGCACTGTTTGAAAAATCATGTGATGCTTCTCTAATTCGTGTAATCACCAGCACCTGTAACTTACCTGTGGCACCTAACAGGTGTTGGCAATAAATAAATCACACTTGCAGCCAGTTAACATGGATTAAAGTTGACTCAACCTGTGTCCTTGTGTGTACCACATTGAGCATGGAGAAAAGAAAGAAGACCAAAGAACTGTCTGAGGACTTGAGAAACCAAATTGTGAGGAAGCATGAGCAATCTCAAGGCTACAAGTCCATTTCCAAAGACCTGAATGTTCCTGTGTCTTCCTTGCGCAGTGTCATCAAGAAGTTTAAAGCCAATGGCACTGTGGCTAACCTCCCTAGATGTGGAAGGAAAAGAAAAATTGAGAGATTTCAACGCAAGATTGTGCGGATGGTGGAAAAAGAACCTCGACTAACATAAAAACAAGTTCAAGCTGCCCTGCAGTCCGAGGGAACAACAGTGTCAACCCTTACTATCCGTCGGCGTCTGAATGAAAAGGGACTGTATGGTAGGATACCCAGGAAGACCCCACTTCTTACCCCGAGACATAAAAAAGCCAGGCTTGAGTTTGCCAAAACTTACCTGAGATAGCCTAAAACGTTTTGGAAGAATGTTCTTTGGTCAGATGAGACAAAAGTCGAGCTTTTTGGGAAAAACCATCAACATAGAGTGTACAGGAAAAAAAAAAGGCATTCAAAGAAAAGAACACGGTCCCTACAGTCAAACATGGCAGAGGTTCCCTGATGTTTTGGGGTTGCTTTGCTGCCTCTGGCACTGGACTGCTTGACCGTGTGCATGGCATTATGAAGTCTGAAGACTACCAACAAATTTTGCAGCATAATGTAGGGCCCAGTGTGTCTCCCTCAGAGGTCATGGGTCTTCCAGCAGGACAATGACCCAAAACACACTTCCAAAAGCACTATAAAATGGTTTGAGAGAAAGCACTGGAGACTTCTAAGGTGGCCAGCAATGAGTCCAGACCTGAATCCCATAGAACAACTGTGGAGAGATCTCAAAATGGCAGTTTGGAGAAGGCACCCTTCAAATATCAGGGACCTGTGTTATGTTTCGGTAGCTGAGGGGGACAGGAACAACAGCAGGGCAGCCGAACACCTGAGATGTTGGTAACTGATGGGTTGAAGATTCCTAAACTAACGACACAACTAGAGGTAGCCATGGAGCGTTCCTACGTTGATCCTAGACGCCTCGAGAGATAACTACACCTAAAGGCAGAAAGATGAAAGCTATCTGCCCCGGAGCAGATCCCCAAAGAAAATAGGAAGCCCCCAAAACATATAATGGCGGTTAGACAAGATAAAAATACAAACATAGGCAGAAAATAGATTGAGCAAACGCTGCGGCCTCAAGCTGACTAGGATAGGACAGGAGAGATTACTTTCTGCAACCCAGAAAACCCTACAAAAATCCAACAATTCTGATTACAAAAATACAGAGATCACACGATCTCGCCACCCACTAAATCAGATCTCAGTGTGAACAAAAACCAAGCCGCAGCCGCTGAAAAAACAGGAAAAAGAAAAAGCAAATGAGCAAATAACAGTGGCTGCAGATAAACTGTGAGGAGCTCAGGCCCCAGGAGGGAACCTGGCTGACCTCCACAAAACTGCAGAAAACAATGCAAAAAGCAAGCACAAAAAGAAAAGCAAAAAATATCTTATCTGAAAGCAGGAGATGCAGGCAAGGCTCCAGCAAACTTCCAAATGAACCAGGAACCACAATTGAGACAAGAACAATTGATCACCGGCAACCATCATGGGAGGGAACCTCCCTTATATCAGACCAATCCGTGATCCCAGATTGCCACTCCTCGCTGAAAGGTTCAGTACTGTCTGTAACCACCAGAGGGAGCCTCTGCTCAGAAACCATCTCTAGCACATTCATAACAGTACCCCCCCCCTTGAGGAGGGGTCACTGAACACTCACTTGTGCAACCAGGCCGATCAGGATGAGCTCGGTGATAGGCACGGATCAGTCTCCTAGCATGGATGTCCGAAGCAAACACCCAAGAATTGTCCTCCTGACCATAACCTCTCCACTTAACCAAATACTGGAGTTTCTGTCTAGAAAAACGAGAATCCAATATTTTCTCAACCACATACTCCAGATTGCCCTCAACCAAAACAGGGTCAGGAGGCGCAGCCATAGGAACCACTGGCTCGACAAACCTCTTCAATAAGGACTTGTGGAACACGTTATGGATCTTAAATGTCCCTGGAAGAAGCAAACGGAAGGAAATAGGATATAAGAATCTCCATGATCTTATAAGGTCCAATGAACCTAGGCTTAAACTTTGGAGATGCAACCCTCATAGGGATATTTCTTGAGGACAACCAAACCAAGTCCCCCACTTTAAATCGAGGACCATCAGTCCTATGCCGGTTGGCAAACCGTTGGGCCCTCTCCTGAGAGAGAGACAACCTCTCCACTACCTGGTCCCAAATCTGCTGCATTCGCTCCACAACAGAGTCAACACCCGGACAGACAGAAGCCTCCGCCTGTCCCGAAGAAAATCGAGGGTGAAACCCAAAATTGCAGAAAAATGGAGACATCAAGGTGGCAGAGCTAGCCCTATTATTAAGAGCAAACTCAGCCAAAGGCAAAAAAGAGACCCATTCATCTTGATCAGCAGACACAAAACATCTCAAATAAGTCTCCAAGGTCTGGTTTGTTCTCTCTGTTTGTCCATTGGTCTGAGGATGAAAAGCAGAGGAGAAAGATAATTGAACACCAAGTTTAGAACAAAATGTCCTCCAAAATCTGGACACAAACTGGACTCCTCTGTCAGACACAATGTTCTCCGGAATGCCATGTAACCGAACCACGTGCTGAAGGAACAAAGGCACCAAATCGGAGGAGGAAGGTAACTTAGGTAATGGCACAAGATGTATCATCTTGGAAAACCTATCACAGATTACCCAGATAACGGTCATTCTCTGAGAAACGGAGGTCGGAAATAAAATCCATAGAGATATGGGTCCATGGCCTCTTGGGCACAGGTACTGGCATTAACAAACCACTAGAGCGAGAGCAAGGCTTGGAGCGAGAGCAAGTCCCACAGGACTGCACAAATTCCCTGACGTCACGAGACAAAGTAGGCCACCAAAAGGACCGACTAACCAAGTCTCTGGTACCAAAAATCCCGGGATGACCAGCCAACGCGGAACAATGAATCTCAGACATCACACTCTTCTTCCACTGGTCTGGGACAAACAATTTCCCAATAGGGCAGCGCTCAGGTTTATCCTCCTGACATCCTTCCAAGGCCAGTCTCAAATTGGGAGAGATGGCGGAAAGAACTACACCCTCTTTCAAAATAACAGTAGGATCAGATAACTCAGGAGAGTCCGCAAAGAAACTCCTCGAGAGGGCATCCGCATTAACATTCTTAGTGCCAGGAAGAAAAGAAACCACAAAATTAAAACGTGTGAAAAACAAGGCCCACTTGGCCTGTCTAGGATTAAGTCGCTTGGCTGATTCGAGATAAACCAGATTCTTATGGTCCGTGAGGACCACCACCTGATGTTTGGCTCCTTCCAGCCAATGTCTCCACTCTTCAAAGGCCCACTTCATGGCCAATAACTGCCGATTACCCACGTCATAATTACGTTCAGTTGGAGAAAATTTTCGAGAGAAAAAGGCACAAGGGTTACTCTTAGAGGTCTCTGGATCTCTTTGGGACAAAACAGCACCTGCCCCAATTTCAGAGGCATCAACCTCCACCTGAAACGGTAGAGAAACATCAGGCTGCCGTAGAACAGGAGCAGAAGTGAATCTCTGCTTAAGTTCCTGAAACACAGAGACTGCCTCAGGAGGCCAATTCACCACATCAGAACCCTTTTTGGTCAGATCAGTCAATGGTTTAACAATACCGGAGAAATTACCAATAAATTTGCGATAAAAATTGGCAAAACCCAAAACTCTCTGAAGAGCCTTTAATGAAGTAGGTTGGACCCAATCACAGATGGCTTGAACCTTGACCGGGTCCATTTCAATAACAGACGGAGACAAAATGAATCCCAGAAATGAGACCTTCTGTACGCCAAAAAGACACTTTGATCCCTTCACATACAGTGTATTCTCTCTCAAAATCTGGAACACAGTCCGAACATGTTTCACATGAGAGTCCCAGTCATTGGAAAAAATCAAGATATCATCCAAATAAACAATCAGAAATTTATCCACAAAATCCCTGAAAATATCATTCATGAAGGATTGGAAGACGGAAGGAGCATTAGTGAGCCCAAAGGGCATCACTAGGTACTCAAAATGCCCCTCTGGGGTATTAAACGCCGTCTTCCATTCATCCCCGTGCTTAATGCGAATAAGGTTATACGCCCCCCTGAGGTCAAGCTTGGTAAACCAAGTAGCACTTTTCACCCTGGAAAACAAGTCAGAAATCAAGGGTAACGGATATTGATACTTCACAGTGATCTTATTCAAGAGACGATAATACACGGCCTCAATGAACCATCCTTTTTGGCCACAAAGAAAACACCGGCACCCAAGGGTGAAGAGGATGGTCTGATATGACCCTTTTCCAATGACTCCTTGATATAAGATCGCATAGCATCGTGTTCAGGTACAGACAAGTTAAAAAGGCGACCTTTAGGAAATTTACCACCAGGCACTAATTCAATAGCACAATCGTAGCTCCTGTGAGGGGGCAAAGATGCAGATTTACTTTCACTAAATACATCCGAAAAATCAGTCAAAAAGTCAGGAACATCCTGAGACTTGGGAGAGGCAGAAAAAACAGAAGTGTCGGCATTAACACATTGGCATCCCCAACTGGTCACAGACACAGATTTCCAATCCAAAACAGGATTATGAGACTGTAACCAAGGGAAACCCAGTACAATAATGTCATGCAGATTATACAGCACCAGGAATTTGCAACTCTCCTGATGATCTGGTTCAACCCTCATTATCACCTGAGTAGAAAACTGGGGTTTATTCTCCGCCAAAGGAGTAGAATCAATGCCCAGTAGGGGAATAGACTTCCGCAGGGCTATCATGGGAAACCCACAACGTTTGGCAAAGTCAAAATCCATCAGGTTAATAGCTGCTCCTGAATCAACAAAAGCCTGAGCAGAAAATGTGGACAGGGAGCAAATCAGGGTAACAATCAACAGAAATTTAGTCTGAACACTACCCAAGACAACTGAGCGTGCAAAACGTCTTCCCCGCTTAGGGCAGACTGAAATAGCATGAGAGGCATCACCACAGTAGAAACATAACCCATTGAACTTTCGAAACTCATGAAGCTGTGCCCCAGAAGTCACTCTATCACACTGCATGGGCTCAGAAGCTGGCTCACAAGGCAACACTATCTCACGCATACCTCTGTGCTCACGCAAACGTCTGTCAATTTGAATAGCCAATGACATAGAATCATCGAGACCAGAGGGAGCAGGGAATCCCACCATAACATCCTTTACATTCTCTGACAGCCCCTTCTGAAAAAGGGCTGCCAAAGCATCATCATTCCATTTGGTCAGGACTGCCCACTTTTGGAATTTCTGACAGTACAACTCAGAGTCTTCTAGACCCTGATTTAATGCCAACAAGGCTTTTTCAGCTTGATCAGTGACATTAGGTTCATCGTACAATAACCCCAGAGCCAGAAAATATGCATCAACGTCATTCAAAACAGGATCCCCAGGTGTCAGGGAAAAAGCCCAATCCTGAGGATCGCCGCGCAGGAGAGAGATGACAATTTGAACCTGCTGTGCTGCGTTCCCTGTGGACTTAGGCTTTAAGGCAAAAAAACAACTTACAGTTATTTTTGAAATTCAGAAATTTAGCCCGATCCCCCAAAAACAAATCTGGCATGGGAATCCTAGGTTCCACAACCGGCAACCCAGCAAGATAGGTAGCAATACTCTGAACCTCAGTGGCAAGCTGATCCACACGGCCAGACAACTGCAAACTCCATTGAGAGAAAAAAAAATCCTCAGCACCCAGAGAAAAAGAGGGAAAAAAAAAATCTCTGACAACTCTGACAACTTTTTTTTCTTTCCACACTATTTTTCCCTTCTGTGAGTACCATATAATTTTCAGTTATGGCCGGTGATACTGTTATGTTTCGGTAGCTGAGGAGGACAGTAACAACAGCAGGGCAGCCGAACACCTGAGATGTTGGTAACTGATGGGTTGCAGATTCCTAAACTAACGACACAACTAGAGGTAGCCGTGGAGCGTTCCTACGTTGATCCTAGACGCCTCGTCACAGCCTGAGAGATAACTACACCTAAAGGCAGAAAGATGAAAGCTATCTGCCCCGGAGCAGATCCCCAAAGAAAATAGGAAGCCCCCAAACATATAATGGCGGTTAGACAAGATGAAAATACAAACATAGGCAGAAAATAACTGGAAGCATATAGCCACAAATACAATTCTTTATTTGAAAAATCTACACATAAATGACAACTGACAGATAAAATACATAAAACGGGATGTAAGTCCATTATGCTCCCATAGGTGCATATGCAAACTATGACAAATATATCTAATATGGTCTAATGTCAAGATAGGGTATTTGTGCTATATATCACAAATGCTAAAAAAAGCAGTTTTGGAAATATTAGCTAATCTGTGTAATCAGGTCTAATGTCTAAGATATACATAAACACAGTGTATCACACATGCTAAATAATGGGAGGAATACGTCTCAATATCTAGTGCTGCATGCAAGCATGCATATTAGACCACATTTCATAATAATATCATATATAGTACATAATGATAGATATAGTGGTCACTTTAAAAAGACTATAGTTCACAGCTCCCAATATCCGTTACTGCAAAAAAGCGTGTATATAAACCACATTACACACAAGTGCTATGTCTAGTAACTTATAGCATGTGATAATACACATAATGATAGCTGTGACAAGACCATAGTTCAGAACGACATAGTGTCAGATAACATGTAGCATGAAATAATGCCCACTATGGCCAATATAGCGAGAAATACAGATATAGATCCTAAAGACCACCATAGAACATAGTCATAATAGTACAGATACAGCCATAGAACATATACGACCTTAGTAGGAACCTGGATTCCCCTGCGCGCGTTTCGCGTTAGCTTCGTCTTAGGGGGGTAAGTAGATGTGATATAAAATCTAATGTGCCCTTATATACCTTTCCCAGTTAAAGTGTCTACCGGCTTGAAATCCCACATGCGTGCAGAGTCATCCAGCCCCCAGCGTGTGAAGCACCATGGAGGCGCCCCCGCCGGCCGTGCAGCCACTCCCCATCCAACACGTCAGAATGGGGAGGGAACTGCTACGGGCCCGGCTGGACGCGCCACCACGGCAACGCACAGCATCGCGGGAATGCGTCGCCAGCTGTCAGACCACACCTCCTGTCCGACGTGTCAGAACAAAGAGGCGGTGCCACAACGACCTGACTAAAGCATTCCAGCGGTGCTTTGCTGGGAGAACTCAACGGCCCAGCACACATAAGAGAAATGAGGATGGTATGCTAGATAGCAAGGTAACACATCCTCACTCAGATAGTTCAAGGCCAATATATGCTTCATCACCTGGCAAATAGAAAAATATGCCGGAACTAAATACAGCATCACTGCAAAAACCAATTGCAATCCCCAGTTTATATATGTACAGTTAGGTCCATAAGTATTTGGACAGAGACAACATTTATCTAATTTTGGTTCTAGACATTACCACAATGAATTTGAAACAAAACAAATCAGATGCAGTTGAAGTTCAGACTTTCAGCTTTCATTTGAGGGTATCCACATTAAAATTGCATGAAGGGTTTAGGAGTTTCAGCTCCTTAACATGTGCCACCCTGTTTTTAAAGGGACCAAAAGTAATTGGACAGATTAAATAATTGTAAATAAAATGTTCATTTCTAGTACTTGGTTGAAAACCCTTTGTTAGCAATGACTGCCTGAAGTCTTGAACTCATGGACATCACCAGACACTGTGTTTCCTTCTTTTTGATGCTCTGCCAGGCCTTTACCGCGGTGGTTTTCAGTTGTTGTTTGTTTGTGGGCCTTTCTGTCTGAAGTTTAGTCTTTAACAAGTGAAATGCATGTTCAGTTGGGTTGAGATCAGGTGACTGACTTGGCCATTCAAGAATATACCACTTCTTTGCTTTAATAAACTCCTGGGTTGCTTTGGCTTTATGTTTTGGGTCATTGTCCATCTGTAGTATGAAACGACGACCAATCAGTTTGGCTGCATTTGGCTGGATCTGAGCACACAGTATGGCTCTGAATACCTCAGAATTCATTCGGCTGTTTCTGTCCTGTGTCACATCATCAATAAACACTAGTGACCCAGTGCCACTGGCAGCCATGCATGCCCAAGCCATCACACTGCTTCCGCCATGTTTTACAGATGATGTGGTATGCTTTGGATCATGAGCTGTACCACGCCTTCGCCATACTTTTCTCTTTCCATCATTCTAGTAGAGGTTGATCTTGGTTTCATCTGTCCAAAGAATGTTCTTCCAGAACTGTGCTGGCTTTTTTAGATGTTTTTTAGCAAAGTCTAGCCTAGCCTTTTTATTCTTGATTCTTATGAGTGGCTTGCACCGTGCAGTGAACCCTCTGTATTTAATTTCATGCAGTCTTCTCTTTATGGTAGATTTGGATATTGATACGCCTACCTTCTGGAGAGTGTTGTTCACTTGGTTGGCTGTTGTGAAGGGGTTTCTCTTCACCATGGAGAGTATTCTGCGATCATCCACCACTGTTGTCTTCCGTGGGCGCCCAGGTCTTTTTGCAGAATAATATAGCGTGGCACTACTGTGAAGGTGCTCAAGTAGGAACCCAACCCAGTGCAATATCAAAAAAGAACTTGGCACTCAACTTTTGTGAAACGAAAATTTTTTTTATTGCAGTCAAAAACAACGTTTCGGTCCTATTCGGACCTTCATCAAAGTACTGCAGAAAATAAAAATTGGTATAATGACAAATCATTAGATGAAATAGTGATGTAACCAGAGAGGAAAAACAAAACAGAATATGTAATATAGAAAAATATTTGAAATATGAACATAATATGATCAAAAGTCTAAGTATAAATGAGATATTAACATGAAAAAAATTATCAAAAACGCCTACCCGACTGCTTGTAGAATGGTACTCTTATAGGTAGGTAAAGTAATGTCCAGAATACTCTTTACATGATCTACAGGAGATCTATGAACTAATAAAGTATGTTAGATTCATCAGCAGATGAATCTAACATACTTTATTAGTTCATAGATCTCCTGTAGATCATTTATACTTAGACTTTTGATCATATTATGTTCATATTTCAAATATTTTTCTATATTACATATTCTGTTTTGTTTTTCCTCTCTGGTTACATCACTATTTCATCTAATGATTTGTCAATAATATATTATACCAATTTTTATTTTCTGCAGTACTTTGATGAAGGTCCGAATAGGACCGAAACGTTGTTTTTGACTGCAATAAAAAAAATTTTCGTTTCACAAAAGTTGAGTGCCAAGTTCTTTTTTGATACAGGTCTTTTTGCATTGATGAGTTCACCAGTGCTTTCTTTCTTTCTCAGAATGTACCTAAAGTTGTAGCAATTTCTCGGATGGGTTTTTTCTGTTTTTTGCAGCTTAAGGATAGCTTGTTTCACCTGCATGGAGAGCTCCTTTGACCGCATGTTTCCTTCACAGCTAAACCTTCCAAATGCAAACACCACACCTCAAATCAACACCAGCCCTTTTATCTGCTTAATTGAGAATGATATAATGAAGGGATTGCCCACACCTGTCCATGAAATAGCCTTGGAGTCAATTGTCCAATTACTTTTGGTCCCTTTAAAAACAGGGTGGCACATGTTAAGGAGCTGAAACTCCTAAACCCTTCATCCAATTTTAATGTGGATACCCTCAAATGAAAGCTGAAAGTCTGAACTTCAACTGCATCTGATTTGTTTTGTTTCAAATTCATTGTGGTAATGTCTAGAACCAAAATTAGATAAATGTTGTCTCTGTCCAAATATTTATGGACCTAACTGTATATATTCTATATCTCTATGAAAAACATAACAAAAGGTGAAACAAATTAATAAAAAATGAAAAAAAGCAAAATAATAAGTAGAAGACACTATATGTATCATGGTTTAAGAATATATCTGCGGAGCCATGGATACCAAACAGGTATTTCAAAGTTAGAGTCCTAAAAGAGTCGGTAGTAATTTCTTCTTCACTTTAGATTCCATAAGGAGTTATGAATCCAATAGATGCCTCAGATAAATTGATTGAAGTTCCTAATTCTTCTCTGTAAACTTAGGCATCTCCAACTCAGGGGCTTCATAAGCGTCAAAATCATCCACCATATCCACACCAGTGAAATCACGTATATACATGTAACCTAATATAAACTAAGAAAAGCATGTATAAGGACAAGAAATAAAACACTACACAATAATAAAAATAATAAAAATAAAAATAAGGCTATAGAAAGGGGGCAAAACTCAGAACCTCATTGAGTCCCTCTGGTTGAAGAGATCCTATTCTGAAGATCCATTGTGTTTCTACTTGAGCCAGTTTCTTTTTCACATTCCCTCCCTATGGTCCACAAAAATTTTGTCTATACCCATCACTTTCAGCAATTTCGGATTAGAGTCATGATAAATTTTAAAGTGCTTAGGTATGGGCTTTAAGAGTGCAACATCATTTTCTTCCCGGGCATTTTTTATGTCCCAGTAATGTTCTCTGACCCGAATTTTTAAGGGTCTGGAGGTCATGCCTACATATATTTTAGTGCACGGGCACAAGGCATAATAAATCACCCCAGTTGAATTGCAAGTGATGTGTTGAGTGATACTAAACGTTTTACTACCATCACTGGAGTCAAAAGAGAAAGCACGCATCATATTAGGACATGAAATGCATGAATTACATGGGAAGAAACCCCATTTTTGACCTGTGGATCCAAAGATTTTTTCTGATTTCTGGCCTCCATGGTAACTATGTACCAAGGTATCTCTAAGGTTATTTGACCTCCTATACGTAATGGAGGGAAATTTTGGGACAAATTTCTCTAGGGTTTTATCAGTTAGAAGTAATGGCCAATATTTTTCTAGGGCTTTTTTAACTTCCCACCATTTATCATTATAGGTGGATATGAATCTCACCTTTTGTAGATCCACATTTTTGTTCTTAGGTGTTAATAGGTCATTCCGTGTTGCCCGTTTGGCCCTTTTTAACCCCTTTTGATGCTGCGATTGGAATATCCTCTTGCAGAAAATCTAGAAGATAGATCACTCATTTGTTCCTCAAAAGCTTCCTCTTTCGAACAAATACGTTTTGCCCTTAAACTGCAGTAAATTCAGTCCTACATGCTACCTCCTCCCATCCGAAGTCACTGATAGAGGGTATTCCAACTGAGCAATTTTTAAGGGCAAGACGTATTTGTTCGAGTGAGGAAGCTTTTGCATTTTTTACATTGTGCTGGGCCGTTGAGTTCTCCCAGCAAAGCACCGCTGGAATGCTTTAGTCAGGTCGTTGTTGCACCGCCTCTTTGTTCTGACACGTCGGACGGGAGGCGTGGTCTGACGGCTGGCGACGCATTCCCGCGATGCTGTGCGTTGCCGTGGTGGCGCGTCCAGCCGGGCCCGTAGCAGTTCCCTCCCCATTCTGACGTGTTGGATGGGGAGTGGCTGCACGGCCAGCGGGGGCGCCTTCATGGTGCTTCACACGCTGGGGGCTGGATGACTCTGCACGCATGTCGGATTTCAAGCCGGTAGACACTTTAACTGGGAAAGGTATATAAGGGCACATTAGATTTTATATCACATCTACTTACCCCCCTAAGACGAAGCTAACGTGAAACGCGCGTCGGGGAGTCCAGGCTCCTACTAAGGTCGTATGTGTTCTATGGCTGTATCTGTACTATTATGACTATGTTCTATGGTGGTCTTTAGGATCTATATCTGTATTTCTCGCTATATTGGCCATAGTGGGCATTATTTCATGCTACATGTTATCTGACACTATGTCGTTCTGAACTATGGTCTTGTCACAGCTATCATTATGTGTATTATCACATGCTATAAGTTATTAGACATAGCACTTGTGTGTAATGTGGTTTATATACACGCTTTTTTGCAGTAACGGATATTGGGAGCTGTGAACTATAGTCTTTTTACAGTGACCACTATATCTATCATTATGTACTATATATGATATTATTATGAAATGTGGTCTAATATGCATGCTTGTATGCAGCATTAGATATTGAGACGTATTCCTCCCATTATTTAGCATGTGTGATACACTGTGTTTATGTATATCTTAGACATTAGACCTGATTACACAGATTAGCTAATATTTCCAAAACTGCTTTTTTTAGCATTTGTGATATATAGCACAAATACCCTATCTTGACATTAGACCATATTAGATATATTTGTCATAGTTTGCATATGCACTGTGAGACAGTGAGAGTATGTGTGTTGAATGGGGTGTACATTTCACCTAGATACTTTGCTGACTGGTATAAGGGAAATGTATGGCTTTGTAAACCTAGTGGTAGAGAAAGGTCACTACACCTTACATTCAGTACACACTTGCAGCTCAGGCCTGAAACCACTCAGCTGTTAATTAGGAGACCAGAAGTAGGTGTCTGCGAACACAGACAGAGAGCTCGCTTAGTCTGGACAAAGAGTCCAGGCACAAGAAGGAGTCTCCAGGAGTATGAGCTGTCTCAGTCTGGGTGCTCGATGTACCCCGGACACAGGAGTAGTCTCTGTGAGAATCCATGCGGATAGCTGCTGAATAGGAGGGGAGCTCTCTCAAGTCTGGATGCTGGATATGCCTTCAGACACAAGGAGGAGACTCTGTGAAACTCCATGCTGGTAACTACTGAACATATGTGTTGTTTTGGGGACAGGCTGTTAGAGTCTGGACCCGGATAGAGAGGGAAATCTATCTAAGTGTAGTAAGTGGCTGGACAAGCCCAGGGCTTATGTTTATGATTTGGTTTTGCTTATGTTCTGTTTGCTGTGGACTTTAATAAAACTGTTTGCGGCCAGTTTTTACCAGAACTGCTGTCTGTGAATGAACTGTTTCCGTGCCACTCCGTCTACCCGGACGGCGATCCCAGAGCTATATCCCCTGAAAAGCTTACAATTGGTGCTGGAATGTGCGTGCAGCACAGTGGCTTAGAGACAGCAATAAAGGAGAGAAGTCTGTTGAAGCAGCAGCAGAGAAAAAAAAAAGTGTGTCAGCAAAAACGTCTGATTGGAGCAGTCTTAAAGAGACAGTAGCCCTAATAGACTTTGCAAAGAAAAAAAAAAAAAGTGTATCAATAAAGGAGAAACATCTGTTTGAGCAGTCTTAAAGAGAGTGGCCCTAATAGAGTTTGCAGAGAAAAAAAAAAAAAAAGTGTCTGCACAGCAAGGCTGAATTTTCTGTGGAAAAGACTGTGGAGTGTGTATGTCTTGAGTGAAGACTGCCGTTGTTGAGACAGAGAAGTCTGACAGCATGGAGGCGCTGTTTGAACAAATGGCGCAAGTTAATGTGCAACATAAGACTGCCGTGGTTGAGACAGATAAGTCCGGCAGTATGGAGGAGCTCGTTGAGTACCTGGTCCAGGCCCAGCGAAGCATGCAGCAGAGCATGGAGCAGCAGCGCCTGCAGCACCAGCAGCGCATGCAGCAGGCCCAGCAGCAATTCCTGCAGCAGCAGCAGGAGAATAACCGGTTGTTTTTTGAGCAGGTTGCAGCACTACAAAAGACTTGCAGCGCATCGTCCCAAAGTAATGTTGCAAAGTCACCTGCATTGTCCGCTGTAAAGAAGGCGGTAAGATGGTCCCTGAAAAAGATGACACCTCGTGATGATGTGGAGGTATATCTCACTAGGTTTGAGGGACTGGCAGAGAAGGAGAATCTGCCCCTATCTGAATGGGCCATGATGGTCACACCCTATCTGATTGGAGAACCCCAAAGGGCCTATTCTGACCTGAGCGAGCAGGACAGCCAAGACTATGCCAAGCTGAAAGCGGAGATTCTTACCCGGCTGGGTGTTACGGTGACAGCCCGTGCCAGGGGAGTTCATGACTGGAGATGCAGTTGGGAGTCTGCAGTCAGCAAACCTGATTATGGAGTTGAAAAGGTGATAGTGGACCGCTACACCCAAGCACGTCCTCCTGAGGTACAGCCAGAGGTCGGACAAGGAGACCACCAGGACGCCAATCGTCTGGTCAGCCTGATGGAGAGGGCCTTCGCCACCAAGGACTGCCTCCGTGACCAGCCGTCTGAGAGGTCGTCACTTCGGAGTTCCTGGACGCCGAACTCTCCCGGTAAGAGCGTTCCAGCTGTTGGGGTCGTGTGGGTGGGAGAGTGTGATGGACAGTGTTGGAGATGTCGTGAAATTGCAGCCAACTGTCCAATAGAGGGGGAGCCTATGTGTTGTGATGTTGGCGGATCCCTCTCTCCCTGCGCAGAGCCTGTGTGTGTGTCCACCTCAGCCGAAGAGACTGGACCACAGGGGTCCCCGGTGGTTGTAAATGACTGCCCAGCACAGGCCCTCTTGGACTCAGAGAGTCCAGTGACTTCCGTATGGGACAGCCTGATTGATAGGGACTTTATCTCTGATAAACACCTGAGTGTGGTGTGCGTCCATGGAGACACCAAAGTCTACCCAGAGACTGCCGTGGACTTGATCCCCAAACGCGGGGAGGTTTCATGTGAAGTGGGGGTAGTGAAGAACCTGGTGCACCCCGTCATATTGGGTAATGACTTTCCCCGGTCTAAGGATCTCTGGGGGAAAAATGTTTCTGATGGACAGTGTGATGAAGCTCCTACTGAGGGTGCGCAGTCCCGAGGGGCGGAACACAATGCTAGTGGGCCGTTAAACTTATGTGATAATGATGATGATGATGATAATGATAATGATCATGATAATGATGATGACCATGATAATGATGCTGATGCTGATAATGATGATGATCATGATAGTGATGATGATACTGATCATAATCATGATAATGATATTGATAATAATGATGACTGTGATAGTGATGAAATTCCTTTGCAGGTGATGTTGGGAGACGAGGATGGTGGTTCTCAGGAACCAAGTGTCCCTGACTTACCTGTGTCCTGTGACAATTTTGAGAGTGAGCAGTGGCGAGACCCCTCTCTTAAAACGGCCCAGGAAAATATAAATGTTCTAAATGAGGTTTCCCAAGAGCCTGGCTCTGAGGAGAGGTTTCCTCATGTTGCCATAAACACTCACCTGTTGTTTAAGGACACTGAAGTCCAGGGAGAGGTCGTGAGCCAGCTCCTAGTACCTGAGCTATATGGAAGTATAGTGCTGGGGTTGTCACATAGTCACATACTTGAGGGACCACCTGAGGGAAACCAGGGACCAGATGGTGAAGTTAATGTTGTGGATGACATGTTAACTAAGGTTCCAGATCAAGATGTGAATGAGAATGAATTGTATAACCCTGACAGTGAGCAGGATGTGAATGAAAATGAAGTGTATAACCCTGAAAGTGAGCCAGATGTGGCTGAGAAAAAGGGGTCAGACAAGGATAGTGGTAGTGATAGTGAATCATCTGATGACAATCAAGCAACCAGTGCAAATGAGGAAGGCATGGTAGCAGAGGAGGTTGAGAGTCCTGAGAGGAAGGCTGATGCTGACCTTGCAGTCGGACAGAAGATGGCATCTGAAGATGTTTTACAGTTGGCCGGTTCCCTGGCGAAGACTAAGGTGAAAGGAGGAGAGCTGAGCTTTAAAGGCAGGACTCTGAAACTGAACACAGCCCAAGTAGATGCTGTTGGAAATGTGAAGTTACCAAGGTATGGTGTGGATCTGTATTGTGCCAAGGACTCTGAGGGAGATGCTGCAGAGGTGGAAAAAGCCATAGAAGTGGTAGTCACCAAGCCAGATGCCTCATCAGAAGCTGAGGTCTCAAGTGAAGCTGTGAGGAACAAGACTGAAGATATGGGGACTGACTCTGTCCAGGAATCTGTTTCTGCCGAAGACAGCGGCGTGGACGGGTTGCGGTTCGGATCAGTAGCTGCAACTCGTGAAGCTCAGGATGGAAGTTCGGCGCCCGGAGCACCAGCGGTGTTCCCGAGTGACACCAAGGATCTGGATAAGACACAAGATGAGATTTTGAGACATCAGGCTGGCGTTGGTGAGCTCAAGCGCACTTTCATGGAGTCTACATCGGAGCCACGTCCCAACAAATGGGAAAAGCGATGTGTCACTCCGTTGCCGCTGCAGACACACTGGAGCTCAGATGGGATGCAGAACGTGGTGGAAGAGAAGAATCCGGCGGGTTCTGAGTATACAGATGCAGCTATCAAGGAGAACTTGAAAGCCGGAATAAATGGAAATATTGGAGACCATAATGATGTGACTGAAGAGGTAGAATGTAAGACTGACGGTAGGGCTTCTGAGCATGTTCTACCAGAAGAGCCTGAAGAAGGGGCCGAAGACATAAAAGACGTCCAACAGGTACCAGATGAATTGATGACTTCTCAGAAAAAACTCCAAACTGTGATGAAGGAGTGTGATGAAAGCCATGAGCATCTTCGTGAGAAGGTCAATGAAGTAAAAGGAAGGATACAGGGAATCTCTTCGTTGCAAGAGCAAATGCTGCTCAATAAGTCTAAGGCTCTATATAAGAATGCTGTTGTTACGGTAGAACATTACAATTCAACTGGAGACTTAGCGGATGAATTATGTGTACTGCAAAAGAAAAACGATCAGCTCCTTCTACAGTCCCAATCATTTGAACAGTGTAGCTTAAAATGGTCAGAGACCATGGCAGAGGAGCTTAAGGTCTGTGAAATAGACTTTATGAGTCAACCGATATTCAAGAAAATAGATGTGCTAAAGAGGGTTCAAGGGGAACTAGAGAAAAGTGAAAAACCCCCTATACCTTCTGTGATAGTTGGTGACACATGGTCAGTGCACCAAGGACAGGAGGTACGTGAGTTTCTGAGGAAGAGTCAGCAGAAGTGTTCTGATGTGCCGGGTCGTACTTCTCTGGCCAGGCACTATATCGAAACTGAGCCCGGCCCTAAGGTCAAGATGAAACCGTGCAGGATACCCGAGGCCCGCAGAGAGCATAGGCCTGGGAGGGTACAGGGTAGTGCGGATGCTTCAGATGAAGAGAAAGCTGATGTTGGCTATGGCTCAGGTGAAGATACAGATGACAGTAGTGAAGATGAAGCTGATGAGGGCCGTGACTGGTCCAGAGTTCACTGTCTCTTTTGGATTGTTGACCAGCCCTCCGGTCTGGATGACCAGCCCTCCGGTCTGGAGAAGAGGGGGGGGATATGTGAGACAGTGAGAGTATGTGTGTTGAATGGGGTGTACATTTCACCTAGATACTTTGCTGACTGGTATAAGGGAAATGTATGGCTTTGTAAACCTAGTGGTAGAGAAAGGTCACTACACCTTACATTCAGTACACACTTGCAGCTCAGGCCTGAAACCACTCAGCTGTTAATTAGGAGACCAGAAGTAGGTGTCTGCGAACACAGACAGAGAGCTCGCTTAGTCTGGACAAGGAGTCCAGGCACAAGAAGGAGTCTCCAGGAGTATGAGCTGTCTCAGTCTGGGTGCTCGATGTACCCCGGACAAAGGAGTAGTCTCTGTGAGAATCCATGCGGATAGCTGCTGAATAGGAGGGGAGCTCTCTCAAGTCTGGATGCTGGATATGCCTTCAGACACAAGGAGGAGACTCTGTGAAACTCCATGCTGGTAACTACTGAACATATGTGTTGTTTTGGGGACAGGCTGTTAGAGTCTGGACCCGGATAGAGAGGGAAATCTATCTAAGTGTAGTAAGTGGCTGGACAAGCCCAGGGCTTATGTTTATGATTTGGTTTTGCTTATGTTCTGTTTGCTGTGGACTTTAATAAAACTGTTTGCGGCCAGTTTTTACCAGAACTGCTGTCTGTGAATGAACTGTTTCCGTGCCACTCCGTCTACCCGGACGGCGATCCCAGAGCTATATCCCTGAAAAGCTTACAGCACCTATGGGAGCATACTGGACATACATCCCGTTTTTATGTATTTTATCTGTCAGTTGTCATTTATGTGTAGATTTTTCAAATAAAGAATTGTATTTGTGGCTATATGCTTCCAGTGCTTTTTGGATTTACATTTATAATGGGAAGTGCCATCTGATTAGGTCTGAATTTGTAGGATATAGGCAGAAAATAGACTGAGCAAATGCTGGGCCCACAAGCTGACTAAATAGGATAGGACAGGAGAGATTACTTTCTGCAACCCAGAAAACCCTACAAAAATCCAACAATTCTGATTACAAAAATACTGAGATCACACGATCTCACCACCCACTAAATCAGATTTCAGTGTGAACAAAAACCAAGCCGCAGCCGCTAAAAAAACAGGAAAAAGCAAATGAGCAAATAACAGTGGCTGCAGATAAACTGTGAGGAGCTCAGGCCCCAGGAGGGGACCTGGCTGACCTCCACAAAAGTGCAGAAAACAATGCAAAAATCAAGCACAAAAAGAAAAGCAAAAAATATCTTATCTGAAAGCAGGAGATGCAGGCAAGGCTCCAGCAAACTTCCAAATGAACCAGGAACCACAATAGAGACAAGAACAATTGATCACCGGCAACCATCATGGGAGGGAACCTCCCTTATATCAGACCAATCCGTGATCCCAGATTGCCACTCCTCGCTGAAAGGTTCAGTACTGTCTGTAACCACCAGAGGGAGCCTCTGCTCAGAAACCATCTCTAGCACATTCATAACAGACCTGGAGCAGTTTGCCAAAGAAGAATGGTCTACCATTCCTGCAGAGCATTGTAAGAAACTCATTGATGGTTACCAGAAGCGGTTGTTCGCAGTTATTTTGGCTAAAGGTTGTGCAACCAAGTATTAGGCTGAGGGTGCCAATACTTTTGTCTGGCCCATTTTTGGAGTTTTGTGTGAAATGATCAAGGATTTGATTTTTGCTTCATTCTTTTTTGGGTGTTTTTTCCTTGCAAGCAAATTAAATGAAGATAAAAATAGCAAATAATTTGTGATTGCAATCATTTTCAGGAAGAAACTGAGTATTATCTGACAGAATTGCAGGGGTGCCAATACTTTTGGCCACCACTGTACATCAGGCGACAGAAGGATTTACACAATCCTGCATCCGCCCACGTAAGCTCTCTGGATAGTTCTCTAAGATTTTTTGAACCACCTCCCTTCCCAGTTCCTTAAACAAACTGCGTGCAATTGTACGTGCAAGTATTGATTGATCTGGTTTTGAAGGTAAAGAGTAGTCTCATCAAAATTGGTTTAGATTTTAGATTTTTCTTTTGTTCATTCATTTATTTACTTTTTATCAATTACAAAAATAGAAACCCTTCTATTTTTGAAAGCAAGAATAATTTGCAACCTTTTTTCCAGCCCTACCTACAATTGTTGCACATCAGTGTATATTGGGTGAAGAATGAGGAATTTGAAATTGTAGTTAGCTGTCATGGTTATAAAAAAAAAAGAGAATACTCTATGAATACTTAGTATTAGATATCTTGATGGCATGAGTTACCACACTGTTCTATTGTATATTGATTTAATGTAGTCCAGAATGGAAATGTCTTTCCTATCATGATTTCTCATTTTGTATGTTCATGTTATTAAATATGGAGTAGCTAATGATTTTATAAGGTGCTTTGTGTTCATACTACATTTTATGATTAAGCTAGGCAGTCAAAAAACATTAAAATGTACACTAGTACCACTGCGTTGATGTGATATGATTTTTTTTTCCAATGAAGATTGAATAAATGTTTTTTTGTTTGTTTTTTTTAAAGAAGCCACAATATATTTTTTTTTTCACTTGGGATATATCCTCAGAGGAACTAGTGTGTTGGCTGTGGTGACCCTTTTCTCTTCCTCGGAAGATGCTGTTTGCATATTTGCCAAATTGCTATGAGGCATTATGACTAAAACAATGGTGCACAACATTTTTTTGGTCCAAGGCAGCAAAAAAAAAATTACAGAGGTACTTGCTTGAATACATCACTAGAATAAAGTTTTGACTTTGAGGAGGATTTTAAGAGTTTCTGTGCCTAAAGCTCAGTGTGAACACACAATGACTTGTCCTATGTTTTTAAAGCAAAAAAGGAGCAGCATGGGGAAGATGCCTGAATGTATCTCTGACTCATACAACCCCTGGCAAAAATTATGGATTCACCGGCCTTGGAGGATGTTCATTCAGTTGTTTTATTTTGTTGAAAAAAAAAACAGATCACAGACATGGCACAAAACTGAAGTCATTTCAAATGGCAACTTTCTGGTTTTAAGAAACACTAAAAGAAATCAAGAACAAATAATGTGGCAGTCAGTAAAGGTTATTTTTTTTAACCAAGCATAGGGGAAAATTATGGAATTACCCTGGCACTGGGGAGATAGCTGCCATTACATCTTCAATAAATGCACAAGTTTATGTTGATATTTTGGACACTTTTCTTATCCTATCAATTGAAAGGATGTTTGGGGATGATGAAATCATTTTTCAAGATGATAATGCATCCTGCCATAGAGCAAAAACTGTGAAAACATTCCTTGAAAAAAGACACATGAGGTCAATGTCATGGCCTGCAAATAGTCCGGATCTCAATCCAATTGAAAATTTATAGTTGGAAGTTGAAGAAAATGGTCCATGACAAGGCTCCAACCTGCAAAGCTGATCTGGCAACAGCAATCAGAGAAAGTTGGATCCAGATTGATGAAGAGTACTGTGTGACTCTCATTAAGTTCATGCCTCAGAGACTGCAAGCTGTTGTAAAAGCCAGAGTTGGTGCAACAAAATACTAGTGATGTGTTGGAGTGTTTTTTTGTTTGTTTTTCATGATTCCATAATTTTTTTCCCTTAGAATTGAGTGACTCCATAATTTTTTCCCTATACTTGGTTTAAAAAAATAACCATTACGGACTACCACATTATTTGTTCTTGATTTCTTTTAGTGTTTCTTAAAGCCAGAAAGTTGCCATTTGAAATGACTTCAGTTTTGTGCCATGTCTGTGATCTGTTTTTTTTTCAACAAAATAAAACAACTGAATGAACATTCTCCAAGGCCGGTGATTCCATAATTTTTGCCAGGGGTTGTAGGTCGGTGTTGTGGACCATGTTTTCAGAGTATTATGCCACTTGTACGGACTGACAATAAAACATACAAAACTGAAATAAAAATGGATTTTACTGGAAAAAAAAATGTTAGGAAGTATTCTTTCCAAATTTGCCTTGTATGCGAGTCATCATACAGGAAAGAAGAAAAAATGCCTTCTACACCTCGTAAGCTATGTTCACACTTAGCGTTTTTGCGCTTTCTCATTGCTTTCAATGGGGAAAAAACTTTCTACCGGTAAATGTAATTTTAGCATTTTACTACCTTATCTGGAAATGTGAGTGAGACATGGTCACACACATCCTATTTAATTTATGAAGGAGGAACTGTGAAACTCACAAAGCCTATGCAGACAATGTAAGAATTGCCAAAAATTAGAAGGAAAAGGGACTCTGATACACCCTTTATTAGACATAATGGAGGACCTGAAACACATTCTGTTAAAATTGTTAGGTAGTAGGACTCCTAGATTCATGAAGCCTATGCATTAAGTGCAAGGACTGCCAAAAATTAGGAGGGACTGCGGTACATCCTGGAAGACACATACAGAAGGACTTTTTATTTTAAAATGTCTCCCTGAGATAAATAAAGATATATTTCGGCCTCTTCTTCAGTCTAGTTGAAGCCTCAGGGCCAGCCGATGCCCCTCACGCAAAAACTTTGGAAGGTCAGCAGCAGGCGGCACTCACGCTAAATTCATTTTCAGAGCTACATATTTTATTTTCAAAAATAACACCATACAGTTTGCAGGCGAGAGCACAATAGAGACTGTCATCCAGAAGACCTAGCTTCCTGGCCCACTTTACATGGGCGCTGGACACCACTCTTGAAGCCGGAACAATGTGAACAGGTGATTGGTTGGATGGCTTCCAGTCTGTTTCCCAGCATCACCCTGTCTTTCACACAGTCTAAACTCACTAGTCAAGAGCCTGGACCCCATAATCATCACACTGATCCTCCTTCCACCATGGTGAATCCCAGGAAACAAGTGATTCCACACTCCGACAATACCAGGAGCACTTTTACATTTCTATTTGTTGATTCTGGCCTCTTGCCCTTCACGTTTAGAGGGACATAAGGAGATTGTGTGCAGTTATGCACTAATATTTGAGCAGCCACGGTCAGAAGATGACAGTGGGGAACAGCAATTAATGTCTCAAGAGGTAGCTGATACTGAGACACAGTTGCCAACAAGTGATACAGGTGCTACTCACATAATTAGAATATCATCGAAAAGTTAATTTATTTTAGTTCTTCAATACAATAAGTAAAACTTATATAGACTCATTACAAACAGAGTGATCTATTTCAAGTGTTTATTTCTGTTAATGTTGATGATTATGGCTTACAGCCAATGAAAACCTAAAAGTCATTATCTTAGTAAATTAGAATACTTTATAACACCAGTTTGAAAAATGATTTTAAAATCCAAAATGTTGGCCTAATGAAATGTATGTTCAGTAAATCCACCCAATACTTGGTCAGGTTCCTTTTGCATCAATTACTGCATCAATGCGGCGCGGCATGGAGGCGATCAGCCTGTGGTACTGCTGATATGTTATGGAAGCCCAGGTTACTTTGATAGCAGCCTTGATCTCAGCTGCATTGTTGGGTCTGGTGTCTCTCATCTTCCTCTTGACAATACCCCATAGATTCTCTATGGGGTTAAGGTCAGGTGAGTTTGCTGGCCAATCAAGCACAGTGATACTCTTGTTTTTAGACCAAGTATTGGTACTTTTGGCAGTGTGGACAAGAGCCAAGTCCTGCTGGAGAATGAAATTTCCATTTCCAAAAAGCTTGTCGGCAGAGGCAACCATGAAGTGCTCTAAAATTTCCTGGTAGACGGCTGTGCTAACTTTGGTCTTGAAAAACACAGTGGATCTATACCAGCAAATGACATGGCTCCCTAAACCATCACTGATTGTGGAAACTTCACACTAAACCTCAAGCATCTAGGATTGTGTGCCTCTCCACTCTTTCTCCAGACTCTGGGACCTTGCTTTCCAAATGAAATGCAAAATTTACTTTCATCTGAAAACAACACCTTGGACTACTGAGCAGCAGTCAAGTTTATTTTTCTCCTTGGCCCAGGTAAGATGCTTCTGGCATTGTCTATTGGTCATGAGTGGCTTGACACAAGGACTGAGACACTTGTAGCTCATGTCCAGGACACGTCTTTGTGTGGTGGCAATGACTCCAGCAGCAGTCCACTCCTTGTGGATCTCTACCAAATTTTTGAAAGGCCTTTTAACAATCCTTTCAAGGCTGTGGTTATCCCAGTTGCTTGTGCACCTTTTTCTACCCCACTTTTTTTCTTCCACTCAACTTTCCATTAATATGCTTGGATGCAGCACTCTGTGAACAGCCAGCTTCTTTAGCAATGACCTTTTGCCCTATTTATGGAGTGTGTCAATGACTGCCTTCTGGACATCTGTCAAGTCTGCAGTATTCCTCATGATTTATACAGAGAACCACCAACAATACCACATAATGTATAATCAGTTTTCCACTATCATTATATATTATGGAAAGATTAAATGTGGATAATTAGACTAGTGGAACACATCAAGGAATAGCCACAACCACAGTTCCCAAATGACAAATGATGTACAAGTCCAAATATTAAACATTTCAACTTTATTAACACTTATAAAAAGATTTAACAGATGAATAACATGGAATATAAAATCACTTAAGACTTAAGAAATATGCTGTTAAGCAAGGTGCACACAGACACCACCTGATCGAGTCCACCAAAAAAAATAGTACAATAATTCATATTTTAATATATCAATTGTAATTGCACACTAAAGGAAGGCATAAATCAATAAGATATTCAAAGGCTATCACCATTCAAATTCTACCCCCAATAGGGCCATAATAGCAAAGGAATGTGAATACAAAAAAATTATACCTATTAGTAAAGTGCAGAGTGCGCAGCTCCTGGTGGAAACCCAAGGGGAGTGTGTGCTCGCCCCAATGCACGTTTCGGTCCTGCCTTCATCAGGGGGCACACACTACCCCCATCCATTGCTGTATATATACCAGGCTAATGGTTAACGTCGTCAATCCAGGAGCGGCACACCTGCCGGAAGTTGCGTCCTAGCGGGAAGTGACACGCACGTTGCCGCTACAACCACGACGCCTCCCGGCGTCGGCTTCATGCAGAGGAGCGCGCATGTGCGATACACTGCATAGAGATGCCGAAAGTCAGGAGGAGCCACAGGCGCCAGGCAGGCATGTGCATACAGGCAAGAGACGCGCTTCCCCATAGAGAGGACTTAACCTCAAGTGTAATCACCCCACTCAGGTATAATTAGTTTAATAATTATTTTGAATTATATACCACCACCTACAATGCTTATCCCCAATATTAATGTATCCCACACCACCCCACCACAAACAGGACACGAGTTAACAGATACAAAGATTACAAACAATTTAAGTAAAAAAATATATACAACACATTATAGTAAATATAGCTATAATATAAAATATTAATTTATCGCGCATACAATGTATCCGTGTATTTATATTCATATCTGGAGCCTCTTAAGGAAATATATGTGGGAACCATTATTCAGGATTACACCTGGAGTTACTGCATAAGAGACAGGGATAGTTAATAAAAAATTAAAAATAATTTTAAAATAACAGTATAAATAAGAGAAATGAATAATCAGGTGATCAAAGAAAGGGAGCATAGCTAATGTTCTCATTCAGTCCAGATGGATGTAGAGTACCTAATGTCCAGATCCATCTGGACTCCATCTGTCAATCCCTTTTACCCTGAGAAGACTCCCATCACTGTTATGAGTAATTTAAAATGACGGGGGATTGTTTTTAGTGTGGATGTGTCATCATGGGTCGCAGCTGCAGCAATGCCCAACACGTGTTCCCTAACTCGTACATTCAACTGGCGTGTAGTCAAACCCACATAGATCTTAGCGCAGGGACACGTGGCGTGATAGATGACATTAGTACTAGTGCATGTGATGCGTCCTTTCATCGCTTTAATGAAAGTACAATGTATATTCTGAAATTTCCTAAAAGGAAAATAGAGTGAATGCCACGCACAGCAAGGCGCGGGAGCGCCTCTGGGAGACACAAAGAAACAGGCGCTATACCTATTTGAATCAAATTAACCCCTGCCTACCTGGTTGGATTTTCGTTAATTGCCTATTAATATACAGAGTTCACTCTATTTTCCTTTTAGGAAATTTCAGAATATACATTGTCCTTTCATTAAAGCGATGTTATGATTAAGACTCGGGAGAGTCGAAATGTCAAATTGTTCTGCCAATCGCTTTGTATATATTCTTGCTCCCTGATTTTGTTATATCAATAAAATCTACACTATTTTGCATAGAATTCCTCTAGAGTGTGCGGTATATTCTATATCCTTAGCAATTAAGACTACACAGTCCATTTTACCAGCACCTCATCCCTTTATGACCGAGTGCACACCATATTTTCAATACTACGTGCAGTGATGGCAGCCCTCTCAAGTATAAATTGTGAAAGGACTGGGTCAAAAGTTTAATTTGGAGCTACTGGAATTAACACTCACAAATAACTTTTTTGTTTTTAATGGGTCTTTCTACCTGCAGCTCCAGGGGACAGCAATGGGGGGGCATCTTATGTGCCTGCGTATGCTAATCTCTTCCTGGGGCTGTTGGAGAGAGACCTCTTCCTGTCAGATCAGCTTGGGTCAATGTCTTGTGATTAACGTCAAGTCTTGTGATTTTATATTCCACGTTATTCATCTGTTAAATCTTTTTATAAGTGTTAATAAAGTTGATATGTTTACTATTTGGACTTGTACATCATTTGTTCTTTTGGAAACTGTGGTTGTGAGTATTCATGATTGTGGAGCTTATTTAAACAGACTAAGGGACCTTTTTAAATGCTTAGGAAGCCTTTGCAGGTGTTTTTTGCTAATTATTCTAATTTACTGACATAATGACATTTGGGTTTTTATTGGCTGTAAGCCATAATCATCAACTTAAATGGAAATAAACACTTGAAATAGATCACTGTTTGTAATGACTCTATATAATATGAATTTCACTTTTTGTATTGAAGAACTGAAATAAATTAACTTTTTGATGATATTCTAATTTTGTGAGAAGCACCTGTCTATTGTTAGGTCACCAAGTCATGAAGATCAGAGTGTGGAGGTGGTAGATGATGAAGTTACTGATGCATCCTGTGAAGGTGTCATGCAGAGCGAGCACAGTAGCTTGGAGAGGGAGGGATCTGTTGCACCAAAACAGACAGGAAGAGGCAGTGGAGTGACCAGAGTGAGAAGGCAGGCAACTGTTACCCAGAGCACCCACATGCGTCAAGTTCCCAGGTCTACTGCCTCTTCCCGTATGCTACGTGCTTGCCAATCCCCTGCCCAGGAAGCCGATGCAGATGCCTCCCGCCCTTCACCTGTTTTTGCACATTTGCAAGCATCATCAGCAACCACATCCAATTCCTTGTCCCAGGCCAGCCTTCAGCTGTCCCTACCCTAGGCATTGGAACACAAAAGAAAATACCCAGGCCCAAACACTAAACGGGCACATTGCTAGACTGCTTGCCCTAGAAATGTTGCCTTTTAAGCTTGGAAACACTGAGGTTTCCGTAACCTCATGGCGGTAATCATCCCATGTCGGTCCCCAGCCACCACTTTTTTTTCCCAATGTGTTGTCCCCATCTTACACCAGTATGTGTCTCATAACAGCACCCATGCCGTGTCCAATGCAGATACTAGGAAGGTCCTTTTAACTAGAGATGAGTAAATATGTTCGGAAAACGATCGCCAAACATAAGTTCGTCACGAATATAGCACATTCAGATTCGTGATTGGGAACACAAGCTTTTTTTTTACAATAAGTAAAAGTTGGTAAAATTCTGTAAAAGTGTGGGAAAAAAATTGCGTTGCTACTAAAACTAAAGTATTTTAAAGTAGATGATAGATAAAAAGCCGTCAATTCAGCAGCCGCGTACAGTAAAATCACAGCGGAACACGACAGAACAGAATAGGCAGATTACATACAGGATTTCGCATTCGCCAGGATGGCCGAGTGGTTAAGGTGTTGGAGTTAAGATCCAATGGATATGTTTCATTGTGGGTTCGAACCCAGCTACTGGTATAAGATTACATAGAACAGATATATAGATGTTAGTGACACACACATACAGTCCCTGACAGAAGTTATGTCGCTTATCCATGTTATGTAAATCAAAGCTTATAACCTGACGTTAAATTCATCCATTGGTTTTATGAATTACTCTTTTGAAAGCTGAAACCCTCCAAAATTTGGTTTATGTTAAGAAAATAAATTGGCATCAATGCTGAAATATTGATCATTTAATGAACACAGAATGGTCAGGTTTTGGCAAGACAAAAGTTTTGTCACCTGGTCATATAATGCACCTAATCCTAGTTTACATCCTCACCAGTGCTCAGTAAATGATCGGTTAATTAGTGGGTGTGTATAAAAAGAAACCCAGCACCCCAGACCTTCACTTGAACTGCAACTTGAGCTCTGACAACATGCCAAAAATCCACCTTGCGACCAAATCCTTGATTATCAAGAGGCTGAAGACCAGATCCACTGCAGAGGTGTCTGGCACCTTTGGTGTGTCTCAGCGTCAAGTACAAAGAATTAAAAAAAGATTTGAAGAGACTGGAGATGGGTTTGACAAGCCCAGGTCCGGCAGACCCCGCAAGACAACTGCTCAGGAGGAACGTTTGCTTGTTAGAAAATCCAACGCAAGCCCCTCTTCCACTGCAGCAGAGCTCCAACAGGCCTGGTCAACTCAAGTCCCTGTGTCAACTAGAACAGTTTGTAGGATTCTGTCTTGAAATGGCCTCCATGGTCGATTCAGTGCCCAGAAGCCAGCACTAAACAAAAGGCAAATAAAAAACATGTGGCATTTGCAAAGTCCCACAGCCTTCTAAACGGATGGACGCTGGAAAAGTGGCAGAAGGTGGATTTCTCTGATGAATCTTCAGTAGAATTACACCACAGCCGCCGCAAATACTGCAGGAGACCTACTGGAGCCCATATGGATCCAAAATACACCCAGAAAACAGTTAAATTTGGTGGTGGAAAGATCATCGTCTGGGGTTAAATTCCGTATGGTGTGTGCGAAACATTTGCAAGGTGGAAGGCAATATCAATAGCCTAAAATATCAAGAAGTATTAGCTACCTCTTACATTCCAAATCATAAAAGGGGTCAAATTCTGCAGCAGGATGGTGCTCCATCACATACATCCATCTCTAGAACAAAGTTCCTCCAGGCAAAAAAGATCAAGGTGCTCAATGACTAGCCAGCTCAGTCACCAGACATGAACATCATTGAGCATGTTTGGGGTTGGATGAAAGAGGAAGCTTGGAAGACAAAACCAAGGAATCTAGATGAACTCTGGGAGGCATGTAAGACTGCATTCTTTGCTATTCCTGATGACTTCATTAATAAATTGTATGAATCATTGTTGAATCGCATGGATGCAGTCCTTCAAGCTCATGGAAGTCACACAAAATATTAAATATGACTCTAATAGCACCACAACTTAATTCACCAATGTTATGCAACATATATTTGTATTTTAAGATAATTATTTGTTTGAATATCACATTACTTTCTGTGGGCGACAAAACTTTTGTCTTGCCAAAATCTGACCATTCTATGTTCATTAAATGATCAATATTTCAGCATTGATGCCAATTTATTTTCTTAACCTAAACCAAATTTGGGAGGGTTTCAGCTTTCAAAAGAGTAATTTATAAAACCAATGGATGAATTTAACGTCAGGTTATAAGCTTTGATTTACATAACATGGATAAGCGACATAACTTATAGAAGAAAAGCTGTCAATTCAGCAGCCACATACTGTAAAATCACATCCGAACCCAATAGTATAGATGGATTACATACAGTAAATACACAGAATAGGAAGATATACAGATGTCAGTGACAAACTCAATTAGTATAGTGTGTGTACAGCTTACTGTACATGCAATTAATTATTAAAAGTTTATTTTTCTGAAAAAAAATGGAGGACACAAAAAAATTACATATGTCCCCCTATAATTAATAACTAGCAAAGGCTAGGCAGACAGCTGCGGGCTGATATTAATAGCCTAGGAAGGGGCCATGGATACTGGACCACCCCAAGCTAAAACAATCAGCTCTCAGCCATCCCAGAAAAGGCACATCTATAATTGCACCAATTCTGGCATTTAACCTTGCTATTCACACTTGGCCTGTAGTGGTGGCAAGTGGGGTGATAGTTTGGGGTGTTGATGCCACCTTTGTATTGTCAGGTGACATCAAGCCCCGAGGTTAATAATGGAAAGGCGTCTATAAGGCACCCCCATTACTAACTCAATAGTCGTATTATATAAAAACACTCACACCCAGAATAAAGTCTTTTAATTGACAGAAATACACCTATTCCTTTAATAAATCTTAATTAAACCATATGACATTGCCTGTTATGATTTGGTAGCTGAGGAGAGCAGGCAAAAAAGGCAATACACCAGAGAGGTTGGAATCTATTGGATTGCAGTACCCTGACTAACCACCACAACTAAAGGCAGCCGTGGAGCGTACCTACGCTGGTCATAGACGCCTCGTCACAGCCTGAGAAGCTAACTTCACCTAAAGATAGAAAGAGGAAAACTATCTGCCCCGGAGCAGATCCCCAAAGAACATAGGAAGCCCCCAAACATGTAATGGCGGTTAGACAAGAGGAAATACAGACACAGACAGAAAATAGTATGAGCAAACATTGGGGCCCAATCTTCCTAGACAGAAAAAGATAGGAAGGTCACTTACTGCAATCCAAAAAACCCTAAAAAAATACCAACACACTAATTGCAAAAACACCTGAGATCACACGACCTCTACCACCTAAATTAGTTCTCTGGTGTAACAAAACTAAGCCGCAGCCACAGAAAAAACTGGAAAAGGCAAATGAACAAACAACTGGCTGAACTAAACTGAGAGGAGCACAAGCCCCCGGAGGGGACCTGGCAGACCCCCACAGAGGTGCAGGACAAAATGCAAAAAGCAAGCACAAAAAACTAAAAGAAGAAAATGTCTTATCTGTTAGCAGAATATGCAGGCACGAAATAGCAAGATTCAAAGTGAACCAGGAACAAAAGTTGAGACCAGAACAATTGATCACCGGCAACCCTGATGGGAGGGAACCTCCCTTATATAAGACCAGTCAGTAACACCTGATCGCCAATCTTCACAATCTTCATTGAATAGTTCAGTACTGTTTGTAACCACCAGAGGGAGCTTCTGCTCAGAATTCATTTCTAGCACATTCACAACAGTACCCCCCCCTTGAGGAGGGGTCACCGAACCCTCATTTGGGCAACCAGGTCGGTCAGGATGAGCTCTGTGATACGCACGGATTAGTCTTCTAGCATGGATGTCCGAAGCAAACACCCAAGAATTGTCCTCCTGACCATAACCTCTCCACTTAACCAAATACTGGAGTTTCCGTCTAGAAAAACAAGAATCCAATATTTTCTCAACCACATACTCCAGATTGCCCTCAACCAAAACAGGGTCAGGAGGCACAGCCATAGGAACCACTGGCTCGACAAACCTCTTCAATAAGGACTTGTGGAACACGTTATGGATCTTAAATGTCCCTGGAAGAAGTAAACAAAAGGAAACAGGATTAAGAATCTCCATGATCTTATAAGGTCCAATGAACCTAGGCTTAAACTTAGGAGATGCAACTCTCATAGGGATATTTCTTGAGGACAACCAGACCAAGTCCCCCACTTCAAACCGAGGACCATCAGTCCTATGCCGGTTGGCAAACCGCTGGGCCCTCTCCTGAGAGAGGGACAACCTCTCCACTACCTGGTCCCAAATCTGCTGCATACGCTCCACAACAGAGTCAACACCTGGACAGACAGAAGCCTCCGTCTGTCCTGAAGAAAATCGAGGGTGAAACCCAAAATTGCAGAAAAATGGAGACATCAAGGTTGCAGAGCTAGCCCTATTATTAAGGGCAAACTCAGCCAAAGGCAAAAAAGAGACCCAGTCATCCTGATCAGCAGACACAAAGCATCTCAGATAAGTCTCCAATGTCTGGTTTGTTCTCTCAGTTTGTCCATTGGTCTGAGGATGAAAAGCTGAGGAGAAAGACAATTGAACACCAAGTTTAGAACAAAAAGTCCTCCAAAATCTGGAAACAAACTGGACTCCTCTGTCAGACACAATGTTCTCAGGAATACCGTGTAACCGAACCACGTGCTGAAGGAACAAAGGCACCAATTCGGAGGAGGAAGGCAACTTAGGTAATGGCACAAGATGTATCATTTTGGAAAACCTATCACAAATCACCCAGATAATGGTCATTCTCTGAGAAACAGGGAGGTCGGAAATGAAATCCATAGAGATATGGGTCCATGGTCTCTTGGGCACAGGCAATGGCATCAACAAACCACTAGGGAGAGAGCAAGGCTTGGAGCGAGAGCAAGTCCCGCAGGACTGCACAAATTCCCTGACGTCACGAGACAAAGTAGGCCACCAAAAGGACCGACTAACCAAGTCTCTGGTACCAAAAATTCCGGGATGACCGGCCAATGCGGAACAATGAATCTCAGACATCACACTCTTTTTCCACCGGTCTGGGACAAACAATTTCCCAATAGGGCAGAGTTCGGGTTTATCCTCCTGACACCCTTCCAGAGCCAGTCTCAAATTGGGCGAGATGGCCGAAAGAACTACACCCTCTTTCAAAATAACAGTAGGATCAGATAACTCGGGAGAGTCAGCAAGGAAACTCCTCGAGAGGACATCCGCTTTAACATTCTTAGAAGAAAGGAAACCACAAAATTAAAACGTGTGAAAAACAAGGCCCACCTGGCCTGTCTAGAATTAAGTCGCTTGGCTGATTCCAGATAAACCAGATTCTTACGGTCCGTGAGGACCACCACCTGATGTTTGGCTCCCTCCAGCCAATGTCTCCACTCCTCAAAAGCCCACTTCATGGCCAATAACTCCCGATTACCCACGTCATAATTACGTTCAGTTGGAGAAAATTTTCGAGAGAAAAAGGCACAAGGGTTACTTTTAGAGGTCTCTGGATCTCTTTGGGACAAAACGGCACCTGCCCCAATTTCAGAGGCATCAACCTCCACCTGAAATGGCAGAGAAACATCAGGCTGCCGTAGAACAGGAGCAGAAGTGAATCTCTGCTTAAGTTCCTGAAACGCAGAAACTGCCTCAGGAGGCCAATTCACCACATCAGAACCCTTATTGGTCAAATCAGTCAATGGTTTAACAATAACAGAGAAATTACCAATAAATTAACGATAAAAATTGGCAAAACCCAAGAATCTATGAAGAGCCTTTAATGAAGTAGGTTGGACCCAATCACAGATGGCCTGAACCTTGACCGGGTCCATTTCAATAACAGATGGGGACAAAATGAATCCCAGAAATGAGATCCTCTGTACGCCAAAAAGACACTTTGATCCCTTCACATACAGAGCATTCTCTCTCAAAATCTGGAACACAGTCCGAACATGTTTCACATGAGAGTCCCAATCATTGGAAAAAATCAAGATATCATCCAAATAAACAATCAGAAATTTATCCACAAAATCCCTGAAAATGTCATTCATGAAGGACTGGAAGACGGAAGGAGCATTAGTGAGCCCAAAGGGCATCACTAGGTACTCAAAATGCCCCTTTGGGGTATTAAATGCCGTCTTCCATTCATCCCCGTGCTTAATGCGAATAAGGTTATATGCCCCCCTGAGGTCAAGCTTGGTAAACCAAGTAGCACTTTTCACCCTGGAAAACAGGTCAGAAATCAAGGGTAACGGATATTGATATTTCACAGTGATATTGTTCAAGAGACGATAATCAATACACGGCCTTAATGAACCATCCTTTTTGGCCACAAAGAAAAAACCGGCACCCAAGGGTGAAGAGGATGGTCTGATATGACCCTTCTCCAATGACTCCTTGATATAAGACCGCATAGCGTCATGTTCAGGTACAGACAAGTTAAAAAGGCGACCTTTAGGGAATTTACTACCAGGCACTAATTCAATAGCGCAGTCATAGCTCCTATGGGGGGGCAAGGATGCAGATTTTCTTTCCCTAAACACATCAGAAAAATCAGTCAAAAAGTCAGGAACATCCTGAGCCTGGGGGGAGGCAGAAAAAACAAGGAGTGTTGGCATTAACACATTGGCAGCCCCAACTGGTTACAGACACAGATTTCCAATCCAAAACAGGATTATGAGACTGTAACCAAGGGAAACCCAGTACAATAATGTCATGCAGATTATACAGCACCAAAAATTTGCAACTCTCCTGATGATCAGGTTCAACCCTCATTATCACCTGAGTAGAGAACTGGGGTTTATTCTCAGCTAAAGTGGTAGAATCGATCCCCAGTAGGGGAATAGACTTCCGTAGAGGTATCAAGGGAAACCCACAATGTTTAGCAAAATCAAAATCCATCAGGTTAATAGCTGCTCCCGAATCAACAAAATCCTGAGCAGAAAATGTGGACAGGGAGCAAATCAGGGTAACAGTCAACAAAAATTTAGTCTGAACACTACCCAAGACAACTGAACGTGCAAAACGTCTTCCCCGCTTAGGGCAGACTGAAATAGCATGGGAGGCATCACCACAGTAGAAACATAACCCATTGAGTTTTCGAAACTCATGACGCTGTGCCCCAGAAGCCACTCTATCACACTGCATGGGTTCAGAAGCTGGTTCACAAGGCAACACTATTCCACACATACCTCTACGCTCACGCAAACGTCTGTCAATTTGAATCGCTAATGACATAGAATCACTGAGACCAGAGGGGACAGGGAATCCCACCATAACATCCTTTACATTCTCTGACAGACCCTTCCGAAAAAGGGCTGCCAAAGCATCGTCATTCCATTTGGTCAGGATTGCCCACCTTCGGAATCTCTGACAGTATAACTCAGCGTCCTCAAGCCCCTGATTTAATGCCAACAAGGCTTTTTCAGCTTGATCAGTGACATTAGGCTCATCGTACAATAACCCCAGAGCCTGAAAAAATGCATCAACATTACTCAAAACAGGGTCCCCAGGTGTCAGGGAAAAAGCCCAATCCTGAGGATCGCCGCGCAGGAGAGAGATGACAATTTGAACCTGCTGTGCTGCGTTCCCTGAGGACTTAGATTTTAAGGCAAAAAACAACTTACAGTTATTTTTGAAATTCAGAAATTTAGCTCGATCCCCTAAAAACAAATCTGGCATGGGAATCCTAGGTTCCACAACAGGCAACCCTGCAAGATAGGTAGCAATACTCCGAACTTCAGTGGCAAGCTGATCCACACGGCCAGACAACTGTGCAAACTCCATTGAGAGAAAAAAAAAAAATCCTCCTCAGCACCCAGAGATACAGAGGGAAAAAAAAAAAAAATCTCTGACAACTCTGTCAATCTTCTTTCTTTCACACTATTTTTCCCTTCTGTGAGTACCATATAATTATCAGTTTTAGGCCGGTGATACTGTTATGATTTGGTAGCTGAGGAGAGCAGGCAAAAAAGGCAATACACCAGAGAAGTTGGAATCTATTGGATTGCAGTACCCTGACTAACCACCACAACTAAAGGCAGCCGTGGAGCATACCTACGTTGGTCCTAGACGCCTCGTCACAGCCTGAGAAGCTAACTTCACCTAAAGATAGAAAGAGGAAAACTATCTGCCCCGGAGCAGATCCCCAAAGAACATAGGAAGCCCCCAAACATGTAATGGCGGTTAGACAAGAGGAAATACAGACACAGACAGAAAATAGTATGAGCAAACGTTGGGGCCCAATCTTCCTAGACAGAAAAGGATAGGAAGGTCACTTACTGCAATCCAAAAAACCCTAAAAAAATAACAACACACTAATTGCAAAAACACCTGAGATCACACGACCTCTACCACCTAAATTAGTTCTCTGGTGTAACAAAACTAAGCCGCAGCCACAGAAAAAACTGGAAAAGGCAAATGAACAAACAACTGGCTGAACTAAACTGAGAGGAGCACAAGCCCCCGGAGGGGACCTGGCAGACCCCCACAGAAGTGCAGGACAAAATGCAAAAAGCAAGCACAAAAAACTAAAAGAAGAAAATGTCTTATCTGTTAGCAGAATATGCAGGCACGAAATAGCAAGATTCAAAGTGAACCAGGAACAAAAGTTGAGACCAGAACAATTGATCACCGGCAACCCTGATGGGAGGGAACCTCCCTTATATAAGACCAGTCAGTAACACCTGATCGTCAATCTTCACAATCTTCATTGAATAGTTCAGTACTGTTTGTAACCACCAGAGGGAGCTTCTGCTCAGAATTCATTTCTAGCACATTCACAACAATTGCCCATTCCAGTGACGCCGTTATCTCCTGCAAGAGAATTAAAATAAAAAACAGCAATATTCTTCACCTTTCCGCAGAGAAGATGATAATCCATTTGTCCCGCGACAGGTCTAGCTCTGCTATATCCAATATGGCAGGCTGCATGGTTGCATGATGCGACCATACAGCCTATCATCCAGCAGAGACACTGAGCAGCATCTGCTACCGCTGACCAGTGTCTAGCGGTGAACTCGTAGGATCTGTCTGATGTCACCGTGAGCGTGAGAAAGTTCTCAGGCTCCCGGTGCCATCAGAACAGTCCTGAGAGTTCACAACCAATGAACTGACTTCACCTATCTGATGTTTGTGCGAACCCTGTTAGAAATTTTCCCATGGCGCTCGCGCTAATGTCAAAACGGTACCGGAGATGTCAGTGTCCGTGTCTGTCTGTGATCAGCACGAGCAGGGGGAATGATAACAGATGTATTCAAGTAAGGCCGGGATCACACATGCGAGGAATACGGCCGAGTCTCGCATGTTAATACCCGGCACTGCCGCCGGCCTCGGGAGTGGAGTGTGCGGCCGCATAGCAATACATGGAGCCACACGCTCCGCTCCTGAGACCGGCGACAGTGACGGGTATTAACATGCGAGACTCGGCCGTATTCCTCGCATGTGTGATCCCGGCCTAAGAACAATTAAAGCAAGTGGCGGCTTTTGGGACTATTACTTCCATCAGCCTGCACCTACTGGCGCTAATATCAGTGAATGCAGGAACGGCTGATGGAAGTATTCCTCATTTTCCACCTGCGCTATAAATTAATAAATAAATTAAAAGACGTTGTGGGTTCAGAGGTGTGATTTTTTAACCAGCCAGGCAAAACTCACAGCTGGGGGCTGCAATCCACAGCTGTCAGCTTCAGCAAGGCTTGTTATCAAAAATAGAGGGATCCCCTCTCTGTTTTTTAAAATTATTTAAACAAATAATTTAAAAAAACTGTGTGGGATCCCCCCATTTTTGACAACCAGCCTTGCTAAAGCTGACAGCTGGGGGCTGGTATTCTCAGGCTGGTAAGGGGCCATGGATATTGACCCTCCCAGCCTAAAAATAGATCGCAACCCCCCAAAAAAGACGCATCTATTAGAGCCCTCAGCACCATGGGAAAAAATCAGTGATGAGGCCACTGCATTTCAAGCTCAGTGACTTCACCTTTGTATTGTCAAGTGACATGAATCCCACAATTTAGTAATGGAGAGGCGTCTATAAGACGCCCCCATTACTAACTCCATAGGTGATATTATTAAAAAAAAACACACTCAGAAGAAAGTCCTTTTATTTGAAATAATGACACAGACTCCTTTATTGAATCTAAATTAAATTATACTCACCGAATGCCTAATCCACTGAAGCCAACTCCTCCAACAAAAATAAAATAATAAACCACAATATTCCTCACCTGTCCACAGAGAAGATAATAATCCATAATGTCCCACAACAATCTTGATGACTTTGAGAGCAGTCACTGATGTGACTGCTCACAAAGACAGCCGACTATACACTGACACAGGAGGTAATCGCTTTTTAAGTTTGTGCACAGGCGCCAGCTGACAAGAGACTACTTCCATCAGTGGCACCTGCTGTCACTGTCATCTGTGACAGCAGACATAGGCTGATGGGAGAAGTAGTATCTCATCAGCCGGTGCATGCTGACCTGCTGTAAGCTTTTTACCCATCTCTTAGGGGGTCAGGCCGACATCTGACAGTGTGATCTCGCAGGGCTCTGACGGCGGTAATATTACCACTGATCAGAAGAGCTACGCAAGATTTTGGGCCCTATTTACATCAGGGTTTCCTGCACCTCCTACACCAGATCCTGTACTCTCACTTCCTCCTCAGCTTCCATCTCCGAATTGTCAACTTGGAGCAAGTCGCAAGCTGAAAGCACTGCCTCGGTGAAGCATAAACAGGCTCTGCTGAAACTAATTTGGTTAGATGACAAACTGCACACCTCCACAAGTTATGGAAAGGTATGGCAGACCAGACAGATTTGCCTCTTTTGCCGCTGAATCTACAACCGGGCATGGTCGTGTGTGATAATGGCTGTAACCTGGTGGCGCCTATGAACCTTGTCAGCCTTGCACACGTACCATGCCTGGCCCACAAGCTCAAATTGGTCGTTCAGCGGTTTCTGAAAACCTACCCAGAATTGCCTGAGCAACTTGTGAACGAAGGCCATTTTCGGAAGTCCGATGCAGGTCTGGCAGTGCTGCAGCAGCATTTGCAAATGCCAGCTCACCGACTGGTGTGCGACATAGTCACGCTCTGGAACTCCACATCACATATGTTGGCAAGGGTTTTTGAGCAGCAGAGGTCAATACCTGAAAAAGATATAGAAGGGTTAATGTTTTTCCTCCTTGTTCTAGAAATTGTTTTTATATTAGTGTCGTAGCCTTATAGTCTCATATTCAAGGATTTTATACTTCTTATCTCATGTGCAATGTTTTTAAGATTCTGTAAAAACATGTTTTGGGTACATGGTAAATAAGATCATCATGACCTGGATAACACTGGGGACTACATGAATTACATTGAGTTACATTGCTGTAAATGGTATAAGAAACAGCATTCTTGTGTGAGTAAACAGAAAAGTGTCTTGCTCACAACAAGAGAGCATGCTTTTCTCCGAGCACTCATTATTTCAGGGCATTATCTCTTAATTCGGCCTCACTGGTGATCCGGCATATGTGAATTTGTGTAAAAAAACACAGCTACAACAAATACCAGCTACAACATGCCCATCAGTATCACGGTCAGCTACCGCACGTAACAACCGACGAGTGGGCATGGGTATCTGACATCTGAGAGGTTCAACAAAACTTTGAGGAATCAACCAAGATGGTTGGTGGTGATGTCATAATTAGTGATGAGCGAATTTGTTTGGAAAACGAACACCAAACATAAATTCGGCACGAATATGGTACATTTGGATTCGTGATCATAAACCCGAGCAAAGTTTTATAAAATCGAGGAAAATTGGTAACATTTGGTAAAAGTGCAAGAAAATATTTGCGTTGCCACAAAATTATTTTCTGCACTTTAGCAATGATAATGGTGGTGTATCATGAGCGTTTTGCACGTGTTAGATGAGGGGAGGGGTTTTCAGAGCCCAGAGATGCGGCATTCTTGTAAGCACAGCACAGCAGTCATTTTTTTTTCTAACTTTGTGTGCACATTGCGGCTAGCCAATCAGAGCACAGGAAACACCCACAATGTCCTGACACAACGTCTTGTGTCATTGGCTGCTGAAATCACATGTCCCTCTCCAAATAAATAGCAGACATCTTGTTTTAGCGCCATTTTGACACTGTAACAGTGCAGAGAGGCTGCTCCTGATGCTGCCACTGTTAACAGCAAGATTTCAGCTAGTTAGTTAGGCGGTTGTATATCAGTCAGATAGTGTACCTAGATAGTGTCCACTGTGGCTGTAAAATTTACCTTCCAAATTTTTTTTTTTGGGCCATTACTGAGGTCCACAGACAAAGCCAGCAGGGCACATGTCCTACAAGTGTGTTGTGCACTGCTTCTATTGTGCTCCATGCACAAGTATAGCATTCTAAATAATATTTTTTCAATAGCTAAATGTGAAAAAGCCTGCTGTGTCCTGCCTTGTTATTTATTGCTGTGGTGATATGAAACTGTCTGCAGACCTAAGGCACATTAAAAAAAAGAATTTTCTGTTGTTGAATGTGATACAGCCTGCCATATCCCACATTGTCATGTTGTGGCGGTGATATGAGCCTGTCTGTAGACCTACCGCGCATTAAAAAAAAATTAGAATATTTTCTTTTGCTGAATGAGATACAGCCTGCCGTTTCCCACATTGTCATGTTGTGGCAGTGATATGAACCTGTCTGCAGAAATACTGCGCATTAAAAAAAATTTGAATATTTTCTTTTGCTGAATGAGATACAGCCTGACGTATCCCACATTGTCATGTTGTGGCGGTGATATGAACCTGTCTGCAGACCTACCGCGCATTCAAAAAAAATTAGAATATTTTCTTTTGCTGAATGAGATGCAGCCCGCCTTATCCCATATTGTCATGTTGTGGTGGTGATATGAACCTGTCTGCAGGCCTAATGCGCATTTAAAAGAAATTCTAATTTATTCTGTTGATAAACGTGATACAGCCTGTTATATCCAACCTTTTCATTTAGTGGCGTTGACATTTTTCTTTGTGACATTTTTTTACAAACGTGATACAGCAGGCGAGATCTGAGTTTGAAATTGTTTTGAGCCTATCTTCTAGATTATGTGGTTCTTTGGCATCCAATTTCTCATGGGCATCTTTTATACCTAGCTTGAGACACGCATCTATTACACCTATCCTCTGACGAGCATCAAACACTCTCTGGTAATTGGTGTTGGATAGATGAGTAATAGTTGTAGTCTGAATTATGGATCTTGTACTTCCCATAGTTGCCCTGTTATTGATCCTGTTGTACGTTCCCATTCCCGCCCCCAAAAAAATTTCTGTTACTAACGTCATATGGTAGGGGACATGTCACTTTTAAATTGTTTGGAGCATCCACTCAATCTTATACAGGTCTTATCGACAGGCCCAAAAATATTCTTCTGTTACTAACGTCATACAGTAGGGGATATGTCACTTTTAAATTGTGAGGAGCATCCACTCAATCTTATACAGGCCTTATCGACAGGCCCAAATCAATTCTTCTGTTACTAACGTCATACAGAGGGAGACATGTCACTTTTAAATTGTTTTGAGCATCCACTCAATCTTATACAGGCCTTATCGATAGGCCCAAAAAAATTCTTCTGTTACTAACATCATACAGCTGGGGACATATCACTTTTAAATTGTTTGGAGCATCTACTCAATCTTATACAGGCCCAAAAAAATTCTTCTGTTACTAACGTCATACAGTAGGGGACATGTCACTTTTAAATTGTTTGTCATACAGGCTTCATCCACACAGAAAAATTCAGCATGCCATATTTCACCTTGTCATTTAGTACCACTGAAATTCAGCTGTACAGAGGTGGTGCAGAGTAAAAAAATCTAATTTTTAGTTGCTAATACTGTGCTCATAGCACACTATGAGAGCAACATGACTGGGAAAAAGCAAGGTCGTGGTGAAAGGGGGATTATGTTCAGTGTTTAAGGTCTAAATGGAGTAGGTGGTGAAGTTGATGCCACTTTATTGGTGTCTGCCACTAATTTTTGGAAATGTGTACACTCTTGGTTGGGTGTCTATTTGCTGGGTTAGCTGTAGTGGAAGATGCGTCGTTCCCTATTATACTATTTTTACTCTCTTGAAATTGATACCACTTTGTTGGTGTCTCCAACTAATTTTTGGAAATGTGTGCACTCGTGGTTGGGTGCACATCTGCTGGGTTGGCTGTAGATGAAGAGATGTCGCTCCCCATTATACTATTTTTACTCTTGTGAAATTGATGCTACTTCAGTGGTGTCTGCCACTAATTGTTTGAAATGTGAGCACTCCTGGTTGGGTGTCCAACTGTCCATCTGCTGAGTTGGGTGTAGTGGAAGACCTGTCGGTCCCTATTATACCATTTCTACTGTGGTGAAATTGATGCCACTTTGCTCACGGGGGAAGCGCAGCTGATCGCGGCCAGGTGTCAGCTGATTATCACAGCTGACACCCCGCACTATGTGCCAGGAGTGGTCAGGGACAGCTCCCGGCACTTTAACCCCTGACACACTGCGATCAAACATGATTGCAGTGTTCCGGCGGTATAGGAAAGGGGGCTTCCTGTGTGCTTCCCTGAGACCCTCAGAGCAATGCAATGTGATCGCGTTGCTCCAAGGGCCCCCTCCCTGTAGGCCCCTGGATCCAAGATGGCCGCGGGGTTGCTGAGAGCAGCGCCGGCAAGCCTCCTGCACTGCCTGTCAGATCGCTGATCTGACAGAGTGCTCTGTAAAGTGTCAGATCAGCGATCTGACACTATATAGTGATGTCCCACCCTGGGACAAAGTAAAAAAAGTATAAAAAAAATTAACATGTGTAAAAATAATTTTAAAAAAATCCTAAATAAAGAAAAAAAAATTCCCCGATAAATTCATTTCTTTATGTAAATAAAAAAATAAATAAAAGTACGCATATTTAGTATTGCCGCATCCGTAATGACCCACTCTATAAACCTGTCCCACTAGTTAACCCCTTTAATGAACCCCATAAAAAAAACAAGGCAAAAAAACAATGCTTTATCATTATACTGCCGAATAAAAAGTGGAATATTACGTGATCAAAAAGATGGATATACATAAACATGGTACCGCTGAAAACGTCATCTTGTCCTGCAAAAAATGAGCCACCATACAGCATCATCAGCCAAAAAATTAAAAAGTTATAGCTCGCAGAATAAAGCGATGCAAAAATAATTATTTTTTATATAAAATTTTTTTATTGTATAAAAGCGCCAAAACATAAAAAAATTATATAAATGAGCTATTGCTGTCGTCATACTGATCATAAAAAGCGTCTTCTATCTTGTGACAGCTGCCAAACATAGAAACCCGCTATAAAACCTCACTATAAATAGTAAATCAAACCCTCCTCAATCACCCCCTTAGTTAGGGAAAAATAATAAAATTAAAAAATGTATTTATTTCCATTTTCCCATTAGGGTTAGGGTTAGGGTTGAGATTAGGGTAGGGCTAGGGTTAGGGATAGTGTAAGGAAAAGGTTGTCGCCATTTTGTATAGGGCCTGTACCAGCCTCCATTTTGTCAGTTCACACAGCCACAGACTTTTAGCTACACATTGCCTATTAGCATATCCAGTACGACAGGTTTTGATGCCCACTAGGAATCAATAGGCCTTTACATGCTAATTAGTCTAGGCCAGTGACTGAATGAGATGTTCAGTCGTATGGTAAATAGCCCAAGCTCAGGCATTGTTTCCTGTTCCATATGAATTGCAGGCCAATTAATATGCGTGCTTCAAAGCAATGGGGATGGGCCTAGCAGGTCTAAAAAACTAGCCATGACCAGGCTGCTGGTCTCATTCCATTTCTCACACAGAAGCCAAGAAGATGGTCTAGGAAAGACCAAGGGACTATTCAGGAACTGAAGACTGTACCTGGGAATGGCAGAGCCAAGGCCTTCCCAAGACCATAATACCCGGTAATATTGATCCATAGCTTATACCTTTTAGCCTTGTACATTATTGTTGTATTTTTACTCTGACTGCCATTCCATTGTAATTACGTTGTATAGCTTTACTGTATATTTTTGTAATTATCTAGTGCGCCCTTAAGGCAAATTAAACCATAAAATTAATCTTGGGCTGATGCTTTTACTCTGATCATGAATCTTAGAATACCCAGTGGGTAGCAGGACACCTTCCCCGGCGGCCATTTGCTCTAGGTGCAGTTCTCTTACTGACCTGAGAGACAAAGGGGGGCGCCGGAAAGCTGTACCTGTGGAGTTACGTCCCATTGGTGACGTGGGAGGAAAGGGATCGTCCGTCACATTTGGTAGCGGCGGTGGTATCAGAAGCTGTGATACCCGGGCTACCGTGTGGTGGCCGGCTGAGTTCCTCACAAATTGGTGGCAGCGGTGGGATCAGAGTAATAGTGTGCGTGGGACCCCTACTCTCAGACACTAGAGACTACCAGCAGTACTTTCACTGCTGGGGTCTTAAGGTCAGCCCAGCACTAGACGGTCAGAGTGTAAATATAACAAGTTGTGTGCAAGGTCAGGGTTGCAGCTGTGTTTCAGTGACCAAAGGTTCCCAAGATGGCGGAAGGCACCAGGAGTAGGACAAAGGGGGAGGCCAATGCTGTGGTCTATGATGAGTTCGATACCGATGGAGGCGAGGGGGAGCTCAGCCAGGGCTCCCCAAGGAGCCCGACCCCCGTGCTCAGTCTCACAGTGGACTGCCCACCCCCTGCCCGTCCCAGCCTGTCCAGATCGGAGACCCTCTTCCAAGCGGCTATGGCGCAGCTCGAGGCTGGTAATGACGCCGCCTATGAAAGACTCCTGGTGGCGGCAGAGACAGCAGCAGAGCGTGAGCAAGCAGCGGCAGAGAAAGCAGCAGAGCGTGAGCGAGCAGAACGCCGTGAAGCTGCGGAGCGTGAGCAAGCAGCGGCAGAGAGAGCAGCGGAGCGGGAGCATACAGAACGCCGTGAAGCTGCGGAGCACCGGCACCGACTGGAGATGGCTCAGCACGGGCCCCCACTGGATGCACCAGGCCCACTGGAGACAAGGGCTCCCAAGGTCCGGGCGGAGGACTTTCCCTTGCTTGAAAAGGATGGAGACCTGGATTCCTTTTTGCTGGCTTTTGAGAGGACATGCCTCCAACATCATCTGGCCCCGGATCAGTGGGCAAGGTACCTGACCCCCCGTTTGAGGGGTAAGTCCCTGGAAGTTTTGGGGACTTACCTGCCGGGGAGGAGCGGGACTACAACCGCATCAAGCGGGCCCTGATCCAGCACTACAACCTCACCCCGGAGTCGTACCGCAGGAAGTTCAGGAGCCTGCAGCGGGGTTCAAAGGACACCTGGACCGACCACATGCGGGCCCTGTTGAGAGCTGCGGAGCACTGGACCTCGGGTCTAGAGCTCACTACCCGCCAGGAGGTCCAGGAACTGTTTGTCGTGGAGCAATTTTTGTGGAACTGCCCAGAGGACCTCCAGCAGTTCCTCCGTGACCGGAAACCAAAGGGGGCTTCTGCTACAGCTGCCCTGGCAGACGAGTATGCCAACAACAGGCGCCGGAGCCAAAGAAGCCTGCCAGCAGCACCTGGAGAGGGGGTAAGCCCAATCCTGCCCCAGCCCCATATCCAGCCCCCAGAGTGCAAGGGGCGTACCCCCCTGCTGCCCTCTCCAGGCCAGGAACAGACCCCAGACGTTGCCATAATTGCAATCAGCCAGGACACTTTAAGGCTGCATGTCCCCAGCGCCAGAAGGCCCCATCCCTGTCCCAGAAACCGTCCACTGTTTTGTGTGTGGGAGGGGGTGGTGGGAGGTCCCTAGACAATTACCAACCCGTCACCATCGGCCGCTCAGCGGTCATGGGACTGCGGGACACAGGCGCTGAACGAACCCTGGTACGCCCTGAGGTGGTGTCCCCTCAAGACTTGGTACCTGGGAAAACCCTTTCCGTCTCCGGAATTGGAGGCGTTGAACCGCGCTGCCCGTTGCCAAGGTGTATTTGGATTGGGGTGCCGGGAGGGGGATGCGGGAGGTGGGAGTAACGCCGAATATTCCTGCAAATGTGTTGCTTGGGACCGATTTGGGGCGGCTAGTGTCCCAGTATGTGGCCACTGAACCCCCAAGTCCGGCTCCCCAAGAATGTCATGACTCTACTGTGAATGCTAATGTTAATGTATTGAATGTGCCTCCAACAGTGGAGGAGGGAGTGAAACCTGATGGTAAGCCATGCACTGACACTACACACACAGGGCTCACAGTGAGGACAGGTGAGGAGGCTGTAGGGGAGAGCTCAGAGGTGGAGGGAGGGGCTGCTATGGGCAGTGTAGGGCCCCTAAGTGAATCCAGCCTGCTGAGTCTAGGGCCCCTGCAGGAAGAGGAACAGGCCATGGGGGAGGGGGTGTCCCGGGAGAGGAGCCACCAGGTAGGACCCCAGGTCAGGAGTTCCCCACATCCGGGATGTCAGGAAGTCAGGGAAGTCTGCCTGACCCGGCGACTTGGTCAGAGGAGGAGGGAAAGCAGGCGCTACCCGTGGTCTCAGCGGTCGTGGCCGCTGTTACCAGGAGTGGGAGCGCTGAAGCCCAAGGAGCCTCGCGGAGGTCCGACGGTTTCCCCCTCTCTGACCAAGTGGCTGCCGAGTCAGACAGTAGCCAGGAGACAGATCCCGGGGAACTGACAGAGGACAGGGCAGTTTCGTCAATTCTTGCCATATCTAGTCAGGGATTTCAGGCAGCGTTGGAAGCTGACCCTAGCCTGAAGACTCTCAAGGAACAGGCGGCACAGCCTCCCCTGGAGTCCGACCGCGAGCGAGTGGACTGGGACCAGGGACGGCTGTACCGGGTAACGGTCCAGCAGGGTTCACCGGAGGTGTGGCCCAGGGACCGACAGTTAGTGGTGCCCCATCCGTTCAGGGCGGAATTGTTGCGGATCGCACACGAGATTCCAATGGCCGGACACTTAGGGATCACTAAAACCAGGGCCAGGCTAGCTCAGCATTTCTACTGGCCTGGAATGAGGACCGAGGTGATAGCCTACTGCCGTTCATGTGACACCTGTCAGAGGGTGGGGAAGGCGGGGCCGCGCCCCAAAGCCCCACTGGTAACTCTGCCCATCATCGAAGAGCCTTTCTCGAGCGTGGCTGTGGATCTCATTGGACCTCTGTCCACTCCCAGCCGCTCCGGGAAATGCTTCATACTAACGGTAGTGGACTATGCCACCCGGTACCCGGAGGCGGTAGCTTTGTCGTCCATTCGGGCCGACAAAGTGGCCACTGCCTTACTGGAGATTTTCTCCAGAGTGGGGTTTCCCAAGGAAATGCTCACCGACCGAGGGACCCAGTTCATGTCGCAGCTGATGGAGTCTCTCTGTAAGCAGGTACAGGTGCAACATCTGGTGGCCAGCCCGTATCACCCACAGACCAATGGCTTGTGTGAGCGGTTCAATGGCACCTTAAAGCAGATGCTGAGGATGTTGGTCGACTCCCACGGGAGAGACTGGGAGCGGTATCTCCCACACCTGCTGTTTGCCTACCGGGAGGTTCCACAGGCCTCAACGGGGTTCTCCCCCTTTGAGCTCCTGTACGGGCGACGTGTACGGGGGCCCCTTGCTCTGGTGAAGGAAGCATGGGAAGGGGATTTAGCCACCCCTGGAGTGTCGGTCATTGAGTATGTCGTGCGCTTCCGGGACCGAATGATGGCCTTGACACGGCTGGTGCATGACAATATGGCCCAAGCTCAGGCTGACCAGAAGCGATGGTACGACCAGAATGCTTGTGAGCGGACCTACCAGGTGGGTCAAAAGGTGTGGGTACTGGTCCCCGTACCACAAAACAAGCTTCAGGCGGCCTGGGAGGGTCCATACCTCGTGCACGAGCAGCTCAACGCCGTCACCTACCTGGTCACCCTGGACCACGCCCGTGGAAGGAGGAAGGCCTTCCATGTGAACATGATGAAGGCCCATCATGAGCGGGAGGCTTATGCTCACCCAGTGTGCAACCTTCCAGAGGAAGGAGAGGCAGAAACCCTCCTCGATCTGCTCACCCAAGCCAAGGCGGGTGGATCCATCGAGGATGTGGGGGTTGGCCACCAGCTCTCGGAGGACCAACGTTCCCAGCTGGGGGCCACCCTACACCCCTTCCGGGAGCTGTTCAGCAGCCTGCCCGGAAGGACTGAGGCAGCAGTCCATGACGTGGACACTGGTAACCACCCCCCAATCCGGCGTTCAGCATATCGGGTCTCTCTTGAGGTGCAGCAGCAGATGCGCCAAGAGATAGACGAGATGCTGAGGCTGGGGGTGATCCAAGCGTCCAACAGCGCGTGGGCTTCGCCTGTAGTCCTCGTCCCTAAAAAGGACCGAACTACGCGGTTCTGCGTGGACTGCAGGGGGCTCAACGCTGTGTCGGTCACCGATGCGTACCCAATGCCGCGCATCGATGACCTGCTCGACCAGCTGGCCGGGGCCAAGTACCTGACCATCATGGATCTGAGCAGGGGGTATTGGCAGATTCCCCTGACCCCTAGGGCACGGGAACGCTCTGCCTTTATCACCCCATTCGGACTGTACGAGTCCACGGTGATGCCCTTCGGCATGAAGAATGCCCCTGCCACTTTTCAGCGGATGGTCAACACGCTGCTCGAGGGACTGGAAGGGTATGCGACCGCGTACCTGGATGACATTGCCATCTTCAGTCCCACCTGGGAGGATCACCTAGAGCACCTGGCGCAGGTGCTCGGGCGGATCCAGCGAGCAGGCTTGACCATTAAGCCGGAAAAATGCCAGCTGGGTATGAGTGAGGTCCACTACCTGGGACACCGGGTAGGTGGGGGAGCTCTGAAGCCAGAGCCCGGGAAGGTGGATGCCATCGCATCCTGGCCCACCCCCAGGACCAAGAAGCAGGTGATGTCCTTTTTGGGTACTGCTGGGTACTATAGGAGGTTTGTTCCGCACTATAGTGCCCTGGCCAAGCCCCTAACGGACCTCACCAAGAAAAGGCTGCCCGTCGCAGTCGACTGGACAGTCGCCTGCGAGACAGCTTTCCAGGCACTCAAGACCGCCCTTTCTAGTTCTCCTGTACTACAGGCAGCCGACTTCACGCGGCCATTCTTAGTGCAGACCGACGCCAGCGACTTCGGCCTCGGTGCTGTGCTCAGCCAGGTTGACACTACGGGCCATGAACACCCCATTTTGTACCTGAGCAGGAAGCTCCTGCCGAGGGAAGTGGCCTATTCCACGATGGAGAAGGAATGTCTGGCAATTGTGTGGGCCCTGCAGCGTCTGCAGCCATACTTGTACGGACGCCAATTCACCGTGGAAACAGACCACAACCCCCTCAGCTGGTTACACACGGTCTCTGGGACGAATGGGAGGTTGCTACGCTGGAGCCTCGCTCTCCAACAGTACCATTTCACCATTCGCCACAAAAAGGGCAGTGACCATGGTAACGCTGATGGGTTGTCCCGGCAAGGAGAGGGTGCGGTAGGGCGCACGGGGGAACACAGGAATGTGATACCCCCTAGCGCCCTCAAAAGCAGGGAGGTGTAAGGAAAAGGTTGTCGCCATTTTGTATAGGGCCTGTACCAGCCTCCATTTTGTCAGTTCACACAGCCACAGACTTTTAGCTACACATTGCCTATTAGCATATCCAGTACGACAGGTTTTGATGCCCACTAGGAATCAATAGGCCTTTACATGCTAATTAGTCTAGGCCAGTGACTGAATGAGATGTTCAGTCGTATGGTAAATAGCCCAAGCTCAGGCATTGTTTCCTGTTCCATATGAATTGCAGGCCAATTAATATGCGTGCTTCAAAGCAATGGGGATGGGCCTAGCAGGTCTAAAAAACTAGCCATGACCAGGCTGCTGGTCTCATTCCATTTCTCACACAGAAGCCAAGAAGATGGTCTAGGAAAGACCAAGGGACTATTCAGGAACTGAAGACTGTACCTGGGAATGGCAGAGCCAAGGCCTTCCCAAGACCATAATACCCGGTAATATTGATCCATAGCTTATACCTTTTAGCCTTGTACATTATTGTTGTATTTTTACTCTGACTGCCATTCCATTGTAATTACGTTGTATAGCTTTACTGTATATTTTTGTAATTATCTAGTGCGCCCTTAAGGCAAATTAAACCATAAAATTAATCTTGGGCTGATGCTTTTACTCTGATCACGAATCTTAGAATACCCAGTGGGTAGCAGGACACCTTCCCCGGCGGCCATTTGCTCTAGGTGCAGTTCTCTTACTGACCTGAGAGACAAAGGGGGGCGCCGGAGAGCTGTACCTGTGGAGTTACGTCCCATTGGTGACATGGGAGGAAAGGGATCGTCCGTCACATTTGGTAGCGGCGGTGGTATCAGAAGCTGTGATACCCGGGCTACCGTGTGGCGGCCGGCTGAGTTCCTCACAGATAGGGTTAGAGTTTGGATTAGGGTTAGGGGTGTTTTGGGGTTGGAGTTAGAATTGGGGGGTTTCCACTGTTTAGGCACATCAGGGGCTCTCCAAACGTGACATGGCGTCTGATCTCAATTCCAGACAATTCTGCGTTGAAAAAGTCAAACGGTGCTTTTTTACTTTTATGGTTCTACGTTATAAACTTCTATGAAGCACTTGGGGGTTTGAAGTTCTCACCACACATCTAGATAAGTTTCTTGGGGAGTATAGTTTCCAAAATTTGGTCACTTGTGGGGGGGATTCCACTGTTTAGGCACATCAGGGGCTCTCCAAACTCGACATGGCATCCGATCTCAATTCCAGCCAGTTTTGCATTGAAAAAGTCAAACGGCGCTCCTTCCCTTCAGAGCTCTGCCATGCGCCGAAACAGTGGTTCCCCCCACATATGGGGTATCAGCATACTCAGGACAAATTGCACAATAACTTTTGGGGTCCGATTTATTTCTCCTGTTACTTTTGGAAAAATAAAAAAAATTGGACCTGAAATAATTTTTTTGTGAAAAAAAGTTATATGTTCATTTTTTTTAAACATTCCAAAAATTCCTGTGAACCACCTGAAGGGTTAATAAACTTCTTGAATGTGGTTTTGAGCACATTGAGGGGTGCAGTTTTTAGAATGGTGTCACTTTTGGGTATCATATAGAGCCCATAAAGTGACTTTAAATGTGATGTGGTCCCCCCCAAAAAAATGGTGTTGTAAAAATGAGAAATCGCAATTTAACTTTATAACTTCCTAACAAAAAAAAATTTGGTTCCAAAATTGTGTTGATGTAAAGTAGACATGTGGGAAATGTTACTTATTAAGTATTTTGTGTGACATATCTTTGTGATTTAAGGGCATGAAAGCTCAAAGTTGAAAAATTGCGAAATTTTCACCAAATTTCCGTTTTTTTCACAAATAAACGCAAGTTATATCGAAGAAATTTTACCACTAACATGAAGTAAAATATATCACGAGAAAACAATATCAGATTTACCAGGATCCATGCAAGCGTTCCAGAGTTATTGCCTCATAAAGGGACTGTGATCAGAATTGTAAAAATTGGCCCTTAACTTGGAAACCACCTTTGGGGGTAAAGGGGTTAAAGTGTGGTCCAGCATTTAGATGACAGTAATAGTGATGCTGATGACAGCATCGTCACCACTAACTATCTTAGTAGCCATTTTGAAAACATACAGAAGGGTGCAGAGATCCTTCATCTGTGTCCGCTATGCAAATGTTTTTTGCACCACATCCGTACTGCGATGTGCCAGGCTAAGCTAAATGTCATACTGCACCAGGTCTCAGTGCTGCTGCCACAGTCGCTGCAACATGTGCAGAGTTGAATTCCACAGTGTGGTCACTTTGCATATCAATCGGTTAACTGGTAGTCCTATAGATCTCTATACCAACTTAAGTGGAATGGTGAAAGTGAACACACAACGATAGTGTTTTCTACAGCAGCCCATCCATGCTGGGACAGTGGTGTAGGAATTGCTGTACCATCAGGTTGAGGATGCGAGCCATGCAAGGCACATACGTAAGGTTGGCCCGGAGTAGGACTGCCACCAGGTTTGGACCGTTATCGCACACGACCATCCCTGGCTACAGGTTGAGTGTAGGCAGCCATTGGTCAATCTTGGCATGGGTAGCTGTCCACAACTGTTGATCTGTATGATTGCGATCTCCAAGGCATATTAATTTAAAAGCTGCCTGATTGCAGTGAGCCGTGGCTGTGCAGTACAGAGGTGGGGGGGAGTCCCTCTGCAGTGTTGTAACATCTGTTTCATTAAGGCAGGTGGAGGAAGCACTGGAGGAAGTATTAGATACAGAGGTTAGTTCTGCAAGCCCTGGGGATTCCAAGACATGGTGTCTAGTGACACCTTGCTGTCTAGTGCTTTAAGTCTTCATTCCCTGGTGTGTAGTAGTTTAGTTCTCAGACTCAAGCTGTTTAGTAGTTTAGTTCTCCAACCCCTGTTGTCTATTAGTTTAGTTATCCATCGTACGTTGTGTAGTGGCTTAGTTCTACACAGGGCCGGGCTGGGACTAAAATTCAGCTCTGGCATGTGAAGGTGCACAGGCCCACTTGTCATATGGTGAGTTTGTAAAATGTTTGTGCACTTGTATGTTACAAGAAGTGAGGTGCATGTAATACAACTATATAACATATAGTCACAGTTGTGCTCAGTATTACAGCTCAGTCCTATTTATTGCTCTTGATTTGAACCCAGGACCCCAGCTCTGCAAGGCTGCAGTGCTAACCACTGAGCTTCTAAAAATCTCTACAAAGGCCAAGATCTATATTACTGCCATATGGTGACTGTATAGTGGTAGATACCAGTCCTGAAGAACATGTAAGAGATTACAGCAGTTACAGATAATGACTTACCGCTGACGTTCTTTCTGATGGAATCATTCACTTTTCACGTCTTTTTGGCCCAGACCAACATGACAATTCTCCAGCCAGGACTCGTCTGCAGAGATAACAACAAAGACACATCTGACTTCTCACATTTTCAGCACCATCCCCAATAGGACTATTCCCAACCTGCACAAACTCCTCATCCTGCTGATACCCCAATGCTGAGCCGCTGCTGCCGTACGTGTCCCTATGGCCGGAGTCACACTACCGTAGAATACGGACAAGTGCTATGCGAGAAAAAATCGCATAGCACTAGGAGCAATGTTAATCTGTGGGGCAGCTCTCATCATCCGTTCTTTTCTCGTCCATATTATACTTGTGAGTGAAATTGCAGCATGCTGCGATTGTCCGCGTATCTCGGCCAAGTCTCGCCAATGCAAGTCTATGGGTGCGAGAAAAAATCGCACACCACACGGACCATGCATGTGACTTGCGAGAAATACGCAGGCATTGACCCGGTGACAGGAAATTGCCTCAGACATTATTCAGGAAACTTTGGCATGCTAATTAGCCTGGAAAGTTCTAGAACAAGCCACTATCACGCCTCCACAGAGTCCAGCAAGATGGCAAGGCAAATTAATGTCGAGCTTCTGATCGTTCTGGTGTAGGACAGGCCAGAAATTTGGATCTATATGATGCCCATTATGCCAACCCTGCTCGCAAGGACGCCTCATGGATGTGGATCTGCCAGCAAATCTTTCCTACCTACGAAGAAAGTACACCTGAGGTGCAGCATGAAATGAGTAAGTACTACCCTAAATATAAAAAAAACTTTAATTGTTTAAAATGAAGCAACAAATGACCCAAATCATATGGGATGTTAAACTTGCTAGCCTGGCTTTTTGCCAGTTTACACTTGTCAAGTAGCATGCCACATTAGGCTGTAACATACATTTGCCTATACTTACACTGTGATCGTAATGTAAAACATTTGTTTGGTTACTTTGCAGTGTCTGATGTCATGAGATGGTGGCGGAGCTGCCATGACCAGTTCCGCAGAGAGCGTCAGAGGGTCCAAAAAGCAAAAATATATATACTATGATCGCTTAAATTTTCTTGCTCCAGTTCCGGATCTCCGTCCGTAAGTGCATGATTCACCACACCACACATTTGCCACGTGGCCTTACGGTATGAAATATTTATGTTTTTTTTCTTTTTCTGAAAAACAGAACAGAATCAAACATAACTGAGCGTGAGACTGCCTCGGACTCAGAGGTCCACATCAACACAGTTGGTGAAGTGGAAGAAGAGGCTGGACCATCTTCCCAACCCTCAACAAGTCACCAACCACCACCATCAGCACGCCCTTCTGCTGCAGGACAGGAGCCAACTCAAGAAGAGGATGACCGTGGGCAGAGTAGCAGACCAACACTCCCCATTGATACCTCACCACAGCCTGCAGTAGTCTCACTCCGTGGCCGCCGCAGGAGGGAGCTTGCCACCACTGGGACAAAACGGCAAGTGGATATGTAAGGGGGTGACATAGGATTACTGCCTTGCTTTGCTCCCCAATGTTTCTTAATGTATAAATGTTTTACATGTGTTGATTACTATTATATCGTTGTTAATATTTGGTGGTATTGCAACATGTAAGATATGTATTTCCACGCATAGTTAATGGTACTGCCACACTTTTTCCTGTGTTACCATTTTATGTACGTTGTAATATACGTGTGCTGTTCTTGTAATATAAAAACTGTATTTTATGCCTAGTAGATAGGGACAGTTCTTAGTACACCTGCCTGACACTAGGGGGGTACTTTAATGTTTATAGTTTTGGGTAAGTGTAGTTTCGTTTGGGGCCACTAGATGGGGTATACTAGTGACCCGTATTACTGTAGATCTTAGTCAGACAATAAGAGCTTAACATAGGAGGGGCTGCCGGGTGTTAAGCTGCTAGGTTTAGGGAAGTTTAGTCAGACTGGGCCGGGGTGCCCTTAGTGTCCACACGGGCCCAGGACGTCTTGATAGCCCCGCAAAGTTCAGCAAGTGTTAGTCCCAGGTATCCACAGTTAAGGAACGTAAAAACAGTGGGACAGAAGAATGCAGAAGTTGTGGCACTTGTTGGTCTGGGTGGACGCCCGGAGGTCTGCAGTTGAACGGACCGAGGAACGCTCAGATGCAGTGAGTGAGGAAGAAAGGAACACTAAAGTTTCACAGGGAACAGTATGGACGGGTCGGATGGTTTCTCAGAGGCAGCCTAGTCTAGTGACTGATGATCTGGGGCGAAGCAGGCAGAGGGAATAGTCACGGTGGCGAGGAAGCCGGGAGGAATCTGAGAGGCAGTCTAAGATGGTCCGATGTGGGCGCATACTGTAGGGAAAGTTGAAGGAAGATGGAAGAATCTGTAACCAGAAATGTAACCACTGTGGATATGCTGTGCAAAGTTTGTAGTAAAGAAACCATTCTTGTTGTAATAGACTGTGTCTCATTTGATGGGGGTCGCCATGGGAAGGAATCTTCGTTGACTGAGAATTGCCCAGAGGGACCTGAACCTAGAGATACAGGAATGCACAGCAATGGACTTTGTGTTTCTGTAGGGGATGGTCCAGACACCGATATCCTAGTGTCCGTGGCCATGACTACCGTCCAGTCCGTCCCTTGCATCTATGCAAGGATTGATTATTTTTTACTAAAGTATCCATCAAAACACTACTCCAAAGGGCCAATATTGACAATATTGTCTTTTCGGATCATGAGCTTATTAGTGTCTCCATTCCTCTAACTGTTTTTAGAGACAAGCAATGCCAATGGTGCTTGAACTAGTCCCTTCTCAATGATCCCATCGTGATGTCAAACGTATAGAAGTCTCTTGAAACATGCTTTGCTATTAAGTCTATTGAGGAAACAGACCCTTGCTTTGTGTGGGAGGCACACAAGTGCGTGATCATGGGGGGTTCTTGAACAAGGGGTTCGTATAAAACGTGAATACGCTCCGGAAATTACTTGTCTGCTGAGGAAGATTGGTGACTTGGAGAGATCGCATAAACGTTCCCGATGATATAAGGAAATCCCTTAATAGTTAAATATGAATTGCTCCATTCTTTACTCCTACATAATGCCAAAGCTGATTGTTTAGTCTTTCTAAAGGCCATTGCCATTACTATGTACATGGCAATAAAAGTGGCAAGTCATTAGCTATGGCCCTAAGACTACAGAAAGCTAACACTTATGTCCCATCTATTATGGAAGAGTGGCAACAATGCAAGCACCTTCCACCTGGCATTTTCGATTCATACAGTACACACTGGTCGTCTACACAAAACCGACTGCCAGTGTAAAGATAAATGGGGTCTTATCATAGGGGTTTGCTATAAGCAATGGCAAAAGTCAATGGTGCCAGCTATCTGATTTAATTTTCACACTTACATTGTAGCCCTTCCTTAAGGTACTGCCACACTAAACAATCCCGCTAGCGATCACGATAACGACGCATACTAATGCGATCGCTAGCGGGATTGTTTCTATATCGCTAAATGCGGCCACATTTAGCGATATAGTTAACGACGCTATCGCCGTTAGCGATCTTCTTAACGACTTTAGCGGTACAAAAGTACCGCTAAATCGCTAAGAAAAGGTGCCACACAGCGATTAGATACTTACCCAGCGGGAGCGCCGACGAGAAAATAGGGTCCGGAACGATTCCAGCGACGAGCGAGATCACAGCAGGAAGCTCGTCGCTGGAAGCTGCCGCACTGAACAACATCGCTAACAGGATCGCTAAATAGTGACGTTTTTTAGCGATCCCGTTAGCGATATTGTTTAGTGTGGCATACCCTTTAGGAAGATTTTGTCTAATACTAACATTACGGGCTTTTGTATGCGCAGTCCTCCATACAAGATTGCAGCCTATACAGTTGATATGTTTTGTTTCATTAATAACCCAGTTATTTCACTCCCAAAATTGATGGCAGAATTCCGTATATAAAATGGGCTATCTAATTTTAAAATTAAACTCTCCAAATCGAAGGCCCTGAACATCAACACCTCCCCCTCTATTTTAGCACCTTTGAAAGCCGCCTTTAGCTTGAAGTGGGCTAATTTAGTCTTAAAATTCTTACGGAAACTGTTATTGAGACACAACCATTGACATACTCTTAATTTCCCTAAACTTCTCCAATCGGTACAGGAAAACTGCTCAAGATGAACAAGGAATGCTTTTACATGCTTAAGTAGAAGCTCAATTTTTCAAATGAACATCTTCCCTTGGACCTTGTATGTCATTAAAACCCTTCTGATTGAGGTACCCTTGTACTTCTTTAGGAATCTTTCTCCGAATCAAACCAAGTTTATATGGTCTGATAAACTCCCCAGTATCAGTAGAACCATATTGTATCATTCTAAGTTCTTAGGGGGTACACCTTGTCCGATTTCAGATTTTATTATATAGCCCTGTAATTGCTACTCCTTAGTTGGACTGGTCTTTGGTTAAATAACTTAAAACACATTCCACAATTGGGGCTACTCTTTCCTGTTATATTAATGCCATGGTCCGTTCTCAAATCATACCGCGATCCTCCTCTATGTATCCAAATTTTAGTAATCCACTTTTTCTCAATGGTTAAAGGATGAAGTTTTTTGTACCTGGCTAAATAGCGGTTGTTTTAGAGTGTCTCATTTTGGAGTGAGACATATTTGGCCTTTAAAAGAACAACTTTTCGTCCTCCCTAATCACTCTGTATTGGGAATTGGGAATCTGGAGAGTCAGTCAGCTTTCCCACTTTTTTCAATCCCTCCCTCCCCTTTTATAATAATGACAAGAGTACTTTTGAAGTTGCATGCTTGGGTACAGAACCTTTGAGGCACAATTTATCTTTCTCATACTCCTTGCTAATTGAAACTTCACACCCACCTACCACCTATTTTCAAACCCAATGGGAGGGCAATTTGGATCCCTTCTGTTAAAGAAACAGTAGAGGCGTATCTTCAACTTAACGCATAATTCACTCGCTTTCATGAGGCTGGCTATAAATTGCTATCTGAGTAGTATAGGGCTCCAACTCAACTACATTCTATCTTCCCAGAAGCCAGTCTCATATGTTGGAGATGTGGGGAGGATTGTGACGATCTGTTACATATGTTTTGGTCCTGTCGGCTTCTCCCCCCAGTTTTTGGGAAAAAGTGATAAGTAAAATCAATGATCCCATTTCTGTCCTAAATCCAGCTCTCGTCCTGCTCCTTCATTATGACATCTCCTTAAAATATAAAGGCATCTGATATTAAGACATTTAATTGTGACTGCATGAGCATGCATCTTTCTGCTCTGGAAAAAAGATACCACTCCAACAATCTCCCTCTGCTAAGAACATGATGAAGCAAGATTGCCTGTCAGTGCAGCGCTGACAGTTTGCATAGCATAAGTATGGTCCTGCATCCGTATGCTATAGAAGCCTGCAAAAAATGCAAGTCTCATAGTGAGACAAAGTAAAAAAGTTAAAAGAAGGGAAAAAATTGTGTATATATATACAGTGGCTTCGGAAAGTATTCCTCCTTTAAAATTTTCACTCTTTGTTTCATTGCAGACATTTGGCAAATGCAAAAAAGTTCATCTTTTTTCTCATTAATGTACACTCTGCACCTCATCTTGACTGAAAAAAAGCAGAAATGTAGAAATGTTTGCAATAGATACAAGGGTGGATGAGATATATAGATGGTGTTTGGTTTATATGGGAGGGGTACATACAGGGTCGGCTCCAGGTTTTTATGGGCTCCGGGCGAAAGAGTCTCAGTGGGCCCCTTTAACACAGACCACGATTCATGATGCACAGATACTGCAGAGAAATATAGGTATAGTACAGTGCAAAAGATTTCACTTCTTACATTACATGAGTGATACTGTATCTATGGTAAATTCTACAATAGCTCAGAAACCGCTGAATTCTCACAGCGCCGACGGCGAGTGGGCCCCCGCCTGCTGAGGGCCCCGGCACTTGCCTGGGTACGCCGGGTGCTGACGCCGGCCCTGGGAAAATAGACAGCCTTCATACTTTGATGAGGAAACTCAATAGCAATAATCTTAACATCACTGTGACATACCATTTTGGGAGAAAATTTGAATTTTTTGACGTTCAAATAAGTATATCAAGGACAGGTACTATTGAGACAAATTTATACCTAAAACCAACCGCCACTAACTCTCTCTGACATGCCACGTCATCTCACCCCCAGCAACCATCAAAGGTATACCCACTGGTCAATTTTTGAGACTAAAACGAATATGCTCCGAACAGTCAGATTTGGAAAATCAGGCAGCAGACCTTACGCAAAGATTCCTTAACCATGGATATAGCAAATGTAGCAACAAAAAAGGCTATAGAAGGGTTAAAGGAACATCTAGGGAACAATTATTGTACCCAGCCCCAAAAACTAACAACAAGAAGGAGGATCAGGTAAGATTCATCTCTATCTTCAATAACCAATGGGAAGATACAAAAGGACTCTTTCAAAAACATTGTAGAATACCCCTAACAGACCCTACTTTGAGAAAAATTATTCCCCCATTCCCCTCTCTAGTAGCAAGAAGGAGTAGGAATTCGAGAGATTTATTAGTGCGCAGTCACTATAATCCGAACCCTGAGTCCTTCAATAAAAATTTACAAAAAGGGTTTTTCCCATGTGGTCTTTGCAAAGCCTGCACAAAGATGAAGAAATCCTACCATTTCAAGAATTTTGATGGCTCTAAAAAGTTTGATATAAGGAAACATCTAACATGTGCATCATAAGGTGTGGTTTACCATGCTACATGCCCTACCAACTAATCTATATAGGACTAACTACCCCTGAATTTAAAGTCCGGGTATGTGAGCATATTTGAGATATCGAAAAATCCAAGACGATTGATGATTTCTCACTTTTGAAAACCCTTCCTCGACACTTTAAAACTCATCATAACTCCAACCCTAACGGCCTGAATTTCAAAGCCATTGACCAAATTGACCTAGGGATTAGAGGAGGTGATTTGGGCAAATCCCTGTTACGTTTAGAGAGCAAGTGCATGTACCGTCTCAATACTATTACTCCACATGGTCTCAATGAAAGTTTTGGATTTAACTCTTTCTTGTAATTCTATAATTTTGTTGGCTTTTTATTTCCTGAGCAGGTTTTTAATAGGTGTTTTTAACTTTATTATTTTTTATTTCCCCCCTTCTTTCAGTATTTTAACTTCACATCCCTTAGTTCCTCTTTTTTAGTGTTAGGGTCTGCGGAACGCACCAAATATTAGATGTAGAGAGGTGCGTTCGCAGCCAGGGGTCCACCGTGCAGGCGGAGCCTGCTGCTAGTAAGATGGCGCAAGAAGCGAACTCTGTTATCCCGCAGAGTCGCCAAAATAAACGCCGTAACGCGCTGTGGCAATATGTGCAAACTCTGTTAGTCCACAGAGCCGCTAGAAGGAGTGCCGCAGCGCTATATGGCGATGTGTGCGAACTCAGTTAACACCACTGAGTCGCAAAGTAAACACGCTAGGGTGCTGTCTAGCGTTGAAAACGAACCCTGTTGCGTCACAGAGCCGCTGAGACAAACTTCTGTGTCCTGTTAGGCACCCAGGTACACAGTTGACTGCTAAGCGAACATAGAAAGTGATCATGCGTTAATGTCCTCACGGGAGTCACTCGCAATCTATGGCGTCTGAACAGCAGGCCCTGAATACGGCAATCAAACTCCTCACCGGTTATGCCGGTAATCTAAGGCATCTAAGACACCAACCCTGACCAGCTATCATACCAAGCTCCTCACCGATTAGGTCGGTATTGTAATGGTGTATTTCAGCCGCCCTAACCACACACGCATGACCATACTGGGGCAATGCATATAACGGTTGATACTAGCACACGGCCGTGCGGTAAGGACAGCCTTTTATAGCAGCCATGAGAAAAAGACCTTCCAGGAAGGACCAATGGGAAGCTGCTTCAGAACATCAACAGCTACAGGACCTTCCTGAAGGACCAATAGGAGTGGCAGCTGTATCTGAGCATGTGACCACTGATCTCCAATGGGAGATCTTGCCCTGGGCATACTCAGATGAAGCAACAAAGGACTTAGTCCCAAATCTGCCTACTCCAACATTGGTTGCAGCAGCAAGTCTCTGCACAGTACTGGGCCGGGCAAGAGGCTGGGACCGACGTCTCTGCTGAGCAGGAACCACTGCGGCCGGAGACGGATGGGGGACCGCAGCGGGAACAGCTCGAGATTCCCCTTGTGCATGAGTGGGAACTCGAACCCTAACATTACCCCCCTCCTAGGGCCCCCCCTTCTTTGGGCCTCGCTGCACTCAAAGGCAGCGATGAGCTGCTGAGCATGAACATGCTCGGCAGGCTCCCAGGACCTATCCTCAGGCCCATAACCCCTCCAATCCACCAAATAAAATTTTTTGCCTCGTACCACCTTGCACCCAACAATGGCGTTCACCTCATGATCGTAGATAGATGAACCCGACGTCCCGGCAGATGACTTGGAAAACCGGGAAATGGCCACGAGTTTCAAGAGGGACATGTGAAAGGTGTCGGTGATACCAAGGCGAGGGGAAGGGCTAGGCGGTAAACCACCGGTTCACCTGCTCAAGAACTTTAAAGGGACCCAAAAAGCGAGGTGCCAACTTGGTGGACTCTACACGTAGCCTGATGTTTCGGGCAGAGAGCCACACTAGGTCACCCGGAGCAAATGTAGGAGTGGGGCGCCGATGGGCATCGGCCGAAGACCTCATCCTCTCTTTGGAGGCCTGAATGGCATCCTGGGTGCGGTCCCAAATGTCCCGTGCCTCCACAGCCCAGTCTGCCACCCTGGAATCGGCAGAAGACACGGGCATGGGCACTGGTACCCGTGGATGCTGACCGTAGTTCAGGAGGAATGGGGTCTGTCCGGTGGAGTCAGCCACAGCATTATTTAGAGCGAACTCAGCCCATGGTAGCAAGGATGCCCAGACATCCTGCCTGGCAGAGACAAAATGTCGCAAGTATGTGACCAAGGTCTGGTTGGCCCTCTCTACCAACACATTCATCTCGTGATGGTATGCAGAGGAGAGATTCAACTCAATGCTGAGTAAACGACACAGCTCTCTCCAGAACAGAGACGCAAACTGGGGACCTCGATCACTGACAATTTTGTCTGGCATACCGTGTAGGCGGAAAATATGCCTAATGAATAATGCTGCCAAGGCCCGTGCAGATGGTAACCGTGGTAACGGCACCAAGTGCACCATTTTAGAGAAGTGGTCGGTTATCACCCAGATGATGGTGCAGCCCCGAGACTTGGGTAAGCCCACCACAAAATCCATCCCGACCATCTCCCAGAGCCTGTCTGCTACAGGCAAAGGGAAAAGTAGCCCTGCCGGCCGTTGTCGAGGGGATTTATTCTTGGCGCAGGAGACGCATGGGCCATCTGCGGCCACCAGTATGTCCTCGCCAGCAACTCAGAAGTCCTTTTTGTCCCAAAATGTCCACCCACCCTGGATGAATGTGCCCAAGAGAGTACTTCCGGTCGCAAATTGGTGGGCACAAAGTCTTGCCCGGAGGCACAGACTCAAGCGAAACTGGAGCCACCATTCTTAGGCTCTCTGTGGGGACAATAAGCCGAGGCTCCTCCTCCACCTCCTCAGAGGACACCACGGAGCGAGATAGAGCGTCGGCGTGAATGTTCTTCTCACCGGAGAGGAAATGGAGGGTGAAATGGAACTGGGAGAAGAACAAGGACCATCTGGCCTGACGGGAATTTAGCCGCTGGGTTGTCTGCAAATACACCAAGTTCTTGTGGTCCGTGAATACTTGGAAGGGGAAGTGAGCCCCCTCCAGAAGATGTCTCCTCTCGGAGAAGGCCAACGTCATAGCCAGTAACTCCCTGTCCTCGATGGAATAATTCCTCTCTGCTGGTGTAAAGGTCTTGGAAAAGAAGAAGCAGGGATGCTTCTGACCCTGGGCATCCTTTTGATAAAGGACTGCTCCAGCACCAACAGAAGAGGCATCCACCTCTAAAATAAATGGTTTATCGACATCGGGGCGATGTAAGATGGGAGCACTGGCGAAATGCGACTTGATGGAGGAGAACGCTTTGGTGACCTCCTCTGACCACAACTTGGGATTAGCTCCCTTCTTGGTGAGGGCTACCAAGGGAGCTACCAAAGTAGAGAAGTGGGGAATGAATTGGCGATAGTAGTTAATGAACCCCATAAAGCGCTGCACAGCTTTAAGGGAGTGGGGTTCTTACCAATCCATTACAGCCTGTAGTTTGGCAGGATCCATAGCCAATCCCTGGGCGGAGATGATATAGCCCAGGAAAGGTAGAGACTCCTGCTCAAACATGCACTTCTCCAACTTCGCATATAGGGAATTTGCTCGCAAGAGGTCGAAGACCTTGCAGACATCTCTCCGGTGGGAGGCCATATCTGGAGAAAAGATGAGAATGTCATCCAGATAGACTACCACCGCGGTGGTCAACATATCCCGGAAGATGTCGTTCACAAAGTCTTGGAAGACAGCTGGGGCATTACAGAGCCCAAAGGGCATTACCAGATATTCGTAATGCCCATCCCTGGTGTTAAATGCCGTCTTCCATTCGTCCCCCTCACCGATGCGAATCAGGTTATACGCACCCCGCAGGTTTAGCTTAGTAAATACCCTTGCTCCCGAAGCCTGTCAAAGAGCTCAGAGATTATCGGCAAAGGATACTTATTTTTCATGGTGATAGCGTTGAGACCCTTATAATCAATGCACGGAAGTAATTCTCCGTTCTTCTTCTGCACAAAGAAGAACCTCGCTCCCGCTGGTGACACCGACTTCCTAATGAATCCCCTTGCCAAGTTCTCCTGAATATATTGGGACATGGCCTCTGTCTCAGGAAGAGAGAGGGGATAAACCCTTCCTCCAGGAGGCTCAGCTCTAGGCAAGAGGTCGATAGGACAGTCATAGGGGCGATGAGGCAGAAGAGTCTCCGCAGCCTTCTTCGAGAAAACGTCGGCATAGGACCAATAGACCTTGAAAAGAGGAGAGAGGTCTATGGATATCTCAGTGGTGGTGACCTGCACGCTCTCCCTAATGCATCTGCCTTTACATAAATTACCCCAACCCAGAATTCTCCCTGAAGACCACTCAATATGGGGAGAGTGGTGGCAGAGCCAGGGTAATCCCAACAAAACCTCATCTATACCCTCAGGGAGGATAAAAAATGATATATTCTCCTGATGGGAAGGAGACATAGACAAGGTGAGTGGAACAGACTGATGGGTGATTTGTGTGGGCAGAATTGCTCCGTTCAACACCCGTACCGACACTGGTTCAGCCAGCAACACCAAAGGCATGGTGTGGCGAGAAGCAAAGGAGTACGCCATAAAATTCCCCTCTGCCCCAGAATCCACACACAGCTTGATGGGTAGGATGGTAGAACCATGGGTAATTATCCCCTTGAGGAGCACTTTAGGGGCAAAACTCATGGCGTCCAGTGACCCTGTTCCTACGGTTACTGGGCGCGACCGTTTATTCAGCCGCTGTGGACATTGGTTGGGAAAATGTCCCTGCTGCTGGCAAATATAACAAATCAGGGATGGACGAGTGACCCGAGATTTAGATTCCGCAGGAGCAACCTCCTGAAGGTCGGGCGCCTCAACGGGTGACTCCAGAGGGGTGGCGAAGGTAGGAGCCAACCGAACCCTCTTCCTACACTGGGCACGTTCCAGCCTCCGCTCGTGGAAACGGAGGTCAACGCTGGTGGAAATAGCGATAAGCTTCTCCCGTGTGGCAGGAATCTCCCTGGTAGCCAAGGCATCTTTCACATGACCCGCCAGTCCTCTCCAGAACACGGGAATGAGGACTTTATCTGGCCACTCTAATTCCAAGGCCAGAGTCCGAAATTGGACAGCAAAATGGCTGACCAAAGCCGAACCCTGGGTACTTGCCAGCAGTTGGAGCGCCGTATCGTGGGTGACCTGAGGTCCTAGAAAAACCTTTTACAGAGCCTCCAGAAAACGAGAAGCGCTCTGCACCACACAGTCGTCGTGCTCCCACAGCGGCGTTACCCACTCCAACGCTCTGCCCGACAGAAGAGCTATCACAAAGCCCACTTGTGCCCGATCCGTGGGGAAACGTGCAGCCAGAAGCTCGAGGTGTATGGAGCACTGACTCACAAATCCCCGACATTGCTTGCTGTCACCAGCAAACTTGTCTGGAAGCGGGAGGTGGGACAATGTAGGGACAGAGGTGGCAGAGGACAAACTGACTGCAGCTACGATAGCAGCTTGAACAGCGACTGCGGTAACATTCACAGCTGAGGTTGTGCGCTCAAGAGCTGCCAACCTACCCTCCAGCTGCTGGATGTACAGCTGTAAATGCCGTTCATTTTACTAGCCAGACCCTGGCGCTAGTATTATGTTAGGGTCTGTGGAACGCACCAAATATAAAATGTAGAGAGGTGCGTTCGCAGCCCGGGGTCCACCGCTAGAAGGAGTGCCGCAGCGCTATATGGCGATGTGTGCGAACTCAGTTAACACCACTGAGTCGCAAAGTAAACACGCTAGGGCGCTGTCTAGCGTTGAAAGTGAACCCTGTTGCATCACAGAGCCGCTGAGACAAACTTCTGTGTCCTGTTAGGCACCCAGGTACACAGTTGACTGCTAAGCGAATATAGAAAGTGATCATGCGTTAATGTCCTCGCGGGAGTCACACGCAATCTATGGCGTCTGAACGCCAGGCCCTGAATACAGCAATCAAACTCCTCACCGGTTATGCCGGTAATCTAAGGCATCTAAGACACCGACCCTGACCAGCTATCATACCAAGCTCCTCACCGATTAGGTCGGTATTGTAATGGCGTATTTCAGCCGCCCTAACCACACACACGCATGACCATACTGGCACAAAGCATATAACGGTTGATACTAGCGCACGGCCGTGCAGTAAGGACAGCCTTTTATATCAGCCATGAGAAAAAGACCTTCCAGGAAGGACCAATGGGAAGCTGATTCAGAACATCAACAGCTACAGGACCTTCCTGAAGGACCAATAGGAGTGGCAGCTGTATCTGAGCATGTGACCCCTGATCTCCAATGGGAGATCTTGCCCTGGGCATGCTCAGATGAAGCAACAAAGGACTTAGTCCCAAATCTGCCTGCTCCAACACTGGTTGCAACAGCAAGTCTCTGCACAGTACTGGGCCGGGCAAGACACTGAGACCGACATCTCTGCTGAGCAGGAACCACTGCGGCCGGAGACGGATGGGGGACCGCAGCGGGAACAGCTTGAGATTCCCCTTGTGCATGAGTGGGAACTCGAACCCTAACATTTAGTTTTATATTTCTACACTCACATTATCATCATTTATTTTTATTCAAAGTATCTTACCTCTATGTTGTATTGGTGGTTTCCTCCTTGCTGACGTTTCTTGCTCGCAGTTTTCGCTGTGCTTGAGTTGAGTTCTTTACGGAAGTTCACGAAAGTTGCCTACAGATTGGACTGAATTTTTCTGAAGGAGAACATCCATGAAGAAAAGAAACATTTCGGTTACATTTGAATTTCCAATATGTGGACTTTCCTATTTTTTTTAGCACTTACTGTTTTCCATGAGTTTATTATATATTCTGTTTAGTAGTTTAGTTCTCCAACCCCTGTTGTCTATTAATTTAGTTATCCATCTTATGGTGCGTAATAGTTTATTTCTCCATCCTCAAGCGACTTGCAAGCCTTGGGGATTTCAGGACTTGTGTAGCAGCCTCTTCCAGGACTGCCCCTACAGCCACCAGTAACCCAGTGGCCAGTCATTGAAACATAACTACCCTGTCCATGCTTGCTCATCCAGATGTCAGTGTCGAAATGCACCCTGGCAGACATTGAATTTTTCTGGCAACGGGTGATGTTGTCTGCGACTTGCTGCTGTAGGTCAGGCACATCTTTCTTAGAGAAGTAATAGTGACTGGGTAACTCGTACTGGGGATTGCGACAACCATCAGCTTTCAGAAATCGTCTGTATCCACAAGCCGGAAAAGCTGCATTTCTGTGGCCAATAGATTGGAGTGGCAATGCAATAATCACTGAGATCACAGGCAGAGAGTCATGCAGAAACAAGCACTGTGATCTTTGTAGCAAGGAGCTCTCAGCTGGCCCCTATTGTCCAGACAATGACACGATTGGGCAACGATCATCTGAGCTGTTCACAATAATTAGTTCTCGGAAAACTAATAGTGAGCGTACGGCTTATTCACCTCCGGATTAGAACGCATGGAATATGTGTATATACAGCCATAGGATCAATTCTAATTCCACGATAACCCTACCTTGCTGCCGCCATCAATCCTGTTTTTAACCAAATAAACAAAATCAGGCTGATTGGACACCATTCTTATTTTGAGGTTCCCGTCATCAGGGTCTTCCATCCTCTCTCACTCACAGTAGCAGTCATATACCTTCCCCCAGGCTCACCCACCCACTTTCCTGACCACTTTTATGCGTTGCTGCCACACTTCATGTCCTCAGAATTGCCAACCCTCATCCAGTGAAACTTCAACAGCCCTACCTACCCAACTGCATCCCACATTCTATCTCTAGCCACTTCTTGTGGCCTCTCACAACTTTCAACCTCTGAGACACACAAAGATGGTAACACCCCTGATCTTGTCTTTGTCAAGCTCAGTTCAATCTCCTACCTAGATAACTCACCTCTTACTCTTTGTTCCCCCATGAAATTAGGAGTATAATCACAACTTTTTTAGTTTTTTTAGGCGCTCCTTAAAAACACATTTGTTTAGGGTGGCCTATAACGTTACCTAATCAAAGTCTTGTTAATACATATCGCCTATTCTCTACTTCTCTGAACATAAATCACCATCAAACTCAACCATACCCAAATGCCTCATGCAGCCTTTCCTCAAAATGGTTGTACCATCATTGTATATAAGCACCTGTACTTTGAGTCACCCCACCTCATTGTAGATTGTAAGCTCTGAAGAACAGTGTTTGATTATCTTAAATGTTTTAACTTTTGACTGTTTTATATGATCTGCTGGCTTGTAAAGCTATGTGCAATATGTTTGCAATATATAAATAAAGGTTATTATTAGTAGTAGATTGAAGTTAGAGAAGTTCAAGCTGTTAGCTTTGCCATGCGTAGGAGGAAACAATCTTTTATGTGAGCACAACTGCACAAACGAGGGCTTGCTGCTGTGATGACATAGGGTGGAGTAGGATGAACACGACAAGCTGCTGGACTATGAGAGAGGTGCAGGCAGAGATGTGATGGTGGATTGAGAAAGATGGGGTGTGTTTGGTATGTAAGATCAGTCAAAACAAGCAGGCATGTCCATTTCCATATCAGCTGACAGGCTCTCAGTCACCCCAACTGTAGGGGTAAACAAGTGGAGGTTCAGCAGCCGGAGACCTGTGTGACAACACTTGCCAAGGTGAGGGAGGAGGAAGAATCAGAAGATGCGGTTGATGGGTGGATGGTGGTTGAAGAGACCCGCTAGTCTGCATTTTAGCACACTGACATTCCCAGGTTAACGCATGTTGATCGTGCATGTGCCAGTTCATGCGTGTAGTACTCAAATAATTTAATTTTTTTAACGCTATTTTGTAATTTTTAAAAAAGTTGACAGGTAACGTGATTTTTTAGATTTTTGCCTGTCTGAAAAAAAGACCCAAGCTAGGCAACTGCAGAACTGCAGTTGGGGCTTAGGAAGCATTGCTTATTGTGGTTGCATAACTCTGTGTCTACGTAACCTCCTCGTCTTGCATCTCCTCCGCCACTGCTGAGCTACTCAGCTGCAAGCCTCTGGATTTACACCAAGTGTGAACTACTACCTCATCATCATCCTCTATATTCTTCCACTCCTCGCCTTGAGAGTCACCCTCCTCCTCTTCCTACCCTGATAGCCCATTACAGTCTGCAGGAGCCTCAAGTATCTGATTCTCATCATGAATTTATCACCTCCACCCAACGGGGTTAATGCCTGTTGACGAGGGTTTGGATTTGGCTCGGACACAACTTCGTCCGGCCCTGAATAAAACTGAGAAAAAATTTAAAGGACCCGCCCATATAAACCTAAGGTCTTCCCAGTCTACAACTGGGCAACACCTTCTAATTAAGGCTTCTTTTCCAATATAGAGGTGCCAGAGCTATGTTGTTAGTTTGCCTTGCATGCTTGCTAGGTGTCAAGTTTCCCAGGTCTGCCCGTCTGCTTGTCTACCCTGTACCGTCTGATCGTACCTCTCTGTGCCTGTCTGCTCATACCTGTCTGTGCTCTTTTATGTCAATCAGCCGGTCCATATCGCACCTGCCATTGCCCATTTGTCTAACACCCGGTCCAACCTGCACCTGTCGGTGCTTTTCTATTTCTCAACCAGTCCCATCTGCACCCATGTTCCAGTGTCCCTACAGTGCCTGCCTGCATTCTTCATCCCTCCTTCAGGCCGTAGCAGCCTACCCATTGTAGGGGGTCCGCTGCCTCCCTCTCTAGGTCAGCACTGGAGTAGCACCTGGTGCCACCTCCTTGTCCCTCCTTGGGTTGCAGTTTTCACCTGCTGACACTTATCTGAGTTGGGATATGGTAGGCCACCTTGTTACACCCCTTCAGGCTTTCTGAGGGATAAGGGTGGTTCCACCACCTTGTCTGTTACAGTCTACATCTGCTGTGTTGGCTGTAGTGGAAGCAGTATCGGTCCCCGCTATACTAGTTCTACTCTATTGCAATTAATGCCACTTTGTTGGTGTCTGCCACTAATTTTTGTAATTCTGGCTGATTCTGCTGATGCCTGCGTAGCAATATTTGTACTGTGAGTGAATTGAGGCCAATTTCCTGGTGTCTCCCCCTAATTTGATGTGTTTTGGCAGCATTTGGGGCCCTTTGAAGCTATTATGCATGCGTTTGTTTTTGCCTCTCATTGACTAGAATGACATTCAGCTAGGTTCGGCGAATATACGACGAATAAATCGTCGAATATTGCAAATTCGGCAACCTTAGTCAGAACTGAACATTGAAATATTCGCTCATCTTTACTCACCACATCTACATACATTCCTTGAGGGGTCTAGTTTCACTATAAGGTTACTTGTGGGGGGTTTCCACTGTCTAGGCACTTAAGGGGCTCTCCAAACATGACAAGGCGTCCACTCTTGATTCGAGTCATTTTTGAGAAATTGCTCAACTTTTAATCCTTCTAACTTCCTAAAAAAAAAAAGATACTTAAAAATTTGTGCTTACATAAATTAGACGTGGTAAATGCTATTAACATAGTGGGTTACATAAATCTCTGGTTTAAGGGCATGAGATTTAAAAGTTTGAAAATTGTGAAATTTTCAAAATTTTAGCAAAAGTCACATTATTTTCACAAATAAACCCAAGTTATATCAAACAAATTTTATAACTATCATGAAGTACAATATGCTGCAAAAAAGTAATCTCAGAATGACTGGAATCCGTTGAACGCTCCAGAATTATTACCACATAAAGTGACACTGGTCAGATTTAAAAAATTAACCTACAGAGTGGCTCGGTCCTTAAGGGGTTTATCACCTTGTGATTAATATTGCTGTGACTAGTTGGTGGCACATGCGATAAGCAGCTCAGGGTCTATGTACATAGAGAGCCTGGTGTGTGCAGGGCAGCTTTCTCAGATGTGCAGAACGGCTGCATTCAGTAAACTAAGTACTGGCACTTCTTAGAAAATAATATGTCTGGCTGCTGCACACAATTTGGAGGGGTAAATAGCGGCTGCACTGCTGCAGTTTGCACCTTATAGTGTGGGGACGCTGGAGGGGAATATTTTGCCTGCAGGCCCCTGCACACAATTTGGAGGGTTCGAGGAGGTGGTTGAATATTGGTTGCAGTTTGCACCTTAGAGGGTGGGGGGAGAAATATTGATTATTATTTTTTTTTCTGGGGGTGGGGCATTCAGACTTTTGCTATGGGGCCCCATGATTTCTATGTACGCCCCTGGATACAGTGTTGCATTCATGGTCACTTAGTCACCATCATGCAGTACTCTGTTGAGGTAGCAAAAGCCTGCTGACAGATTCCTTTTCAGTAAAGTTGTAGGAGGCAGATAGCAAGTCTCTGAACAAAAGTTTAGAACAAAGCCCCATTAATTGGTAAGGCAGTGCTATGATAGTGGGAGCTTAAAGATCCAGTGGGGATGACCTCTGACTGAGTAAATTCATAAAAATGTATAGCTAAGGCCTTTTTTCAGGCAAGTGTTACAAGCTGAGCTTATATGTAGTACAGTGTCCTTGTTGGTATGATCCCAAGCCAGAAGATGGCAGTGCAGCATTAAAGGTGCTTAAGTTGATATGTGTTTCAGTTAACTGACAAATTAACAAGATAAGTGCATATAGAGTTTTTCCAAGAAATAAAATGAGTGTCACGACTCTGTTGTTGGGTGACCCGGGAGCAGGGGCTCCTTTTCTGTCCCTAACGCTAGTGGGCGCCCTAGGTCGCCCTATTTCCTGGGTTATTTCTGAAGATGCCAGGGACACGTACCTTGCCTTATCTTCTGAATCCGCCCTCCGTCTGTACCCTTCCCCCACCCAGGGAATAGAGGAGTAGCAGTGCACCATAGTACACCAACAAGACAAACAAGGTAACATGAACAGGGAAAACGGAAAATACCAGGCATACAAATATTCACTCACATTTAACAGAGGAATGCATCGGTGAGTGGAAGATGGGGTAAAACCAAATTAGGATAAGAAAAGGGAGCTATCACACTTACTAAAACAAGCAACAGTTACAGATAAATCCACCAAACGCCTTATCATATAACCACTAACTACTATCCTCCCAGCCATGCAGCAAAAGCTAGCTCTGACAATGTGTGTCAGTCAGGACCCAGAATATAAAGGGGATAGGAGCTTAGCTGAGAGCTCAGACTACCAGAGATCCCAGTATGGTCGATTAACCCCTGTACAGCCATAAGAAATTTACACCAATTAAAAAAAAGGTGAAGTGCTTCTTTTCAGTGCAGGAGTAGGAGCAATCAGACCATGTGGTCTTCTGGCTCCTCTCTGTCACGGTAACCCCATGACAATGAGCTAGTACACAGTGTGGTAAAAAGAGAGACTAAGTTGTTACCTGGTTCCAGTGTGACTGCGGCCTCAGAAGTCTACAGTTGCAGCTATGGAACCAACAATTTACCTGGCAAATATACTGCGGTGGCTTCTCCCCACCCCGGAAGAAGCTGACGGCGAAACGCGCGTTGGGGTGGGGAGACGCCACCGCAGTATATTTGCCAGGTAAATTGTTGGTCTGAATATTTTATTTATTTATTACCCATTTGCACAGTCAGATAGGGGTTTTCTATTCATTGGGCTTATTTGTCTGATCAGCAATATTCCCTGATCTCCTTTATACAGTGTTTATGTTAGACTCCTTTTACCTGGCTCTTATTATTACTATCCATGAGATGGACCTTACCTATTTGTGATATGGACTAATTTTATGGCACTTTGAAGCATTTGATCTTCTGAATTTTGATATAGTGGGGAACGGATCATTTATTTTGAATATATAAGTGAAAACAATTTGTTTTCAGTTGATTAGTACAACATGCCTGTGACCTTATGATTAGACTACTTCACTTAAAGCACTGGACACTTTAATGTTTGATATATACACTCCATATATTTTTCTATGTATGCATGACTAAATATTGCCACTGTTGCCGTATTTAAATTTACCTTTAGTCCATCCTGGTATGATCCATATGGTGACGTCTCCTTTTTTCCTAGAGATATTTTGTTTTTTATTGTATGTTTTTGTATTTTAAATGTCGAAATAAAATTGTATTTATTTTACTCTTGGATCGCTTTTTTCTGGAATTGATATATATTCTGGTTTGGGTATATAAGTTGCAGCTATGTGCAAACCAGGGCCATAGACTGCATTAGATATTAGCTGGAGCTGGAAAAATTCTCTATGCGCATGCAGGGCTCCAAGACAGTTGGTGTGTAAATTACAGGTTTCGGTTCACTACGACATGGATGATTGTCCAGACTCATTCCACCCTACGATGCAGTGAACGAAATAACAGAAATAAGAGTAAAAACAATACTTTATTTAATAATGAAACATACAAACAAGGGATAATATTAAAAACATTTAAAAACCAAGACATGGTCACTTCACATGTCATGCCCATAATACGGCAATGCCACTCCTCCAAAAAGAACTGTTCTAAGATATGAGTGGCCCCAGATGCGACTATGCAGACTAAGCTGGTGGGTATGGAAAGATTGAACACATAAATACGTTGGTGTACTAAGTGGAAAAATAAGTACAGGATTATGAAACTCAATCTGCCTAATATATAATAGGACTATGTTCACAGCACCATTCGAAAAAATTATGAATAGCGCCTATAATATAACAACTACATAAACATCAGCAAAAATATAGACCATGACACACATGATAATGTGATAAAGAGGGGTGCCACAAATAAGGCAGAGAGGAATAATACAGAGTGGGCCATGTATATGGATACACCTAAATAAAATGGGAATGGTTGGTGATATCAACTTCCGGTTTGTGGCACATTAGTATATTGGAGGGGGAAAACTTTTCAAGATGGGTGGTGACCATGGTGGCCATTTTAAAGTCGGCCAACTTTACTTTTTCCAATGGGAAGAGGGTCATGTGACAAATCAAACTTATTCTGAATTTCACAGGAAAAACAATTGTGTGCTTGGTTTTAACAAAACTTTATTCTTTCATGAGTTATTTACAAGTATCTCTTTGTTTACAGCCATTGACATGTCGCAGAGGTTGTTCGACTGATGCCAGATCGGCCCACCCTGTAGATGCCTAGAATAGCAAGACCATAGTGAAGGTTTCAATGATGCACAATGGATAATGCCAAAGAATTGTGCATCCAAAGACAACAGTCTGTCAAACATGCTAGTGTAAAGATGAAGACACTGCAGGTGGGGCAATGTTGGCGAACAGGAGTGAAGGAGGAGGAACCGACCCCATGCGTATCGTCACCGACATATGTGGCTTCTTTAGAGGAGATGTCTGCCTCTGATTGCATGTGAGGGATATATATATAACAGGTCCTTCTCAAAAAATTAGCATATAGTGCTAAATTTCATTATTTACCATAATGTAATGATTACAATTAAACTTTCATATATTTTAGATTCATTACACACCAACTGAAATTTGTCAGGTCTTTTATTGTTTTAATACTGATGATTTTGGCATACAACTCCTGATAACCCAAAAAACCTGTCTCAAAAAATTAACATATTTCAACCGTCCAATAAAATAAAAGTGTTTTTTCAAAACAAACAAAAAAACCATCAAATAATAATGTTCAGTTAGAAAAATATTTAGACTTGAGAGTCCTCAGTGGTTGATACCTTTTAATGGCTAACTGAAAAGATGGTAACAAATTGCAAGCTTTCGAGACTACTCCGGTCTCTTCATCAGGCAAAGACTAAAACAAAAACTGAAGAATCACATATATATATATATACACAAGAGGACACAGGAATAGTGCAATAGGTAAGACAAGTGACGTGAAGCAGAACTGTCATTATGGCAGAGGAATGAACATAAATATTGGAACAGATCATAGATTAGGAGGAGGTTTTATTACCCTCTGATTGGGGTCTGGTGTTGTGTTTTGATGCCCCTAGAAGGTCAGAGACGCAGATTCCTTAATTGATATAGAATGACATGAATTTCCTATATCATAATGTTCAGTTATGCACTCAATACTTGGTCGGGAATCCTTTGGCAGAAATGACTGCTTCAATGCGGCGTGGCATGGAGGCAATCAGCCTGTGACACTGCTGAGGTGTTATGGAGGCCCAGGATGCTTTGATAGCGGCCTTAAGCTCATCCAGAGTGTTGGGTCTTGCGTCTCTTAACTTTCTCTTCACAATATCCCACAGATTCTCTATGGCGTTCAGGTCAGGAGAGTTGGCAGGCCAATTGAGCACAGTAATACCATGGTCAGTAAACCATTTACCAGTGGTTTTGGCACTGTGAGCAGGTGCCAGGTCGTGCTGAAAAATGAAATCTTCATCTCCATAAAGCATTTCAGCCGATGGAAGCATGAAGTGCTCCAAAATCTCCTGATAGCTAGCTGCATTGACCCTGCCCTTGATGAAACACAGTGGACCAACACCAGCAGCTGACATGGCACCCCACACCATCACTGACTGTGGGTACTTGACACTGGACTTCAGGCATTTTGGCATTTCCTTCTCCCCAGTCTTCCTCCAGACTCTGGCACCTTGATTTCCGAATGACATGCAAAATTTGCTTTCATCAGAAAAAAGTACTTGGGACCACTTAGCAACAGTCCAGTGCTGCTTCTCTGTAGCCCAGGTCAGGCGCTTCTGCCGCTGTTTATGGTTCAAAAGTGGCTTTACCTGGGGAATGCGGCACCTGTAGCCCATTTCCTGCACACGCCTGTGTACGGTGGCTCTGGATGTTTCTACACCAGACTCAGTCCACTGCTTCCTCAGGTCCCCCAAGGTCTGGAATCGGTCCTTCTCCACAATCTTCCTCAGGGTCCGTTCACCTCTTCTCGTTGTACAGCGTTTTCTGCCACATTGTTTACTTCCAACAGACTTCCCATTGAGGTGCCTTGATACAGCACTCTGGGAACAGCCTATTTGTTGAGAAATTTCTTTCTGGGTCTTACCCTCTTGCTTGAGGGTGTCAATGATGGCCTTCTTGACATCAGTCAGGTCGCTAGTCTTACCCATGATGGGGGTTTTGAGTAATGAACCAGGTAGGGAGTTTTTAAAAGCCTCAGGAATCTTTTGCATGTGTTTAGAGTTAATTAGTTGATTCAGAAGATTAGGGTAATAGGTCGTTTAGAGAACCTTTTCTTGATATGCTAATTTTTTGAGACAGGTTTTTTGGGTTATCAGGAGTTGTATGCCAAAATCATCAGTATTAAAACAATAAAAGACCTGACAAATTTCAGTTGGTGTGTAATGAATCTAAAATATATGAAAGTTTAATTGTAATCATTACATTATGGTAAATAATGAAATTTAGCACTATATGCTAATTTTTTGAGAAGGACCTGTATATATATATACACTGCTCAAAAAAATAAAGGGAACACTTAACAACAGAATATAACTCCAAGTAAATCAAACTTCTGTGAAATCAAACTGTCCACTTAGGAAGCAACACTGATTGACAATCAATTTCACATGCTGTTGTGCACATGGAATAGACAACTGATGGAAATTATTGGCAATTATCAAGACTCACTCAATAAAAGAGTGGTTCTGCAGGTGGGGACCACAGACCACATCTCAGTACCAATGCTCTCTGGCTGATGCTTTGGTCACTTTTGAATGTTGGTTGTGCTTTCACACTCGTTCTTAGCATGAGGCGGACTCTACAACCCACACAAGTGGCTCAGGTAGTGCAGCTCATCCAGGATGGCACATCAATGCGAGCTGTGGCAAGAAGGTTTGCTGTGTCTGTCAGTGTAGTGTCCAGATGCTGGAGGCGCTACCAACAGACAGGCCAGTACACCAGGAGACATGGAAGGGGCCGTAGGAGGGCAACAACCCAGCAGCAGGACCGCTACCTCTGCCTTTGTGCAAGGAGGAACAGGAGGAGCACTGCCAGAGGTAGCCTGCCTGCCATTAGGTACTGAGATGAGATCCTCAGACCTCTTGTGAGACCATATGCTGGTGCGGATGGCCCTGGGTTCCTGCTAATGCAGGACAATAAAATAAAAATCCGATAGTTTTGGGCACAAATACTAATTCTCCTAAATCAACGATTAAATTATCCTATCAAAAAAGCTTGGAGAATTTCTTAATAAAATCAACAATTCTTTTTTAACCCCTTCCCTTCCTTTGACACAGCGTATGCGTCATGAAAGTCGGTGCCAATCCGACCTATGACGCATACCCTGTGTCATGATAGGATCGCGACCTGCAGGCACAAGACCCTTTGTGCTTCACCACAGGGGGGTTGGCTTAACCTCCACGTGGCTATGATCGCTTTGATTGGCTGTTAAAAGTGAAACAGCAAATCAGAGCGATTTGTAATATTTCACCAATGAAATTTGGTGAAATATTCCAATCCAGCCATGGCCGATGCTGCAATAGCATCGGCCATGGCTGGAGACCGAGATCCGACCCCCCCACACCGAGTCACGGCGGCGATCGGCCGCCGCCATCGAAAGATGGCGGTGATCGGTCACCGCCGTCACTATCTGCTCCCCTCCTCCTTGCCTCCGCTGCCCCGCCTTTCGATCCCCCCCTTACCTTCCGACCCCCCCTACTCACCTCTCCCGGTCCTCCGATGTCCCTGGGTCGGTCCCGGCGTCCGCCCAGAATTCTTCATGGGCGCCACCATCTTGTAAAATGGCGGGCGCATGCGCAGTGCGCCCGCCGGCCGGCGCATGCGCAGTGCGCCCTCCAGAGTCCAGAAATTTATTTTGATCACTGTGATAAATTGTCACAGTGATCAAAATAAAAAAAGTAAATTAACCCCCCCTTTATCATAGGTCGGGACAAATAATAAAATAAAGAAATTTTTTTTTTCCTATTAGGCCCTATGCACATGTTGCGGATTTTGCTGCGGATCCGCAGCAGATCCAGAAACCATGTAAAGTACAATCTGAATAAATAGTAAAAAAAAACCCGCTGTGCACATGCTGCGGATTTTTCCGCTCGGATTTGCTGCGGTTTTAAATCTGCAGCATGTCAATTCTTTGTGCGGATTCCGCAGCGGTTTTACACCTATTTCATCATAGGTGTAAAACCGCAGGGCAAATCCGCACAAAAACCACTGCAAAACCGCAGTAAATCCGCGCTAAATACGCAGGTAAAACGCAGGTCATTTTAGCAAAATCGGCGCGGAAAAATCCGCAAGTGAATCCACAACGTGTGCACAGGGCCTTAGGGTTAGGGTTAGGCTGGGTTCATATTGCATTATGGCAGTCCGTTAGATGGACTGCATTACACCGTGGTATAACACGGTGTAACGCAGTCCGTTAATGCTGCCATTCACCCCTATTTGTGTGCGCATCGCGACGCATGCCGTAAAGCGGCATGCGTTCGCAAACGTGCCGTCATTCAGTGACGGAGCCTCGGACACAGGCTGCAGCGTCTGGGCTCCGTCACCGCTAGCACAGATGAATCATTTGCTGATTCATCTGCGCTAACGGGTATAGCATAACGCAGTCGCGTTATGCTATACCATTACCAGTCGGTCAACGCTACGTGTTGAACGGGCTGGTAAAACGCAATATGAACCCAGCGTTAGGGTTAGAACTAAGGTTAGGGTTAGAACTAGGTTTAGGGTTAGCCTTAGGGTTAGCGTTAGGGTTAGCATTAGGGTTAGAATTAGGGTTAGAATTTGGGTAACGGTTAGAATTTGGGTTAGGGTTGGAATTTGGGTTAGGGTTGGAATTTGGGTTAGGGTTCGAATTAGGGTTAGGGTTGGAATTAGGGTTAGGGTTGGGATTAGGGTTAGGTTTGTGGTTAGGGTTAGAGTTAGGATAAGTGTTAGGGGTGTTTTGGGGTTAGGGTTGGTATTAGGGTTAGGCTTGTAGTTAGGGTTATGGTTAGAGTTGGGATTAGGGTTAGAGGTGTGTTAGGGTTGGGGTTAGGGGTGTGTTGGGGATAGGGTTGGAGTTAGAATTGAGGGGTTTCCACTATTTATGCACATCAGGGGGTCTCCATACGCCACATGGCGCCACCATTGATTCCTGCAAATTTTGCGCTCAAAAAGTCAAACAGTGCTCCCTTTATTCCGAGTCCCGACATGTGCCCAAACAGTGGTTTACCCCCACATGTCAGCGTACTCGGGAAAAATTGTACAACAACTTTGGGGGTCTAATTTCTCCTGTTAACATTGGGAAAAAAAATTGGGGACTAAAAATATTTTTGTGGAAAAAAAAAGATTTTTTATTTTCATGGCTCTGCGTTATAAACTTCTGTGAAGAACTTGGAGATTCAAAGTGCTTACCACACATCTAGAGGAGTTTCTTGGGGGATCTAGTTTCCAAAATGGGGTCACTTGGGGGGGGTTCCACTGTTTAGGCACATCATGGGCTCTGCAAACGTAACATGACGCCCGAAGACTATTCCATCAAGTCGGCATTTCAAAACGTCACTACTTCCCTTCCGAGCCTCGACATGTGCCCATACAGTAGTTTTCTCCCACATATGGGATATCAGCGTACTCAGGACAAATTGGACAACAACTTTTGGTGTCTAATTTCTCCTGTTATCCTTGGGAAAATAAAAAAATTGGGGACTAAAAGATCATGTTTGAGGAAAAAGTATGATTTTTTTATTTTCATGCCCGGCGTTATAAACTTTTATGTAGCCCTTGGGGGTTCAAAATGCTCACCACACATCTAGATAAGTTCCTTGCGGGGTCTAGCTTCCAAAATGGGGTCACTTGTGGGGAGTTTATACTGTTTAGGCACATCAAGGGCTCTGCAAACGTAACATGACGCCCGCAGACCATTCCATCAAGTCGGCATTTCAAAACGTCACGTCGGGACAAATAATAAAATAAAGAAATTTTTTTTTTCCTATTAGGCCCTATGCACTTCTGCTTGTTGCCTGTCCTTAGCAGTGGTTTCCTAGCAGCTATTTTACCATGAAGGCCTGCTGCACAAAGTCTCCTCTTAACAGTTGTTGTAGAGATGTGTCTGCTGCTAGAACTCTGTGTGTGGCATTGACCTGGTCTCTAATCTGAGCTGCTGTAAACCTGCAATTTCCAAGGCTGGTGACTCGGATAAACTTATCCTCAGAAGCAGAGATGACTCTTGGTCTTCCTTTCCTGGGGCGGTCCTCTTGTGAGCCAGTTTCTTTGTAGCGCTTGATGGTTTTTGCAACTGCACTTGGGGACACTTAAAAAAGTTTTCCCAAATTTTCGGACCGACTGACCTTCATTTCTTAAAGTAATTATGGCCACTCGTTTGTCTTAGCTGCTGTTTTCTTGCCATAATACAAATTCTAACAGTCTATTCACTAGGACTATCAGCTGTGTATCCACCAGACTTCTGCACAGCACAACTGATGGTCCCAACCCCATTTATAAGGCCAGAAATCCCACTTATTAAACCTGACAGGGCACACCTGTGAAGTGAAAACCATTTCCGGTGACTACCTCTTGAAGCTCATCAAGAGAATGCCAAGAGTGTGAAAAGCAGTCATCAAATCAAAAGGTGGCTACTTTGAAGAACCTAGAATATAAGACATATTTTCAGTTGTTTCACACGTATATAATTCCACATGTGTTAATTCATAGTTTTGATGCCTTCAGTGTGAATTTACAATTTTCATAGTCATGAAAATACAGAAAAATCTTTAAATGAGGTGTGTCCAAACTTTTGGTTTGTACTGTAGATTGTAAGTAGTACATGATTAGACAATACATGATACCTTCAAGTAAGAAGTGGTACAAATATTAGATAGTTCCTTAAAAATACATAATTATTCTCACAAAAACACCTTCCTCATTAAATTGGACTGTAGAACTATATTGACCATAGCGTTTTCAAGAATTGCAGTCACAAATCTCCACAGTCTATTTATGCAAAATCAATACAAAATATAGAATGATTTTTCATATTCTTTTATTATTACACTGCCCTCTAGTGGGATGGAAAGAATTACATCCTATTGGTGATTTAAACCATATACAGTACAATGCTGCAATCATTTCTAGTTTCTTATATGCCTTTTTGCAGAGTGTGCCAAGCACCATCCAATACCCATATATATCTCCTTTAAATTTACATCACAATCACTGCAAAAGTGCATAAACAGCGAAAGAAACTTTCTTTAAAGTGCAAATTGCAACATAGTAGTATTATATTGGTTATATTGGTGCAAGGCAATCCCCATAACAAAAAATGCATATAACCCTTAGGCCGGCGTCACACTAAGGGCTCATACCCATTTGCGAGAAAAAAACCGGTCCATTTTCTTGATGGAAAAAATGGTCCGAATATATGCAATTGTCATGCAATTGTTCAGGTCAGCCGGGGACTCCCTCTGACATCACTGATGGTGTGCGGTGTCCTCGGCTGACCTGAACTGATTAGCCTGGGAAGCAATCAATTAAGCTTCCCACACTAATCACTTCCTCTCCTGTCGGCTGGGAGAGGAACTCATTCATTCGGGGGCTTACAGCTGAGCTGCCAGCATTAGCTGCACTGCTTGCTGTAAGCCAGTTAACCCTTTGTGAAGGATTACAGCGTTGGACCTGACAGAGCACCGGATAGGTAAGAATAATGTTGCTTTATTATTTTATTTTTATTACAGGAGAACAAGGGCTTCGCACGGATTACCTGTAAAATAAAAGATGGTCAAAAACTGTGTGATTATTTCATTAAAATGATTTTTAATTAAAGTGTGTGTTTTATTTTTATTTCATACAATAGGATTAATAATTGAGAGTTGTCTAATTGACAACTCTCAATTATTAACCTTGCTTAAAGTCATCTGTCAATAGCAAGGTGGCTTTAACCCATTATTAACCTATTAGCCACCGCTACAGGCAATGGGAATAGACAGGCTAAGTGCCAGAAACGGCGCATCTAATTATAGATTTGCCTTTTCTGGGGTGGCTGAGGCAGATATTAGTAGCCAGGGGGGCACAAAATAAATGCACCCTCCCTAGGCTATTATTATCTGCCCCCACTCGCTGGCTTTGTGTAATGTATGTAGTACAGTTCATATAGCGTCTTGTGCTTGGGTGCGATGAAAACACAGGAGTCACAGGTTTGATATAGAAAAGTCCTGTATTACTTCATACAAGTTGGCAGAAATAGTCACACAGTTTGCAGACACAGAAACAGGAGACACAGCAGGCCAGAGTAATCCAAGCTCAGCAATCACTCTCCAATACAGATTCAGGATCTTCTTCTCTGTTACCGTAAGTCCATGCAAACGTGGGTCTTTCAAAGAGCAGGGTTCAGAGTCCACAAGTGCTTCAGAGTTCCTCAGTAGGAATAGCTGGAGTACAAGGTCCAAGGCTTACAGGAGTCAAGTCACAGGTTCACTGCAGGCTAGATTCTGAAGCACTGATTGCTCAGCTGTGGCTGCTTAAGAAGCAAAGGAGAGAATCAGGGCGGGAACATGCAAGCTGGAAACTCCATTTTGACTGAGGGCAAGATAGCTGCAGCAAGACAGAAAGTAAAATGGCTGACGAACAAACTGAGTTTCAGGAATATATACATAGAACCTTACATTACTCCCCCCTTAAGGACAACCTCCGGATGACCTCAGACCAGGCTTGTGTGGGTACCTCTGATGAAACTGACGGAGCAAGCGAGGAGCATTAACGTTATTGACCGGTTCCCATGAGTTGTCCTCCACTGGGTAGCCCTGGCATTTAATCAGATATTGTAACTGATTTCTATACAACCTGGAATCTAAAATCCTTTCCACCACAAATTCTTCCTGACCATCAACTAGCACAGGGTCAGGGCAAGGAGAGGAACGTCCAGGAAACGTATTGGGTGTCGCAGCCTTTCGTAGGGATACATGAAAGACAGGGTGGATTCTCATAGTTCTGGGCAGTTGAAGACGACAAGCAACGGCACTTATAATTTTACTGATTTTATAGGGTCCAATGTACTTATGTCCCAACTTAGACGATGGAATCCTTAACTTAAGATTTCTGGTTGACAGCCAGACCAAGTCTCCTACCTTGAAAGCTGGTGCAGGTTTACGAAATTTATCTGCTGCTTTCTTGTACCTTTCTTGAGCCGATTCCAGATTTTCCTTTAGAAGATCCATATTCTTCTGTAAAGACGTGATTCTTTCAGCCACTGCTGGTAAAGGCGTTTCTATGGGAAATCGTGGTAGAATGTTAGGATGATAACCTAGATTAGAGTAAAAAGGAGACTGTTTAGTGGAGGCACTCTGAGAGTTGTTATACGAGAACTCAGCTAATGGAAGTAGATCCACCCAATCATCCTGTAGGTGGCAGATAAAGCAGCGGAGATACTGCTCCAGGGTTTGATTGGTTCGTTCGGTCTGTCCATTAGTCTGGGGATGAAAAGCAGAAGAAAGGTTTACTTTAATGTCCAATGCTGCACAGAAATTTTGCCAAAACCTAGAAGTGAATTGCACCCCTCGATCCGAAATAACCTCATCCGGTACTCCATGTAAGCGAAACACATCTTTAATCATCAAATCTGATGTCTGTTTTGCAGTGGGTAAGCCGACACAAGGGATAAAATGAGCTGCCTTTGTTAGACGGTCAACCACCACTAGAATGGTGTTCTTCCCCTGAGAGGTTGGTAACTCCACAATGAAGTCCATAGAAATGGATCCCCACGGGCGGGACGGGGTGGGAAGAGGCTGTAACAGACCAGTTGGTGAGGAGCGAGGTGTTTTGCATCTTGCACAGACCTCACATGAAGTGACATAATTCAAAACATCCTTCCTGCAAGTGGGCCACCAAAAGAAACGAGAAAGAAATTCCTGTGTCTTTAGAATTCCTCTATGTCCAGCTATCTTGGAATCGTGAATGAGTTGCAATACTCTTAATCTGACTGTTTCAGGAATATACAGACGTTGTCCCTGAATCCACACACCATTCTTAAAGACAAGACTTACGTCCCTTGGGGGTTGTGCCAAAAAGGAATCCGCATGGTATGCTTCCTTGATGTCCTTAAGTAGGTCTTGATTATGAATTACTCCTAGGAATCTAGAGTCAGGAAGAATAGTCTTAGGAGGAGTAATTGGACGTGTCTCTGCTGAGTAAATCCTAGAGAGTGCATCAGCCTTTCCATTGCGCGATCCTGGTCTATAAGAGATGATAAAATTAAATTGGTTTAAGAAAAGATTCCAGCGAGCCTGGCGAGGAGTCAGGCACTTAGCCGACCTGATAAACTCAAGGTTACGATGGTCTGTCAGGACGACTATTTGCTGTGCAGCTCCCTGAAGAAGGTGTCTCCATTCTTTGAAGGCGGCAATAATGGCCAACAACTCTCTATTGCCCACATCGTAGTTCCTCTCAGCCGAAGACAACTGCTGGGAAAAGAAGGCACAGGGATGCAAGACATTCTTCTCACCTGTTCTCTGAGAGAGTATAGCTCCAACGGCACAGTCTGAAGCATCCACCTCTATTATGAAGGCAAGCTCGGGGTTGGGATGTACTAGGATAGGTGCAGTGGTAAATTTATCTTTTAGACGGGAAAATGCTTCCTGGGCTTGGGGAGTCCAGGAAAACCTAGACTCTTTCCGGGTAAGTTGAGTGATAGGTGACACTACCTCAGAGAAATTTCTAATGAAACGTCTATAGAAGTTGGCAAACCCGATGAAGCGCTGTACCTCCTTCACATTTCTAGGACTTGGCCAATCCTTGATGGCTTGGGTTTTGCTTCCATCCATACTAATTCCTTGTGTAGACAGTACATACCCCAGAAATTGAATTTCGGTCCTATGGAATTCACACTTTTCAAGTTTGATGTAAAGATGATTTTGTCTTAGACGTTCCAAGACCATTCTCACATGTCCATGATGTTCCTCTGTGGAGTTAGAAAAAATTAGAATATCATCCAAATAAATTACCACGAATGTATCTAGGAGATCCCTGAAGATGTCATTCACCAAGTGTTGGAAAGTGGCTGGGGCGGTACTCAGACCAAAAGGCATAACTAGATATTCAAAGTGTCCATAGCGTGACCTGAATGCAGTCTTCCATTCATCCCCAGGTCTAATACGGACTAAGTTATAGGCCCCACGAAGATCTAGTTTAGAAAAAATTTTGGCATGTCGCACTCTCTCCAATAACTCAGGGATTAAAGGCAATGGATAACGGTTTCTAATAGTAACCTTATTGAGTTCCCTATAGTCTACGCATGGTCTCAGAGATCCATCTTTCTTTTTTACAAAGAAGATGGGTGCACCTGCAGGAGATGAAGAGGGGCGTATGAAGCCCTTGGCTAGATTTTCATCTATGTAATCCTTTAAAGCCTTTAGCTCGGGCCCCGCCAGGGGGTAGATCTTACCAAAAGGTATCTCTGCTCCAGGCAATAATTCAATTGGACAATCATATGGACGGTGAGGAGGAAGCTGGTCAGCGTTCTTCTTGTCACATAAATCCACATAGTCCTGGTATACAGCTGGTAGTTCAGGGACTGACATGATTCCTTTAGGAACAGAGCAAGCTGAAACTTTTGGACTCATCTGTTTCTCTGGAAAGTGTAATTCCTTGGTCTCCCAGTTAATGGTAGGATTCTGAGCCTGCAGCCATGGTAGCCCTAGAATAATGGGAAAGTGGGGAGAAGAGATAAGCATAAAGGACAGTTTCTCTTGATGATCTTTACCCATAAGAACCCTCAAAGGCTCTGTTTCCTGATCCACTGGTCCAGAGGTCAGCAGGGAGCCATCCACAGTTTCCATCTGTACTGGAGTAGCCTTCTTCACTGAACGTATTCCCTGTTTCAGAGCAAAGGAGACATCCATAAAATTTCCACTTGCCGAGTCGATCATAGCAAGTAGACACCCCAACGAGTAAACCCCCAATTTTTGGGGGAAAAAAAAGCAAGAAAATTTTTTTTTCTTAAATCAGGGACACCGCGAAAATTGAAAAATGGCAGCTTTTTCACAGAAAAGTCCCCAGAGGTAACGGAGTTTAAGCCGGAAAAAAGATCGTTTGCAGATCCTCGGGCCCCCGGGGCTCGGCCGACAGATCCCCCCGCAACACTCCAAAAAAAGGTGCTGCGTAGTCAACGAGGGGGGGGAGTTTTAAAAAAGTCCCCTACTTACCACAAAGAAAAAAATTCCCCCTTAAAAGTTTTTCCCTTCGTGCATCACTAACCCCTTTAAAGGGTTCCTGCATGGTTGGGTTTTCCCTGAAAATTCTAAAATTTTGCTGGGGAGGAAGGTAGGAAAAGGTTAGTCATTTTTTTCGAACCACTCTCTTCCCCGCTTTTAAACAACATATCAAAGGATGCTATTTTAAAAAAAAACCCCCAAACGCATTGGGGGGGCGGCCGACCAATTCACCCCTTAACTGGGGAAAAACCCCTTTTGAAAAAAGATTTTTTGGGGAACGCCCCCGGTGTATAAAGGGGCCCTCCCGAAACCAAGGAAAAGCTCCCCATGTTCCCTTGGGGGCCCCAAAAAAAAAGGTGCTTCAGCTTTCACCCCAATGGGTTCAAACATCCCCCCTGGGGAAAAAAATCAAAGGTGATTAAACAATCATCCCCTCTAAATCGGGGTTTGAATTTTTAAATTTTTTTTAAAAACTAATTTATAAGCACTTAGTCTTCGGGGGGGAATTGTAAGCATGTGCAGAAAAAAAAAAAAAATTCTTTTATTAATAAATCCCTAAAATTTTCCGTTACCCCAAAAAAAAAAAAGGGGGGGAAGGGGGAAAACCGCCCCGGGGTAGGGGAGGCCGGGGCTCGCCCTCAAAACCAAAACCTGGCCCAAACCTGGTAGTTGTCCAACCACTTGCAAATTGTGATTATTGAGGCCTGTAGATTTAAAAAAGGTTTTATATTCGCAAATCTAAAAGGTTTTATCAGCACCCGAAAATTTCCCCTTATGGGGCCCCTTTCCCCCAGATCTTTAAAAGGTTACGGAAAAGAGGAGAGAAAAAAAACAATTTGTTCAATGGGACCACTGCAGAGAGAAAAAAAAATTTAAAGGGGAATGTCCCCCGGAATGGTTTTGAGAATCAAAAAACCCTACTCACAAAAATTTTTAAAACATCTGATACCGGTTACAGCAACAAAAAAGAGAAAAGAAAGAAAAAAAAAAAAAAAAACAATAGTGTTTACCTGTGTAAACTGCAAAAAGAAAAAATTTAAAGGGAATTTGACCTGAAGGGGTTTTGAGAAGTCAACAACCACTGTCACCCCGAAAGAAAAAAAGACGTCTGATACCACAGAAAAGCAGAAAAAAACCTTCCCCCCGCAGACATAACTTTTTTGGCTTCAGAATTTTGTTGTAGTATACGTTAATAGCGTTTGTGTTGGGGGGCGATGAAAACGGGGGTCACAGGTTTGATATAAAAAGTCCTGTTACTTCATACAAGTTGAAAAATACACACATTTTTTCAGACCAGAAAAAGAACAGAGGCCAAAAAAAAACTCACAATCACTCTCCAAACAGATTAGGTTTTTTTCCCCGTTACCTAAGCCCCTAAAAGGGGCTTTCAAAGAGCGGTCAGAGTCCCCAAGGCTTCAGATTTTCATAGGGAAAGCTGGGGACAAGGTCCAAGGCTTACAGGAGTCAAGTCACAGGTTCACGGGGGGTAGTTCGAAGCATGATTCTCCTGGGCTGCTTGAAGCAAAGGAAAAAATCGGGCGGGAACATGCAAGCTGGAAATCCTTTTGATGAGGGCAAAATGCAGAAAAACAAAAGTAAAATGGTGACGAAAAAACTATTTCGGGGAAAATATACATAAAACCTTACATTTGTCTGTCGGTTGAAAAATACGGGGGAGCCACGTTTTTTTTTAAAAAATTTACACCTTTTTTTTTTTTTCCCCCATTATGAAAAATTTTCCCTACACCAGTAATTTTTGTGAAAAAAAAAATCAAATATATGAAATTACATGGTTAATGTATGTAAACCCCCGTGTCAATTTTTTCGGGGGTTAATTTCCCAAAAGCGGAAATGAATACGGACATCTATGTAAAGTCTATGAACATAATATATTATATATATGTTCCAAAAAATTTATATAATTTTCTATTGGGGAAAACTTGTTTTTGAGCGCAGTGTGATTTTTTTAGTACCCCGGATGAATTGGGGGTTTTAAAGGGGGGGTTTTATATAAACGGGGGCATCGATGGTGCGATGCTGTTATTTTTTCTCGCACCCATTGATTGAATGGCGTTTACCAAAAATCGCTGCAAAAACGCAGCAGTTTTTTTTTTAGTCCCCCTTCAATGAAAAAAAAAACGCAAATAGAATCACCTTTACATAACATTGGCCCCAGTACAATCCGATTTTAATCGGATTGCCTTGTCCTTTTTTTCTCCCCGGGGAAAAAACCCAAGGGGGAAAGGCGAGTGAAGGGTGAAAACCAGCATTAAACGGGCCAATTTTTCTCTATGGGGCACTTGATCATGCGTTTTTTCTCGCCGTATCTTACGGTGCGAAAACCCCAGCAGCGCTTGTAGCGTTTTACCCCCGGGAACCCAATAAAAAAAAAAGGGTGCAAAAACAACGGATACACACGGCCAAACGTGTGACTTCGAAAAATACGCAAGACTTCTGACTCACAAAAGGTTGAACACAGCTCAGGAAATACACTCAAATTTGCTCAAAAAAGCGCCAGAACCCGGGAATCCCCCACGGATTGGGCCCTGATGTCTCCTCAATGTGGCAAGTAGCTTGGAGCAGGGGGGGCCCGAAATTTTGCCCAAAAGAGCATTTTTAAAGAAAGGGGGCAGGGGGCCAACGGGGGAAAATTTTTCCCCCCCAATTTTAAAACAGCCCGGGGGACGCAGGAATCAAAAGTTACTTGATTTTTTAAAACCTTCTTAAGGTCAGAGTGTAGTTCAGCGCAGAATTTTTGCAAAAAAGGTTTTCTTTTTTATTTTGTTAGTTAGCACACCCCAAATAGGGCCCCATGACTTTTTTGTGTATTTGAAGTTTTTGGGTTTGGCCAAAATGGTTACAAAAAAGTGTATTGCGTGGAGTTTTTTATAAAAGAGGAAACTCCCCGACCATACCAGCGGGAAGGGGCCCGGGTCCGGAGGGGTCTGCGGCACGACAAAAGAAAATATTCTATTTGCCCGCCTTGGCTTCGCTTCTTCGGATCGAACCGAAGTAAACATCCCCCCAAAATAACAATATGCAGTTTAGGTCACCTTTCCCCTACATTTTCAACCCCCTTTTTTTCCCAACGATTAGGACCTCCTGCACAAGCGTATCCCAACCCTTCCCCCCACCAAAAAACCCCTTGGCAACAAGGGGGAAAAAGGGGCGGGTTTTTAAAAACAGATTCCCATGGGGCCACTTTTTAAAACCCCATGTTGGAGGCGCCCAAACGGGATGTGCTAAAGGTATTTGGGGGGATGTTTTTTGGGGTTCATCTTCCCGGGGAAAAATTCCCCCATCTTATGGCAAGTCCCACCAAACCTGATGTGGGAAATTTAAAAACTCAAGCCCAAAACCCCCACAACGGGGTGAGGCCAAGGTTTATCAAGCCAACCCACAGCGCTGGGAACCCCCCAAAACCCCACCACCCATTACCACCACTTGATGTTTTTTTTTACTTAATTTAGATTTAAAAAAAATTTTTTTTAATTTTTTAGATTTTTTTTAAAATTTTGTAAAGCTTTTTTTCCCTTTTCCCTGAATCCTCAAACAAATGGTCTTAGGGGGGATGGGGGCGGGGGAGAATTTTTATAAATTTTTTATAATTTACCCCAATGTTTGTTTTTTTCCCCCATCCATTTAAATTTTGTGGCAATGCATCATGCATTATTTAAAACTTAGAACCAACCATATGGGGAAAAATTGGTGCTCACTAGTGATAGAAAAAGTTTGTTATTTTGCTTTTTTTTTATTTTTATGAAAAACTTTTTTTTTTTTTTTATTTACCCATGTTGTAAAATTGCTTTTTGCTATTAAAATTTGGAACAAACATATGGTAAATGTCTTCACTATACATGGGGAAAGTTGATTTTCTTTAATATTTTTTTCAGCAAGTTTGTTTTTTTTTTAAAAATTTAATTTAATCACATTTGTAAAATGCACTTTGCACTTGTTAAGTATCAACCCGACATATGGTACATAGATCAGCACTACCCAATTTATTTTTTTGTTTACATATTTTTAAGTATAGAAACATTTGAATTTTGCATCTTTTTTTGTTCCTTGTGTAAGAATGCAACTAAAAAGGCTGTAAAAACAAACCATAGAAAATTTTGTAGTCACCCCCTAAGGGCTTTGAAAAAAAAATTTTTTTTTTTTATAAAAATTTGGATCTTTCTTCAAAGTTGTTTGTACAAAACCCCCAAAAAAACTGTATACCATTAACACCAGACAAAATTTAAAAATTTTTGGAAAGTGGCATTGTCCCAAACCCTAGAAAACCCCCTACATCTCCATTTTTTGGGCCCGCATGCCCCTTGTGCAGTCTGTCCCCGAGTTTCAGCAGGTATCACGCACAATGCCAAAAGGGTTTGGCCCCTTTCCCAAAAAAAAAATCAGAGGGAAAGCGGCATGGTTTCCGTATTGGGGAACCCCAAAGTAACAAATTTCGGAACAACAATACACACCCAAAAAGGAAAACAAACACACTATACAAACCGTTAAATCTTTTCTCAAAAAACCAAGTTCTATTTCCACAAGCAAAGGTTTTTGTCATTTTACAACACTAATATTCTGGTAGTTCTAGGGAAATGGGGAAAATTTTAAAAGGGAATTTTTGCAACGCATAAGGGGGGAAAAGCAAAATGGGAAAACCTCTCAAACAGTTTTTAGGAGCAAAGGAAAGGGCCCTTTGGAGATAGCTTCCCATCCCGTATCCCGGGACGTGTCCTGGCCACAATCTCCAACAAAAACAAAATTGGAATGGCATCCCCCACAAAAAAAAAAACTAGGCTGGATGATCCGAGAAGCATAAAGGCGGAAAAGGCCTTTAAAGGGGGGGTTGCTCAAATGGGATGACCCACATTCCCCCCCCTCGGGGATACCCACATGGTAATGGCAAAAAGGCGGGCAAAACCCCTTTACAACATTGACAGTTGGGTGAACGAAGACTGTCAGACAAATTTTGGAAGCAGCAGCAGTACTCCAACACAAGCACACCACCAAATGGGGGGAAATTGGGGGGTGCAAAACCGATGAGAGCCAATGAAAAACCTTGCTGATGAGATTTGAAAAGTTTCAGGCCCAAAAAACCCTTAAATGTCCATTTTGCAAGACGCGAGAAAATAAGGGTTTATCCCCCACAGATTGCATACGATTTTTCATGTGCAAATAAGCCGCACCTACAAGGAGAAAACGGATTTTTTGTGCCGGGGAACTTTTGGGGGGTTTTGTCTAAATACCCCGTATTTTTTAGGGGAGGGGCGCCGGCCTTAAGTAAAAACCCCCTGAATCGACTTAAAGCCCCCGGGGGGAAACCCCAACGCACGTTTCGCGTTCTTGCTTCGGACTAGGAAATTAAAAAAAACAAACATAATTTTTTAAAAATTTTAAAAACAAAATATAAATTTGACGAAGTCCTAAAGGGGTTTTCCCTTTTTTTTTTTAAAAAAGTACTTGAGGGAAACTGTCTAAACCCCCCAAAGTACCCTGGGCTTGACTACGGGCATAAAAGGAACCAGTTGGACTACTTCTTCGGCCACGCCAAACGGTTTTTGTTTGTAGACATCGGGCTAATTTTACAATCATTGTCCTGGTCATACAATCAGCCCCCGGGGGCCAAAAAATCAGGAAAAGGAATGCTAAAAAATTCATACATAAGTCTCGTGGCTCATAACTTAACGGTTGCATTTTAAAAAACATTACTTTTTAAAAAAGTACGTGGTATTTTAGTCCTTTATTTTTGGGCGACCTCTATACTACGGGGGGGGCTACGCATACGGGGATTTGACGGGAAAACCACTGTTTTTTCATGTTCTCCACGGTGTAGTGCACCTCTTTTTTTACCTACGGGTATAAGTAGACAGGTAACAGATTTCTAGACTAACCTTCTCACTGGGGCATACAATTCATTAGCAGGTGTGGACTTTTTGCTCTGCTGGGGGTGTGGCACTGCTGCTTGACCCCTGATTTTCCGGTTGGTCCCCCTTTTCTACAAACTATTGGGGGAAAGGCAAGACGGGCATACTAGAATGATTCCCCATGTCCAATTTAAAGGGAAAATTTCCCCGAACATGTATCTTTTCTTTTTTTTTCGGCTGAAGAATGTCCTTATGCCAGTCTTTTCCTTCAGTTGATCATAAAAAAAATGGTTTTAATGCCCCCTTGAACTGCCTTGTTTTCTCCTCCTTTTTTGTGTTTAGGATACCTTGGTGTTATCAAAGTTGAAGGAATGACGGGAGGGGTTAGACCCCCCGGTCAAAGTTTAATTTCTTTTTTTTTTTTTTTATACCTTTTTCCCCGGGACGGGGGAATGCGGGGGGTGCGATTAATTCTTTATTTTTTTGTCTTTTTACCCCGATTTCTTACGCATTTTTGCACTTTGCGGACCTGCGAGCTCTGTACCCCAATTTTTGGAATTTTACTTCGGTTTTAAAGCTCCCATGCCCCCTCAATTTCTCAAGTACGTGGAGTACTATAAAAAAAATAACCTTTGCGAATGTATAAAAATATCTTTTTATTTCCAATTAAAATGACAATGGAACCCTGGGGAAAAAAAAAAAACACTTTTGACCGTTTTGGCCGTTGTGCCAAGAAAACATAAAAAAACAAAAAAGAATCCAAAACCATATAGAAATACAAAAAAATTTAAAATAAAATCAATTGCAAAGTTAAAAAATGGGGGGACCCAAAAAAGGCGAACATTTCAGTGTGAAACACTTGCACAAACCACAAAGACTTTGTGCAAAGATATAAAGAAGGGGGAAAGGTTAAAAAAACAATAATTCTTTTTAAGCGAATTTAGAAGGGCCAAGATCCACAAATAACAAAAACAAAACCTTTAATTTTTATGCCATGTTTTTAAATGTTTGGGAAAAAACAAATTCTTAATATATTGATATTTATACGCAAGGTCTGTGTTACGATGCATTTATCCTAAAGTAAAAAAACTGCAGATAAAAACCCCAAAATAAGAGCAGCCTTGGTTAATGACGCTTTTAGGGAAACCTATATGGATGAATTATTTAATTTAAACCAAAATTTTGGTCGAGAAAAAAAAAAATGAAAAACATTTCATTTACCGCAATTTAACAATCATTTCTCAGAAATTTTAAAAAGAGATTTGGGAACAAAAAATAATTGCTAGAAAAAATTTTTTAAATGCAACAAATTAAAAATTACTAAAGTGATGCATTTTAATTATATTCACCACAGAATAGAAAAAAAATTTTTTATTTTTTTTGCAATTCATAAATCTGTACCAAATTTAAATTATATGATGGGAAAATAATAGAAAATTGAAAAAAACCCTTACAGCTTTTTATGGCAAGAGTTATATATAAAAAAAAAAAAAAAAACCCCAAAAACATTGTTATTTTTTTTTAATATACAGAAACCAAAAAAAATTAAACTCTAGGGTGCTTTGTATCAATGGAAAACCAATAAGCACTCGAAGAAGCAGTTTTTTTGGGTGTTATCCTCTTTTTGGGGGAAAAATTTTTTTAACCAAAAAACCAAACGCAAGGTTTCCCCCCATTTCCTCCAAAAAATGTTTAGTACTCCTGAATAGAATGCTTTTTTTTTTTAATATTTTGAAGGTTCCCAACCCCCTTTTTTTTGTTAGTTTTTTGTGCCCAAATAAATTTTTTAAATTTTCGTTTCACAAGGGTCCCAAAAAAAAGTTTTGTGTGTCCTTATAAAATTTTTGAATAGAAATTTTCTTGATTTTTTTGTTTTTTGTGGTTTTGCACAGGTGCACTTCGTGCGGGGGGCCGTTTTTTCTGGAAAGGATAATTGCTCATTCGGCATCGGGGAAAAAAGGACTGTAACGTTTTTTGTCTCCGGCGAAAAAGAGAAGCGTCGCCCCCGTTCCCCCTTTTTTTTACAAGAAATTAAAAACGCCGAATGCCACCGGGGAAAGCCGGATCCGGGCCGGATGGTTTTTAGTTAGCATGCTCTCGTAGCCAAGCCACAGAACCTACAAAACCACCAGTGAACCACCTCAGCCTAACCTTTTAGCCCCCCAAGAGGACAGGGCCAGCCAAGGAGCCCCCCCCAGGAAGGACACAGAACCAGACCGCACCCCCCCCCCCACCCCAAGACATTTTGGGGCCCGATCAGCGGGGCAAAAAAGACTAAATTCACAGCAACCCCTTTTTTTTTTTCCAGGGGGCCTGCAAATCAATATATTCATGGCTTTTTTCTCTTTACCACAGCACAAAACCCCAAAAACAGCAACTCAAAGGAGACCCCACACCCCAGGCCCCAAACAAATGCGCCTGATTGAAGTAGGGAGCAGAGGGCCAAGGGGGGAAAATCCCAAAAACCCCCCTTTCAAGGGGCCGCAATACAAAAATTCATGGCCTTTTTTTTCTTTTTTTACAGCAACGCATTCCCCAACCCGCGCAGCGCGCAGCCCCCCCCAAGATACAGAGCCTGAAGTGACAGGCACAATGGCAGACGCCAAGGGTAAATTCACACAAAACCCCCTTCCGCGGGGTATGCAATACAAAAAATTGCGGGGCCTTTTTTTTCTTTTTTCCACAGCAGAAGCTCCCTCAACTTGCGCAGTAGCACCCCAAGATACAGAGTCTGGGAGGAGGGGGAACGATCCATCAACCCAGACGTAAATACCAAAAAAAAATTCACCGGGGCCATGCAAATCAATTGTTTGCTGGCCCTTTTTTTTTCTCTTTTTTCCACGAAAAAGTACCCCAAAACTCCTCAGCAGCACAGCAGGACCGTTTCTTTTTGGGACCCCCCATCAGTCAGGTTTCAGGAAAAAATTTTTTTTTTTTTCCAACATCTCGTGACATAATTAATTCATACTTTTTTTATACTGGGAAAAATGAAGCTGAAAGACTCCGAAAAGAAAAGGGGTTTTGGAGAATACCCGGGGCTCGAATTTAAGTTCCTTTTTTAAAGCGAAAACCAACATCACATACCACAAACATAGAAAAACAATTTAGACAGACATCAAAACTCCCCCCAAACAATTTCCCTACTCCAAGCACATATTATATTTTTTTTAAGTTTCGAATCTGGTCGGGGAAAAGGGGGTCCTTGCAGGCCCCCGGGTCACGCGTGAGCGACGGGGGGGTCACCACATGTAATATAATAAATAATAATAATATATAATTTTTTTTTTACATTTTATTTTTTTTTCCTTGGTTTTGGAATGTATATTTTTTTTTTTTTTTTAACGGGTTTTCACAGCGTGCCCCGACCGGGGGGTGAGGAGGGGGTTCTGAAGGGGGACCTCCTCATCGTTGGTCAGAGAAAGGGACCCTGTGGAACAAGGGGGGCCGCCGCCGCTGAGTCATAGTGACCCGCGGCTCTGGGAAAATCTTTAATCAATTGGGAAAAGGGGGAATACCCCGATGCTGGGCCCCCGGGGTAAAATGGTAAGATACCCCTTCAGGTTGCGGAGTAAAGCATGTTTCCCAAACCCACCCCCGGGGCCCCCAGGGGCATTTTTCAGATTTCCTTTTTAAAAAACAGGGGAAACCAAAAACAAACCCCCGGGGGGGGAGACGGGGTTTGGGGGAAAAACTGATGTTGAAAAACTAACCAATTTGGCTTTCCTTTTCAGGGAAAAATTGTGAAGTGTGGCGGTCTGTGAGGGATCCTTCCAAAAGGTTAAAAAAAAGGGGAATGCGGGCCCCAAGGGATCGAGATGCGGGCAAGTACAGACGCAGAAGCCCCCCTTCCCCGGGTAACAATGGCCGAAGGTAAATTTAACACCCCAGTAAAAAAAAATGCTAAGTCAATTTTTTTTTTCCCAGGGGCCTTAAAACATTATAAAATTTATTTTTTTTCTTATTCCCCAGACGGGACCAGCACCCGGAGCCTGCAATTGGGGGCCCCTTTTGGCGATCCCCCCGATCCCCCCCCCGAGGACACTTCGACAGCCCCGCCCATAGCACATTCCCACCCCTTTCCCGACCCCGAGCCCCTTCCCCCCCACCCCCGGGGGATTGTGGAGTGCATGCAGGGCTACGGCGGGTAGATTTCCTCTACCCCACCCTTTGCCGCTGCCACCCTAGTAAAACCGGATACTGGGCGGCTCGGAAGGGGCAAAAGGAGTATGCACCCCCAAATTTTTGCTTTAAACATCTTTAGAAAGCTTAAAGTTTTTCAGATCAAATGGTGCAGTTTAATCAGCCAACTCCACATTTGGAGTTAAGACAATTCTGCAAAGATCATTCAGAAGCAAAAAATTGCCAAACCCCGTTTTTTCCGGGGTGTATTAGGCCCCGGGTACGCTATCTCCAACCATCAATGCATTTAATCATCTTCCCGCTGCTCCCAACCCCCCAAACCCCCCACACCCCCCCCCTCTTCCCCCACACCTGCCCCCCCCCCCACCGTCCCCCTCCCCCTCCTATTCAATTTTCCACAACCCCCCCATACCAAAACCTCCCCATACCAAAAACCCCCCCCTTTTAACAACCCCCCCCCTTCCAAAAACCCCCCATACCCCCTTCCCCCTACCAGCCCCAAACCCCCATCTGTCCTTCCCCCTCCCTACTCCTTCCACCACCCCCTTTTTTCCCCCCCCCTTCCCCCCTTCCCCTTTTTTTTCCCCCCCTTCACCTTTTTTCCCCGTCCCCCCCACCACCATCCCAGTCCACTCTCCCATCCACTGTAAAAAAAGGCCCCCACCCCCCGTAGTATCTCCACCCCACATACAATATTTGTAATTTTTTTTCAAAAAGTTCCTATTAAAAAAAAAAAATTTTCCTTGGAAAAATTAAAAAAAGATTTCCTTTTTAAAAAAAAAATTATAAAGTTATTAAAATTTCAATACAAAAAAAGTAAAATGTTTGATTAAAAAAAGGGAGGATTTTTTTTAAAAGGCATCAGGCCAAATTTTGAGAAAACAAAAATATTATATTTTCACATGACTGGCCCTCTGTTTTTTGGGTTTTTACAATTTTTTTTCACTGCGAAAATAATTCAAACATTGAGTAACAAAAGATAATTGACATTAGAATGGTTTTTGCAGCAAGTCAATATTGCAGTGGACCCTTTTTTTCAGGACCTCTGCAATTCCCCTGGCATGCTCCAATTAAAACTTGGGCCCAAACCTGATGTACGCCCCTTGCACAATCAATGCTTTCATTTTGTCAGATTTTTGGTTTTTGTTTGTCCACCCTCTCTTGATGTTCCCCAAATTCCCCAAGGGATTAAGAGGGGGGTTTTTTCCGGGCCCATGGCCCAAAAATCTCTATTTTTTTTTCCCTGGCCATTTAGTTACCCCCTTTGCTTTATCAAGGTGTCCATCTGCGGAAAAGGCATTGGGACACAAACTGCCTTGGGGTTTTTGGAGAAGTTCCTTGGGGGGACATTCTGGTACCATTTTTATTCAGGGCTGTTTTTTTGGGGAAAATGGAAGAGCCATTCCTTGCAGAACAACCCCCCACACAAAAATTTTTTCGGTCTTAACATTTTGGCAGAACAAGAGGGGTAGCGCCCCTTTTGTTTCTCCAAAGGGCTTTTCCTTTTTTCCCCCAAAAACAAAGGGATTCTCAGAAAAAAAACTTTTACCCATCCTCGCACCCCATGCCTGACCTTTTGCAGAATATCATTGTCCATGATTTTTTTTCTGCAAGAAGTGGCTTCTTGCTGCCCCTTAACCCCGGCCTTGCCCAAAATTCCCCCCCAAAATGCATGCAGATCAAAAAACCCTGCCTTCCCTTTTCCTGACAAGCTCGCACTGCTGGAGCCCGATCCCGCAGCTGAAACACTTAAGAAGGGGGCCTGGGTTTTCGGTCTTTTTTGGGGCCCCTGGACCCTTTTTTGGGGAACAAGGGGAACCCTCTCCTTGAATTCTTGATGATCCAAAATGGGTCAATCTTTTTTGCGCGATACTTTCCCCTTTTGGGGCCTTCTTGCATTCAATGAGACGCACGTGTTTCTTTTTAGATAACCGGTTAACAAAGAAAAAATGAGCCCCCCACCACCCCTTTTTTAAAAGGCCAGGGTGTCATTTTATTAATCATGACAGATTGATCTCCAGCCTTCCTCTCAAACCCCCCCCTTGTTAATGGGCAATCCTGGGAAAAATAGGGGCCTTTTAAGGGGGGGGGGCAATGATGTTGAAATGTGTTTGGGGGGTAAAGTTCATTTTTAGCCAAATATTGACTTTGAAAAAAAATTTTTTTGTTAAGCTGACATTTTATAAACTGGGGTTAGAAATTCCCTTTTGAAAAAGTAAGCAGTAGATTTTTTAAAAAAAATTAATATTTGTGTCTTCTCAAAACTTTTGGCCATGACTGAAAAAATTTTTAAAATGTTTTGGGGGATACAAAAGGTACAAACTTTGTTTAAAAGGAAAAAAATTTTACCTTTGGCCAAAGCGTGTCCTTTTTTTGTGTATTACCAAAAATATTCAATTTTAACCAAAAATTCTGTACATTTAGGAATCCCCCCAAGGTACAGAATTTGGTTTTAAAAGGGGGAAATTTTGGTAATCACAACCAGGGAAAATTTTTGGCCAAAAGGTAAAAAATGACAAAAAACTCAAAAGGGACACATTTTGTTGGCAAAGTATACGTGGGACACAAGGACAAAGGTACAAGCAATTTATTAAACCCCCGTCACCGCCGTCTAGTCTTCCTTCGGGTCAAAAGTATTCGAAATTTTTTCCCTTTGGGAAACATCCGAACTTTATTGGAAAAATTTTGGTAATCACAAGGTGGGGTTTTTTAGGTGTTCCCAAGGGGAAATTTTCCGCTGATAAAAAAATGTGTAGAACCCACAAGTTTTATAACCCCCTCCCCCGTTTCCATTTTTAGGTGATCGCAGTAATAAAAAAAGCCATTTGGTGTCAGAACCCCAAAACGTCACCATTTCTTTGGTCTGGAGTCGGAATTTAAAAAATTTTTTTTTGTGTTCAATCTGTTTTGGGTAAGGTTTAGCAGGGTTTGACACTGGAAGGCTTCATCCCCCCACAAACAAAAGGCATCGGGGGGCCCAAAGTTTGGGCATGGTCTAGGGGTGGGAACTGGAAGGGGTTTCCAAGCTACAGCCCATTTTGCGTTTGAACATTGAGAGTCATGGGCGGTTAGTCCCCAATATCTACGCAATAAATTTTATTCCGCCCGCTTTTGGGCCTGAGGGGAATTTAAAAAAATTTTTTTTTTTAAATTAAAAAAATTAGATCCGATCTGCGATTACAAAACGGATAGTTTTTCCTCCCCGGCCCAGCAAAAGGAAAGAAAAAATTTTTCAAAAATTTTTGCAATTAAACCAACTCTCTTTTTAGCTCTGGTAAAAAAATTTCCGCAACAAAATCCCCAAGCACGGGGTTTGATTCACAA
>JARQOD010000002.1:441229471-441266686 GCA_033576555.1 Oophaga sylvatica | reverse complement strand
GTGTGGGGGTCAGGACTCGGGTTTACAGTGTGGATGTAGCAGTGCTGTAGTGTGTACAAGTAGGATGTAGCAGAGCCGTGTGTGTACGAGGTGTACGGAGCAGAGCCGTGTGTGTACTAGGTGTACGGAGCAGAGCCGTGTGTGTATGAGGTGTGCGGAGCTGTGTATGGAGCGGAGCCGTGTGTGTACAGAGCGGAGCCGTGTGTGTACGAGGTGTACGGAGCGGAGCCGTGTGTGTACGAGGTGTACGGAGCGGAGCCGTGTGTACGAGGTGTACGGAGCGGAGCCGTGTGTGTACGAGGTGTACGTACGGAGCGGAGCCATGTGTACGAGGTGTACGGAGCGGAGTCGTGTGTGTACGAGGTGTACAGAGTGGAGCCGTTTGTGTACGAGGTGGTTGTAGCAGTGATGTAGTGTACGAGGTGTACAGAGCAGAGCCGTGTCTGTACGAGGTGGATGTAGCAGTGCTGTAGTGTGTACGAGGTGTACGGAGCAGAGCCGTGTGCGTACGAGTTCGATGTAGCGGAGCCGTGCGTGTGCGAGTTGGATGGAGCGGAGCCGCGCGTGTACGAGGTGCACGGAGCTAAGGCTACTTTCACACTTGCGTTTTTTTTGCGCAGTGCATTGTGCGCACATGAAACCCATTAAAAACGCATGCAAAGGCTTATAAACGCTGCAATATTTAGTCGCATCAGCGTGCGCATTACGACCAAAAAACGCAGCATTTGAATGCGATTTCGAGTGTTTTTGCATGCGTTTGCATTTTTTTGGCGCATGGGTTGTCTACGTGTCACATTTCTATCAACTCTGTCTCTATCATCTGTCTCTATCATCTGTATCATCTCTGTCTCAACTCTGTCTCTATCATCTGTCTCTATCATCTGTATCATCTCTGTCTCTATCATCTGTATCAACTCTGTCTCTATCATCTCTGTCGCTATCATCTGTATCAACTCTGTCTCTATCATCTGTCTCTATCATCTCTGTCTCTATCATCTGTCTCTATCATCTCTGTCTCTATCATCTCTGTCTCTATCATCTGTCTATCATCTCTGTCTCTATCATCTGTCTCTATCATCTCTGTCGCTATCATCTGTATCAACTCTGTCTCTATCATCTGTCTCTATCATCTCTGTCTCTATCATCTGTCTCTTTCATCTCTGTCTCTATCATCTGTCTCTATCATCTGTCTATCATCTCTGTCTCTATCATCTGTCTCTATCATCTCTGTCTCTATCATCTCTGTCTCTATTATCTATCTCTATCATCTCTGTCTCTATCATCTCTGTCTCTATCATCTCTGTCTCTATCATCTGTGTCTCTATCATCTCTGTCTCTATCATCTGTCTCTATCATCTGTCTCTATCATCTCTGTCTCTATCATCTCTGTCTTTATCATCTGTCTCTATCATCTCTGTCTCTATCATCTGTCTCTATCATCTCTATCATCTCTGTCTCTATCATCTATATCAACTCTGTCTCTATCATCTGTCTCTATCATCTATCATCTCTGTCTCTATCATCTGTATAAACTCTGTCTCTATCATCTGTCTCTATCATCTGTCTCTATCATCTCTGTCTCTATCATCTGTCTCTATCATCTCTGTCTCTATCATCTGTCTCTATCATCTCTGTCTCTATCATCTCTGTCTCTACCATCTCTGTCTCTATCATCTGTCTCTATCATCTCTGTCTCTATCATCTGTCTCTATCATCTCTATCATCTCTGTCTCTATCATCTGTATCAACTCTGTCTCTATCATCTGTCTCTATCATCTGTATCAACTCTGTCTCTATCATCTCTGTCTCTATCATCTCTGTCTCTATCATCTGTCTCTATCATCTCTGTCTCTATCATCTGTCTCTATCATCTGTCTATCATCTCTGTCTCTATCATCTGTCTCTATCATCTCTGTCTCTATCATCTGTCTATCATCTCTGTCTCTATCATCTGTCTCTATCATCTGTCTCTATCATCTCTGTCTCTATCATCTCTGTCTCTATCATCTGTCTATCATCTCTGTCTATCATCTCTGTCTCTATCATCTGTCTCTATCATCTGTCTATCATCTCTGTCTATCATCTCTGTCTCTATCATCTGTCTCTATCATCTCTGTCTCTATCATCTGTCTATCATCTCTGTCTCTATCATCTGTCTCTATCATCTGTCTCTATCATCTCTGTGTCTATCATCTGTCTCTATCATCTCTGTCTCTATCATCTCTGTCTCTACCATCTCTGTCTCTATCATCTGTCTCTATCATCTCTGTCTCTATCATCTGTCTCTATCATCTCTGTCTCTATCATCTGTATCAACTCTGTCTCTATCATCTGTCTCTATCATCTGTATCAACTCTGTCTCTATCATCTCTGTCTCTATCATCTCTGTCTCTATCATCTGTCTCTATCATCTGTCTCTATCATCTGTCTATCATCTCTGTCTCTATCATCTGTCTCTATCATCTCTGTCTCTATCATCTCTGTCTCTATCATCTGTCTCTATCATCTCTATCATCTCTGTCTCTATCATCTGTCTCTATCATCTGTCTATCATCTCTGTCTATCATCTCTGTCTCTATCATCTGTCTCTATCATCTGTCTATCATCTCTGTCTATCATCTCTGTCTCTATCATCTGTCTCTATCATCTCTGTCTCTATCATCTGTCTATCATCTCTGTCTCTATCATCTGTCTCTATCATCTGTCTCTATCATCTCTGTCTCTATCATCTCTGTCTCTATCATCTGTCTCTATCATCTCTATCATCTCTGTCTCTATCATCTGTCTCTATCATCTGTCTATCATCTCTGTCTATCATCTCTGTCTCTATCATCTGTCTCTATCATCTGTCTATCATCTCTGTCTATCATCTCTGTCTCTATCATCTGTCTCTATCATCTCTGTCTCTATCATCTGTCTCTATCATCTCTGCCTCTATCATCTCTGTCTCTATCACCTGTCTCTATCATCTCTGTCTCTATCATCTCTGTCTCTATCATCTGTCTCTACACATCTGTTATCTACACTTCTCACAATGTTGCTTGTGTAGGGGGTTGTTTAAACAAGTGTTTAGACATTATTTACTCCAAGCGCAAAGCCATGTGCACGCCAGCGCACCCATAGACTGCAATGTTATTTTTTGCGCATAGCATGCGCACACGTGCGCACACGTTTTTTTAAAGCGGTTGGGCGGAAAAAAAAAAGCAACATATAGCGTCTAGCGCGTATGGGCGCACACCTGGAAAATGCGCAGTGCACGCCAAACGCAGATAAACGCGTGCAAGCGCTAGACCCTGTGCCCGCCATGTTAAAGATAGGGGAACATTGCACATGCGTCCGATAGTGCACGATGCGCTGCGCAAAAAAAACGCAAGTGTGAAAGTAGCCTAAGCCGCACATGTACGAGGTGCACAGAGCGGAGCCACACGTGTACGAGGTGCACGGAGCGGAGCCGCGCGTGTACGAGGTGGATGTTGCAGTGCTGTAGTGTGTACGAGGTGCACGGAGCGGAGCAGCACGTGTACGAGGTGGATGTAGCAGTGCTGTAGTGTGTACGAGGTTTATGGAGCTGAGCCGCGCCGCGCATGTACGAGGTTTACGGAGCGGAGCCGTGTGAACGAGATGGATGTAGCAGTGCTGTGTGTGTACGAAATGGAGCCCTGTGTGTGTGAAGTGTACGGAGCTGAGCCGCTCAGCTCCGTACACACAGGGCTCCGTGCTTGAGCCGTGTGTGTACAGAGCGGAGCAGAGCCGTGTGTGTATGTAGCGGAGCCACGTGTGTACTAGATGTACGGAGCAGAATTGCGTGTGTACGAGGTGTATGCTGCAATGCCGCATGTGTACAAGGTTTACGGAGTGGAGTCGTATGTGTACAAGGTGTACAAAGCGTGGCTGCATGTTTACAAGTTGTACGGAGTGGAGCCTTGTGTATACTGAGTGGAGCCTTGTGTGTGCGAGGTGAACGGAGCTGAGCCGTGTGTGTATGAGGCATACAAAGCGGAACCGTGTGTGTATGAAGTGTGCAGAGCCGTGCGTGTACAAGGTGTATGGTGGGGAGCATTCATACCTCCCAACCGTCCTGAATTCAGCGGGACACTCCCGATTTTGGGAGTCTGCCCCGCTGTCCCGGCCGGGAGCTTTTCCCGTGGACACAGGAGTACATGCCGGAGCCCCGAGGAGTACTTTAAAATTCGCACGTGATGTTCCACCAGAAGTGACGTGCTGGAAGATGACCTGAAATTAGGTAATTTTGGGTGGAGATTGTGATGGAACCATGGAGGCACTTCAGGGAATGCTTCAGATCCATCACCGTGTCCTTGCCTTTGGAATCGGGGATGTAGGCCATGTGAGCGGATCATGATATGTCCTGCACCGGGAGGCTCAGGTGGGCACTACAATGGGAGCCGGGCTGCTATAGTATCTTTATAGAATCTTTATTTCTTTCTCTCTCTGTTTCTTTCTCTCTCTCTGTTCTTTCTTTCTTTCTCTGTTCTTTCTTTCCCATCTTTCTTTCTCTCTGTTCTTTTTCTTTCTCTCTGTTCTTTCTTTCCCCTCTTTCTTTCTATCTCTGTTCTTACTTTCCTTTCTTTCTCTCTTTCTTTGTTCCTTCCTTTCTCTCTGTTCTTTTTTTCTCTCTCTCTTTCCCCTCTTTCTTTCTCTCTCTCTGTTCTTTCTTTCTTTCCCCTCTTTCTTTCTCTCTGTTCTTTCTTTCTCTCTTTCTGTTCTTTCTTTCCCATCTTTCTTTCTCTGTTCTTTTTCTTTCTCTCTGTTCTTTCTTTCCCCTCTTTCTTTCTTTCCCCTTTCTTTTTCTCTTTCTTTATTTCTCTTCTTTCTTTCCCCTCTTTCTTTCTCTTTCTCTCTGTTCTTTCTTTCCCCTCTTTCTTTCTCTCTGTTCTTTCTTTCTCTTTCTTCCTCTCTCTGTTCTTTCTTTCTCTCTGTTCTTTATTTCTTTCTCTTTCTTTCCCCTCTTTCTTTCTTTCTGTTCTTTCTCTCTGTTCTTTCTTTCTCTTTCTTTCTCTCTCTCTGTTCTTTCTTTCCCATCTTTCTCTCTATCTCTCTGTTCTTTCTTTCTCTCTTTGTTCTTTCTTTCCCTTCTTTCTCTCTCTCCCTCTGTTGTTTCTTTACCCTCTTTCTTTTTTTCTCTCTGTTCTTTTTTTCTGTCCCCTCTTTCTTTCTCTCTCTGTTTCTTTTTCTCTATCTCTCTGTTCTTTCTTTCTTTCTTTCTTTCTCTCTCTCTCTGTTCTTTCCCCTCTTTCTTTCTTTGTTCTTTTTTTCTTTCTCTCTGTTCTTTCTCTTTCTTTCTCTCTCTGTTCTTTCTTTCTTTCCCCTCTTTCTTTCTCTCTGTTCTTTCTTTCCCCTCTTTCTTTCTCTCTCTATTCTTTCTTTCTTTTTCTCTCTGTTCTTTTTTTCTCTGTTCTTTCTTTCCCCTCTTTCTCTCTCCCTCTCTGTTCTTTCTTTCTCTCTCTGTTCTGTCTTTCCTCTTTCTTTCTTTCTCTGTTCTTTCTTTCCCCTCTTTCTTTCTCTCTCTATTCTTTCTTTCTTTTTCTCTCTGTTCTTTCTTTCTCTGTTCTTTCTTTCCCCTCTTTCTCTCTCCCTCTCTGTTCTTTCTTTCTCTCTCAGTTCTTTCTTTCCCCTTTCTTTCTCTCTCCCTCTCTGTTCTTTCTTTCCCCTCTTTCTTTTTTTCTCTCTGTTCTTTTTTTCTGTCCCCTCTTTCTCTGTTCTTTCTTTCTTTCCCGTCTTTCTTTCTTTCTCTCTCTGTTCTTTCTTTCCCGTCTTTCTTTCTTTCTCTCTCTGTTTTTTCTTTCCCCTCTTTCTTTCTCCCTCCCTCTCTGTTCTTTCTTTCCCTCTTTCTTTCTCCGTCTCTGTTCTTTCTTTCCCCTTTCTTTGTTTATTTCTTTCTCTCTCTACTTTCTCTCTGTTCTTTCTTGCTTTCCCCGCTTTCTTTCTCTCTCTCCTTTCTCTCTGTTTTCGTTTTTCTCTCTCTGTTCTTTCTTTTACTCAGTACCAGTGTGCCCACAGTACCAGTCACTGTGCCCTCAGTACCAGTCAGTGTGATCACCAGTGCTGAATAGGTGTGGTTGGGGCGTGGACATGGGTGTGACTAGTTGGGAAATGGGTGTGGTATGGGCGTGGCCTAAAATATGCCACAACCTTTGTCCCTCTTTCCGATCTTCAAAAGTTGGGAGGTATGAAGAAACACCTTAAGAAGTGCTAAACTATTTACAATTAAAAGTTTGGATCAAACATTGTTCATGATCTCACAGTTTTTATGATCAGAAAACAAGTGAACTTGTGCAGGAACCCTACCAGTTTAACTTGTAAAAACTTTAAAGAACTATATACAGTTACTTTTCCACATCTGTTCAATCCTTCTTGAAGATAGCACCTGGTGCCACATGCTCCCTTTCCTGGGGAAATTCATAGATGGTGCCCACTCCTGGCACTACCATTAAACGGTGCCCAGCAGTGGCATGCACGGTCAAATCATGTCCTGCCATGGGTGTTTGTGTGGCGATGCTCTGCACAGAGACAGGTCTAGGTGGGGAAGGAGTGGTTTCAGCCTAACCTGGTCGGGCTGTTTTGGAAGTTTCTCACTGGCAGCTCCCTGCTCAGTGGCGACGGAATTGTACTTTTGCACATTCAAAGCATACCATCCCTTAATGCCCCCGTGCCGGGTATATGTCACCAGGTCTCCTGGGTAGAGATCCCGGCCCGGGTGTCCTTCTATGAGATGAGACTCCACATCTCTCCGGTTTACAAAAACCTCCGCCAACAAATTGGGTTCCCTTATAAACCCCATCCCCTTTTAGCCTAAATTCGACCACTGTACCTTGTCTCAGCGGTCCCTGGTTGGTACCTTTAACTTTGCTGGTCTGCCTCTTCTCCAGATCACGCTTGGTTTGGGCTTGGCGCAGGGCCTGCTGTTCCCGTTCCTTTTGCTCCCACCGGTCGGTAAGCTGTTTTTCATACTCCACCCAGCTTAGGACCTCCAGCTCGCTTCCTTCCACTTGCTGGCCCAGGAATCCCATCACATCAGTCCCCTGGTGAGACCAGCGGTATACAATGCGCTCCGTGTACACCTGCCCTGCCATTTGTGTGGGTTGCAGCACTGCTCCAAACTTATCCTCCATGCCGGACTGTCGATCACAGTCCAGGGATGCACGAAGCCGTCTGGGTTCATGGGATCGAGGCGTGGGTAGCGGGCCAAGCAAGGTTGTTTCGGCTGCTGAAGCCGGGTCCGCAACCTCATTTGTTGGTCCGGCGCCAGGTTCTTCTTCTGCGGTGACCAGAGTGGCGGGCCGCCAGATTGGATGCTGCGGCTCCATAGGTTGCTTGTGACTCAGCGTGTTTCGCCATTTGCTCAGTGTTGTTGCTTTCATTCCCAGCAGCTGCCAGCTCAGTTCCTCTATTTCATGATCCAGCAGCGTCTGGTCCGTGGCCACTGGTGGTTCTTTCTCCTGCTCCAGACTGGGGAAGGAGCTTTCCTCTGCTCCTCTGCACCCCGGGTCACCACCAGCTGCCATCTTGTCGATCAGCTCCTGTGTTGCAACTCGCACGAGTTCCCTCTCTCTCTCTTCTGGGGGCGGATCTTCTTCTTCTTCCCTTTCCCGCCATCTATGATCAGGAGGCGGATCTCTCTTGCAGATGGACAAGCTCTTATGGTGCAATAACACTTAGACTGGGCGGCCATAATTTACGCGCCACCTTTACGCCGCCCACGATGACACTCCCTTCTTGCGCGCCTCGTGGTGCAAATATGGCGGTAGTCGTTCACAACTTTCAGCAGAGTCTCTGGGACAATAAACAATTTCTCTGGCACTCACGACCCGGTGATACCGGGCTACGTATCCTGTTCATTACTCCAAGTTGGATCGCCTGCCAGGGCAGTGGGGTTCTCGGTACCGGGCCGCTTCTTAAAGGGGAAGTGTCACAGCGGCAGTGACCCGGTCCGTGGCCCTGGGCGTCCAATAAAAGTGGAATATTTACAGGGGATGATAGAGTTTGTAGTAAAGTGTTCGTGACGCCACCTGTGGTTTCTCATCAGAGGTGACCAGCGCTGCAGTGCAGATCCTCTGAGACTGGTGGTGATGCAGCAGAGTTGGAATAGCTCTCCACAGGCAGAGCTTGTTGTCTCAGGGCAGACGTATGTTGTAAGGTAGATGGTGGTAAGGATGTAGTATTTAGCAAGGGATGTATCAGTGTTGGATTGGTGTCGCCAGAATGAGAAGAGGACACAGCTGAATGCAGTTTCCAACGCTTTACTCGCAGTTCTGTCTGCAGTACAGATGCCCGCTTGGTACAGTGTCCTCCAGGTGAGGGGCTCAGCAAACTCCCAGGTAGATCAGGATACACCTTTCCAGGACTCCTTTAAAAATGTTCCTTTCTCTGTCGTCTCACTGTGATGACCTTCCCGCCTCTCCTTCTTGTCCAACATCTCGCAATCAGTGTCCCAAGCCAGTAGCCGCGGACCTTGTCGGATAACGTTCTCTCTGTGTTTCCTTGCTCCCTTATGGCTACCTTTTCGGCGAAGATAATTGTAGCTGTGGCACCTATAGATGCCACTGCCTCCGGCTTGCTAGCTGAGTCTTAAAGTTCTCCACTAGGCTAAGGGGCCAGTGTCCCTTCTGCGACCTGGTCCCTCCACAATTGGATCGGGCCCCACGGATGGATCATTCACTATCCGTGCCCCTAGGACCCCTTCTGTCCTTTCAGAAGCTTCCCTCTGTTCTTCTTTCTCTAATATTCTCTGTCTGGGGCCGAGCTGCTAACAGCTCCACGTCCCCTCCAAGATTCTCTGACTAGACTCACTTTCCAGCTCTCTAAGCTTCATTTCCCCTCCTTCTTACTTTCTCCAGCCACAGCCCATACACTCGTTCCTACCCAGCCTGGGATGAGACCATCCTCCCTTAGGGTACGTCCAGGGTGCCCGGCTGCTATAGTATGTGTTGGGTGCAGATGTTAGAGTCCTGGGTGGTACTCCCTCCTTACCTGAGAGTGGATATCACACCTCTGGATGAGGTGCAATACCTCTGTGGCGACTGAACCCTCAGGGGCGCCACAGTTTCTTTGGTGGTGCACTTCTCTTTTCCTTTTTGTATTCTCATACACCCTACGATGTAGTGTCGCAATCCAAGGCTGTCAGTACCGGTACTAGGAAGCAGGTGGAACCCATCAGTAAGTTACATAGTTATCACCTATCATCGGCAGGGGATCTCTCTATGATGACCTAAAATGAAGAAACCATACCTTCCATCATCCTAGGAACAGGAGGACAGTCCTGAATAATCAGGGTTATGACTGACTTTAACTTTGTTTAACAATCTCTCAGGGGGCAGTATTTATACAGCCTTTACACAGGCTGGGTCACGTGGTGTCCTGGCCATCCACAGCCATGCCAATACTTGGTATACCTGTGATTGGCCCACAGTCTTAGAGCTTGTTTATTGGCTATGCTTTCAGCTTTTCAACAAGCTTCATTAGGCTGACTAACCCGAACAGAAACAAGGACTTTACCGTTTGGGTTCAGTCATTCCTTGTCTTGAAGCATCTTTTTCGTATCCTTTGGGTCATTTCCTGAATGCATGCTTTGTTGTTTTTGTCCACTGGAGTTTTTCCATAATGTTTAGGTTTTCTTTTTAAGTAACGTTTTTTGGTGTTTTTTTTCCTACTTTCAATAATGAACAAACTATCAGAAATTTCTGAAAATAAAATTCTGGTAAATGGATCAAAAAGACACTTGGGCATCTTCTGGGCATCTTTTGAGCATTCCCAGCACAAATTGTCAGGTCACTTCTTTCAACTATATGGCGTCTTTTGAAACCTGAAACATTTAAAAGATGCTCAAATGCCTGCACATATGAACTCTCTCTTATCTGCTTTGTCGAATATGACTCTGAGTCATTCTATGGATCATCGCTCGCCAGGCAGCTCTATCCCATGTTGCATCTTTCAATTCGCCAATAGTCATTTCCATGTCGCTTTTGATGGTGTCGATCCAGTGAATTCATGGACGTCCCTCTCTTTTTCTGCCACTGATGATGCAAGCATTACGACTTTCTCCCACCACTGACTATGCATAATTTGTTCAAAATAAGCTAATTTTTGTTTGGCTATCTTGGGTTATCTTAGCTTCCATTGACAGTTTTGGCTTGACTTGGTTCAAGACGCCTCTGTTAGTGAGCCTCACTGTTTATGGGATCCATAGAAAACTCCTGCAGCACCAAACTCCAAAATGAACTTACCTCTTCAGGATGTGGTGCCTGGCCCCGATTAACGTTTTTGCCTGATGCCAAACATGCGTAGCTGCCAGTCACAACATCCTGCAGGAGGTAAGGCAATTTACAAGAGGAATATCTGTGTTTGCTAGCTATGCTACCTATGTTCCTAGTGTCTCAAGGTTATATGTGTGTGCCATCATAATATAATACAATTTATTTGATTTATATGTATTACTAGAATAGAGCATTGGTTAGGAAATATGAACTCTTATTTAACTCATGCTACACCCTCTTGTGTATGGGGTTGTGGTGCCATTTTGTGGTTTCCCATTTTTTTACCAGTTTTTATTTACTTTTTTTATATAATAAACTTATTTTTTTTTGCTATATGTGCTTCTTTTGTACAATTTCTTGTAGGATCCCGTATCTACTGAACATGTTATTTGTTCCATGTAGGGATCTCGGCACAAGTTTGCTTTTTTTTCTTTTATTAATTAATTATATATGTGCCGTGACTGCCGAGACCCCTTTAATACTTATGTATTGCAGAATATTAGAACAGTAAGCTATGCTGAAAGAGCAAGAGAGAGAGAGAGTTAGGCAGGGTGTAACAGGCCACCGTAGCTGCTGAACCACAAGACCATTAAATGACTTAGGTTTGCCATGGAAACTATTGACACCCAAAAATCGCAATTGTGGTGTACCGATGGGATTGACAGACACATCTCTCTCTTTCTCTTAAAAAAATGTAAGCTGATGATTCTGCTTTTTGTTTTACCACTAAAATATAAAAATAACTTATATGTTTAGTCTCACTGTGCTCATACTGACTTAAAAAAATCATACTTGCCAGATCATTGTTACTACATAATAAATGATGTAAAATAAATTAATTAATGGCGGAATTGATTTTTTTTTCACCATTTTACCACACTTGCAATTGTTTTTTCATTTTTCTGTCCATTAAATAGCAAAGTGAATAGCTCCTTTCAAATCTTAAACCCTTTGCGATACGCGCCGTACTAGTACAGCGCATGTCGCATCTCCCCCTTTGAAGTGGGCTCCGGCGGTGAGCCACCTCAAAGCCGGGACATGTCAGCTGTTTTGAACAGGTGACATGTGCCCGCAATAGGCACGAGTGGAATCGCGATCCGCCCGCACCTATTAACTAGTTAAACGCCGCTGTGAAACTCTGAAAGCGGCATTTAACACGCACTTCCGGCCGGAAATATGGGCATCGCTGACCCCCGTCACGTGATCGCGGGTCAGCAATGCGTTACCATAACAACCAGAGGTCTCCTCGAGGCCTCTATCGTTGTTGATGGCATATTGCTATGAACGCCACCCTGTGGTCGGCGCTCATAGCAATGCTGTAATTCTGCTACATAGAGGTGATCTGAGCATGGAGTCTAGTGAAGCATGCCAAAAGTAAAAAAAAAAAATGTTTTTAAAAAGTTAAAAAAATACAAAAGTTCAAATCAACCCCCTTTCGCCACATTCAAAATAAAACAATAAAATCCCCCAAACATACACATATTTGGTATCACCGCGTTCAGAATCGCCCGATCTATAAATTAAAAAAAAGGATTAACCTGATCGCTAAACGACATAGCGAGAATTACTTTTTTTTGTCGCCACAACATTGCGTTAAAATGCAATAATGGGCGATCAAAAAAACGGATCTGCACAAAAGTGGTATAATTAAAAACGTCAGCTCGGCACGCAAAAAATAAGTCCTCACCCAACCCGAGATCACGAAAAAATAGAGACGCTACGGGTCTCGGAAAATGGCGCAATTTTTTTTTTTTTAGCAAAGTTTGGAATTTCCTTTCACCACTTAGATAAAAAAGAACCTAGACATGTTTGGTGTCTATGAACTCGTAATGACCTGGAGAATCATAATTGCAGGTCAGTTTTAGCATTAAGTGAACATGGTGAAAAAAAACAAAAAACAAGTGTGGGATTGCACTTTTTTTTGCAATTTCACCTCACTTGAAATTTTTTTCCCATTTTTGAGTACACAGCATGGTAAAACCAATGGTGTTGTTCAAAAGTACAACTCATCCCGCAAAAAACAAGCCTCACATGGCCATATTGACGGGAAAATAAAAAAGTTATGGCTCTGGGAAGAAGGAGAGTGAAAAACAGAAACGCAAAAACGAAAATGGGCTCCGGCGCGAAGGGGTTAAATTTGGCCCATAAAATTAAGCCCTTATATTGCTATGTTGGCAAATAAATCAAAAAGTTATGGCTCTTGAAAGAGCAAAATGGAAAATTTCTCAGTCATGAAGCGGTAAAATGACTTCTTGATAAAATGTGGAGATTTGTACTGTATGATAAGCATCTAAATTGATTGGCCTTGATGGATTTAATCCAGTGTAAATGTCAGCCAAGTAGCTTGCCTTCCAAAGTTGCCAGATGGTTATATACTTTGGTTTAGTAGTACCAATGATAAATAATTCTGCTATGTATATCTTGTTTATTTGGATAGTTGCACTTAGCAGTAACAGGTGGCGTGCTGTCTAGAAGGATAAAGTTTTTTGGCTGATATATATAAGCTAGTCCTAAACGCATCTGATTCTTTCCAAGACAAACAAACCACGGGGATTATCAACTTCAAATTCCAAAGGTGTAAATAATTATAAATCTAAATCATGCGTGAAAGCAGAGAAATGTGTCATTAAATAGTGTTTCATTCAAAAACTGAAAAATAAAATGTAAGAATCGGTATTCAAAGGTGTCATTCACACTTTACCATTTGTCGTACATGTGTCATAAGTGATTTGTACATTTATTTTAGGGCTCATCAGGGAACCCCTATTTTTGTTAATCAGTTCCCTCTGACGTCACTGATGGTGTCCCTGGCTGACCTGAAGTGAAAGTGGAAAGCAATCAATTAAGCTTTCCACTTCCTCTCCTGTCAGCCAGGAGAGGAGCTCATTCATTTGGGGGTTTACTGTGAGGCTGCAGCATTAGCTGCGGTCCCTGCAGTAAACATTAACCCTTTCTGAAGGATTACACCGTGGGACCTGACTGTGCATCGGATTGGTAAGAATAATTTTGCTTTATTATTTTATTTTTATTACAGGAAATGGTTTTAGCAGATAAATAAAATATGGTCAAAAACTGGGTGATTATTTCATTAAACTTCTTTTTTATTAAAGTGTGTGTGTTTGATTTTTCTTTCATACAATAGGATTAATAATTGATAGTTGTCTAATTGACAGCTCTCAATTATTAACCTGGCTTAAAGTGACCTTTCAATTGCAAGGTCATTTTAACCCCTTATTAACCCATTCGCCACCGCTACAGGGCAATGGGAATAGACGGGCAAAGTGCCAGAAAGGGCAAATCTAATTGGAGATTTGCCCTTTCTGGGGTGTCTGGGGGCAGATGTTAGTAGCCGGGGGGGGCCAAAAATAATGGTCCCTCTCTGGGCTATTATTATCTGCCCCCACTCACTGGCTTTGTCTGTCTGGTTGCGAAAATAGGGCGGGAGCCCACGCATTTTTTTTCAGCAATTTTACACCTCATATATATATATATACATGTCATTGAGTTTGTGACACATATATATATATATTTATAGTTCATACACTTCTACATAGTATAATAGCCGCTAATTCAATTGCCGGCTTTTGTGAAAATGCAGAACCCGACATGAAATGACACTTGGTTTACATAGAGTTAACCATGTCTTTTCATGTAGTTTGATATCTGATTTGCACAAACAATTACATGAGTGTAAGTGTGCAAAATTTCACACCTGTAGGGGTTAATTAAAGGTGTAAATTCGTAGCAAAAAAGTCCTTTTTTTTACAACGAATTTACACCTTTAATTAACCCCTACAGGTGTGAAATTTTGCACACAGCCACTCATGTAATTGTTTGTGCAAATCAGATATCAAACTACATGAAAAGACATGGTTAACTCTATGTAAACCAAGTGTCATTTCATGTCGGGTGCTTCTGTCTTTTCACAAAAGCCGACTTTACCCGGCAATTGAATCAGAGGCTATTTTACTATGTAGAAGTGTATAAACTATAATATATGTATATATATATATGTCACAATGACATGTATATATATATATATGTATTCTATGTGTGTATATTTAGTGTTTACAAGGAAAGAATGGGGTTTTTTTAGTTACGATATTTTGTTCCCATAGACTTACATTGGATTTCCGGTATCGGTATCGGGTATCGCCGATATTTTAATGGTATCGGCGATACCATTCCGATTCCGATACTTTTGGATATCGGAAAGTATCGCTCAACTCTACCCCCAGGTGCTTCACAGAAGTTTATAACGTAGAGCAGTGAAAATTAAAAATCAAATTTTTTCCTCAAAAATCATCGTTTAGCACCAATTTTTTTATTTTAACAAAGGTAGCATGAGAAAATGGACCCCAAAAATTGTTGCGCAATTTCTCCTGAGTTCGCCGATACCCCATGTGTGGAGGAAGGCCACTGTTTGGGCGCACGGAAGGACCCGCAAAGATAGGCGAAAGGTTTGAATTTTTGAACACAAAATTGGCTGGAATCACTTTTGGAGGGCCCCTGAATTGCCTAAACAGTGGAAACCCCCCACAAGTGATACCATTTTGGAAACTAGACCCCTCAAGGAACTTATATAGATGTGTGGTGAGCATCTTGAACCACCAGGTGCTTTACAGACGTTTATAACAGAGCTAAGAAACATAAAAATAAAAAATTTCCAGTAAAATTTTTCTTTTAGGCCTCTTTCACACTTCAGTCGTGCGACGTCAGTCAAAATCCGTCAAAATGTGAAAAAAACGGATCCGCCATTTTTTTTTTGGCGGATCCGTTTTTTTCCCATAGACTTGCATTAGTGACGGATTTTGACGGATGGTCGTCCGTTAGGTCCGTTTTTGGACGGATCCGCCAAAAAATTGGCGTCCGTCATTTTAAAAAAACGTCCAATGCAACGTTTTTTTTGACCGCCAAAATGGCGGACAACGGCGGATCCGCCGCATCCGCCATTTTGTATAATGGCCACCTATGGGCGGCGGATCCGCCAGCATCCATTTTTGACGGAATCCGCCGGCGGATCCGTCGCCTCTATTGAAAACCATAGTAAAATGCAGAAAACAGTGTCCGGGGTGTCTCTCTCTCTCTCTCTCTCTCTCTCTCTCTCTCTCTCTCTCTCTCTCTCACCAGTTTTGCATCCGTTTTTTTACTTTTCTGACGGATCCGCCATTTTCACGGATGGGCGGACGTCACACAACGGAAGTGTGAAAGAGGCCTTAGCCCCAATTTTTTATTTTCTCAAGAGTAACAGGAGAAAATAGACCCCAAAATTTGTTTTGCAATTTCTCCTGAGTGTTCCAATACCCCATTTGTGGATGAAAACTACTTCTGAGGCACAGTGCAAAGCAACGGAAGGAGCACCATATTATTGTGCAGATTTTATTATTATGGTTTGATGGTGCCATGACCCACTGGGAGAGCCCCTGAGGTGCCAGAACAGTAGAACTTCCCATAAATGACCTTATTTTACAAACTACACCTTTCAATGAATTAATCTAAGGGTGTAATGATCATATTCACACTCAGGGTGTGTCACAGAATTTCATACCATTGGGCAGTGAAGAAAAAATAATTACATTTTTACCACCAAAATTTGGTTTTAGCCCCAGATATAACATTTTCACACAAGAAGTGGGTAAAATTGGCACCAGAATGTGTCCCACAATTTCTGCTGAATATAGAAATACACCATATGTGGCTATACAGTGCTGCTCAGCCATACGGAGAGTTTCGGTAGGGATGGAGCACTATTTGCCTCCTGGAGCGCAGATTTTCCTAAACTAGTTTGCAGACTCCTTATACAGAGCCCCCTAAATGCTAGAGAGTAGAATCCCCCTTTCCCCCAAATTGACCTCATTTTGGAAATTATTCTCTTGCTAAATGTGAATGCTAAAGGTGGTTTTGCACACTGGGGCTCAGAAGCGAGGGGGGCTGTTGTGATTTGGTAGCCGAGGAAGACAGCAGCAAAAATAGACAGTCAACCAGACAACCAGAGAGGTTGGTAACTAGCGGATTGCAGACCCCTAAACTGACAGCACAACAAGAAGCAGCCGTGGGATGTGCCTACGGTGCCCTAGACGCCTCGACACAACCGGAGAGCTAACTAAGCCTAAAGAGAGAAAGGGAAGGCTAACTGCTCCGAAATAGAGCCCCCAAAGGAATAGGTAGCCCCAAAACATATATTGGCGGTGAAACAAGATGAAATACAAACACAGGCAGAAAGTAGAGTAAGCAAATGCTGGGGCCCAAACTGTCTAGATAGAACAGGACAGAAAGAATACTGTCTGCAATCCAGCAAAAACTCTAAGAAAAATTCCAACACGTCTGATATGCAAAAATACTGAGACCACACAATCTCGCCCCTGCTAGATCAGAACTCTGGGGTAAACTGGTAGAAAACCAGCAGACACTGAAATAACAGGGAACTGGAAATACATAAACTGTCTCTGGTGTGAACTGGTAGCAAATCAGCAGATACTGAAATAACAGGGAACTGAAAATACATAAACAGTGGCAAATGAGGGGAACCTGGCTGTACTAACTCCAGCAGGGCAGAAAACTAAGATAGACAAAAACAAAAGCCACAGAAATGAACAACAAATAACTTATCTGAAAGTTGCAGGACAAAGCAGGAAGCAAGCTGACTTCCAAATGGGACCAGAAAGAAACAAATCACCAACAAGGATCATGGGAAGGTTGCTCACTTATATCTCCCCAGTCAGTAACACCTGATTGCCAATCATCACCCCCAGCTGATAGGCTTGTTTTAGCCAAAGCAGCTTCATTACTATCAGCAGCCACCAGGGGGAGCCCAAACTCAGAAGTCAGAACCAGAGCGTTCACAAAGAGTACCCCCCTTGAGGTTGGGTCACCTGCGCCACCAGACCGATCAGGATGAGCCTGGTGAAAGGCACGAACCAATCTCTCAGCATGAATGTCAGAAGCAAACACCCAAGCCAGACGAGAATCCAATACCTTCTCCACTTCATACTCCAGATTGCCCTCAACCAAAACAGGTTCAGGGGGCGTAGCCATAGGAACTACTGGCTCAACAAACCTTTTCAATAAAGATTTATGGAAGACGTTGTGAGTTTTGAACGTCCCTGGAAGAGCCAAAAGGAAAAAAACGGGATTAAGTATTTCCAAAATCTTATAAGGTCCAATGAACCTTGGCTTAAATTTTGGAGGCGCAACCTTCATAGGGATATTTTTTTGAGGACAACCAAACCATGTCACCTACTTTAAATCGGGGACCATCAGTCCTATGCCAGTTGGCAAACCGTTAGGCCCCCTCCTGAGAGAGAGACAACTTATCCATTACTTGATTCCAAATCTGCTGCATTCTCTCTACCATAGAGTCAACACCTGGACAGGCAGAAGCCTCCACCTGCCCTGAAGAGAACCGAGCATGAAACCCGAAATTGCAGAAAAAAGGGGACATCAAAGTGGCAGAACTAGCCCTATTATTCAGAGCGCATTCAGCCAAGGGCAAAAAAGAGACCCAGTCATCTTGATCAGCAGATACAAAAACATCTCAAATAAGTTTCCAAAGTCTAGTTTGCTCTCTTAGTCTGCCCATTGGTCTGAGGGTGAAACGTAAAGGAGAAAGACAACTGAATTCCCAGTCTAGAACAAAAGGCTCTCCAAAATCTGGAAACAAATTGGACTCCTCTGTCAGACACAATGTTCTCCGGAATGCCGTGCAAAAGAACCACCTGCTGAAAAAACAAGGGCACCAACTCGGAAGAGGATGGCAACTTCAGCAGTGGCACAAGATGGACCATCTTGGAAAATCTATCACAGATCACCCAGATAGCAGTCATTCTCTGATAAACAGAGAGGTCGGAAATAAAATCCATATAGATATGGGTCTATGGCCTCCTGGGCACAGGCAGTGGCATTAACAATCCACTAGAGCGAGAGCAGGGTTTGGACCGAGAACAAGTCCCACAGGACTGCACAAAATTCCTAACATCACGAGATAAAGTAGGCCACCAAAAAGACAGACTCACTAAATCTCTGGTACCAAAAATACCGGGATGACCAGCCAACGCAGAGCAATGAATTTCAGACATTACTTTCTTCCTCCGTTGGTCAGGGACATACAATTTCCCCACAGGGCATCGATCAGGTTTATCCCCTTGAAATTCCTCCAAGGCCATTCTCAAATCGGATGAGATAGCGGAAAGAACAACACCCTCCTTCAGAATGGTAGTAGGCTCAGTCACATCAAGAGAATTCGCAAAGAAACTCCTAGAGAGGGCATCCGCCTTAACATTCTTAGTGCCCGGAAGAAAGGAGACCACAAAATTAAAACGCGTGAAAAACAAGGCCCACCTGGCCTGTCTAGGATTTAATCACTTGGCTGATTTGAGATAGATCAAGTTCTTGTGATCAGTGAGGACCACAACTTGATGTTTAAAAGACAAAAAAACCTGACTGGCACATCCAGACTAATGTGAACTAGGTGCAAACCAAGGGAAGCTACCCCCATGTAAAACATACAAAAAAAGGCTGCACTCAAGCATACTAAAGCATGACAACATGGAATACATGAAATTTAGAATAGCAATATGGCTTTGGAATATAAGGAAAAATTTGAGACGCTTAGTATAAACATTTGGCCAAACATTTTGAAGCCCACCAACCATCGTCAAGGTGGTCTCAATTCTGGTGAGTCCCTGACCTAATGTGAACATACCTCTATTAGGCTGATATCTGAATTTCTGGGTGAATATGCACCTCTGTCAGTAATGCCTGCATTTATGGGTAAAGAAAGGGACCTGGTGTAATTAAAATCACCACCTGGTGGGGGCGGAGTGTTCAGTCAGCAAGCTAACATTCAAAAGACAAAAAAACCTGACTGGCACATCCAGACTAATGTGAGCTAGGTGCAAACCAAGGGAAGCTACCCCCATGTAAAACATACAAAAAAAGGCTGCACTCAAGCATACTAAAGCATGACAACATGGAATACATGAAATTTAGAATAGCAATATGGCTTTGGAATATAAGGAAAAATTTGAGACGCTTAGTATAAACATTTGGCCAAACATTTTAAAGCCCACCAACCATCGTCAAGGTGGTCTCAATTCTGGTGAGTCCCTGACCTAATGTGAACATACCTCTATTAGGCTGATATCTGAATTTCTGGGTGAATATGCACCTCTGTCAGTAATGCCTGCATTTATGGGTAAAGAAAGGGACCTGGTGTAATTAAAATCACCACCTGGTGGGGGCGGAGTGTTCAGTCAGCAAGCTAACATTCAAAAGACAAAAAAACCTGACTGGCACATCCAGACTAATGTGAACTAGGTGCAAACCAAGGGAAGCTACCCCCATGTAAAACATACAAAAAAAGGCTGCACTCAAGCATACTAAAGCATGACAACATGGAATACATGAAATTTAGAATAGCAATATGGCTTTGGAATATAAGGAAAAATTTGAGACGCTTAGTATAAACATTTGGCCAAACATTTTAAAGCCCACCAACCATTGTCAAGGTGGTCTCAATTCTGGTGAGTCCCTGACCTAATGTGAACATACCTCTATTAGGCTGATATCTGAATTTCTGGGTGAATATGCACCTCTGTCAGTAATGCCTGCATTTATGGGTAAAGAAAGGGACCTGGTGTAATTAAAATCACCACCTGGTGGGGGCGGAGTGTTCAGTCAGCAAGCTAACATTCAAAAGACAAAAAAACCTGACTGGCACATCCAGACTAATGTGAACTAGGTGCAAACCAAGGGAAGCTACCCCCATGTAAAACATACAAAAAAAAAAAAGGCTGCACTCAAGCATACTAAAGCATGACAACATGGAATACATGAAATTTAGAATAGCAATATGGCTTTGGAATATAAGGAAAAATTTGAGACGCTTAGTATAAACATTTGGCCAAACATTTTAAAGCCCACCAACCATCGTCAAGGTGGTCTCAATTCTGGTGAGTCCCTGACCTAATTCAAAAGACAAAAAAACCTGACTGACTTAATAGAGGTATGTTCACGTCTCAAATTTTTCCTTATATTCCAAAGCCATATTGCTATTCTAAATTTCATGTATTCCATGTTGTCATGCTTTAGTATGCTTGAGTGCATCTTTTTTTTGTATGTTTTACATGGGGGTAGCTTCCCTTGGTTTGCACCTAGTTCACATTAGTCTGGATGTGCCAGTCAGGTTTTTTTGTCTTTTGAATGTTAGCTTGCTGACTGAACACTCCGCCCCCACCAGGTGGTGATTTTAATTACACCAGGTCCCTTTCTTTACCCATAAATGCAGGCATTACTGACAGAGGTGCATATTCACCCAGAAATTCAGATATCAGCCTAATAGAGGTATGTTCACATTAGGTCAGGGACTCACCAGAATTGAGACCACCTTGACGATGGTTGGTGGGCTTTAAAATGTTTGGCCAAATGTTTATACTAAGCGTCTCAAATTTTTCCTTATATTCCAAAGCCATTGTAATGTATGTAGTACAGTTCATATAGCGTCTTGTGCTTGGGTGCGATGAACATACATGAGACACAGGTTTGATATAGAAAAGTCCTGTATTACTTCATACAAGTTGGCAGAAATAGTCACACAGTTTGCAGACACAGAAACAGGAGACACAGCAGGCCAGAGTAATCCAAGCTCAGCAATCACTCTCCAATACAGATTCAGGATCTTCTTCTCTGTTACCGTAAGTCCATGCAAACGTGGGTCTTTCAAAGAGCAGGGTTCAGAGTCCACAAGTGCTTCAGAGTTCCTCAGTAGGAATAGCTGGAGTACAAGGTCCAAGGCTTACAGGAGTCAAGTCACAGGTTCACTGCAGGCTAGATTCTGAAGCACTGATTGCTCAGCTGTGGCTGCTTAAGAAGCAAAGGAGAGAATCAGGGCGGGAACATGCAAGCTGGAAACTCCATTTTGACTGAGGGCAAGATAGCTGCAGCAAGACAGAAAGTAAAATGGCTGACGAACAAACTGAGTTTCAGGAATATATACATAGAACCTTACATTACTCCCCCCTTAAGGACAACCTCCGGATGACCTCAGACCAGGCTTGTGTGGGTACCTCTGATGAAACTGACGGAGCAAGCGAGGAGCATTAACGTTATTGACCGGTTCCCATGAGTTGTCCTCCACTGGGTAGCCCTGCCATTTAATCAGATACTGTAACTGATTTCTATACAACCTGGAATCTAAAATCCTTTCCACCACAAATTCTTCCTGACCATCGACTAGCACTGGGTCAGGGCAAGGAGAGGAACGTCCAGGAAACGTATTGGGTGTCGCAGCCTTTAGTAGGGATACATGAAAGACAGGGTGGATTCTCATAGTTCTGGGCAGTTGAAGACGACAAGCAATGGCACTTATAATTTTACTGATTTTATAGGGTCCAATGTACTTATGTCCCAACTTAGACGATGGAATCCTTAACTTAAGATTTCTGGTTGACAGCCAGACCAAGTCTCCTACCTTGAAAGCTGGTGCAGGTTTACTAAATTTATCTGCTGCTTTCTTGTACCTTTCTTGAGCCGATTCCAGATTTTCCTTTAGAAGATCCATATTCTTCTGTAAAGACGTGATTCTTTCAGCCACTGCTGGTAAAGGCGTTTCTATGGGAAATCGTGGTAGAATGTTAGGATGATAACCTAGATTAGAGTAAAAAGGAGACTGTTTAGTGGAGGCACTCTGAGAGTTGTTATACGAGAACTCAGCTAATGGAAGTAGATCCACCCAATCATCCTGTAGGTGGCAGATAAAGCAGCGGAGATACTGCTCCAGGGTTTGATTGGTTCGTTCGGTCTGTCCATTAGTCTGGGGATGAAAAGCAGAAGAAAGGTTTACTTTAATGTCCAATGCTGCACAGAAATTTTGCCAAAACTTAGAAGTGAATTGTACCCCTCGATCCGAAATAACCTCATCCGGTACTCCATGTAAGCGAAACACATCTTTAATCATCAAATCTGATGTCTGTTTTGCAGTGGGTAAGCCGACACAAGGGATAAAATGAGCTGCCTTTGTTAGACGGTCAACCACCACTAGAATGGTGTTCTTCCCCTGAGAGGTTGGTAGCTCCACAATGAAGTCCATAGAAATGGATCCCCACGGGCGGGACGGGGTGGGAAGAGGCTGTAACAGACCAGTTGGTGAGGAGCGAGGTGTTTTGCATCTTGCACAGACCTCACATGAAGTGACATAATTCAAAACATCCTTCCTGCAAGTGGGCCACCAAAAGAAACGAGAAAGAAATTCCTGTGTCTTTAGAATTCCTCTATGCCCAGCTATCTTGGAATCGTGAATGAGTTGCAATACTCTCAATCTGACTGTTTCAGGAATATACAGGCGTTGTCCCTGAATCCACACACCATTCTTAAAGACAAGACTTACGTCCCTTGGGGTTGTGCCAAAAAGGAATCCGCATGGTATGCTTCCTTGATGTCCTTAAGTAGGTCTTGATTATGAATTACTCCTAGGAATCTAGAGTCAGGAAGAATAGTCTTAGGAGGAGTAATTGGACGTGTCTCTGCTGAGTAAATCCTAGAGAGTGCATCAGCCTTTCCATTGCGCGATCCTGGTCTATAAGAGATGATAAAATTAAATTGGTTTAAGAAAAGATTCCAGCGAGCCTGGCGAGGAGTCAGGCACTTAGCCGACCTGATAAACTCAAGGTTACGATGGTCTGTCAGGACGACTATTTGCTGTGCAGCTCCCTGAAGAAGGTGTCTCCATTCTTTGAAGGCGGCAATAATGGCCAACAACTCTCTATTGCCCACATCGTAGTTCCTCTCAGCCGAAGACAACTGCTGGGAAAAGAAGGCACAGGGATGCAAGACATTCTTCTCACCTGTTCTCTGAGAGAGTATAGCTCCAACGGCACAGTCTGAAGCATCCACCTCTATTATGAAGGCAAGCTCGGGGTTGGGATGTACTAGGATAGGTGCAGTGGTAAATTTATCTTTTAGACGGGAAAATGCTTCCTGGGCTTGGGGAGTCCAGGAAAACCTAGACTCTTTCCGGGTAAGTTGAGTGATAGGTGACACTACCTCAGAGAAATTTCTAATGAAACGTCTATAGAAGTTGGCAAACCCGATGAAGCGCTGTACCTCCTTCACATTTCTAGGACTTGGCCAATCCTTGATGGCTTGGGTTTTGCTTCCATCCATACTAATTCCTTGTGTAGACAGTACATACCCCAGAAATTGAATTTCGGTCCTATGGAATTCACACTTTTCAAGTTTGATGTAAAGATGATTTTGTCTTAGACGTTCCAAGACCATTCTCACATGTCCATGATGTTCCTCTGTGGAGTTAGAAAAAATTAGAATATCATCCAAATAAATTACCACGAATGTATCTAGGAGATCCCTGAAGATGTCATTCACCAAGTGTTGGAAAGTGGCTGGGGCGGTACTCAGACCAAAAGGCATAACTAGATATTCAAAGTGTCCATAGCGTGACCTGAATGCAGTCTTCCATTCATCCCCAGGTCTAATACGGACTAAGTTATAGGCCCCATGAAGATCTAGTTTAGAAAAAATGTTGGCATGTCGCACTCTCTCCAATAACTCAGGGATTAAAGGCAATGGATAACGGTTTCTAATAGTAACCTTATTGAGTTCCCTATAGTCTACGCATGGTCTCAGAGATCCATCTTTCTTCTTTACAAAGAAGATGGGTGCACCTGCAGGAGATGAAGAGGGGCGTATGAAGCCCTTGGCTAGATTTTCATCTATGTAATCCTTTAAAGCCTTTAGCTCGGGCCCCGCCAGGGGGTAGATCTTACCAAAAGGTATCTCTGCTCCAGGCAATAATTCAATTGGACAATCATATGGACGGTGAGGAGGAAGCTGGTCAGCGTTCTTCTTGTCACATAAATCCACATAGTCCTGGTATACAGCTGGTAGTTCAGGGACTGACATGATTCCTTTAGGAACAGAGCAAGCTGAAACTTTTGGACTCATCTGTTTCTCTGGAAAGTGTAATTCCTTGGTCTCCCAGTTAATGGTAGGATTCTGAGCCTGTAGCCATGGTAGCCCTAGAATAATGGGAAAGTGGGGAGAAGAGATAAGCATAAAGGACAGTTTCTCTTGATGATCTTTACCCATAAGAACCCTCAAAGGCTCTGTTTCCTGATCCACTGGTCCAGAGGTCAGCAGGGAGCCATCCACAGTTTCCATCTGTACTGGAGTAGCCTTCTTCACTGAACGTATTCCCTGTTTCAGAGCAAAGGAGACATCCATAAAATTTCCACTTGCCCCTGAGTCGATCATAGCAGAGCTAGACACCCAAGCTGAGTCAACCCAGAGTTTGATGGAAAGAAAGCAATGAGAATTGTTTTTCTTACAACTCAGCTGGGACACCGCTGAGGAAACTTGAAAAATGGCAGCGTTTACACAGTCAACGTCCTCAGAGGTAACGGAGTTTAAGTCCGAGAAATCAAGATCTGTTGCTGCAGATCTCTCTGGAGCCTGAGGCTCGGACCTGACAGATCCCCTCTCGCAACACTCACAATGAATGAGTGCTGCAGTAGTCTTACGAGAACGGCTGGGGCAGTTTATAATGAAGTGCCCTGACTTACCACAATAGAAACATAGATTCTCCTTAAAACGATGTTCCTTGCGTGCATCACTAACCCGTCGTTGTAAAGAGTCTACCTGCATGGGTTCAGGTTCAGGTTCCCGTGTAATCCTACTCAAAGGTTCCTTAGCTGGAGAGGAAGGTAGGAAAAGGTTAGTACGATTGCTTTCGAACCATCTCTCTTGCCTGCGTTCAGTCAGACGAGTATCAATACGGATGCAGTAGTTAATAAAGTCACCTAACGCAGTGGGAGGGTCGGCACGAGCAAGTTCATCCTTAATCAGTGGAGATAACCCCTTTCGAAAAATAGATTTTTTGGCGGAACTGTCCCAGGTGGTATCAAGGGCCCATCTCCTGAAATCCAAGGCATATTCAGCTACCGAGTGCTTACCTTGGCGCAAAGCTAACATGGCTGCTTCAGCTGTTGCACCTCGATTGGGGTCATCAAACACCTGCCCCATGGCTGAAATAAAATCATCAAGGTGATTCAAACAATCATCCTCAGTCTCAATCAGAGGGTTTGCCCACATTAAAGCCTTGTTGGTAAGCAACATAATTATAGTAAGCACCTTAGATCGTTCAGTGGGAAATTGTGAAGCATGTGCAGAAAAAAAAAGATTGCATTGATTAATAAATCCCCTGAATTTCTCACGTTCACCGCCAAAACGAAAAGGGGGCAACTTGGGAATCCCAGCACTCGGGGCTACGGCAGGAGCCTGGACTCGCCCCTCTAGAACCTCAATCCTGGCTCGCAAATCCTGGGTAGTCTGTCCAACCACTTGCAAATTGTGATTATTGAGGTCCTGTAGATTCGTAAATTGGGTCTTTATATTCTGCAAATCTGCAAGGATATTATCAGTCACTCCGCAAAGTTCCTTTATGCGGGCCTCCATTTTCCAGATCTTTTAAGACAGGATTACTGGAAGAAGAGGAGAGAAAACAAAACAATAGTGTTCACCTGTGGCAACACTGCAGAGAGAAAAAAAAAATTAAGGGAACTGCTCACCTGGAATGGTTGTGAGAAGTCACAACCACTATCATCACAGAAAGTTTCAACCAGACATCTGATATCCAGAGTTACAGCAGACAAAAAAGAGAAAAGAAACGAAAAAAAAAAACAATAGTGTTTACCTGTGGTAACACTGCAAAAAAGAAAAAACTTAAGGGAATTGCTCACCTGGAATGGTTGTGAGAAGTCACAACCACTGTCATCACAGAAAGTACAACCGGACGTCTGATATCCACAGTACAGCAGACACAGCCTTCCAGACCCAGCAGACACTAACGTTTTGGCTTCAGAATCTTGTAATGTATGTAGTACAGTTCATATAGCGTCTTGTGCTTGGGTGCGATGAACATACATGAGACACAGGTTTGATATAGAAAAGTCCTGTATTACTTCATACAAGTTGGCAGAAATAGTCACACAGTTTGCAGACACAGAAACAGGAGACACAGCAGGCCAGAGTAATCCAAGCTCAGCAATCACTCTCCAATACAGATTCAGGATCTTCTTCTCTGTTACCGTAAGTCCATGCAAACGTGGGTCTTTCAAAGAGCAGGGTTCAGAGTCCACAAGTGCTTCAGAGTTCCTCAGTAGGAATAGCTGGAGTACAAGGTCCAAGGCTTACAGGAGTCAAGTCACAGGTTCACTGCAGGCTAGATTCTGAAGCACTGATTGCTCAGCTGTGGCTGCTTAAGAAGCAAAGGAGAGAATCAGGGCGGGAACATGCAAGCTGGAAACTCTATTTTGACTGAGGGCAAGATAGCTGCAGCAAGACAGAAAGTAAAATGGCTGACGAACAAACTGAGTTTCAGGAATATATACATAGAACCTTACAGCCATATTGCTATTCTAAATTTCATGTATTCCATGTTGTCATACTTTAGTATGCTTGAGTGCAGCCTTTTTTTGTATGTTTTACATGGGGGTAGCTTCCCTTGGTTTGCACCTAGTTCACATTAGTCTGGATGTGCCAGTCAGGTTTTTTTGTCTTTTGAATGTTAGCTTGCTGACTGAACACTCCGCCCCCACCAGGTGGTGATTTTAATTACACCAGGTCCCTTTCTTTACCCATAAATGCAGGCATTACTGACAGAGGTGCATATTCACCCAGAAATTCAGATATCAGCCTAATAGAGGTATGTTCACATTAGGTCAGGGACTCACCAGAATTGAGACCACCTTGACGATGGTTGGTGGGCTTTAAAATGTTTGGCCAAATGTTTATACTAAGCGTCTCAAATTTTTCCTTATATTCCAAAGCCATATTGCTATTCTAAATTTCATGTATTCCATGTTGTCATGCTTTAGTATGCTTGAGTGCAGCCTTTTTTTGTATGTTTTACATGGGGGTAGCTTCCCTTGGTTTGCACCTAGTTCACATTAGTCTGGATGTGCCAGTCAGGTTTTTTTGTCTTTTGAATGTTAGCTTGCTGACTGAACACTCCGCCCCCACCAGGTGGTGATTTTAATTACACCAGGTCCCTTTCTTTACCCATAAATGCAGGCATTACTGACAGAGGTGCATATTCACCCAGAAATTCAGATATCAGCCTAATGGAGGTATGTTCACATTAGGTCAGGGACTCACCAGAATTGAGACCACCTTGACGATGGTTGGTGGGCTTTAAAATGTTTGGCCAAATGTTTATACTAAGCGTCTCAAATTTTTCCTTATATTCCAAAGCCATATTGCTATTCTAAATTTCATGTATTCCATGTTGTCATGCTTTAGTATGCTTGAGTGCAGCCTTTTTTTGTATGTTTTACATGGGGGTAGCTTCCCTTGGTTTGCACCTAGTTCACATTAGTCTGGATGTGCCAGTCAGGTTTTTTTGTCTTTTGAATGTTAGCTTGCTGACTGAACACTCCGCCCCCACCAGGTGGTGATTTTAATTACACCAGGTCCCTTTCTTTACCCATAAATGCAGGCATTACTGACAGAGGTGCATATTCACCCAGAAATTCAGATATCAGCCTAATAGAGGTATGTTCACATTAGGTCAGGGACTCACCAGAATTGGTTGGTGGGCTTTAAAATGTTTGGCCAAATGTTTATACTAAGCGTCTCAAATTTTTCCTTATATTCCAAAGCCATATTGCTATTCTAAATTTCATGTATTCCATGTTGTCATGCTTTAGTATGCTTGAGTGCAGCCTTTTTTTGTATGATACACAACTTGATGTTTGGCTCCCTCCAACCAATGTCTCCACTCTTCAAAAGCCCACTTCATAGCCAATAATTCCCGATTCCCCACATCATAATTATGTTCAGCTGGGGAAAATTTTGTAGAGAAGAAGGCAAAAGGGTTACTCTTAGAGGTTACAGGATCCCTTTGGGACAAAACAGCTCCTGCACCAATCTCAGAAGCATGTATCTCCACCAGAAAGGGTAGAGAAACATCAGGTTGCCGTAGAACAGGAGCAGAAGTGAATCTCCGCTTAAGCTCCTGAAACGTCGAAACTACCTCTGGAGACCAATTTACTACATCAGAACCCTTCTTGGTCAAATCCGTCAGTGGTTTCACAATACCAGAGAAATTACCTATAAATTTACGGTAAAAATTAGCAAAACCCAAAAATCTCTGAAGAGCCTTCAGGGAAGTGGACTGAACCCAATCAGAAAAATGGCCTGAACCTTGACCAGGTCCATTTCAATAGCAGACAGAGACAAAATGAATCCCAAAAAACGAAACCTTCTGTACACCAAAGAGACATACAAAGCATTTTCTCTCAAAATCCGGAATACCATCCGAACATGTTCCACATGAGAATCGCAGTCATTGGAAAAAATCAAAATATCGTCCAAATAAACGATCAGAAACTTATCCACAAAATCCTGGAAAATATCGTTCATGAAAGATTGGAAGACGAAAGGGGCATTAGTGAGCCCAAAAGGCATCACTAGCTACTCAAAATGCCCTTCAGGGGTATTAAACGCAGTCTTCCATTCATCACAGTGCTTAATGCGAATAAGATTATACGCCCCCCTAAGGTCAAGTTTGGTAAACCAACTAGCACCTTTCACTCTGGAGAATAAATCGGAAATCAGGGGTAAAGGATACTGATATTTAACAGTGATCTTATTAAGGAGACGATAGTCAATACATGGCCTCAATGAACCATCCTTTTTGGCCACAAAGAAAAAGCCGGCACCTAAAGGTGAAGAGGATGGTCTAATATGACCCTTCTTCAATGACTCTTTGATATAAGATCACATAGCATCATGCTCAGGTACAAACAAATTGAAGAGCCGACCCTTGTGAAATTTACAACCGGGCACTAACTCAATCGCGCAATCATAACTCCTGTGTGGGAGGCAAGGATGCACACTTACTCTCACTAAACACATCAGAAAAATCAGCCAAATAGTCTGGGATATCCTGAGACTGGGGAGAGGTATAAAAAACAGGAGTGTCACCACGAACACAATGACACCCCCAACTGACCACAGACACTGACTTCCAATCCAAAACAGGATTATGGGTCTGCAACCAAGGAAAACCAGTACAATAATGTCATGTAAATTAAGTAACACAAAAAATGTACAATTCTCTTGGTGGTCCGGGACTACCCGCATTATCACCTGGGTCCAAAACTGTGGTTTTTTCTCCTCCAAAGGGGTAGAATCAATACCCAGCAAAGGAATAGGAGTCCGCAGTGGTACCATGGGAAAACCACAACGTTTGGCAAAGTCAAAATCCATCAGGTTCAGGGCTGCTCCTGAATCGGCAAAAGCCTGAGCAGAAAATGAGGATAAGGAGCAGATCAAGGTAACAGTCAAGAGAAATTTAGACTGTACATTGCCCAAAACAATTGAGCGCGCAAAACGTCTTCCCCGCCTAGGGCAGACAGAAATAGTATGAGAAGCGTCCCCACAATAGAAGCACAACTCATTACGCTTTCGAAATTCTCGACGCTGAGCCCCAGACACAACCCCATCACACTGCATGGGCTCAGAGGTTTGTTCAAAAGGTATCACCACCTCTCGCATATTTCTACATTCACGTAAACGTCTGTCAATTTGAATGGCTAATGACATAGAGTCGTTGAGACCAGAGGGGACAGGAAATGCCACCACAACATCTTTTACGGTTTCTGCCAGACCCTTCCGAAAAAGAGCCGCTAGGCTATCATCATTCCATTTAGTAAGGACTGCCCACTTTCGGAATTTCTGACAATATAACTCTGCCACTTCCTGACCCTGGTTCAATGCCAACAAGGTTTTCTCAGCTTGATCAATAACATTAGGTTCATCATACAACAACCCCAGAGCCTGAAAAAACGCATCAGCATTAGCCAAAACAGGGTCCTCAGGTGTAAGGTAAAAGGCCCAGTCCTGAGGGTCGCCACGCAACAGGGAGATGACAATTTTAACCTGCTGCACAGCGCTCCCCGAGGACTTAGGTTTCAAGGCAAAAAACAACTTATAATTATTCTTAAAGTTCAAAAAGTTTCTTGTCCTATACTCCCCATCATGCACGGCTTACCCAAAATACACAAAGAAATGGAAATTCCTCCCATGAGACCAATTGTTTCTGGAATTGGTTCAATGAATGAACATCTGGGAGAGTGGGTTGATTCTTTGTTGCAGCCTCTAGTTTGCAGGATTCCAGGTTACATCAAAGATTCCAAACACGTCCTTAAGTTGTTTTCCAAGAGGATCTGGAGCAATAATTTCACATGGTTATGTTGCGATGTTGTGTCTTTGTACACATGTATTCCACATAATGTTGCAATGATGGCTGTTCAATTCCATCTAAGGAAGTTCAGTTCATATTCTGATGATTTGATTAATTTTCTTTTGCAAGTAATTTTTTTTCTTCTTATTCATAATTTTTTCACTTTTGATAATAAATTCTATCTACAACGCTCAGGAGTGGCGATGGGTGCCAAATTTTCACCCTCTCTGGCGAATTAAGTCATGACCCACTGGGAATTTAATTATATTTTTTCTACAGAAAATGAATTTTGCGACCATGTGATCTGGTATGGCAGATACATCGATGACATCCTGATTATTTGGGGAGGCGATGTATCTGCCTTACCAGATTTTGTCAAATTCATTGACAATAATGAGTTCAACATTCATTTCACATATAGGTCTGATCCCAAAGCGATTTCTTTTTTAGATCTGGAGTTGAGTGGCACACAGGGACAATTTATTTCTACTAGGACCCACATTAAGCCATTTGGGGGTAACACCATTCTTCATGCTAATAGTAGTCACCCCAGACATACTATCAGGTCTGTTCCGTTGGGTGAATATGTTACAATCAAAAGAAATTGTAGTACTGATAAGGATTTGGAGGAACAGTTTGACATGCTTGATGTTAGGTTAAATAACCGCAATTAGCCGCATTGGATGATGAACAGGGCTCGACATATTGTAGCTCAGAGAAAACAAGAGGATCTCATTGACTCAGATAAAGAGATCTCACAAGGTCAGGCAGATGATGGTTATCGTGTTAAACCTTTTGTGAGTTTACAGTTCAGTCCTCAATTTGGCCAAATAAAGAAAATAATTAATAAATTCTTACCAATTTTATATGAGGATGAAACATTGGGTGAAATTTTACAATCCGGGGTTAATATTGTAGCAAGAAAAGCATCTTCTATTGGCAATAGGGTCTCACCTAGTATGTTTCAAGCCCATAGCAAAAATGATACATGGCTGAAATTCAAGGTTTTTTTAAATGTGGCATGGCTAATTGTAGGACATGTACACATGCGTTGGTTACAAAGAATTTTTACAATAATAATCAGTCTGTCAATTATGACATTAAACAATATATGAATTGTAACTCAACGCATGTGGTATAAAAAATCGATTGCACCTCTTGCTGCTTGTCATATGTCGGATGCACCACAAGGAAACTTAAAACTAGGATTAATGGCTCAATACATTTTTTGAATTATAAGGAGCTGGAACTTTTTCTTCTTTGCTGATTACCATTGGACGTTTCAACAGATGTTGTTCCGTGCACCTGTGGTGGCATTTTGTGAGCTTGTTTGCTTTTCTATTTGTCTAGAAAATAGAGTAAACAAATGCTGGGGCCCAAACTGTCTAGATAGAACAGGACAGGAAAGAATACTGTCTGCAATCCAGCAAAAGCTCTAAGAAAAATTCCAACACGTCTGATATGCAAAAATACTGAGACCACATGATCTCGCCCCTGCTTGATCAGAACTCTGGGGTGAACTGGTAGCAAACCAGCAGACACTGAAATAACAGGGAACTGGAAATACATAAACTGTCTCTGGTGTGAACTGGTAGCAAATCAGCAAATACTGAAATAACAGGGAACTGAAAATACATAAACAGTGGCAAATGAGAAACAGAGTCCAGCGCAGGCCTCCGCAGGGGAACCTGGCTGTACTAACTCCAGAAGGGCAGAAAACTGAGATAGACAAAAACAAAAGCCACAGAAATGAACAGCAAATACCTCATCTGAATGTTGCAGGACAAAGCAGGAAGCAAGCTGACTTCCAAATGCGACCAGGAAGACACAAATCACCGGCGAGGATCATGGGAAGGTTGCTCACTTATATCTCCCCAGTCAGTAGCACCTGATTGCCAATCATCGCCCTGATAAACTTGTTTTAGCCAAAGCAGCTTCATTACTATCAGCAGCCACAGGGGGAGCCCAAACTCAGAAGTCAGATCCAGAGCATTCACAACAGGGAGCATTTGGATTTGGGAGTGCACAATTTGCTGAATTTCTTTTGGCTTTTCCAGATCCTTTGTGCTACCAGTAACTTGGAAGCCTCCTCTATTCCTGTTAACAGATGATAGAACTGAGTGGGGACTTTTTTTGTGGATTGAGTTGAAGCTTTTATTGGGAACATTTTTCATGTTTGTGATTACATTCATCCGGCGCTCTACGCTGAGCACATACTTTGGGGTTTCCATCTAAGTCTTCGAGCTACGTGACAGATGAAACCCCTGAGGGATCCATTCACTATAAAGAGGCAGCAGAGTTACTCTGGACTCCATCTGGCCTCTGTTTAGTGTCGTCCTTCCTTTCAGAGGTGCACAAAACTATGGTGGACTGCGTTTTTATACACGCCGAAAAAGACGAATACCGCCGGATCACAGATCCTACGGCGTTCACAGTGCCTCCATCTGCCTCATTATAGGGAATCTTCTGCCGGTGGTTCTGTCTGAATCACGTATTTCTGAGATTTACATGGAAACCCTGATGCAAGCGCTCAGCTTAGAGCGCAGGATAAATGTGCGCCAAGCCTTACTGCGATCTTTGGGAGGCAGAATGAAAAAAATAAACAGCATGTGAAGAATTGGTTTTATTAATTTTTTACACTGGTCCTCGTGCGGTATAAGTGATTAGGCGACTTTATTCCTCGGGTCAGTGCGATTACAGCGATACCAGATTTATATCCTTTTTTTATGTTTAGCTTCTGTCACACACTAAAAAGACGCTTTTTTTGCAAGAAGAAGTTTTTGCATTGCTATATTTTGAGAGCTATAATTTTTCTGTATGTGGCCCACAGAGTATATATGTGAGGTCTTGTTTTTTGTGGGATGACTGACTTTTTTATTAGTACCATTTTCGAGTACATGACATTTTTGATTGCTTTCTACTCCGATTTTTGTGGGGGCAGAATGAACAAAAACCAACAATTCAGAAAATGTTTTTGTTTTTTTTCTCCGTTCTGCGTGTAGTAAAATTGATAAGGCAGTTTTATTATTTGGGTCAGTACGATTACAGTGATGCCACATTTATATTTTTTTCTGTTTTGGCGCTTTTACACAATAAACACTTTTACAGAAAATAAAAAAAATTATTATTTTTGCATTGATTCATTCTGAGAGTTATAACTTTTTTATTTTTCTATTTTTCCGCTGATGGAGCTGTATGGCGGCTTGTTTTTTGCGGGACAAGATGGCGCTTTCAGTGATACTATTTTCATTATCATTCTTCTTTTTGATCGCGTTTTATTCCACTTTTTCCAAGCGGTATGATGATAAAGTATATAAAGTATAATTTGCTACTTTTTTTTGTTTTTTTTTTACGGCGTTCACTGAAGGGGATAACTAGTGTGACACTTTTATAGATCGGATTGTTCCGAAAGCGGTGATACCAAATATGTTTACTTTTTTTGTTTATTTATTTTCTTTACATAAAAATGTGTATTTATTAGTGATTTTATTTTTACATATTTTTTAAAAAATGTTTCCTTTTATACCAAGTCTCTTTTTGGGACTTTCACTTTTTTCACTTTGATTGCAGGTATAATACATTGCAATGCACTAGCATTGCAGTGCATTATACTTATAGTGAAAGCTTCTGACACCATGCTGTGAGCATGGTCTCAGAGGCTTTCCATAGCTTGATGACCCGGGGGTCGTACCATGGCAACCATCGGACCCCGCAATGACGTCACGGGGATGCCGATCTAAAGGTAGAGGGAGCTCCTCCTGACACCGCTCCTGGATGTTTGTGCAGAAGCTCAGCCACTTGCAGAGGTGCTGATATTTCAGCATCTCCTGCGCGATCATGCTATGATTGGTCAGTCACCTCTTCCTGTGCCTCTCAGCTGTCACAGACCGCTGAACTGAACTGTTTACACGCAGTGATTGTTTAAATGCATGACAGACACAGTCCGTCCTGGTGGGGAAACCAACACCCGGCCATGACGGACTGTGTCTGTCATTGAACGTTAAGGGGTTAAAATAACATAGAATAAAGAAAAATTTAAAATAATCTTGAACCAGGAGGCGGAGGTCCAAGTGGAAGAAAAGGTTGAGGAGAAGGTGGAGGTGGATGTGGCAGTGTAGGTAAAAGAGGTAGCCAACAATGTTTTTTTTTATATTTGGGGAGGCCCCAAAACATTGGGAATAGCAAATAGAATGAACAAACTGCATTATAGTAGAAACAATAGATGAGTGAGACTGGCTGGTCTACTTCTCTAGTCAAAGTCCTGTGGGAGCCACGCCTGGTTAATTTTAATGAATGCGAGTTTGCCTACATTGACTGTGGACAGACGGATGCGCCTGTCACTGGTCACACTCCCTGACGTGCTAAAAACACATTCCGACAGTACACTTGCCGCAGAGCAGGCCAGCACCTCTGAGACGTCAAGAACAAGCTCAGGCCATGTGTTCTATTTTGAGACCCAGAAGTAAAATGGTGCACACCCATCACTCAGTATGTGTGTACACACGTTGAGTATATTTGATTGCAGAAATTTCTGCAATGTTTTTGCATCTCTAGAAATTTGTTGGCAGCAAACACGCAATGGAAAAATGTGCATTTTTTATGCATTTTTGGTGCGTTTTTGTACAGCAATGAATACTTTTGGGAGCTAAATAAAGATATTTGAAAAAAGGAAAAAAAAAGTTTTGTGATGCAATTTCATTGTTCAACACCTTCTTTTTCATGCATAGTTGCCCAGTCTCAGTCTAAAAATATCAGTTCTCAGCAGCCCCAGAAATGGCACAGGAAAGAGTAAAATAAACACACTGAGAATAAAACACTTTATTTGAAATAAAACAGGCACAATGTTTAATCAATTAAATAAACCCAATATATTCACCCAGGTCTGATGGTAATCCAAGGGTTAAAGCAATATCCCACATCATAAGCTTATGTTTGAGCGTTCACAGAATGAACCTACATAGGCTGTAACCAAACAGCAACTGGCAGAACTCGACTTGCACCGCTATACCTGGTGGCGGTAACGTGTGTGGGGTTATTAGGCCTCATACTTATCTCTGAGTAAAATGGAAAAGAGCAATGCGATAAAAAATCGGATTTCACTCTGACCAGTGTTAATCTATGAGTCACAGCTCATCTGGGATATTTTTTCTTAGCTGAAATCGGACTGAGAAAAAAAATCACAGCATGCTGTGATTGTCCTCGTGTAATGTATATATATATATATTGTCCTCGTATATATATGTGAGTGCCATCTGAGTTTTACACACCCATGTCCTTGAAAACCCAACATTTCATCTGCTGCATACAGTAAAATCACAGCTTGACCTGACAGAATAGAAAAGATTGAATAGATGTCAGTGACAAATATAATTAGTACAGTGCTTGTGTAACTGTACATGTATTTTCTTACTGAATAAATTATCTTCTGAAAAAAAATGCTGTGGGGTCCCCCAAAATTTTATTAACCAGCAGAGGGAAAGCCGACAGCTGGGAGCAGATGTTTATAGCCTGGGAAGGGGGTAATACCCATGGAGCTTCCAAGGCTATTAAAATCAGCTCACAGCTGTATACTTGGCCTTTACTGGTTATTAAAATGGGGAAGCCCCCAAAAAATGATGTAGGGTCCCTCTATAATTAATTGCCAGCTAAGGCTAGGTAGACAGCTGTGGGTTGATATTAAATAGCCTAGGAAGGGGACATGGATATCGGCCCCCTCCCAGACTAAAAACATCAGCTCTCATCCACCCCAGAAATGGCACATCCATAAGATGTGCCAAATCTGGCACTTAGCCTCACGCTTTTCACTTATCCTGGTGTGGTTGGCAAGTGGGGTTATTGTTGGGGGTGTTTATGTCACCTTTGTATTGTCCGATGATGTCAAGCCCAGAGGTTGGTAATGGGGAGGTATCTATAAGACACTCCAACTACTAACCCCATAGTGATGTTGTATAAAAAACACACCCAGAATAAAGTCATTAATTTGAAATAATGATACAATCTCATTTATTGACTCTAAATTAACCCATGCTCACATCATTGCTGAGTCTACTGAAGCCAATGTCCTCTGTAAATGAATTAAAACAATAAACAACCACATTCCTCACCTGTCCGACAAAAAACATAATAATCCATAAAGTCCTACAACGATCCTGATGACTCTGGGAGCGCTAATATATCTGCTCTGAAGGACAGCAGGCTCACACTGACACACGAGGTAATAGCTGCAGCGTGTAGCACTGAGCTGCAGTGAGAAAGTTCACTGGAGTTCATCAGCTGATGAGCCCCAGTGAACTTTCTCACGTAGCGGTGGTGCCGGTAAACTTTCGCACCGCAGCTCAGCGCTACACACTGCAGGAGTGATTACAGGGGAGGTAGAAACACAGATCGATGTGGTAGTAGTTGGGAATGTTTTTGTGAATGAGGAATGTGATGGTGGTCTTAGGTCTAATGAAAATGTCTGTGAGTGTGAAATTAATAGAAGTGGTGGTGGTGCAGAAAGTAAAAACAATGGTGGGGTGAATGGAAATCATGGTAGTGATAGTGGGGTTAGTGCTAGTAGGGTTGTTCACTACACTTCCCCCAGCAGTGATCAGATCTCCAGCCAGGAGTTATGCCTGTACTGTTGCTGCTGGAGACAGTATTGTGCTTTTGTCTGGTGACCACAGTGATGATGACTAGCAATGGCAC
>JARQOD010000002.1:441181566-441229371 GCA_033576555.1 Oophaga sylvatica | reverse complement strand
AAACACCGAAGGAACATAAATGGTCTGGGAAATAAACTCTAAGCAAGTTGAGCTTAAAACAGCTAAGGAGCTCTCAACTTAAGTCTATACAGATTCATTCCTATCTGTGGTCTGCATGAAGGATTTCACTGGCAACTCCCAAAGCAGACAACCAGGAATTTAAAGGAAACTAATCAACAAATAATCAATTGCAGCCGGGAGAAACTGCACCCAGTCCCAGCACCGAGCACAGACAGAATTAACTCCCAAGCTGCCAAACACAAAGAAACAGCAACTCAGCTGTGAGAAGTCAAAATGTGCAACCGCGACGATCTTCGTGGCAATGCACACATGACAGTACCCCCCCTTCTACGAGGGGCCTCCGGACCCTCAGGGCCAGGCCTGCCCGGGTGAGTTCTGTGGAAGGTCCGAACCAAACGATCTGCGTTAACATCAGACGCAGGGACCCACGTCCTCTCCTCCGGACCATACGCCTTCCAATGCACCAAGTACTGAAGGGACCGGCGATTCAGACGAGAGTCAATGATTTTTGATACTTGAAATTCCAAATTACCATTGACCAACACTGGAGGAGGAGGTAGAGGTGACGGTATGACTGGTGCCACATACCTTTTAAGTAATGACTTGTGGAACACATTATGAATTTTAAACGTAGAAGGAAGTTCCAGACGAAATGCCACAGGATTAATTATGGAACTGATCCTGTACGGCCCGATGAATCTGGGACCCAGTTTCCAGGAGGGCACTTTAAGTTTTATATTCCTGGTAGACAACCATACCAGATCGTTCACATTCAGATCTGGACCAGAAACTCTCCTCCTATCAGCCATACGTTTGTAACAGTTCCCCATCGTACTCAAATTATTAAATACACCTCGCCACACAGAAGCAAGTGACGACGAGAAACGCTCCTCCTCAGGAACCCCAGAAGGACCCCCCCATTGAAAGTACAAAACTGGGGATGAAAACCATATGCCCCAAAAAACGGGGACTTACCAGTGGACTCGCTCCGCCTGTTGTTAAGAGCGAACTCTGACAGGGCAAGAAAGAAGACCAGTCCTCCTGGTTCTCCGATACAAAACACCGGAGATATGTCTCTAAACTCTGATTCAGACGCTCTGTCTGACCATTGGTCTGTGGATGAAAAGCCGAGGAAAACGACAATTGCATCCCCCGACGTAAACAAAATGCCCTCCAAAATTTGGACACAAACTGAGACCCCCTATCTGACACCACATCAGAAGGCAACCCATGAAGTCTCACGATCTCCCTAATGAACACCTGCGCCAGAGTTTTAGCATTAGGGAGTGCAGGAAGAGCAACGAAATGTGCCATCTTACTGAACCTGTCAACAACCACCAGTATGACAGTATTCCCAGACGACGGAGGAAGGTCCGTAATGAAGTCCATAGATAAATGAGTCCATGGACGCTCCGGAAGTTTCAAGGGTAAAAGGGTCCCAGACGGACGGGTATGAGGAGTTTTAGAGCGAGCACAAACCCCACAGGACGCGACAAAAGTTATAACATCTTTATTAGCGTTAGGCCACCAAAATCGGCGGGAAAGGAGATCTAAAGTAGCCTTACTCCCTGGATGTCCTGCTAAAGCAGAATTATGATGTGCCTCAATAACCTTTTGTCTCAACTGATTCGGGACAAACAGTCTCCCTGGAGGTCCTGCAGGGGCGTCCCCCTGAGCCTCTAACACCTCCTCCTCAAGCTCAGAACATACAGCCGACACTACCACCCCCTCCTGAAGGATAGGAATCGGGTCGTCCGTTTTCCCGGCCCCTGGGAAACTGCGAGACAAGGCATCAGCCTTTACATTCTTAGACCCCGGACGATAAGTGACGACAAAATTAAACCTGGTAAAAAACAACGACCATCGAGCTTGTCTGGAATTCAGACGCTTAGCGGATTCTAAATACAGCAGGTTTTTGTGATCAGTAATAACGGTGACCGGGTGGACTGCCCCCTCCAAAAAGTGACGCCATTCTTCAAAAGCCAATTTAATGGCCAAAAGTTCCCTATTGCCGATATCATAATTCCTTTCGGCGGACGACAATTTCTTAGAAAAGAAAGCGCATGGATGCCATTTACCAGGGGACGGACCCTGGGACAATATAGCACCCACTCCTACGTCAGACGCGTCCACCTCCACAATGAACGGCTGAGATACATCTGGTTGGATGAGAACGGGTGCCGAAGCAAAACATCTTTTTAAAGAGGAAAAGGCTTGGCAAGCTTTGTCCGACCACTTAGAAAAACCCGTCCCTTTTCTCGTCATGTCAGTGAGAGGTTTGACGACAGACGAGAAATTACAAATAAATTTCCGGTAGTAATTAGCAAACCCCAAAAAACGCTGCAGAGCCTTAAGATCCCTGGCTGATCCCATTCAAGCACTGCTCTCACCTTTTCAGGGTCCATCCGGAAACCGGAGGCTGACACCAAAAAACCCAAAAACTGAAGTTCCTGTACGGCAAAAACACACTTCTCCAGTTTGGCGTATAGTTTATTGTCTCGCAAGATCTGCAACACCTGTCTCACATGCTCCTGGTGAGACACAAGATCTGGCGAGTAAATTAAAATGTCATCCAAATATACGACCACAAACACCCCCACAAGGTGACGAAAAATGTCATTAACAAAATGTTGGAATACTGCTGGAGCAGTAGTCAGACCAAAAAGGCATGACCAGGTTTTCATAATGTCCCTCCGGCGTGTTAAACGCCGTTTTCCACTCATCTCCCTCTTTTATCCTAATCAGATTATACGCCCCCCTGAGATCCAATTTAGAGAACCATTTGGCACCAACAATTTGATTGAAGAGATCAGGAATAAGAGGTAGTGGATACGGATCTCGAACAGTAATCCGATTAAGTTCGCGGAAATCCAAGCAAGGGCGTAGGCCTCCATCTTTTTTCTTCACAAAGAAGAACCCCGCGGCCACAGGGGAAGATGAAGGTCTAATATGCCCTTTGGCCAGACTTTCAGAAATATAATCTTTCATAGCCTGTCTTTCAGGACCAGAAAGATTATACAACCTAGCTTTAGGCAACTTAGCATCAGGAAGTAGATTAATAGAGCAGTCACACACGCGATGAGGAGGCAACTCCCGACACCCCTCCTCAGAGAAAACATCCCCAAAATCCTCCAAAAAAGGAGGCAATGTACTAGGCACGACTGCACTGATGTCTGTGTTCATGCAGTTGCTTTTGCAAAACTCACCCCATTGGCTTATTTCTCTGGACTGCCAATTAATCACAGGGTTATGTTTAACCAGCCAAGGAAGTCCCAACACAATGGGAGTAGGTAGACCCTCCAACACATAACAAGATAATTGTTCCCTATGTATTGCCCCTACCCAAAGGTCAATGTTATGAACCTCATGAACAAAGCTACCTTGGCCGAGAGGCCTGGCGTCGATGGAGAAAATAGGGATCGGTTTGACCAATACACTCAGATGCATACCTTGAGCCTGAGCAAACTGAGCGTCAACCAGATTAGCCCCAGAACCACTATCTAGAAGAACAGACAATCTCTTCACTCTAGTACCAACCACCACCTCCACTGGTACAAGGAACTGAGAAGAACCGGCGGATGAAATACATACTCCCAGGTTGTCGTCCACCAAACAACCTGGGATTAGCAGTTTTCCGGCGACTTTTTACTTAACAAGACACGGGATGGACATTCTCCAACAAAATGTCCCTCTTTCCCGCAGAAAAAACACCTTCTAGTCCTGCGGCGTGCCGCCAATCCCCTACTACGAAAAGATGTCCCTCCCAACTGCATAGGCTCATCCGAACAGACAAGGGGAACCTCAACATAAGGGACTTTAGTAGTAGGTGGAGAAACAACAGGGAGTGGAGTTACCTCACCCCTCTCCCGAAGCCGTCTATCAGTACGGATAGCTAGGGCCATAGCAGCCTCCAGAGAAGGAGGAGACTCATACTGGGCCAAAACGTCTTTTAATTTGTCAGAAAGCCCATGACAAAACTGGCTCCTAAGAGCTGGGTCATTCCACTGAGTATCCGTGGCCCATCTACGAAACTCAGAAGCAAATTCCTCCGCCGGACGATCTCCCTGCTGTAACTTACGTAATTTGGTCTCAGCAAGAGAGACCCGATCTGGGTCATCATATACCAATCCCAGAGCAGTAAAAAATTGATCTACAGACAGTAGAGCCGGGGAACCCGGAGGAAGGGAAAATGCCCAGGGTTGAGGGTCCCCTTGAAGAAGTGAGATAACAATTCCCACTCTCTGCTCATCACTCCCTGATGATCGCGGCCGAAGCCGAAAATACAATTTACATGCCTCCCGGAAGGTAAAAAATTTGTCTCGCCCACCAGTGAACCTATCTGGAAGAGCTACTTTAGGTTCAACTCTGGTTTGCTCCAGGGGAGACAAAACTTTGGACTTAATGTCCGTCAGCTCCATGGATAATCCCTACAACTGCAGAGCCAGCTGGGCTACTGGATCCATGGTAACTAGAGATAATTTTTTATGGCCAGTGAAAATGTCACGCTGTCTAATGATATGAATACAATGTCAGTAAACTATTTATACAGGAACCACACTCTATACAACATATAGTTTAGCAACAACAGAATGTAAGTATAAAATAGATTTACCTGACACAATCTCTGCAGAACTTTAGGGTTAATCTTGAGGACTAGATGTGCAGGAACGATATAGTTGATCTCAGGGTTAATCTTGAGGACTTGATGAGCTGTAACAGGAAAGAGGAGGACCGGGGTCTAACCTGACCCTACACTGGGGTCCTAACTAATCCCTTACCTTGGAGGTACTGATAATGGTTCAGAGGTCCAAGTATCCAGCCTAACCCTGTCTCCTGTCAGACCCTGAACCCTGTGATAAGTCCTAAGAAGGATCCTGATTACCACCAAAGGGATATGGGCTGATCTCAGCTAAATACACAGATTAGACATATAAGACAGACAGGATAGCACTCACTTGCATACACACTCAAACACCGAAGGAACATAAATGGTCTGGGAAATAAACTCTAAGCAAGTTGAGCTTAAAACAGCTAAGGAGCTCTCAACTTAAGTCTATACAGATTCATTCCTATCTGTGGTCTGCATGAAGGATTTCACTGGCAACTCCCAAAGCAGACAACCAGGAATTTAAAGGAAACCAATCAACAAATAATCAATTGCAGCCGGGAGAAACTGCACCCAGTCCCAGCACCGAGCACAGACAGAATTAACTCCCAAGCTGCCAAACACAAAGAAACAGCAACTCAGCTGTGAGAAGTCAAAATGTGCAACCGCGACGATCTTCGTGGCAATGCACACATGACAAAATTTCACTGAGAGCTTCATAAAGATTTAGCAGACTCTGGAGTTGTGGCACATTGTTCTACTGTTCAGAGACACTTGCAGAAATATAGCCTTCATGGAAGAGTCATCAGAAGAAAACCTCTCCTGCGTCATTTCCATAATTTAGCATTAGAATTATGCAAAAGAACATCCAAACAAGCCTGATGCATTTGGAAAACAACTCCTGTGGACCAATGATGCTAAAATAGAACTCTTTGGCCAAAATGATCAAAGATATACTGTATGTGGGGAGAAAAAAGGGCACAGAATTTCAGGAAAAGAATACCTCGCCAACCATTAAGCAAGGGGGTAGATCAATCATGCTTTGGGGTAGTGTTGTAGCCAATGGCACGGGGAAGATTTTACGGGTAGAAGGAAGAATGGATACTATAAAATTTCAACAAATTCTTGTTGCAAAGATAACATCATCTGTAAAAAAGCTGAAGTTGAAAAGAGGATGGCTTCTATAAATGGACATCCAAATCCTCAATAGAGTACCTCAAAAGGAGCAAGCTGAAGGTTTTACAATGGCTCTCATGGTCCCCTGATCTGAACATCGTTGAATATCTGTGTCTAGACCTCAAAATAGTAGAGCATGTAAGACGAGCCAGGAATCTCACAGAATTGGAAGAATTTTCAAGGAAGAATGGATGAAAATCCCTCAAACCAGAATTGAATAGACTCTAGTCTGGCTACAAAAAGTGATTACAAGCGGTTATACTTTCAAAAGGGGATGCTAATAGGCACTAACCATGCATGCAGTGCAAACTTTCACATTGGAACATTTTACTTTTCGGAATTTTTAAAATGTAAAAGATGAAAATATATATTATTGTGCCTAAAACACAAAGGAAATCTGTCATCTTTAACTTTAGACCTTTTAGAGATCATTTAATCTTCAATTTGTTTAATTTTTCACAGCAACAGTAATTTTGACCATGGGTGCCTAAGCTTTTACATGTTACTGTATCATTAGCAGCCTGTTTTAGGAAAATAATGCAATTTTGAAAATTAATTTTATTGTAAAAGTTTATTTTTTTAAAGATCTTTTACATGCAATGCATTTACGGCTCACAATATTGGTTTCAGTAAGGAATAGTCAAAAATTGTCTTACAAAATTATGGTACCCTTCAAATATATATTTTATTAGTAACTATTAAAAGCACCCTTCCCATAGGTGATTATAAACACATATACGTAAATGACAAATTGTAACGCTCCCTGCCGGCATCACTGCATGGCTTCCCATTTCCCTTACTCACCACTCCGGGCCATGCTGTGAGTTCTGTCCTCTGCTGGCTCCTTGCTGTGAACCTCATGTCCTTGCTTTCTGCACACTTCCTGACTATATGCTTAGGGTGGCGGCCCCGGGACTTCCTGAATCTTATAGAGACTGTGTGTACCTTTCTAAGGTTTCCCCAGCCAATTGCCAAGAGGTGTCGGCTACTTAAGGCATCTCCACCCACCTGGAGATGCCTGAGCAACAAACTCCCTCAGTCAGTGTCTTGCTGCTGAGTTGCCAGGTCCTGTCCTGTTTTCTACCTTCCCTGGTGGCTGCATGCCAGACCAGTTACTTCGCTATTTCTCTTGTTCCGCCTCCCAGGGAGCTGCATACCCTGGCCCGTACCTGTATCCTGTTTCTCTTGTTTCCGCCTTCTAGGGGTATGCATACCCAGGCCTGAATCCTTGATCATGTACCTGTTCCCGTACCTGTCCCTGTCTGAACTGAGTCCTATACTTGCATCTATCTGTATACTTGTCTGTAGCCTTCCCTACCTGTTGTGTGTATCCTTGTGTTTACTCCGGCTCCGCTCCGCTCGCTGAAACCTGCGGCTCCGCAACCTGCAGCTCTGCTTGCCGCACTCAGTGACTCTGCCCTGCTCGCCGCACTCAGCAGTTCTGCCCTGCTCGCCGCACTCAGCGGCTCTGCTTTGCTCGCCGCAACCTGTGGCTCTGCTCTCTGCTCCACTCCTTGCGGTTCTGCTCTGCTTCCGTTCCACTCCTTGAGGTTCTACTCTGCTCCGTTCCGCATCCTGCGGGTCGTGGTTCTTCCAGTCTGAACTGGTTTCTACCTGTTCCCACACACAACTCATACCTGTCTGTGTACCTGTCCTACCTGAATCAGTTCCAGCTTCTCCTGTCTGAACAGGTCCCTACCTGTTTCCATACACAACTCATACCTGCCCATGTTCCTGTCCCTTCCGAGCCAGTTCCTGTCCCTACAGTACGAGCCGTACCCGCCTGCCTGCCAGAGTGCCTGCCATGCCTGTCTGTACTTGCTCGCACCTGTTATTAGTGTTCTGTCCCCAGTGGGATCAGCTGCTACTGTCAGACACCGCCCTGGAGTGGTACCTGGCAGCTACCTGCCGCACAAGCCTAACCTCACCATCAGAGGCTCCAGTGAACATCAAGGTAGCTGCTTAGTCACACCCCTTCCAGGGTAGTCTGGTTTATGGCACAGTGGGGCCGCAATCCCACGCTCGTGCTGCCCAGCCAGGGCGCGAGCATTACACAAATATAGAATTGATACATTTCCAGTCCAACAGAAATGGATTAGTAAGCCATGAAAAATAGTTACAGAAGGAGACTATTAGGTTGGTACCCTAGGATATACGTAAATGGCGCCCCCATTCATTGAGGACTATCCCTCTATGTCCCTTCATGACCATAAACATACTGTAGATCAATCTTAATTCATCATGAGAAACCATAGATCCACTTGCTAGATAAATAGATAAAGATAAAGTATCTGGGTAACATAGGACAGAAAAAGGATCAACTGAGGGCTTTCTGGGACTAATTTGCTCATTCTGTAACTATTGTTGGTGGCTTACGAATCCGTTTCTATGGTACTGGAAATTTATCAATTCTATATTTGTGATGTATATGTGTGTTTAATCACCTATGGGGAGTGTATATTTAATAGTTACTAATAAAGTCCACTTTCCAATCACACCTGATTGTCCTTAGCTGCACATATATTCAGTGGCATGGGTCTGCTCCAGACCCATGTCTGCTTCATATATTTCAAATCCCATATTTCAAATTACAGATTTCTAATTACAACACTCTGAATTAGACTAGAATTCTAGAATGCATTTGGCCACTCATCGCTCCTGCAATATCATCTGTACCACTCTAATCAAGCTGTTTCTCCTCTTCCCACAGGTATGCATCGAATTTCCCCAGCTTTCCTCAACCCCTGATTGTATTTTGTGAACTGCATTAACTCTGTCTGGTATGCATCGAATTTCCCCAGCTTTCCTCAACCCCTGATTGTATTTTGTGAACTGCATTAACTCTGTCTGGTATGCACCGAATTCTTTCCTCATTCCCTGATTGTATTTTGTGAACTGCATTAACTCTGTCTGGTATGCACCGAATTTCCCCAGCTTTCCTCAACCCCTGATTGTATTTTGTGAACTGCATTAACTCTGTCTGGTATGCACCGAATTTCCCCAGCTTTCCTCAACCCCTGATTGTATTTTGTGAACTGCATTAACTCTGTCTGGTATGCACCGAATTTCCCCAGCTTTCCTCAACCCCGATTGTATTTTGTGAACTGCATTAACTCTGTCTGGTATGCACCGAATTTCCCCAGCTTTCCTCAACCCCTGATTGTATTTTGTGAACTGCATTAACTCTGTCTGGTATGCACCGAATTTCCCCAGCTTTCCTCAACCCCTGATTGTATTTTGTGAACTGCATTAACTCTGTCTGGTATGCACCGAATTTCCCCATCTTTCCTCAACCCCTGATTGTATTTTGTGAACTGCATTAACTCTGTCTGGTATGCACCGTTGTGTTTCTACCTCTTTCCCATGCTCCTGAATGCCCCATATGAATTGCATTGTTTTGTTGCTTTGCTCACCATCTTCCAGTATACATAATTGGGGAGTGTATATTTAATAGTTACTAATAAAGCCCACTTTCCAATCACACCTGATTGTCCTTAGCTGCACATATATTCAGTGTCATGGGTCTGCTCCAGACCCATGTCTGCTCCACACATTTCAAATCCCATATTTCAAATTACAGATTTCTAATTACAACATTCTGAATTAGACTAGAATTGGACTGGAATTTGACTGTAAGGTAACGGACTATAACCCCACAACAATGTTTCGACTTCTCACTTTCACCCCCATACTTCTCTATTTTGCCCGATATCCATTAATCCCCCCACCTAGTAAGGAACTATTCATTTCTCCCTCCATCCTCCCCAGCCACCTCACCTTCTCCTCAGAACTGGTCCTCTACATACAAGCCTCTCTGTCCAGACACACACGGCCACACCATGACTTATCCTGCTCCCACCTTCTAACACTCTGTCTGTTACTCCTCATTGCTGGCGACGTATCCCCAAATCCTGGTCCTCCTCAGCACATCCCCACACTTATTTCTAACACTCTGCCACGATCCTCTACACATTTCTGCAACCATGATAACCTCATACCCATTCAGCCAGCCCCCACTCCTCCGGTCCCCCTACCTGGAGCACTATGGAACGCACGCTCAGTCTGCAATAAACTGTCATTTATCCACGACCTCTTCATCACCCCAGCAACAAACGTGGTGGCGGAGTTGGATTGCTCCTCTCCGATTCCTGCTCCTTTAACCCACTTCCTCTCCCACTCTCTGCTACTCTTCCCTCGTTTGAGGTGCACTCCATCCGCATCTACTCCCCTTCCAACCTCCAGCTAGCTGTCATCTACCGCCCCCCAGAACTAGCCATCTCCACCTTTCTCGATCACTTCACCACCTGGCTGCTTCATTTCCTCTCTGCTGACATCCCCATTATCATCATGGGTGACTTTAACATCCCCATTTACACTTCCACCTCTGCTACCTTCAAACTTTTATCGCTCATTGCCTCCTTTGGCCTCACCCAATGGTCCTCTGTGGCCACTCACAAAGATGGTCACACACTGGACCTTATCTTCACCCGCCTCTTCTCCCTTACTAATCTCACTAACTCACCCCTGCCCCTGTCTGACCACAACCTACTGACATTTTCTTCCCTCTCCTCTCTTAGTACGCAAACCCCGCTCCACAAACTCGCTCATCCTCGCAGAAATCTCAAACACTTCAACTTACAATCGCTCTCTGAGTCCCTCCTTCCTCTTACAGACATAGCCTCACTTCATGACACAGATGCTGCTGCCACCTTTTATAACACCACCACAATAACAGCAGCACTTGATTCGGCCGCCCCCCTCGCACATAGCAAAACTCGCACAATCAACAGGCAGCCCTGGCTGACCAGCCTCACCAAAGAACTGAGACGGGCTTCCAGGGTTGCTGAGCAGAGATGGAAGAAATCGTGCTCTGCTGAACACTTAACCGCATACAAGCAGTCCTTCACCAGCTTCAAGTCCACACTCACTGCCGCAAAGCAAACTTACTTCTCATCTCTCATATCCTCCCTGTCTCACAACCCTAAACAGCTCTTCAACACTTTCAATTCTCTACTCCGTCCCCCACCACCTCCCCCCTCTCATCTCATTACTGCTGAAGATTTTGCCTCCTTTTTCAAGCAGAAGATTGATATGATCAGGGAAAGCTTTGGCCCACAGCCCCCAATGCCCTTCTTAGCTGCTCAGCCCTGTTCCTCCAAAACCAACTTCTCCACCATGACAGAAGCTCAACTCTCCACCCTCCTTCCAGGATCACACCTCACCACTTGCACACTTGACCCGCTCCCATCACACCTCATCCCTAACCTCCCCACAGTCTTCATCCCCACTCTAACACACCTCTTCAACCTCTCACTTACAAATGGTGTGTTCCCCTCATCCTTCAAACATGCCTCAATCACACCCATCCTCAAAAAGTCCTCCCTTGACCCATCCTCTGCGTCTAGCTATCGCCCGATATCTCTTCTCCCTTATGCCTCAAAACTACTGGAACAGCATGTCCATCTTGAACTGTCCTCCCACCTCTCCTCTTGCTCCCTCTTTGACCGCTTGCAATCAGGCTTCCGACTGCATCACTCAACTGAAACTGGCCTAACTAAAGTCACCAACGACCTACTAACCGCCAAGAGCAAGCGACACTACTCTGTTCTCCTTCTCCTGGACCTGTCTTCTGCCTTCGACATTGTGGACCACTCCCTCCTGCTCCAGATTCTCTCATCTCTCGGCATCACAGGTTTGGCCCTCTCCTGGATCTCATCATATCTAACAGATCGAACATTCAGTGTCTCCCTCTCCCACACCACCTCCTCACCTCGCCACCTCTCTGTCGGTGTTCCTCAAGGCTCAGTTCTAGGACCCCTACTCTTCTCCATCTACACCTGGGACAGCTCATAGAATCCCACGGTTTGCAGTATCATCTCTATGCCGATGACACGCAGATCTACCTATCTGGACCTCACCTCACCTCCTTACTGACCAAAATCCCACAATGTCTGTCTGCTATTTCAGCTTTCTTTTCTGCTCGCTTTCTAAAACTCAACATGGACAAAACAGAATTCATCATCTTCCCCCCATTTCACTCTACCCCTCCACCAGACCTATCCCTCAATGTCAACGGCTGCTCACTTTCCCCGGTCCCGTATGCTCGATGCCTCAGGGTGATCCTCGACTCTGCCCTTTCTTTCAAGCCACATATCCAAACCCTAGCCTCCTCCTGCCGTCTCAAACTCAAAAATATTTCCTGGATCCATGCATTCCTTGACCACGACACCACAAAAACACTGGTGCATGCCCTTATAATCTCCCGCCTTGACTACTGCAACCTCCTACTCTCTGGCCTTCCCTCTAGCACTCTGGCACCACTCCAATCCATCCTACATTCTGCTGCCCGACTAATCCACCTGTACCTGTATTCCCCAGCCTCTCCCCTATGCCAAGCCCTTCATTGGCTTCCTATCATCCAGAGGCACCAGTTCAAAACCCTAACTATGACATACAAAGCTATCCACAACCTGTCTTCTCCATACATCTGTCTGCGACATGGTCTCCCGTTACTTACCCTCTCAAGATCTCCTTCTCTACTCTCCCCTTATCTCTTCTACCCACAACCGCATACAAGACTTCTCCCGTGCCTCCCCCATACTCTGGAACTCTCTACCCCAACACATCAGACTCGTGCCTACCATGGAAACCTTCAAAAAGAACCTGAAGACCTACCTCTTCCGACAAGCCTACAACCAGCAGTGATCCTCAGTCTCCTGAACCGCCGCACGACCAGTTCTACCCTCTCCTAGTGTATCCTCACCCATCCCCTGTAGATTGTGAGCCTTCGCGGGCAGGGTCCTCTCTCCTTCTGTACTTATGTGTGTCCTGTATTGCTCATATTTATTGTACTTGTCTATATTTGCACCCTCTCACATGTAAAGCGCCATGGAATAAATGGCGCTATAAAAATGAATAATAATAATAATATTTTAAGTGTAATTTTGAAAGATGACACGCAATGCATTTACTATCATGGTAAAGCCCCTGTTTGGGGATTTCCAGATGTATTTTCAAACAGTGTATTTTCAGCTCGTAAAAGTAGCTATTGATTTGTGACTGACTGTCACGGGTGTGTCGCGGCGAAGATCGTCGCGATTGCACACCCTGACTTCGCACAGCTGAGTTTCTGGTGCTGGGTGTTTTTCGGCACTGAGGGAGTTAATTCTTTCTCTCTCGGTACTGGACTGATCAGCCTCGCCCAGCTGCGATTGATGTTTTGTTAATTAGCTTCCTTCATATACCTGCTGGTCTGCTGGGGAAGTTGTCGGTGAAAGCATTCATTCAGACCAGCAGAGCGGATCGTTTCTGAGAAGACTTAAGCTAAGAGTGCCTGTTGTGGTTTATCCTCTCCTCGCTTATTGTTTATCTCCTTAACCTTTTGTGTTCCTCTGTAGTGGAAGTTTTGTATGCAAGGCAGTGTTCTCTTTACCCATTGTCTGTCTCGTTTGTCTTAGACTGTGTGTAAGCTGTGACCTGCCCATTCCCTGTGGTGGTAATCAGGGTCCTTCTCAGGACTAGATTACAGTGGTCAGGGATCTACAGGAGACAGGGTTACGCTGGCGGCCTGGACCTCTGTACCATTAACAGTACCTCCAGGTAGAGGGACTAGTCAGGACCCCAGTTCAGGGTCAGCATAGACCCCGGTCCACCTCTATCCCGAGACAGCGTGACACGTACACAGTATAGACCCACAATACATAGGATATTATGTCAGGTAAGACATTGCTGGCAGATACTATGTATACATGTTGATATTTTCTATTATATGAAATATAGAATGTTGTCACATTTGATATATGTTACTATCATAGAATATATCTGTTATACGTCGTGACATTTTCACCGACCACACTAACAGATTCTCCCCAGCTACCATGGATCCAGTAGCCCAGTTAGCTCAGCAGTTGCAGAGTTTGTCCATGGAGCTGACGGACGTTAAGTCCAAGGTTTTGTACCCCCGGGAGCAAACCAGATCTGAACCTAAAGTAGCTCTCCCGGACAGGTTCACTGGTGGGCGGGACAAATTTTTTACTTTCCGGGAGGCATGTAAATTATATTTTCGACTACGGCCTCGGTCTTCGGGGAGTGAAGATCAGAGGGTGGGAATTGTCATCTCGCTCTTACAAGGGGACCCTCAATCCTGGGCGTTCTCTCTTCCTCCGGACTCCCCGGCTCTCCAGTCAGTAGATCGATTTTTTACAGCCCTGGGTCTGGTATATGATGACCCGGATCGGGTCTCCCTTGCTGAAATGAAGTTACGTAAGATACAGCAGGGAGATCGTCCGGCGGAGGAATTTTCTTCTGAGTTCCGTAGATGGGCCACAGATACTCAGTGGAATGACCCAGCTCTTAGGAGCCAGTTTTGTCAAGGATTATCTGACAAATTAAAAGATGTGTTGGCTCAGTATGATTCTCCCCCGTCACTGGAGGCCGCTATGGCCCTTGCTATTCGCATTGATAGACGGCTTCGGGAGAGGTGCGAGGTAACTCCGCCCCCTGTGATGACTCCACCTTCTACTATAGTCCCTTATATTGAGGTTCCCCTGGTTTGTTCTGAGGAGCCTATGCAGTTAGGAGGGACATCGTTTCGAGGGAGGGGATCGGCGGTGCGCCGCAAGACAGGAAAGTGTTACTTCTGCGGGAGAAAGGGACATTTTGTTGGGGGGTGTCCATCCCGTACTTTGCTGAGCAAGGAGTCGCCGGAAAACTGTTGATCCCAGGTTGTGTGGTGGATGACAATCTGGGAGTATGTATTTCGTCCCCAAGTCCGTCTCAGTTTCTCATACCAGCGGAGGTGGTGGTAGGTACGAGAACTGAGAGGATTTCTGTTCTTCTGGATAGTGGGGCCGCGGCTAATCTGGTGGACGCTCAGTTTGCCCAGGTGCAAGGTATGCAACTGAGTGTATTGGCCAAACCTATCCCTATATTCACTATTGATGCCAGGCCTCTCGGTCAAGGTAGCTTTGTGCAAGCCGTGCATAACATAGACCTTCGAGTGGGGGCAATACATAAAGAACTATTGTCTTGTTATGTGTTGGAGGGCCTTCCCACTCCTATTGTGTTGGGGTTTCCTTGGTTAACTAAACATAACCCAGTTATTAATTGGCAATCCAGAGAGATAAGCCAGTGGGGTGAATTTTGCAATAGTAACTGCATGAACACGGTCATCGGTGCGGTCGTGCCTAGAACCTTACCTCCTTTTCTGGAGGACTTTGAGGATGTGTTTTCAGAGGAAGGGTGTCAAGAATTACCTCCTCATCGCGCGTATGACTGTGCTATAAAATTGCTTCCTGATGCTAAGTTACCAAAATCTAGGTTATATAACCTTTCTGGTCCTGAGAGGCAAGCTATGAAGGATTATATTTCGGAAAGTCTGGCCAAGGGGCATATTAGACCTTCATCTTCCCCAGTGGCCGCGGGGTTCTTCTTTGTGAAGAAAAAAGATGGAGGCCTACGCCCTTGCCTGGATTTCCGTGAGCTTAATCGGATTACGGTCCGAGATCCGTATCCGCTCCCACTTATTCCTGATCTCTTCAATCAGATCGTGGGCGCCAAATGGTTCTCTAAGTTGGATCTCAGGGGGGCGTATAATCTGATTAGGATAAAGGAGGGGGATGAGTGGAAGACGGCGTTTAACACTCCGGAGGGACATTATGAGAACCTTGTCATGCCTTTCGGTCTGACTACTGCTCCGGCGGTGTTTCAACATTTTGTTAATGACCTCTTACGCCACCTAGTGGGACAGTTTGTTGTCATTTATCTAGATGACATCTTAATTTACTCGCCGGATCTTGTGTCTCATCAGGAGCATGTGAGACAGGTGTTGCAGATCTTGTGAGACAATAAACTGTACGCCAAATGGGAGAAGTGTGTATTCGCCGTACAAGAACTTCAGTTTTTAGGATTCCTGGTGTCAGCTTCCGGTTTCCGTATGGACCCTGGGAAAGTGAAGGCTGTGCTTGAATGGGATCGGCCAGAGGATCTTAAAGCACTGCAGCGTTTCCTGGGGTTTGCTAACTACTACCGGAAATTTATTCGTAATTTCTCATCCGTTGTCAAACCTCTCACTGACATGACAAAAAAAGGGACGGATTTTTCTAGGTGGTCTGACAAAGCTTGTCAAGCATTTTCCTCCTTGAAAAAATGTTTTGCTTCAGCACCCATACTCATCCAACCTGATGCATCACAACCGTTCATTGTGGAGGTAGACGCATCTGACGTAGGAGTGGGTGCGGTATTATCTCAAGGTCCGTCCCCTGGTAAATGGCATCCATGCGCTTTCTTCTCTAAAAAATTGTCGTCCGCCGAGAGGAATTATGATGTCGGCAATAGGGAACTTTTGGCCATTAAGTTGGCTTTTGAAGAGTGGCGTCACTTTTTGGAGGGGGCAGTCCACCCGGTCACCGTCATTACTGATCACAAGAACCTGCTGTATTTAGAGTCTGCAAAACGTCTGAATCCCAGACAAGCTAGGTGGTCGTTGTTTTTTACCAGGTTTAATTTTGTCGTCACATATCGTCCTGGGTCAAAAAATGTAAAGGCTGATGCCTTATCTCGTAGTTTCCCGGGGGTCGGGAAGACGGATGACCCGGTTCCTATTCTTCAGGAGGGAGTTGTGGTGTCGGCTGTATGCTCTGAGCTTGAGGAGGAGGTATTGGAGGCTCAGGGGGACGCCCCTGTAGGACCTCCAGGAAACTGTTTGTTCCAGATCAGTTAAGACAAAAGGTTATCGAGGCACATCATAATTCTGCTTTGGCAGGACACCCAGGGAGTAAAGCAACTGTAGATCTCCTTTCTCGCCGGTTTTGGTGGCCTAACTTAAATAAAGAGGTGGTAACTTTTGTCGCGTCCTGTGGGGTATGTGTCACGCTGTCTAATGATATGTATACAATGTCAGTAAACTATTAATACAGGAACAACACTCTATACAACAACTAGTATAGCAACATAAGCATGTAAGTATAGAATAGATTTACCTGACACGATCTCTGCTGAACTCAGGGTTAATCTTGAGGACTTGATGAGCTTAAACAGGAAAGAGGTGGACCGGGATCTAACCTGACCCTAAACTGGGGTCCTAACTAATCCCTCACCTTGGAGGTACTGATAATGGTTCAGAGGTCCAAGTCTCCAACCTAACCCTGTCTCCTATCAGACCCTGAACCCTGTAATCAGTCCTAAGAAGGATCCTGACTACCACCAAAGGGATATGGGCTGATCTCAGCTAAATACACAGATTAGACATATAAGACACACAGGATAACACTCGCTTGCATACACACTCAAACACCAAAGGAACATAAATGGTCTGGGAAATAAACTCTAACCAAGTTGAGCTTAGAACAACTAAGGAGCTCACCACTAAAGTCTATACAGATTCATTCCTATCTGTGGTCTGCATGAAGGTTTCACTGGCAACTCCCCAAGCAGACAACCAGGAATTTAAAGGAAACCAATCAACAAATAATCAATTGCAGCCGGGAGAAACTGCACCCAGTCCCAGCACCGAGCACAGACAGAATTAACTCCCTAGCTGCCAAACACAAAGAAACAGCAGATCAGCTGTGAGAAGTCAAAATGTGCAACCGCAACGATCTTCGTGGCAATGCACACATGACAGTACCCCCCTTCTACGAGGGGCCTCCGGACCCTCAGGGCCAGGCCTGCCCGGGTGAGTTCTGTGGAAGGTCCGAACCAAACGATCTGCGTTAACATCAGACGCAGGGACCCACGTCCTCTCCTCTGGACCATACCCCTTCCAATGCACCAAGTACTGAAGGGACCGGCGATTCAGACGTGAGTCAATGATCTTTGATACTTGAAATTCCAAGTTACCATTGACCAACACTGGAGGAGGAGGTAGAGGTGACGGTATGACTGGTGCCACATACCTTTTAAGTAATGACTTGTGGAACACATTATGAATTTTAAACGTAGGAGGGAGGTCCAGACGAAATGCCACAGGATTAATTATGGAACTGATACTGTACGGCCCGATGAATCTGGGACCCAGTTTCCAGGAGGGCACCTTAAGTTTTATATTCCTGGTAGACAACCATACCAGATCGTTCACATTCAGATCTGGACCAGAAACTCTCCTCCTATCAGCCATACGTTTGTAACGGTTCCCCATCGCACTCAGATTATTCAATACACCTCTCCACACAGAAGCAAGTGACGACGAGAAACGCTCCTCCTCAGGAACCCCAGAAGGGCCCCCCCCATTGAAAGTACAAAACTGGGGATGGAAACCATATGCCCCAAAAAACGGGGACTTACCAGTGGACTCGCTCCGCCTGTTGTTAAGAGCGAACTCTGCCAGAGGCAAGAAAGAAGACCAGTCCTCTTGGTTCTCTGAAACAAAACACCGGAGATATGTCTCTAAGCTCTGATTCAGACGCTCTGTCTGACCATTGGTCTGCGGATGAAAAGCCGAGGAAAATGACAATTGCATCCCCCGACGTAAACAAAATGCCCTCCAAAATTTGGACACAAACTGAGACCCCCTATCTGACACCACATCAGAAGGCAACCCATGAAGTCTAACGATCTCCCTAATGAACACCTGCGCCAGAGTTTTAGCATTAGGGAGTGCAGGAAGAGCAACGAAATGTGCCATCTTACTGAACCTGTCAACAACCACCAGTATGACAGTATTCCCTGACGACGGAGGAAGGTCCGTAATGAAGTCCATAGATAAATGAGTCCATGGACGCTCCGGAAGTTTCAAAGGTAAAAGGGTCCCAGACGGACGGGTATGAGGGGTTTTAGAGCGAGCACACACCCCACATGACGCGACAAAAGTTATAACATCTTTATTAGCATTAGGCCACCAAAACCGGCGAGAAAGGAGATCTAAAGTAGCCTTACTCCCTGGATGTCCTGCTAGAGCAGAATTATGATGTGCCTCAATAACCTTTTGTCTCAACAGATTTGGGACAAACAGTCTCCCTGGAGGTCCTGCAGGGGCGTCCCCCTGAGCCTCTAACACCTCCTCCTCAAGCTCAGAAAATACAGCCGACACTACCACCCCCTCCTGAAGGATAGGACTCGGGTCATCTGTTTTCCCGGCCCCTGGGAAACTGCGAGACAAGGCATCAGCCTTTACATTCTTAGACCCCGGGCGATAAGTGACGACAAAATTAAACCTGGTAAAAAACAACGACCATCGAGCTTGTCTGGAATTCAGACGCTTAGCGGATTCCAAATACAACAGGTTCTTGTGATCAGTAATAACGGTAACCGGGTGGACTGCCCCCTCCAAAAAGTGACGCCATTCTTCAAAAGCTAACTTAATGGCCAAAAGTTCCCTATTGCCGATATCATAATTCCTTTCGGCGGACGACAATTTCTTAGAAAAGAAAGCGCACGGATGCCATTTACCAGGGGACGGACCCTGGGACAATATAGCACCCACCCCTACGTCAGACGCATCCACCTCCACAATGAACGGCTGAGATGCATCTGGTTGGATGAGAACGGGTGCCGAAGCAAAACATTTCTTCAAAGAGGAAAAGGCTTGGCAAGCTTTGTCCGACCATTTAGAAAAATCCGTCCCTTTTCTTGTCATGTCAGTGAGAGGTTTGACGACAGATGAGAAATTACAAATAAATTTCCGGTAGTAGTTAGCAAACCCCAAAAAACGCTGCAGAGCCTTAAGATCCCCTGGCTGATCCCATTCAAGCACTGCTCTCACCTTTTCAGGGTCCATACGGAAACCGGAGGCTGACACCAAAAAACCCAAAAACTGAAGTTCCTGTACGGCAAATACACACTTCTCCAGTTTGGCGTATAGTTTATTGTCTCGCAAGATCTGCAACACCTGTCTCACATGCTCCTGATGAGACACAAGATCTGGCGAGTAAATTAAAATGTCGTCCAAATATACAACCACAAACAGCCCCACAAGGTGACGAAAAATGTCATTAACAAAATGTTGTCGAAGAAATATCGTCACTCCTTGCGGAGATCAACATGCTAAGCATGCAGATGAGGAGACTTAAAGCCGCAATGCTCCTCTGGGAAATATGCTAATTATGCAAATTGTCTCTTCAGAGAGGAAGAGAGCTAGAACTCTAGTGCCACCTTTTGGAAGGTAGCAATCCTACAAGTCAATGTCGACCCTTTAACGAGCCTTATCACATGACCTAGGATAATAGCCAAACCAGAATCTCAATTTGCAGACACTGTGTTTCGGGGTTCAGCCCCTTGTCAGTGCAAAGCGGAGATCTGGTTTGGCTGTGTGAGAGGCGTCAGACCATTGTCTCTTCAGAGAGGAAGAGAGCTAGAACTCTAGTGCCACCTTTTGGAAGGTAGCAATCCTACAAGTCAATGTCGACCCTTTAACGAGCCTATTATCCTAGGTCATGTGATAAGGCTTTAACGAGCCTTATCACATGACCTAGGATAATAGCCAAACCAGAATCTCAATTTGCAGACACTGTGTTTCGGGGTTCAGCCCCTCGTCAGTGCAAAGCGGAGATCTGGTTTGGCTGTGTGAGAGGCGTCAGACCATTGTCGAAGAAATAGGCTCGTTAAAGGGTCGACATTGACTTGTAGGATTGCTACCTTCCAAAAGGTGGCACTAGAGTTCTAGCTCTCTTCCTCTCTGAAGAGACAATTTGCATAATTAGCATATTTCCCAGAGGAGCATTGCGGCTTTAAGTCTCCTCATCTGCATGCTTAGCATGTTGATCTCCGCAAGGAGTGACGATATTTCTTCGACAATGGTCTGACGCGTCTCACACAGCCAAACCAGATCTCCGCTTTGCACTGACGAGGGGCTGAACCCCGAAACACAGTGTCTGCAAATTGAGATTCTGGTTTGGCTATTATCCTAGGTCATGTGATAAGGCTCGTTAAAGGGTCGACATTGACTTGTAGGATTGCTACCTTCCAAAAGGTGGCACTAGAGTTCTAGCTCTCTTCCTCTCTGAAGAGACAATTTGCATAATTAACAAAATGTTGGAATACTGCTGGTGCAGTAGTCAGACCAAAAGGCATGACAAGGTTTTCATAATGTCCCTCCGGCGTGTTAAACGCCGTTTTCCACTCATCCCCCTCTTTTATCCTAATCAGATTATACGCCCCCCTGAGATCCAATTTAGAGAACCATTTGGCGCCAACAATTTGATTGAAGAGATCAGGAATAAGAGGGAGTGGATACGGATCTCGAACAGTAATCCGATTAAGTTCGCGGAAATCCAAGCAAGGGCGTAGGCCTCCATCTTTCTTCTTCACAAAGAAGAACCCCGCGGCTACTGGGGAAGATGAAGGTCTAATATGCCCTTTGGCCAGACTTTCAGAAATATAATCTTTCATAGCCTGCCTCTCAGGACCAGAAAGATTATACAACCTAGCTTTAGGCAACTTAGCATCAGGAAGGAGATTAATAGAGCAGTCATACACGCGATGAGGAGGCAACTCCTGACACCCCTCCTCAGAGAAAACATCCCCAAAATCCTCCAAAAAAGGAGGCAAAGTACTAGGCACGACCGCACTGATGACTGTGTTCATGCAGTTGCTTTTGCAAAACTCACCCCATTGGCTTATTTCTCTGGACTGCCAATTAATCACAGGGTTATGTTTAACCAACCAAGGAAGTCCCAACACAATGGGAGTAGGTAGACCCTCCAACACATAACAAGATAATTGTTCCCTATGTATTGCCCCTACCCGAAGGTCAATGTTATGAACCTCATGAACAAAGCTACCTTGGCCGAGAGGCCTGGCGTCAATGGAGAATATAGGGATCGGTTTGACCAATACACTCAGATGCATACCTTGACCCTGAGCAAACTGAGCGTCAACCAGATTAGCCCCGGAACCACTATCAAGAAGAACAGACAATCTCTCCACTCTCGTACCAACTACCACCTCCACTGGTACAAGGAACTGAGAAGAACTGGCGGATGAAATACATACTCCCAGGTTGTCGTCCACCACACAACCTGGGATTAACAGTTTTCCGGCGACTTTTGGCTCAACAAGGCACGGGATGGACATTCTCCAACAAAATGTCCCTCTTTCCCGCAGAAAAAACACCTTCTAGTCCTGCGGCGTACCGCCAATCCCCTCCTACGAAATGATGTCCCTCCCAACTGCATAGGCTCATCCGAACAGACAAGGGGAACCTCAACATAAGGGACTTTAGTGGTAGGTGGAGAAACAACAGGGAGTGGGGTTACCTCACCCCTCTCCCGAAGCCGTCTATCAGTACGGATAGCTAAGGCCATAGCAGCCTCCAGTGAATGAGGAGACTCATACTGAGCCAAAACGTCTTTTAATTTATCAGAAAGCCCATGACAAAACTGGCTCCTAAGAGCTGGGTCATTCCACTGAGTATCTGTGGCCCATCTACGAAACTCAGAAGCAAATTCCTCTGCAGGACGATCTCCCTGCTGTATCTTACGTAATTTTGTCTCAGCAAGAGAGACCCGATCTGGGTCATCATATACCAATCCCAGGGCAGTAAAAAATTGATCTACAGACAGTAGAGCCGGGGATCCCGGAGGAAGGGAAAATGCCCAGGATTGAGGGTCCCCTTGCAGAAGTGAGATAACAATTCCCACTCTCTGCTCATCACTCCCTGATGATCGAGGCCGAAGCCGAAAATACAATTTACATGCCTCCCGGAAGGTGAAAAATTTGTCTCGCCCACCAGTGAACCTGTCCGGGAGAGCTACTTTAGGTTCAACTCTGGTTTGCTCCAGGGGAGACAAAACTTTGGACTTAATGTCCGTCAGCTCCATGGATAATCCCTGCAACTGCAGAGCCAGCTGGGCTACTGGATCCATGGTAACTGGAGATAATTTTTATGGCCAGTGAAAATGTCACGCTGTCTAATGATATGTATACAATGTCAGTAAACTATTAATACAGGAACAACACTCTATACAACAACTAGTATAGCAACATAAGCATGTAAGTATAGAATAGATTTACCTGACACGATCTCTGCTGAACTCAGGGTTAATCTTGAGGACTTGATGAGCTGAAACAGGAAAGAGGTGGACCGGGATCTAACCTGACCCTAAACTGGGGTCCTAACTAATCCCTCACCTTGGAGGTACTGATAATGGTTCAGAGGTCCAAGTCTCCAACCTAACCCTGTCTCCTATCAGACCCTGAACCCTGTAATCAGTCCTAAGAAGGATCCTGACTACCACCAAAGGGATATGGGCTGATCTCAGCTAAATACACAGATTAGACATATAAGACAGACAGGATAACACTCGCTTGCATACACACTCAAACACCAAAGGAACATAAATGGTCTGGGAAATAAACTCTAACCAAGTTGAGCTTAGAACAACTAAGGAGCTCACAACTAAAGTCTATACAGATTCATTCCTATCTGTGGTCTGCATGAAGGTTTCACTGGCAACTCCCCAAGCAGACAACCAGGAATTTAAAGGAAACCAATCAACAAATAATCAATTGCAGCCGGGAGAAACTGCACCCAGTCCCAGCACCGAGCACAGACAGAATTAACTCCCTAGCTGCCAAACACAAAGAAACAGCAGATCAGCTGTGAGAAGTCAAAATGTGCAACCGCGACGATCTTCGTGGCAATGCACACATGACAGTATGTGCGCGCTCTAAGACCCCACATACCCGTCCGTCTGGGGCCCTTTTACCGTTGAAAATCCCGGAGCGTCCATGGACCCATCTGTCTATGGACTTCATTACGGACCTCCCTCCGTCTTCAGGTAAAACTGTCATACTAGTTGTAGTTGACAGGTTCAGCAAAATGGCACATTTTATTGCTCTTCCTGCTCTTCCTAATGCTAAAACTCTGGCGCAGGTGTTCATTGGGGAGATTGTGAGACTTCACGGGTTGCCTTCCGATGTGGTGTCGGATCGGGGGTCTCAGTTTGTGTCCAAATTCTGGAAGGCATTTTGTTCTCGTCGGGGGATGCAGTTGTCATTTTCTTCGGCTTTTCATCTGCAGACCAATGGTCAGACAGAGCGTCTGAATCAGAGCTTAGAGACATATCTTCGGTGTTTTGTCTCAGAGAACCAAGAGGACTGGTCTTCTTTCTTGCCTCTGGCAGAGTTCGCTCTTAACAATAGGCGGAGCGAGTCCACTGGTAAGTCCCCGTTTTTTGGGGCATATGGTTTTCACCCCCAGTTTTGTACTTTCAATGGGGGGGGCTCTTCTGGGGTTCCTGAGGAGGAACGATTTTCGTCGTCACTTGCTTCAGTGTGGAGAGGAGTGCTTAATAATCTGAGCACTATGGGGAACCGATACAAACGTATGGCTGATAGGAGGAGAGTGTCTGGTCCGGACCTAAGTGTGAACGATCTGGTATGGTTGTCTACCAAGAATATAAAACTTAAGGTTCCCTCCTGGAAACTCGGTCCCAGATTCATCGGGCCATACAGGATCAGTTCAATAATTAATCCGGTGGCGTTCCGTCTTGACCTCCCTCCTACGTTTAAAATCCACAATGTGTTCCACAAATCGTTGCTTAAGAGGTACGTGGCACCAGTTATACCGTCACCTCTACCTCCTCCTCCTGTGGTGGTCAATGGTAATTTGGAGTTTCAGGTATCGAAGATCATTGACTCACGACTGAATCGCCGGTCCCTTCAGTACCTTGTTCATTGGAGGGGGTATGGTCCTGAGGAGAGGATGTGGGTTTCTGCGTCGGATATTAACGCAGACCGATTGGTTCGGGCCTTCCACACTACTCACCCAGATAGACCAGGCCCTGAGGGTCCAGAGGCCCCTCGTAGAAGGGGGGGTACTGTCACGGGTGTGTCGCGGCGAAGATCGTCGCGATTGCACACCCTGACTTCGCACAGCTGAGTTTCTGGTGCTGGGTGTTTTTCGGCACTGAGGGAGTTAATTCTTTCTCTCTCGGTGCTGGACTGACCAGCCTCTCCCAGCTGCGATTGATGTTTTGTTAATTAGCTTCCTTCATATACCTGCTGGTCTGCTGGGGAAGTTGTCGGTGAAAGCATTCATTCAGACCAGCAGAGCGGATCGTTTCTGAGAAGACTTAAGCTAAGAGTGCCTGCTGTGGTTTATCCTCTCCTCGCTTATTGTTTATCTCCTTAACCTTTTGTGTTCCTCTGTAGTGGAAGTTTTGTATGCAAGGCAGTGTTTTCTTTACCCCTTGTCTGTCTCGTTTGTCTTAGACTGTGTGTAAGCTGTGACCTGCCCATTCCCTGTGGTGGTAATCAGGGTCCTTCTCAGGACTAGATTACAGTGGTCAGGGATCTACAGGAGACAGGGTTACGCTGGCGGCCTGGACCTCTGTACCATTAACAGTACCTCCAGGTAGAGGGACTAGTCAGGACCCCAGTTCAGGGTCAGCATAGACCCCGGTCCACCTCTATCCTGAGACAGCGTGACACGTACACAGTATAGACCCACAATACATAGGATATTATGTCAGGTAAGACATTGCTGGCAGATACTATGTATACATGTTGATATTTTCTATTATATGAAATATAGAATGTTGTCACATTTGATATATGTTACTATCATAGAATATATCTGTTATACGTCGTGACACTGACAGGGCCGCCATCAGGGCATGACAACCCTTACTGCGGTATGGGGCCCGGTGATTAGGGGGGCCCGCCGCCCGAGCACGCTGGTCCACGCTCGGGCCCGGGGGCCCCCAACATTTTGAGGCTCCCCTGCACCTCAAGGGGCCCCCAGCTAGCGGCACATCACGCAGCCGCTATGGGGGCCCCTGTGTGGCAGGGGGGCCCGCCTGCCCCCAGCACCGACTCCCCTCGCCGCTGCATTGAACTATACCGGCGTCCGCCGGTACAGTTCAAAGCAATAATGGAGGAGACTCAGGAGAGAGCGTCAGCTGACGCTCCCTCTCCCATCATTCCCTGCTCTGCCTCTGACACAGCGCGCTCACTGTGTGCCGGGCAGAGCAGGAGACAGGAGCTGGGAGCAGCGCTGGCACGAGGATGAGGTGAGGAGTGTTTTTTTTTTTTTTATAAATCTGTCCTGCTGTGGGGCCATTCCTGGGGGAAGGAGAGATGAGGGCTGTAAAATGTGGGCCCTGCTGTATACTATGGGGGCCCTGCTATATCCAATGTGGGCCCTGCAATATACAGTGGGGGACCTGCTGTATACTATGGTGGCCCTGCTATATACAATGTGGGCCCTGCTGTATACTATGGGAACCCTGCTGTCTACTATAGGGGCCCGGCTGCTATATCCAATGTGGGCCCTGCAATATACAATGGGGGCCCTGCTGTATACTATGGGGGACCTGCTGTCTACTATAGGGGCCCTGCTATATCCAATTTGGGCCCTGCAATATACAATGGGGGACCTGCTGTCTACTATAGGGGCCCTGCTATATCCAATGTGGGCCCTGCAATATACAATGGGGGACCTGCTGTATACTATGGGGGCCCTGCTATATACTATGGGGGCCCTGCTGTATACTATTGGGGCCCTGCTGTCTACTATAGGGGCCCTGCTATATCCAATGTGGGCCCTGCAATATACAATGGGGACCTGCTGTATACTATGGGGGCCCAGCTGTCTACTATAGGGGCCCTTCTATATCCAATGTGGGCCCTGCAATATACAATGGGTGGACCTGCTGTATACTATGGGGGCCCTGCTATATACAATGTGGGCCCTGCTGTATACTATGGGGGCCCTGCTGTCTACTATAGGGGCCCTGCTATATCCAATGTGGGCCCCGCAATATACAATGGGGGACCTGCTGTATACTATGGGGCCCTGCTATATTCAATATGGGCCCTGCTGTATACTATGGGGGCCCTGCTGTCTACTATAGGGGCCCTGCTATATCCAATGTGGGCCCTGCAATATACAATGGGGGACCTGCTGTATACTATGGGGGCCCTGCTATATACAATGTGGGCCCTACCATATACTATGTGGGCCCTGCTGTATACTATGGGGGCCCTGCTGTATACTATGGGGGCCCTGCTATATTCTATGTGGGCCCTGCTGTATACTATGGGGGCCCTGCTATATACTATGTGGGCCCTGCTGTATACTATGGGGGTCCTGCTATATACTATGGGGGGCCTGCTATATACTATGTGGGCCCCGCTGTATACTATGGCGGCCCTGCTGTATACTATGGCGGCCCTGCTATATATAATGGGGGCCCTGCTGTATACTATGGGGGCCCTGCTGTATACTATGGGGGCCCTGCTATATACTATGGGGGCCACGCTGTACACTATGTGGGCTGTGTATATACTATGGGGGGATATATTATATTTTATAGGGTGTCTGTGTTATATAATATGTGGCTGTGTTATATACTATGGGGGCTACATTATATTCCTTTGGGGAGGCAGGCTGTATGATATTCTATTCGGGGATACATTATATTCTATGGGGGGCTGTATTATATTTATTATATTCTATGAGGGGTGATTGCATCATACTTTATGAGGTGGCTACATTGTATTCTATGGGGGGCTAGATTATATTGTATGGGGGCTTCATTATACTTTGAGGGGGCTACATTATATTCTATGGGGGCTGCATTATACTATATGAGTAGGGCTACATTGTATTTTATGGAGGGGCTACATTATACTATATAAGGGGGCTCAATTATATTCTATGGGGGTTTAGATTATACTCTGTGGGGTGGCTGCATTATACTCTGGGGTGGCTGCATTATGCTCTGTGGGGTGGCTGCATTATGCTCTATAGGGTGACTGCATTATACTATATGTGGGCTGCATTATACTGTATCGAGGACTATGGGGAATACATTATACCATATGAAGAACTATGGGGTGCATTATACTATGGGAAGTGAATTGTACTGCATGGATGACTATGGCGGTGCACTATACTATATGGAGCACTATGAGGAGTGTATTATACTATATGGATGACTGAATGTATTTTAATATATTGAGGGCTATTAGGAGTGTATTATACTATATGGAGGACTATGGATACATTATATTATATGGAGGACTATGTGGTGGCACTTTACAATATGGAGGACTGTGGTGCACATTATAATATATGGAGGACTATGGGTGTATTATACTAAACAAGCAAAGTGCTGCATATTCATCGAGTGATTGGTGTTAGGCTAAGTGCACACGTTCAGGAATGTTTGCAGAATTTTCCTGAGCAAAAACTGACTTTTTCCGCGGTAAACTTTCTAGGTCAATAATATAGCGGGAAAAAGGCTAGAATTCCACAAAATTAATGAACATGTTGGTTCTTTTTCCGAGATGCGTTTTTTTTTCGCGGAAAAAAATGCACCATGTGCACAAAAATTGCGGAATTCATTCTAAATGATAGGATGCTTAATTCATGCGTTTTTGACGCGTTTATTCCCTCGAAAAAACGCAAAAAAAACGCAAATAATCCTGAACGTGTGCACATAGCCTGAATGTGTCATTGGTGAGGGCATGGTGCAGAAGTGAAGTTTTTCCATGAAAGGGCGGAGGGATTTTGGAAGGTTTGCATGGTGGAGGAGGAGCTAGGGTGGATGTGGAACTGGGGGTGGAGCCTGGGCGGAGTCTCAAAGGGGGCCCCATAAATTTTGCCAGTATGGGGCCCCGAAATTCCTAGTGGCAGCCCTGGTGACTGATAAAAGTGTTTATGTATAAATAAAAGGTGGGAGCTGATAAAGAAAATTATCAATACGGCTACAATCATTTATGAACTGACAGTGTTATGTTGCTTGTTAATGTCAGTTATATATCACTTTTAGAATATCATGTTTTTGTTCATTTCAGTTACAGAAACCAAAGCTAAGCTTACAGATATCCTTGGAATGTCTGGTAAGTTGTTGCTAACTAGTAGATTTTCTGATAAGATGTTCTGGCGGAAACATGTTTGAGACTCAGGTCATTGAAAACTAAGGATTATTTATATTTTGCTTATGAGTTGCTTAATTATTTTGGATTTACAACATTCTGATGTTTAGACGTGTGTAGGGGCATCATGGCTGTAAGCCATCATTTTTACTTAAAGGGAATCTGTCACCCCATTTTAGTCATATCAGCTAAAGATATGACTGAATAGTGCGTCCCATAAGCAAGCTATCGGTATGTAGCTTATTACCAGATACCCCCGTTTTGATAGCAAAATACCTTTGTAAAGTTGGGATTTTTTTTCTGTAAATCAGAGCGGTCCGGAGGGCGGCGTTTTCTCTCTCTCCCCCCGCTCCTCTGCATCTCTTGCGTATCGCCGTCTGCTTCCCGCGATAGCGCATCCACTGTAATGATTTAATGCTTTGTCCACTGTTGGGCAAAGCACACTGTGCATGCGCGGGGGGTAATTTGAAAAGCGCTATTGCGGGAAGCAGAACGCCGTCTGTGCGATTCACAGACGGCGATACGCAAGAGATGCAGAGGAGCGAGGGGGGGAGAGAGAGAGAAAACGCCACCCTCCGGACCGGACCGCTCTGATTTACAGAAAAGAATCCCAACTTTACAAAGGTATTTTGTGGTGACAGATTCCCTTTATATCCTGGACCCTATCGTGGCAGTTCAATTCTTGCTGTCTGTCAATTCATGGGATGTCCAAGCACTTTTTTTTAATCTCTTATTTATCTTTTTTTATTGTAACTTCAATTCCAAATGAATTTCCTTTTACTCAAATCACCAGTAGGAGTGTAAATTTTCATATCAAAAACTACCTCTCCGGACTCTTTAGACCATGGTTCCCCAACTCCAGTCCTCAAGGCCCACCAACAGGTCATGCAATTATCACCTGAGGAATACTAAGGAAATCCTGAAAGCATGACCTGTTGGTGGGCCTTGAGGACTGAAGTTGGGGAACCCTGCTTTAGACTATGTCTCCTGACTCTTACGCTACGTTTCTTGACTTTTAGACTACCTCTCCTGACTTTTAGACTACGTCTCCTGACTCTTACATTACGTCTCCTGACATTTAGACTACCATACGTCTCCTGACTCTTAGACTATGTCTCCTAACTCTTAGACTATGTCACCTGACTCTTAGACTACCTCTCCTGACTTCTAGACTACCTCTCCTGACTCTTACATTATGTCTCCTGACTCTTAGACTACGTCTCCTGACTATTTCATTACATCTCCTGACTCATAGACTACGTCTCCTGACTCTTAGACAATGTCTCCTAACTCTTAGACTATATCTCCTGACTCTTAAGGGTATGCCACACTAAACAATATCGCTAACGGGATCGCTAAAAAACGTCACTATTTAGCGATCCCGTTAGCGATATTGTTCAGTGCGGCAGCTTCCAGCGACGAGCTTCCTGCTGTGATCTCGCTCGTCGCTGGAATCGTTCTGGACCCTATTTCATCGCTGGCGCTCCCGCTGGGTAAGTATCTTATCGCTGTGTGGCACCTTTTCTTAGCGATTTAGCGGTACTTTTGTACCGCTAAAGTCGTTAAGAAGATCGCTAACGGCGATAGCGTCGTTAACTATATCGCTAAATGCGGCCGCATTTAGCGATATAGAAACAATCCCGCTAGCGATCTCATTAGTATGCAACGCTAACGAGATCGCTAGCGGGATAGCTTAGTGTGGCAGTACCTTTAGACTAACTCTTCTGACTGCTAGACTACCTTTTCTGACTTCTAGACTACCTCTCCTGACTCTTAGACGTATCCTGACTCTTACATTATGTCTCCTGACTCTTAGACTGCCTCTCCTGACTCTTAGACTACCTCTCCTGACTCTTAGACTACATCTCCTGACTCTTAGACTATGTCTCCTGACTCTTACACTACATTTCCTGACTTTTAAACTACCTCTCCTGACTTTTAAACTACATCTCCTGACTCTTACATTACATCTCCTGACTCTTAGACTACGTCTCCTAACTCTTAGACTATGTCTCCTGACTCTTAGACTACCTCTCCTGACTTCTAGACTATCTCTCCTGATTCTTAGATGTGGCACCCCAGGAGTCCGGTTGCCACAGTGGCTTTGCCTCCCTCCAGAGGGAGTGATGTCATGCCAGGAAGCAAAGAAGGAATCCCCTTACTAGGTAGTTCCAGCATACAACACAGTTCCTGCTCCAGGCCAGCAGGGGGAGCTATAAACCCGACTTCTGGGGAGCTGCTCTCTCTGGTCAGGAGGAGGAAGTAAGTGAAGAGATAGAGCCTGAACAAGGTTGAGAGAGGACATATGGAGAGGAGCTGGGAGCAGAGCTGTAGCTGAGCTCACCCCAAGTTTGAGCGCCAGTGACTGGGCATCGAAGCCCGAGGCTGTGTGGGTACTAAAGCCCCCAGCAGCAGAATCCAGAGGGCAGAAGACCGCAGATCCTCTGTCCCCAACTGATACTCGATGACATAGCAGCATGTGTGAGCCAGAGACGCCAGACAGGAGCGACCCCTGAAGCAGGCTCCAGCTGCCTGTCATGCGAGTGAAGTTTCTACCTAAGCATCAGACAGAAAGAGGGACTTGCATAGAGTTTGCAGCAGCAAGTACCTCATAGAATAGCCCTAGAAAGGAGGCCTCACAACCCACCTGACTAAATTGCTTCCAGGCTGACCGGCTCCTGAACCATCTGTAATCTGAGCCCCGGACTGTACCTGCACTTCTCAGTAAAAGGTAAAGGAAATTGCACCCTGCTGTGTCCTCTAAATCATTCATGCATCACCTGCCCTTCACCACACTCACCACCAACATCACCTTTAATATCCTAACTGCCCTGGGACACAGCTTTACCCGTGGAGAGCTTAACCATCTTTGTTGCCCTATCATCATCCCAGAGGATTTTCATTGCAGTGTCGGTCCCCTGACCGAATACCACGGGTGGCGTCACAAACATTTTATTACAAACTTTATTATCCCTTTTTCATTATCCCTTTTATTGGACGCCCAGGGCCATGGACCGCGTCACAGCTGCTGTGACACTTCCCCTTTAAAAAGTGGCCTGGTACCAAGTATCCCCACTGCCCTGATGGGTGCTCCATAAACTACGTCTCCTGACTCTTACATTATGTCTCCTGACTCTTAGACTACGTCTCCTGACTTCTAAACTACATATCCTGACTCTTAGACTACATATCCTGACTCTTAGACTACCTCTCCTGACTTTTTGGCTGCCCTTTTTAGCAGACAGCCACAGACTGGTACGTTTTCTAAATATATAATCAATAATGGCCATGAGCATTCCTAGTGTCCCCGTGAAGAATCCAACTTTCTAGCAACTTCTGGGTTATGGGACTCTCCATGTATAAATGCCCCCCACACCCTTGCTGTGAAAACACAAGATTTCTCTAACCAATCACTGCTACATCCTTCAATAAGCAGTTACAGAATGGTCACATAATTAGAGCGGTTTCTGTTCAATAACTTCTTAGTAAAGGAGGTTTATCATTCAAGAGGTCCAGATAATTACAATCTTAAGCTTGACTCTTGTTTTGCTGTACAAATACTGATGAAAAATACTAAACAAGTATGAATGAGGCTTTATGTAAATTAATTCAAATCATCATTAATGTTCATGCTAGCATACAAACAGAATACAACTATTTACCAGTTATTTGCTTTTGAATCTCCTGATTTGGACTTTTCCGTAAAAGGCTAACAGCCTCATAGACACCTCCTTGTCGGCTAGTCTCCAGCTTATTTGGGTTGTTTTTAAAGACGAGATTCCTTACAGCTCCTGCAGCAGCTAGCTGCACATTTTGATTGGGACTTTTGAAGAGGTTTATTAGCTTTTGTATGCCATTATATTGGTTAATCTGAGAAGAAGAAGAAGAAAACTAGAAAATTAATAAATTAATACTGAAGTATAGTTATTTAAAATCATTAATGTTTCTAAACTAAAAAAATGATTGTAGGTTGAATTTATTGGCGTTTTCCAGATTGGTGAACTCTGTAGAGGAAAAAAATAATGCCAGAATCAATATACCCCAAAATGGTACAATTATCGGCAGCTCCATTATCAGAGAAATAAAAAAAATGGTTTGCTCTTAAAATATGGCGGCAACATAAAACATTATTTTTTATTATTATTATTTTTAAAATTGTTTTGTTGAACTCACAGCTGAAGGATACAGTGCATTAACCCCTTATAGTGTCATACTAACTGAAATAGTGGTGAAATTTCTAGTATGTAGTTTATCAAAATAAATTGTTTCATTCTAGACTGAAACTAGTCCCTCAAAAAGTAAGTCCTCACACGCTTTGCTCATGGAAAAATGAAAAAGTTATGTATCTTTGATTTCCTACCCAGAAGAACGGGAGGAGAATATGAAAGCATAAAAACAGAAAGTCACCTGTCATGAAGGGGTTTAACCCCTTTACTCCCAAGGGTTGTTTGCACGTTAATGCCCGGGCCAATTTTTACAATTCTGACCACTGTCTCTTTATGAGGTTATATTGTACTTCATGCTAGTGGTAAAATTTATTCGATATAGCTTGTGTTTATTTATAAAAATGGGAAAATGGCGAAAATTTTGAAAATTTTGCAATCTTCAAATTTTGAATTTTTATTCCCTTAAAACAGAGAAATATGTCACACAAAATAGTTACTAAATATCATTTCCCACATGTCTACTTTACATCAGCACAATTTTGGAACCAAAATTTTTTTTTGTTAGGACATTATAAGGGTTAAAAGTTGACCTGAGATTTCTCATTTTTACAACAAAATATGCAAAACCATTTTTTTAGGGACCACCTTACATTTGAAGTCACTTTGAGGGGTCTATATGGCAGAAAACACCCAAAAGTGACACCATTCTAAAAACTGCACCCCTCAAGGTACTCAAAGCCACATTCAAGAAGTTTATCAACCCTTCAGGTGCTTCACAGGAGCTGAAGCAACTTGGCAGGAAAAAATGATTTTTTAGTCCCCAATTTTTTATTTTTCCCAAGGAAATTGGACCCCAAAAGTTGTCCAATTTTTCCTGAGTACGCTGATACCCCATATGTGGGGGGGGGGGAAACTGGGCACATGGCAGGGCTCGGAAAGGAAGTAATGATGTTTTGGAATGCAGACTTTGATGGGTGTCATGTTCAGTTTGCAGAGCCCTTGATGTGCCTAAACAGTGGAAACCCTCCAAAAGTGACCCCATTTTGGAAACTAGACCCCCTAAGGAACTTATCTATATCTGTGATGAGCACTTTGAACTCTTAAGTGCTTCACACAAATTTATAATGCCCGGGCATGGAAATTAAAATATAATTTTTGTGGGAAAAAAAATAGGATTTTTTGTCACCAATTTTTTATTTTCCCAAGGGTAACAGGAGAAATTGGACCACAAAAGTTGTTGTGCAATTTGTCTTGAGTACACTGATATCCTATATGTGGGGGCAACCACTGTTTTGGCGCACGGCAGGGCTCGGAAGGGAAGGAGCGCCATTTGACTTTTTCAAACCAAAATTGGCTGGAATCGAGATTGGACGCCATGTCACGTTTGGAGAGCCCCTGATGTGCCTAAACAGTGGAAACCCCCCACAAGTGACACCATTTTGGAAACTAGACCCCCTAGGGAACTTATCTATATCTGTTGTGAGCACTTTGAATCTCCAAGTGTTTCACTAAAGTTTATAATGCCTGGGTGTGAAAAAATTTTTTTTCCACAAAAATGATTTTTTACTCCCCAATTTTTGATATTTCCCAAGGAAATTGGACCCCTAAAGTTGTTGTTGTCCAATTAGTCCTGAGTACGCTGATATTCCATATGTGGGGGGAAACTGTTTGGGCGCACGGCGCACGGCAGGGCTCGGAAAGGAAGTAATGACGTTTTGGAATGCAGACTTTGATGGGTGTCATGTTCCGTTTGCGGAGCCCCTGATGTGCCTAAACAGTGGAAACCCTCCACAAGTGACCCCATTTTGGAAACTAGACCCCCTAAGGAACTTATCTAGATCTGTGGTGAGCACTTTGAACCCCCAAGTGCTTCACACAAGTTTATAATGCCCGGGCATGAAAATAAAAAATCCTATTTTTTCCCCACAAACATGATCTTTTAGTCACCAATTTTTTAGATTCCCAAGGGTAATAGGAGAAATTGGACCACAAAAGTTGTTGTGCAATTTGTCCTGAGTACGCTGATACCCCATATGTGGTAGAAAACTACTGTATGGGCACACATTGGTGCTCGGAAGGGAGGTAGTGACGTTTTGGAATGCAGACTTTGATGCGGGCATCATGTTGCGTTTGGAGAGCCCCTGATGTGCCTAAACAATGAAAACCCCCACAAGTGACCCCATTTTGGACACTAGACCCCCAATAAACTTATATAGATATGTGTGGAGAACTTTTAAACCTCAAGTGCTTCACAGAAGTTTATAACGTAGAGCTATAAAAATAAAAAATCATATATTTTTCCACAAAAATGATATTTTTGCACCAAATTTTTTATTTTCCCAAGGGTAACAGAAGAAAATGGACCCCAAGAGTTATTGTGCAATTTGTGCTGAGTATGCTGATACCCCATATGTGGAGGTAAACCACTGTCTAGGCGCATGGCAGAGCTCGGTAGGGAAGGAGCACCATTTGACTTTTTCAACGCAGAATTGGCTTGAATTGAGATCAGATGCCATGTCACGTTTGGAGAGCCCCTGATGTGCCTAACCAGTGGAAACCTCCAAATTCTAACTCCAACCCTAACTGCAACACACCCCTAACCTTAATCCCAACCATAACCATAACCCTAACCACAAACCTAACCCTAACATACCCCTAACCCTAATCCCAACCCTAACTATAACCCTAACCACAAACCTAACCCTAACACACCCCTAACCCCAACACACCTCTAACCCTAATGGGAAAATAGAAATAGATACATTTTTTTGATTTTATTATTTTTCCCTAACTAACGGGGTGATAAAGGGGGGTTTGATTTACTATTTATAGCGGGTTTTTATGTTTGGCCGCTGTCACACGCTAAAAGACGCTTTTTATTGCAAAAAATAGTTTTTGCTTCACCACATTTTGAGAGCTATAATTTTTCCATATTTTGGCCCACAGAGTCAAATGAGGTCTTATTTTTTGCGGGACGAGTTGCCGTTTTTATTGGAACCATTTTTGGGCACATGACATTTTTGATCGCTTTTCATTACGATTTTTGGGAGGCAGAATGAACAAAAGCCAGCAATTCATGAATTTCTTTTTGCGGGGGGGGGGGACGGCGTTTATACCGTTCCGCGTGTGGTAAAATTGATAAAGTAGTTTTATTTGTCGGGTTAGTATGATTACAGCGATACCTCATTTATATCATTTTTTTATGTTTTGGCGCTTTTATACAGTAAAAACAATTTTATATAAAAAATAATTATTTTTGCATCACTTTATTCTGAGAGTTAGAACTTTTTAATTTTTTGCTGATGGCGCTGTTTGACAGCTTGCTTTTTGCGGGACCATGTTTATTTGTATCTGTCTTTTTGATCGCATGTTATTCCAATTTTTGTTCTGCAGTATGATGATAAAGCATTGCTTTTTTTGCTTTGTTTTTTTTTAAGGGTTTCACTAAAGGGGTTAACTAGTGGGACACTTTAATAGGGCGGGTCGTTACAGACACAGCGATACTAAATATGTGTACTTTTATTGTTTTTTCTTTTTTTTATTTACATGAAGATATGAATTTATTGGGGAATATTTCTTTTCTTTATTTAGGAATTTTTTTTTACCCATGTTAATTTTTTTTTTTTTTAACTTTTTTACTTTGTCCCAGGGTGGGACATCACTGTATAGTGTCAGATCGCTAATCTGACACTATGCACAGCATGCAGGACCCGGAAGGACCCCGCGACCATCTTGGATCCGGGTCCTGCAGGGAGGAGGCCCTTGGAACAGCGCTGTTTGAGAGTCTCAGGGAAGCACGCAGGGACCCCCTCCCTGCGCGATGCTTCCCTATGCCGCCGGAACACTGCTATCATGTTTGATCGCAATGTGACGGGAGTTAGTGTGCTGGGAGCGGTCCGTGACCGCTCCTGGCACATAATGTCGGGTGTCAGCTGTGATAATCAGCTGACACCCGGCCGCGATCAGCTGCCCTCCCCCCGTGAGCGCAACTGATCACGCATGACGTATTATCCCGTCACTGGGACTTAAGGCCCAGGTCACCTGGACGGGATAGTACGTCGTATGTAGGAAAGGGGTTAACAATACTTTGTTTATGTGGTTTTGATGTCCAGACAACATTTAACAGTAATTTATCATTTATAAGAATATAGAGGAATAACTCTAAAAATAAATGTAGAAGTAATTTCACAAATAACTGTGCAAATGATCATACAAATACTTGTACATTGCCAAATTTGGACCAAAAGACATTGTTGGATGTTAGAAAGACACTTAGCTAAGGCTTATTGATCCTTATACTCTTCCACTAAATTTCAAGGCCAAGTAGGACCTAAAGATATCAGAGAGGTAAGCAGTGAAGGGTGAAGCATACCAAAGTTCCCAAACCTTAGAGAGAGCACCCTCTATTTTTTCATATCATGTAACTGCGTTCCCTTCAAATTGAAACTCTAAGGACTCCTGCAGACAACCGTATTTTCGTTCCAAGTGCGATCTGACAAAACACTGAATCACACCCAGATCAATGTTAGTCTACAGCAGGGGTCTCAAACTCGGCAGAGTAAATGGGCCGCACATAAAAAAAATTTAAGCTGGCAGGCCGCATTCCATTCAAACTTAATACAGTACAAAATTATTGTTAAACAATTGTTTATTTGAACTACTATAACAATTCTCTCCCTCTGGACCTCCCCCTCTCTCTGTGGCCGTTCAAATAAGTTGTCAGCTGTGATGTACAGCTTACCGTATATACTCGTGTATAAGCCGACCCGAGTATAAGCTGACCCCCCCTAATTTTGTCACAAAAAACTGGGAAAACTTATTGACTCGAGTATAAGCCTAAGGTGGATAATGCAGCAGCTACTGGTAAATTTTCAAAAATAAAAAGAGATACCAATAAAAGTAAAATTAATTGAGACATCAGTAGGTTAAATGTTTTTGAATAACCATATTGAATCAGGAGCCCCATATAATGCTCCATACAGTTCAGGATGGCCCAATAAGATGCTCCATACAAAATATGCCCCATATAATGCTGCACAAAGGTTAATAATGGCCCCATAAGATGCTCCATAGAATAATATGCCCCATATGCTGCTCCATAAAGGTTATGGCCCCATAAAATGCTCCATAGATTATGCCCCATAAGATGCTCCATAGATTATGCCCCCATAAAATGCTCCATAGATTATGCCTCCACATGATGCTCCATAGATTATGCCCCCATAAAATGCTCCACAGATTATGCCCCGATATGATGCTCCATAGATTATGCCCCATAAAATGCTCCATAGATTATGCCCCCATATGATGCGCCATAGATTATGCCACCATATGATGCTCCATAGATTATGCCCCCATAAGATGATCCATAGAATATTCCCCCCATAACATGCTCCATAGATTATGCCCCATAGATTATGCCCCCATAAAATGCTCTATAGATTATGCCCCCATAAGATGCTCCTTAGTATAGGTCCCATATGATGCTCCATAGATTATGCCGCCATATGATGCTACATAGATTATGCTCCCATAAGATGCTCCATAGATTATGCCCCCGTAAGATGCTCCATAGATTATGCCCCCATAAGATGCTCCTTAGTATAGATCCCATATGATGCTCTATAGATTATGCCGCCATATGATGCTCCATAGATTGTGCCGCCATATGATGCCCCATCGATTTTATGCTCCCATATGATGCCCCATAGATTTTATGCCCCCATATGATGCTCCATAGATTATGCCGCCATATGATGCCCCATAGATTTTATGCCCCCATATGATGCCCCATAGATTTTATGCCCCCATATGATGCTCCATAGATTATGCCGCCATATGATGCCCCATAGATTTTATGCCCCCATATGATGCCCCATAGATTTTATACCCCCATATGATGCTCCATAGATTATGCCGCCATATGATGCCCCATAGATTTTATGCCCCCATATGATGCTCCATAGATTATGCCGCCATATGATGCCCCATAGATTTTATGCACCCATATGATGCTTCATAGATTATGCCGCCATATGATGCTCCATATATTTTATGCCCCCATATGATGCTCCATAGATTTTATGCCCCATATGCTGCCGCTGCTGCTGCACATAAAAAAAAATGACATATTCACCTCTTGTCCCTGGGGGCCAGGTGCTGGTGTCCTGAGCAGGCGGGGACCCGGCACGCTATGGGGGACAGGTGCCGGTGTCACCGCTGGCTCAGGGCCCCCGGCACCTGCGATAGTCACCTGTCACCGGTCCACCACTGCGCGCTGCTCCATCGCCCGGGTCCTCTGTCAGCGACTGTTCAGGCAGAGGGTGCGGCGTGCTCTAACTACGTCATCGCACCTTCTGCCTGAACATCACAGCCAGAGGACACAGATAGAGCAGCACGCAGCGTTGGCTTGGGGACAGGTGAATATGGCTTATACTTACCCCCTCTTGGCACCGGTCTCTGCAGCCCCCCTGCTTCTCCCACGATCTTTGGCAGATATTCCTTCAGCGGTGACGTGGTACCGCTCATTAAAGTCATGAATATGTGCATATTCAAGACTTTAATGAGCGGTACCACGTCACCGCTGAAAGGAAGGAGCCTGACATCGTGGGAGAAGCAGGGGCTGCAGAGACGCACCAGGGGGGGTGAGCATGATCATGTACACGCACAGCCACAGTCACATGCAAAATCCAGCAATGGGGGGAAAGTCACACCCAGAGGGATGTCATCACCCAGGGCCACAGCTGCGCACTCCTCCTCTCTTCTAGTGTGAGGCATGTGGTGCACCGCGGGCCACAGATGCCTGCCTTAGGGGCCGCGTGTTTGAGACCTCTAGTCTATAGGGTATTGCATATGTCCAATGTTTTCCTTGGACAGACTTGGGGAAAAAAATCGCTGTATGGGTTCCATCACACAACCAGATAAATCGAACCAGTGCAATCCAATAAAAAAATGTATTGCACTCAAATCAATATTATTCAATGAGGCAGTACAGATCTGCATATTTTTTTTCAGCTGTATTTGGTGTGAGTAAAAAATCGCAGCATGCTGAGATTTCACTCCAAAATCAAATGGGTGTGAGAAAAAAATCAGATATCATATGCACCATCTGTTTGGAATCTGATCTATGACCTGATGAACTGATATATAAAACTGTCACATTTTGTAACCTCTTCAGTGAACACCGAAAAAAAAAATGTGTTTTCATTATACAGTCAAACAAAACATAGAAAAAAATGTGATAAAAAAGTCAAATGTAAATTGGAATTGTATAGCTAAAGACATCATCTTGTCCCGCAAAAAAACAAACCCTCATTCAACAGTGGAAAAATAAAGCTACAGCTATGAGAATAAGGCCATGCAAAATATTTTTTTTTCTATGAAATTGTATTTATTGTGTAATCATACTGACCTGAAGAATAAAGCTGTATTATCACCTTTACTACACAGTAAATTATATAAACAAAGAAAGAAAAACTGTTTCTATATTGCTGTTTTCAAAAAATGATATGTGCCGAAAAATGGTACCAATAAAAACGCCAATAAAAAGCCCTCACATGACTCTGTTGACTGAAAAATATAAAAACTATAGCTCTCAAAATGTGGCTATGCAAAAAAACATTTCTAGTGTGTGATAGGTGCAAAATCTGCAAAACTATATAGATATGTTATCGCTGTAATCGTAATGACCCGAAGAATAAAGCCATCTTATCACTTATCCTGCAAGGTGAACAGTGTAAAAAATAAATAAAACCAGTTCTTGAACTGCTGTTGATTTGTTCATTCTGACTTCCAACAATCGTATTAAGGCTGACTTCACATTTATCCTGCTCTCTGCAGTCAGCACTCATTAGGCTATGGTTCCACGGTCCGGAACCATAGCGCTTTTGACGGAGCGGAAATTCCGCTCCGTCTAAGCCCCGCCCCCTTTCTGACGCGCGATCTTTCCGGAGGTGTTCAGAACACCTCCGGAACACCTCCGGAAAGAGCGCAGGGCTACATAGCCCTGTGTTAATTATGTTGCGGCGACGCACCGTCGCCGCAATACGCGAGGACATGCTGCGGTCTAAAAAGACGCGCCGCATGTCCGTTTACGCAGGTTTGCCACCTGCGTATTGTTACGCATAGTGGAGACGGGATTTCTTGAAATCCCCTCCACTATGCTGTAACATCTGGACGCTGCGTGTTTGGCGCTGCGCCAGCGCACAGCGCCAAACACGCAGCGTTTCCTGACCGTGGAAACTCACCCTCATGGTTTCTGCGTTAATCTCTGAAATACGGGATTCCCACAAAATCCGGAATGGATCATTCCCTATGATGAGCCTTGCCTATTATCCAGCTGTTTAGATGTATTTTTAGGGTATGTTTTCACGGTCAGGATTGGCTCAGTATTAGCTCAGGATTTGTGGTTGTTGTTTAATCTGTACTTGTAGTTTTCAGTTTATGAGAGTCTCGTGCTTCAGGGCTGATTGTGAGCGGGGCCAACCTGACAGTGTCTGTAGTTTACTGAGCACAATCCTGTTGACAGGGTTGCTTCAAAAAACCTGTTGTTTCACCTGTCTAAAACTGAGACACACACACACGTGTATGTGTGTACATACAGTATATATATATATTGACAAAAAATTTGAGAAATTTGCAATTTTTTAACTAATTTTTATGCCCTCAATAAATAGTCATACTGCACAAAAGAATTAATGAATAACTTTTACTACATGTCTACTTTATGTCAGCATGATTTTCAAAACATAGTCAGATATAGTAAGATGGCCACCGGACACATCATCCTAAAAAAAAAATAGGATTTCTAAATGTGGTTGGAATAATGAAAAATTACTGCTAATTTTTTAATTCTTCTAACGCCCTTAAAAAAATAACATGTTTTGAAAATAATGCTGACATAAAGTAGACATGAGGTAAAAGTTATTTATTAATTCTTTTGTGCGGTATGACTATTTATCGAGGGCATAAAAATTCCAAGTGAAAAAAGTGTGAATTTTTGGAATTTTTGTAAAATGTTGATAATGATGACTTAATAAAAACCCAAACTATATTGACGTCATTTATGTTACCGCTGGTCTTTTAGAAAGTCCAGTCGAGTCTGATGGACCCAAACATCCATGGGTCCTCCCATCCCTATTTGTGAGGGCTTGTATTTTGTGTGGCATGCCAATGTATTTATCAATACCATTTTGGTTTAAATACAATGTTTTTATAATTTGTTATTGGATTTTATTGCAGAATTACAGCAACCAAAAAAATATAATTCTGGTATTTTTTCTCTTTACAGCATTAACCAATCGGGTAAATTTATGCTATATTTTGATATACTGAACATTTACATACACGACGATACCAGCACACTTTTTTTTAATTTCTCTATTTTTAATGGGGGGGGGAATGGGGTGATTCAAAGTTTTAGATTTTTTATATTTCAAAAAAATAATTTTTAACTTTGTTTTTTAGTCCCCTAAGCGGGCTTGAACTTACGATCATCCGATTGCTTATACTATGTACTGCAATATCACAGTATTACAATATATAGTAAAAATCATTGTCTCTTATGAAGGCCAGCCACATAAACATGACGGGAGCAACAACCTTCAGTAGGCCGACACCCTGCAATCACATCCCATGGCCCAATGGCAACGGAAATTGCACCACTTCCTACAAATGCTGTTGTCGGAGATTGACAATGGCATTTTAGGCTTTAGTGAGCTCAACTTCACTTGCTGCTATTAGAGGCAGATGCTGGATGTGTAGCATAGCCATCATCTTCTAGAAATTATGTAGGCTCACTTACATCATATGGTACATCATATGCAAGAAAGGCATTAAAAACATTTTAAAAATGCTATTTTCACAGAAGACACTGAGTGTTTTTAAACTCAAATTTCTTGTGCTTTCAGGAAATTTACATGTTCAATAGCAGCAATGATCAGACTCTGACCCTATCTTTTTTATTGAAGCCTGTAATGAGCTTGCGCAAAGGTCATTGGGAAAGGAGGGGAAAGAGACAGAACTATGAAATTACCTATCCTATTATGTCTGGTAGATGTGTTCTTAGCTGTGTATATAAATGTTATCTATTACTGTAACCCTTTCTCTTCTGAAAATTTTTCCTGAAATGGCAGGAAGTAAATGTCTATAAAAAAAAGTCCCAGTGACTAGTGTGAAAACTGCAAGACTTCATGTTTTGTTGGGTTGTTGTTTAATACGGATCCTGATGTGAAAAAAAAAAGATAATTTATTTTTAAATAACATAAAAACCTGATTTAAACTATAAGTCATTTTGTCGTGACACATTCTGTTTGAGAGACAGCATTATTAAAAAAGAACTCTCCTCTTTTTATTAAGAAAATAATACTAAGTTCATAGTTAAAGAGATTGTCCACTACTTTTTCATTGATGACCTATCCTTACGATAGGGCATCAATGTCTGATCGGTGGTCACAGTAGGGTATTTCACTTTAGCCTCCTATTGATTTGAATAGTCGGCGGATGTGTAGTACCCTGCCGCAGCCACTATCAGAAGATGGAGCAGCTCCGCAATTGAGCACTTCTGGCAGGCTGCCACCGACACAGAGCGCAGCTGTTCAGCAGGGGTTCTGGGTGTTGAACCATGACAGATCCGACATTGTTGACTTATCCTAAGGAAAATGTAGTGGACAACCACCTTAAGCATCCTGCCATCTTAGTTTAATATTCTGTGCACGGCCCAATACACATTCAGCATCCTTATTTAACAGATCCAGATTTTAAGATCTCTGCTTACAGCTTTGGCCTGGAGCCTTAATTTTTCACTTTTATCTGTTTTGGTTATGCTATGGACACACAGGTACATAGTTTGCTACAGTACAGTTACTAAAGATCTTCTAATAAAATGAGGCTTAGGACAGTCCACAGGAAAAGATGGTACGCATTGTCAAAAGGGTTGTCCACTATTCAGACAATCGTTTCTCATTCCATATTTTTATATAACACCTATACTCACCTCAAGCCGATCCCAGCAGTGGCATAACAGTGTGACGTCACGTGGACCTTATGGTCAATCAGCAGCTGCTTCAATCTTCCTGCCTTCAGAAAAATCGCTAATATCCAGAGGAAGTGAGAGCTGCTGCTCTCTCTCTTCCTCCACTCCACTCCTCCGGGTCTATGTGATACATCTGAAGGCAAGAGATTGAAGTAGCTGTGGATTGACCATAAGGTTCACGTGACATCACACTGTTATGCCATTGCTGGGAACGGCTTGAGGTGAGTATAGGTGTTTTCATTTTAAAAAGGGGAAAAATATGGAATGAAAGCCATTGCTGAGAGCACTGGATCGGTGCAAGCACCGGAGGTGAGTATGTTTTATTATTTTAAAAGGGGGAAACATACGGATTGAGAAGAGGTTGTCCAAGTAGTGGAGAACTCCTTTAACTGAAATGGAGTATAGATGGTGAAAGCCATAGGGGTTTGATACAGAATGTATATTGAAAAATTATTATTAGTATTATTATTCAATTTTCGTTATTCAGAGAACTATTTTATTTTTTACTGAAACAATAATACTACATCTGTTTTATCTATGCTTGGCTATTTCAACTAGTGCACAAGACATACCAGACTTTTTGCATTCTCATCTTGGTAGCAAGCATGCTGTATGTAGTTTGCTCCCATTGCCTGGTATTTAGCATTATTTCCTGCAAGAAATTCCATTGCTCTTTCTAAGGTCATAGAACCTCCATCAAACTCATCTTGGGAATCCATCCTGCAATAAGAGACATAAATAAGTAGGATCTGAAAGTGCTGCGACACATAATAGTTATAGCAGGTTGGTTGGCACTTCTGTTTCCCATCTCAAACAATAAAGGGATACAATCGTAAGTTATTCTCATGGTGCAGGAGATTCTTATAAAATCTGGAAACATATTAATAAATGTATCAAATTTCCAGTAAGAAAAAATAAAAATTTACACTCACTCAATGGTGTTATTCTTCTTTTATCAACTTCAATACATTAAAAAGTACCAGGCAACATGAAATAATGATTAGCAGGAAGCATCTCAGGCAAAGACCATTTTACGCCCCTCTGACGCAACCACAAGTCAGTGGCGCAAAACAGCCGATGCCTGAGATGCGTCCTGCTAATTGTCTCTGTATATTGTCTGGCATGTTTTTTAATGGATTGAAGTTAATAAATGAAGAACAACGCTACTGATGAATGTGGTTTTTGCTTTTTCCTTACTTGTGATTAGATGCACTTGTTTTTATTCAGCAGGGCACCCCCATTATTAACTATTGCTGTACATATGTTACTGTGAGGCCTGCAGTGATTTGAGGGACAGTGCTGAACGCATGTAACACTGATGGTAAGGGCTCATGAAGCAGAAGACCGTAGTTTCAGTTTGAGTGTGATTCGTCAAACATCGGATCGTACTCACACCAATGAAATAACACAGGAAAAAATATTGAACACGCCTATTGAAATTTAATACTTCATACAAAATCCTTTGTTGATGATGACAGCTTCAAGATGCCTCCTGTATGGAGAAACTAGTTGCATGCATTGCTGAGGTGTGATTTTGGCCCATTCTTCAACACAAAGACTCTTCAAATCCTGAAGGTTCTATAGGCTCCTTCTAATATGCAAATTGCCTCTTCAAACAAAGAGGACTTGTACTCTATAGCGCCACCTATTGGAAGTAGTGATCCTACAAGTCACAATCAACCCTTTAACGAGTCTTGTAATATGACTTAGGATAAAAGCCAAATCAGATTCTCCATTTGCATAGGCTCCTTCTATGAATTCTGAGCTTTAGTTCATTAGATAGAAAAGCTTTAGTTCATACATTTTCTGTTGGATTCAGGTCAGGTGATTGGCTGAGCCATTCTAGGAGCTTTATTTTCTTTATCTGAAACCAAATGAAAGTTTCCTTAGCTGTGTGTTTGGGATCATTGTCTTGCTGCAATGTCCACTCTTGTTTTATCTTCATCATCCTGGTAGATGGCAGCAAATTTTGATCAAGAAAGTCTCGGTACATTTGTCCATTCATCCTTCCTTCAATTATATGAAGTTTGCCAGTGCTGTATGCTGAAAACAGCCCCACATCATGATGTTCCCACCTCCAACCTTCACTGTTGGCATGGTGCTTTTGGGGTGATATGTAGTGCTTTTTGGCCTCCAAATATGCTGTGCATTATTGCATCCAAAGAGTTAAATTTTGGGTCATCTGACCAGACTATATTCTACCAGTATTTCACAGGCTTGTCTAAATGTTGATGAACAAACTGTAAATGCACTTGAATATGCTTTTTGTTCAGTAATAGTCTTGTGTGGTGAGTGTGCATACAGGCCATGGAGATTGAGTATATTACTTATTGTTTTCTTTGAAACAATTGTACCTGCTGATTGCAGGTCTTTCTGTAGCTCTCCACAGGTGGCCCTTGGCTCTCGGACAACTCTACTGATAATTATTTTCACTACTCTGTCTAAAATCTTGCAGGAACACTGGTCATGGTCAGTTTATGGTGAAAAGATGGCCTTTCCACTTCCGGATTATGGTCCCAAACAGTGCTCACTGGAACCTTCAGTAGTTTAAAGGGAACCTGTCAGCAAGATTGGGCACAGTAACCTACAGACACTGTCAGGTCGGTGCAGTTAAACTGATTCAAATGATACCTTGTTTGATGAAATCCATCTTGTGGTTGTTGTTTAATCTTTATTTTCAATTTTGATTTAATGATGTGCTCATGCTTCAGGGCGGGCCTGTGGGGGGTCTTCATGTGTTGCTCTGATTAGCTATTCATAATGAAAAGACTGCTGGCAGGTCACTGATCCCTCAGTGACCTGTTCCCTAGTTAACATAATGAATATTATATATACATACTGAAAAAAAAAACATTCTGCAGGCTGGTGTATTTAAAAAAAAACCTAACCTGAGAGTGTCTGTAGGTTACTGTGCACAATCCTGCTGACAGGTTCCCTTCTGTAAAAAATGCCATCAGTATGTTTTGAAACAAAAAGGTTGCAAAGGTCTTGAGACAGCTCACTGGTTTTACCCATCATGAGAAGTTTCTTTTGTGGCATTTTGTTAATGAGACACCTTCTTATAGGCCATCTGTTGAACCAACTGATATTATTTTTCACTAAGTGGCAGAATTGCTTTGGGATTACTGATATATTTCAGATGGTGTCATGGCTCTCCATGGCTTTTTGCACCTCTTTTTCTTTATGTGTTTAATACTTATTCCCTGTATCATTTCTCATTATTACACATAAGTTAATTTATTTATTTATGGACATCTACTGTATGTTCTGATTTCTTTTATTGAGTGGATTAGATGGGTGATTACCGATATTTGGTGAAAATTTAGTGTCAATAGCACCTTTAGGGATATACAGTACAGACCAAAAGTTTGGACACACCTTCTCATTCAATGATTTTTCTTTATTTTCATGACTATGAAAATTGTAGAATCACGCTGAAGGCATCAAAACTATGAATTAACACATGTGGAATTATACATTACACTTTACAAAAAAGTGTGAAACAACTGAAAATATGTCTTATATTCTAGGTTCTTCAAAGTAGCCACCTTTTGCTTTGATTACTGCTTTGCACGCAGAAAAGGTGAACGGATGGACTCTACATGCCTGGCTGCCACGTGAAGAATGGAGGAGGAGGTGTGATGGTGTGGGGGTGCTTTGCTGGTGACACTGTTGGGGATTTATTCAAAATTCAAGGCATACTGAACCAGCATGGCTACCACAGCATCTTGCAGCTGCATGCTATTCCATCCGGTTTGCGTTTAGTTGGACCATCATTTATTTTTCAACAGGACAATGACTCCAAACACACCTCCAGGCTGTGTAAGGGCTATTTGACCAAGAATGAGAGTGTTGGGGTGCTATGCCAGATGACCTGGCCTCCACAGTCACCAGACCTGAACCCAATCGAGTGTCACCAGCAAAGCGCCCCCAGACCATCACACCACCTCCTCCATGCTTCACGGTGGGAACCAGGCATGTAG
>JARQOD010000002.1:441118542-441181466 GCA_033576555.1 Oophaga sylvatica | reverse complement strand
CCGAACTCCCGGGGTTGGGCGGGGCCCTCCCGGGGGGCTCAACCCTTTCGGTCCGATGCGAAACCCAACCCCGCATCGATGACCGGGCTCGCCCACTGGGGGGGGCTAAGTACCTATCATAAGGAGGACAGGGGTTTTGGGCAATTCCCCTAAACCCCGGGGGGGAAAGGGAAAACCTCTCCCTTTTAAACACCCCTTTGGGGACGGATTTGCCCACGGTGACCCCTTTCCCAAAAAAAAAAATTGCCCCTCCCACTTTTCAGGGGGATTAAAAAACGCTGCTGGGGGGCGGGAAGGGAAAAAAACCGCGAACCTGGAGACTTTGCCATTTTCCCGGGCCCACCGGGGAGGATCACCAAAAAACCTGGCCAGGTGCTCGGGCGAATCCCCGCGAGCAGGTTTTTACCTTTTAAACCGGAAAAAAAAAGCCAGCGGGTATGAGTGAGGTCCCCCTACCTGGGACACCGGGGAGGTGGGGGGGCTCTGAAGCCAAGGGCCCCGGAAAGGGGATTTTCCCCCGAAAACCTGGCCCCCCCCAGGACCAAGAAGAAAATGAATCCTTCTTGGGGACTGCTGGGTAAATATAGGAGGTTTGTTTTTCCCCACAAAAAGTGCCCTGGGCCCCGCCCCTGAAAAAAACCTCACCAAAAAAAAGCGGGCCCCTCGCAGCGACTGGACAGTCGCCTGCGAGACAGCTTTCAAGGCGTTCAAGACCGCCCTTTCTAGCTCTCCTGTACTACAGGCAGCTGACTTCACGCGGCCTGTTATTATTTGGTAACTGAGGAGAGCAGGCAAAAAACGGCAATACACCAGAGAGGAAAGCTATCTGCCCCGGAGCAGATCCCCAAAGAACATAGGAAGCCCCCAAACATGTAATGGCGGTTAGACAAGAGGAAATACAGACACAGACAGAAAATAGTATGAGCAAACGTTGGGGCCCAATCTACCTGGACAGAAAAGGATAGGAAGGACCTGAGATCACACCCTGAGATCACACGACCTCTACCACCTAAATTAGTTCTCTGGTGTCACAAATCTAAGCCGCAGCCACTGAAAAAACTGGAAAAGGCAAATGAACAAATAACAGTGGCTCAGATAAACTGAGAGGAGCACAAGCCCCCGGAGGGGACCTGGCTGACCTCCACAGAAGTGCAGGGGACAATGCAAAAAGCAAGCACAAAAATAAAAACAGAAAATATCTTATCTGATAGCAGAAGATGCAGGCAAGACTCAGCAAACTTCCAAGAGAACCAGGAACCACAGTTTAGACAAGAACAATTGATCACCGGCAACCCTGATGGGAGGGAACCTCCCTTATATAAGACCAGTCTGTAACTCCTGATTGCCAATCTTCACAATCTTCATTGAATGGTTCAGCACTGTTTGTAACCACCAGAGGGAGCCTCTGCTCAGAATTCATTTCTAACACATTCACAACAGCGACCGTTCTTAGTGCAGACCGACGCCAGCGACTTCGGCCTCGGTGCTGTGCTCCGCCAGGTTGACACTACGGGCCATGAACATCCGTTTTGTACCTGAGCCGGAAGCTCCTGCCGAGGGAAGTGGCCTATTCCACGATGGAGAAGGAATGTCTGGCAATTGTGTGGGCCCTGCAGTGTCTGCAGCCATACTTGTATGGACGCCAATTCACCGTGGAAACAGACCACAAACCCCTTAGCTGGTTACACACGGTCTCTGGGACGAATGGGAAGTTGCTACGCAGGAGCCTCGCTCTCCAGCAGTACCACTTCACTATTCGCCACAAAAGAGGCAGGGAACATGGTAACGCTGATGGGTTGTCCCGGCAAGGAGAGGGTGCGGAAGAACGCATGGGGGAACACAGGAATGTGATACCCCCTAGTGCCCTCTAAAGCAGGGAGGTGTGAGGAAGGAACAGCCACCATCTTGGATAGGGCCTATACCAGCCTCCATTTTGTCTGTTCACAGAGCCACAGGCTGCTAACTGCACCTGGTCCCAGGGCCTGTTGGCATATTCAATACGACAGGGTTTGATGTCCACTGTGAATAAAAAGGGCTTTTAGTATGCTAAGTAATTCAGGCCCATGTTTGAATGGCAAGGTCTTTAGTGTGGTAACGAGTTAAAACCCAAAACAGAGCTTCAAAGCTTCAGTACGGAGCCAAGCCAGCATGGTGAATAGTAAGGTTTGTTAGCATGGTAATGAGATGCCTGGGGGCTTCAATTAGACTATACCTTTCAGCTAGACACTGAAAACACATCCATTGTATGTTTCCAGACCCGAAGGCTCCGTTCTAGGATTATGAATTATGAGCACATCTTTGTAGGTACATTCTCATAAAAATATCTGTGTGACCCGGCGGACCTCGGGCATTTGATGGTGCAACTCCCGAGTCGATGATGGCTCGGGGGTCTGAGATATAGAGATTGGCTCTCCACAGAGACCCAATCGGGCCAGGTTTGATCTCCATGCGACAGGCAAAACATACTGCATCCGCTTGTACCTCTCGTGTCCTGATCCGATCGTCCTGGAAAAAGTTAACCCCTTTATTAGGTATTGGGAATAAATTCTGCAGGGGGCTAAGGGTGGAGATTGTCAGCCCACCCTCGGACACCGAGGGAAGGGACCTAGCAAGTTTAAGAACTGTGAGCTAAGGGCAGACCAGATCCTTTCTCACAGCAGCAAGACCATGGAAAACTAAGGACCAAAGGGACAGATCTGCCAAGGGAGCAGCGGTACATGTTTTGGGGGACTGTCCAGCAACTAAGACTTTCACCTGGGGATCGCAGAGCTCCCTGCCTCCACATGCCCCTACAACCTGGTAATATTGAACTCTAGCTAATACCTCTAAGCCTTGTACCATTATTGTTGTATTTTACTCTGACTGCAAATCCATTGTAATTCCGTTGTATAGCCTACTGTATATTTCTGCAATCATCTAGTGCGCCCTTAAGGCAATTAAACCATAAAATTAATCTTGGGCTGATGCTTTTACTCTGATCACGAATCTTAGAATACCCAGTGGGTAACAGGACACCCTCCCCGGCGGCCATTTGCTCTCGGTGCAGTTCCCTTACTGACCTGAGAGGCAAAGGGGGCGCCAGAGAGCTGTGCCTGTGGAGTTACGTCACATTGGTGACGTGAATGGAGGGGGGTTGTCCTTCACAGACACCTCAAAGATGCCCAGGCTCAACATTCTCCTCACCTCCTTGGAGATCACCTCGCGGTGGGCTTCGGGAATCCGATTCGGCCTTTGGTTCACTCTCACATGCGCTTCAGACAGGATTTTGTTCTCCACTACCTGCGTTTACCATGGTAACACCATAAACAGGTCCCAGTTCCACTGAAGGAGCCCATGGCACTGTTGTTTCTGGGCTGGTGACAGTGTCTCTGCCACTGTGACATCTTCAACTCTGGCTTCAGGACTGACTCCTAGGCATGTAGCTTCTACCAGTTCCCTGTCTAGTCACGGTTTGAGCAGGTTGAGGTGTTGCACTTGGTATGGCTTTCTTCTTCCTGGATGTTGTACCGTATAGTTGACATCATTCAACTTTTCAACCACCTCGTATGGCCCTTTCCACTTGGCCAGGAACTTGCTTTCCACCATGGGAGCAACACCAACAGGGCTAAACTGTCTCAGACTTGCCGACCAATTGTAGACCCTTGCCTGGGCCTCTTGTGCTTGGAGGAGGCTCTTCCTGACAATCGGCATCACCTTCACGATCCCGTCCTGCATTTGGGTCACATGTTCGATGACACTTCGGTTAGGTGTATGCATGAGGCATAAGGGCTCCTAACAAAGAAGGATTACACTGTTCCCTTACCTACCATGTCTAAATTGAAACTTCAATTCAAAGCTCTAAATTTAGGCCCAGACTCTGATACCTCATGCATGGACTATGGCTAACTGCTTCTGTGCCATTATAAAATGTTCTACTTTGAGGCAATTCAATTGAGCTGTTGCATGAGGCATCAGGGCTCCCAGAAAAGAAGAATTAAACTGCTCCCTTACCTACCATGTCTAAATTGAAACTTCAATTCAAAGCTCTAAATGCTGGCCCAGACCCTGATACCTCATGCATGGACCATGGCTGACTGCTGCTGTGCCATTAGTAAATTTATTTCATAGAAAAAGAAAGGTCCATCTCCAGGAATAAAATCCAAAATCTTTATTTAATTCGATAAAACATTGACATGGCTGCTATATTCATCTTTGCGGTATACCCTGGCATGGGATTACCGCATGGAGATTGCCCAGGGAGGATCTGAACGCGTTTTGAGCACCGTGTGCTCTTATACTCAGATTCTGAGTTAAGTAAAGATTTTAGATTTTATTCCTGGAGCTGGACCTTTCTTTTTCTATGAAGTATTTCAAGACGTTTTGGCACAGACGTGTCCTTGACGGATTTGCTGTGTTCTACAGAAAATGATGAGGGGTGAGCGGAACTAACATTTTGTTTCTTTGCATTAGCAAATTTATACTGTGGGTCAATTGATGCCACTTTTCATGGTGTCTGTCCCTAGTTTTATCTGTTTGAGAAGCATTTTGTCACCATTTAAGGTGTTGTGTATATGTTTGGTTTTCGCTCCCAATGAATTAATTGGGGTTTGGGTATGTTCGTTGAACTGTTTGGCGAACATCGGGATGTTCGCAAACTGAACCGAACTGAACCTTAAAAGGTTCGCTCATCTCTAGTGATAACATGGAAAGAGGAGCAACTTTTCTGGGGCAACTAACGCCTCATCGACTAGTCAAAGTCCTCACTAGCATAGCAAATTGGGACAATATAAATGCTTTTTTTTAAACCTCACTTGTACAAAAAACATTATGCAAGGATAGTTAGGTAGAGAATTTAATCATAAATAAGTGAATGCTGATTTTTGTTGCTCGACCTCGGATTTTCATTTGACATTGCGTTTGCTTTTCACTTTTGTCGTGATCCGCTACCTACTTGTAATTCTTATCCTGAACTATGCCCCGAAAACATCTATGTCTCATCCCTCTGTCTATGCCGTACCATACTGGCTTTTGACCGCCAACCTTTTGACTACCCAGTCTCATGGCTTGTCCGTGAGTAGTGACTAGTGTCAAAGGTAAAATGAGCAATTAGTACACAGTGCTATATAATATGATGACTACAATATATTAAGAGGATAACAACTTTTATGGGTGTGCTTCTTTAATTAGGGAGGGAGTAAGAGGAAGAGCAGCAGTGACAGAAGCATGAAAGAGCTCATCAGACACTGCTGCTCTGCAATAGAAGAATACCTGCTCCCAACTGCTCTCTTCCTCCATAGCCTCCTTCCATAACTGACCCCTCTCTAAATCCTCGATCCACAGCATAGAAGCACAGACTGCTGTTGAGGTCATGTAAGAAGTCTGTGGATGAAGAGGAAGTATGGGAGCAGGCAGTGGCGTAACTAGAAATGGCGGGGCCCCACAGCAAAATTTTGAACGGGGCCCCCTCTCCCAAACGGGTGGCGGGGGCGGGGTTATGATAGTGGGCGGAGCCAATAGCAGTGGGCGGAGCAAATCACAGCAATTCTCTAGGCCCAAAAAATACTCTTCAGTCTCATAACGGCCAGCTTTTTGCCCAAATCAGAGCTGTATTTAAAGCAGACATTATGGAAACACAATATAATATAATGGACTGGTAGCAATGCAGCCCCCTTATGTCCCGCATAACTATTAATGCAGGCACAATATGCCCCCATAACTAGTAATAAGCCCTCTTATTCTCCCATCAGTAGTAATGTGCCCCTCAAGTAGTAATGCAGCCAAGAATGCAGAGTTATCACTCACACAGTATGTGCCCCCGTTAATCTTCGGTGGTATCTTCAGCTCCACAGTGGAGCACACTCACCACCAGTCTTCACCCTTCTGGGCGCCGCCGACGAGTGACGTCAGCAGCGTGATCACATGACATGATCACGCTGCAGACGTCGCTCTGACCCGGCGGTCAGAGCTTCAATTGTACTGGCGTCTGTATAGACACCAGTGCAATTGATTCCTGGGAGACGGCACGCAGCAGCTTCTCTGCGCCGGCTGTCAGCATGACAGCCAGCACAGGGAACCGCCGACTCTCAGGCCATGGGCGGCGGAACACAGCCGCAGGGGAGACAGCTGCAGCAGGGACGGGCCCCTGCTAGCCCGGGCCCTATGGCAGCTGCTTCCCCTGCTTCCACGATAGTTCCGCCCCTGGGAGCAGGGTTGCTGGGGTATGGAGGGAGGCTGTGAAGATGGAGCATGAAAGGGAGCAGACATGTTAGAGCAATCTACACTGTTTTTTCCATGTTATATAATAGTCTCTAAGCGAGGGTGGGCTAGATATTAACAGTCAACTAGATGCAGTGGGTAGGAAGTGATGGTGGCAGTTAGAGATGTGTACATTATGATAAATGTAGTCTGGCTTCTCCAAGGAAGAGCAGATGTAACTTCTGTGGCAGAACTCACTCTTCCTACCCTTGCTCTTGGCACTAGGTAGCGCGGCACTGGCATATATCCAATATCGTCATAAGAAGCATGGGTTCGAGTTTGCAAAAAAGTACAAAAAGTGGACTGTAGAAGATTGAACTAGGCTCTGATGGGTGAAAATAGATAATGTAGAAACAAGGGAAAAGGGGGCTAAAGGATCAAGAAATTGAAGGAACTGTCAAGTTTGGTGGAGGATTCCTGTTGATATGTGGTTGTTTCATAGCCAAAGGCATTGGATACTTGACCAAAAATGATGGTGGTCTTAACTCAGACACACATATGCTGGCACTCTAGTTTATTCCACTGGCAGCATGACACGCAAATCTGGATGAGTATCCACTTACCCCCTGATTCCCTGTAACCTTTTACTTACAAGGCCTTCCATAACCTGTACTCTTGCATTAAAACCTCTAGCCTTAACCCGTTTTTGGATATTTATATATATATCTGTTTGTGAAGAATATTGGAGATATCATTTCATGTCAATCATTTGTGTCCTATTTGGTTTGGGATTGGATTTTCAAACCCTCTTCCTTTGTGCAGCTGTAACAGGACACCTAGCTCTGAAGGTAGTCAAGCCTCAAAAGGCTGTAAGTGAGAGATCTCACACCTTGAGCCAGCTAAGCTCAGAAAAGGCTTGCTTGCAAAATGGAATCCATGCCTTGTAAATGCTTTGTTCAATCAGCTATGATTTCATAAGGAGAATATGGACTAATTGCACGTCCTAGCCATAAACCAGTTACATTTTCGAGATCTCTGGAACAGGCCGAAATGCTTTCCAGGCTCCCGATCCACTCAAGCACATCAGGGAGGGGAGTTGCATAGAATGGCTAGTAGGAGGCAGGTAACAACGTTGGGTTAGGTCTCCAAGTGTAACGGGGGCCTGGCCGGACCCAATGATGCCAGAACTGTAGCCCTATGACCTTCCATTAGGAAGTTATGAACTTTCATAGAAGATGGAAGATGTAGCTACAAAACCCCATAGGATAAGGACCCACCTGGGGGGCGGATAAGAGTGTCACCAACCAAGGGGCTAAAAGCTTGTGTAAGGCCATGTGGTCTCTCTCTGTTATGCTTGCTGTTCGCTTTGAAAAGTAGGCCATGTCGAGCAACGTGCTGTGAAGGAATTAGGAACCAGCTGGAGACCATGCACCCTGTGGCCCAGCGCACACATTGTCGAACATCAAACTGGAAATTGACATGATCCATCTGCTCATAACTTTTGTATTCACCCATATTTGCATATCTGACCATTTCATAACCATTGTGTATATAATGAATTGTCTAGTGGTGATTAAATATATAATTTAATCTTGGGTTGCTCTTTTATCTTGATCCCAAAATCCACATGTCTGTGTATTCTTGGTTTAACTTTCCATGTTACTGGGGCTGGTTTCTGGCATGATATAATCCCGTTAACGGACCGGGCTTATATCTAAAGGGGACTGGTGGTAGTCCTACTGGGCTGACCAGGCGCTGTTTTACTGGTGCTAGTGAAAGGGGCCTCTCAGTCTGTTAGGATTGTGGTCGAGGGTGGTGTCACATCAGTGACTGCGAGGGTCACATCCTCTCACTCCCCGTTCCTCCGTGGGCCCGTGTGGACAGGGGGTGTTAGTGTAAAACTGTACTAAGCTGACCTTAAGTGTCCCCAGGAGGTGCGGACCGTCATGTTAGTGCAAGTAGGGAGACTGGACTACGTGATGCTTCTGACATCAGGCGGGGTGGCGAGGTTTGGGTTCATCATACGGTATGTAGTGCTTATTAGATGTATATGGTTAGGTAACGATGGTGGAAATGAATATTAGGTAATTGTGGGTTTGAATGTGTGATATTATTTTACTATTGCTGTATTAGTGCTGTAGTACCAATATACTGTATGTGTATAGATATATTTATAGTCGCCAGCTTTAGCATAAATATATACAGGTGCTTCGCACAAAATTAGAATATCATCAAAGAGTTAATTTATTTCAATTCTTCAATACAAAAATTGAAACTCATATTATATAGAGTCATTACAGAGTGATCTCTTTCAACTGTTTATTTCTGTTAATGTTGATGATTATGGCTTACAGCCAATGAAAATCCAAAAGTCATTATCTCAGTAAATTAGAATACTTTATAACACCAGCTTGAAAAATGATTTTAAAATCCGAAATGTTGGCCTACTAAAATGTATGTTCAGTAAATGCACTCTATACTTGGTCTGTGCTCCTTTTGCATCAATTCCTGCATCAATGCGTGTGGCATGGAGGCGATCAGCCTGTGGCACTGCTGAGGTGTTATGGAACCCCAGGTTGCTTTGATAGCAGCCTTCAGCTCATCTGCATTGTTGAGTCTGGTGTCTCTCATCTTCCTCTTGACAATACCCCATAGATTCTCTATTTAATGCATAAAAAATAAGGGGAACACTAAAATACCACATCTTAGATATCATTGAATAAAATATTCCAGTTTCAGATCTTTATTCATTACATAGTTGAATGTGTTGAGAACAATAACATATAAAAATTATCAATGTAAATCGAAATTTATATCCCATGGAGGTATGGATTTGGAATGATACTAAAAATCAAAGTGGAAAATCAAATTACAGGCTGATCCAACTTCAGGGGAAATGCCTCAAGGCAAGGAAATTATGCTCAGTAGTGTATGTGGCCTCCACGTGCCTGTATGACCTCTCTACAACACATGGGCATGCTGCTGATGAGGCGGCAGATGCTCTCCTTTTTCAAAATAACTTTATTATAATTTTTAGCAATGAGAGTAGGGTATTACAGTCTTACATCTCAAATAGAATATAACTTTCCATACTTAACAGTACTAGACATCAATCGAGTTAATCATGGAGATGAAGAAATCTAACTGTAGAATATATCAAGTAGCTCGACAGTAAGGATATTAATAAATAATAATAACATAACCATAACAATAACATTTCTAAACTAACAGTAGAGGATATCAATTGTTAATCAATCAAAGAGAATCTTTGCCGTGAGAGGATATAGGAGAGAGTCAAGCCAACATAAGCGAAATTAAGAGGTCAAGTCTTGCCAATGATTCCATTTTTTACAGAAGGAAGTAAAACTGTTGTTAGCCAGTGCATGGCTTTTCTCGTATGACATGTGCAGAGACATTTTGTCTACAATGTCGGCTATTTTAGGAACCGCTTCTTCCTTCCAAAGAGAAGCTATTTGGTTTTTGGTTACCAAGAATAAGTGGATGATTAGATGTCTGTATGAGTGAGGGATTTCCTCAAGATCGAGAGACAATAAGGCCAATTGAGGGGTCAACGTCACAGTTCTAGAAGTGATCTTATCCACCAAGTCAGAGACATTTGACCATAGTAACCTTATCTTGGGGCACTCCCAAAAGACATGTAGAAGATTCCCTGCGAAACCACAGTCTCTCCAACAGTTAGGGGACACTCCCGGAAAAATTCTTGCCATTTTAGCAGGTGTGAAATACCATCGGGAAACTAATTTATAATACGACTCATGGAGGGAAGCACATATGTTTGAGGAATAAGTAGCTTTAAGTGCTTTCCGCCATTGATCGTGAGAGAAATTCAAGTTCATATCCCTTTGCCAGTTAGTCTCGAAAAGGGTTTCCTTGGGTACTAGATCTTCGTTTAAGAAGTTATAAATAAATTTGGATTTCCAATAAAGGTTATTGTCCGGATTACAAATTAACATGCCTACCATCTCCGTGATAAGAGACTTTTTCCTGATAAATTTGGAGATGAGTTTTTTAATGAAATAAAAGATTTGGGCATCTTCAGGGGGAAGTTTATGTACTGACAACAACGCTTCATATTCAATGAAATCTTTGCCATCAAAAATATCCTGTACTTTCGTTAAACTAGCCAATCTCCAAGAGCTAGGAATTTCCTTTTCCATAATTAAGCCAAAAAACCTCAGTGATATGTCCTTGATTTGGTCATATCTGAACCTCTTCCTGCTTTGTGTTTGGATTTTGGCCATATAGGTCCAGGCATATAAGGTAGCAGAAATAGTCGGCGAGATATGCTATACAGAGGAGGATGATAGGACATTACTTAAAATTAATTTTGCCAGAGGAGTGTTCCTATTATAGTGTCTTTCAATCTCTGACCAAGCCGGGCCATTATCCGGCCTGAGCCAAATACGAGACTGTTTCACCAAGGAGGAGTAGTAATAGTTAACCAAATTTGAGAGAGCAAGGCCTCCATTTGTTTTAATTTTGGTGATAGTGGTGAATGCTATCCTTGCTCTCTTCTTGTTCCATACGAATGTGTTAACTATACTTTGTAGTTTTTTGATTAGCTTTAACGGAATAAGTAAAGGTAAAGCTCTAAAGGTGTATAAAATTTTGGTGAGAGTAAAAAGTTTAAATAAAGTAATTCTCCCGGCCCAAGAAATTTCCTGCTTCCCAATATTATTAAGTTCAGATTGCACTTCCTTAGTGATTTTTTGGAGGTTAAGATCAATCGTCTTGCGAAAAACTCTAGAGATAAGTATGCCAAGATATGTCAGCGACTCCTTTTCCCAATCAAAATTAGTATTCCCTTTAATACCGCAGATATCATCCTGGCTCAAGAAAAAGTCCAAAATTTTAGACTTTGATTCATTAATTTTGAACAACGATGCCTTTGAAAAATCTCCAAAATCCTGGAGGACATGCATAATAGAGCATGAAGGATTTGTAAGGCTGAGGATGACATCATCCGCAAACAGGCTAATTTTGTACTGTTTTGCCCCTATCTGGATTCCCCTAATCGACTCATTCCCTCTTATTCTCTCAGCAAGTGGCTCCATGATAATAGCGAATAACAGAGGGGACAAGGGACATCCCTGTCTTGTACCATTCGTTATTGGAATGTTTTTAGATAGGTGACAATTTACATACACGTTTGCTGAGGGATAAGCATATAAGGCCATGATTGTTTTAATTACATTGAGGCTAAATCCAAATTTTTTAAGGGCCGCTACCAAAAAGTCCCAATTCACTCTATCAAATGCCTTCTCAGCATCCAACGCTAGGAGAATTGAAGGAGTTCTTTTAGATCTGACAGAGTGAATTAGATTGAATACCTTTCTAGTACCGTCACTGGTCTGACGTCCCAGGATAAATCCCATCTGGTCTTTGTGAATAATGCTTGGAAGAATAAATTTGATTCTATCGGCAATGATTTTTGAATATATTTTTACGTCAGTGTTAATTAGTGAAATTGGCCTATAATTTTTGACCGACTCCAGGTCTCCTTTAGTTTGGGGAATTAAGATTATAGTGGCCTTTAGCATTTCCGGTGGGAATTCTCCAATCGAAGATGCTTTATTGAACACTGAGCCGAGGCAGGGAACCAGGTGAGGGGCAAACACTTTAAAATACTCATTCGTGAAACCATCAGGTCCCGGTGATTTCTTAAGTTTTAGTTTCTTGATGGATTCGGAAATTTCATGCTGAGTAAAAGGGGCGTCGATGGCCGTCAATTGCTCAGCAGAAAGTTCAGGTAGGTTAATACTTGATAAGAATTTTTGGATGTGGAGTTTGTCTGGCTGGGATGTATCTGGGTCGTACTTAAGATTGTATAGGGAAGAGAAATAATCTGCGAAATGATCCGCTATTTCTTTAGGGTGGTCGGAGATCATTCCGTTATATTTGATCCTATTAATCCTATTCCTAACTCTTATGGCCTGGAATCTCTGGGCCATAAGCTTGGAAGGTTTGTTATATGAGGAGTAGAAATTCGCTTTCATCCTCTTGGCATACCTATCATAGTCTTCGAATAAAGCTGCTCTCAGCACAATTCTGAGGTTGATAATCTCTGAATGCAGTTCTGAAGAAGGTGCCACTAATTTTTGTTGTGCATCTTCCTTATTCTTAAGATCCATTTGTAAATTGTGGATCTTTTCCTTGTCCTGTTTTTTTTTTTGATTCAGTAAGCCTATCATCACTCCTCTTATAACGCATTTGTGGGCATTCCACAATGTGAACGGGCTCACATCTTCCGACTCGTTTTCCTTAAAATAGTTAGTGATGGCTTTCTCGATTTTTTCTCTGAAGATTGGGTTGTACAAAAGTGAGGAATTACATCTCCAGAGAAAGTCTCTCTTATGTGATAGACCAAGATCCACTTCACAGATTACAGGAGAGTGGTCTGAAAAGGACTTTGGTAGGATATCTATTCTCCTAAATCTGGAAATTGAAAAGTAATCGGTAAGGAATAGGTCGATTCTCGAAAAGGTCTTATGTACCTCTGAATAATGCGTATATTCCAATGATGAAGTGTTTTGCACCGAAAAACATCCAGGTATTCATGGCTGTGGAGCCATCCTTTTAAAACTGGGAAAGAAGACCTAGACCTTGCAGTAGAATCCAGCTGGGCGTCAGGGACAATATTAAAGTCTCCTACTACAATCACCACCCCCTTCTTAACCTCCTGGATTTTACTGTCAAGCTCGTTGAAAAATTTAATCTGAGCGTTATGAGGCGCATAAACATTGATGATAGTAGTCAATTGATTATTGACCATGGCCACCAGTATTAAATATTTACCCTCTGGGTCTGAGTGAGTCTCGATGCTGCGGAAATCTAATGAGTTTTTGATAAGGGTAATAACCCCTCCCCTCTTTTTATCGTTTAGGGCTTCAAATATATGAGAATAATTTTTATTTTCGAATCTTGGGTGACCTGACTTGGCAAGCTTGACCTCCTGTAAGCAAATGATCTCAGCTCTGCTTCTCTTGATCTCTCTCCATGTAGAGTGCCTCTTAACCAGGCTATTTAGGCCTCTCACGTTAAATGATAATATTTTAACCATTTTCTCCTAAGCAATAATGCTAACAAACAGAAAAAACAAAACACACAAAACTTAATAACCAACTAAACAGTCTTGTGAAGAATCCTCGAATTCGAAGGATGTTCTCCTTAAATGGGAAAGTTCATGGATGGTGTAACGGGTCTGGTGGGTGGAACTACTGACGAGACAGGTCAGGTTGGTGGAACCACAAAGCTTTATTATACAAGAGAGTCTACTTGTAAGAGAGCGGGTGGCACCTGGGAAAAGGGCAGGGAATCACGGCAGGGGATATAGGTAGTTTCTGGACAGGCAGGTTTGTCACAGCAAGTGACCAAGGAAGTCTCTGGGACAGGCAGGTTGTCACGGCAAGTGACCAAGGCAGTCTCTGGGACAGGCAGGTTGTCACGGCAAGTGACCAGGGCAGTCTCTGGGACAGGCAGGTTGTCACGGCAAGTGACCAGGGCAGTCTCTGGGACAGGCAGGTTGTCACGGCAAGTGACCAGGCAGTCTCTGGGTCAGGCAGGTTGTCACGGTAAGTGACCAGGGCAGTCTCTGGGACAGGCAGGTTGTCACGGCAAGTGACCAGGCAGTCTCTGGGTCAGGCAGGTTGTCACGGTAAGTGACCAGGCAGTCTCTAGACAGGCAGGTTGTCACAGCAAGTGGCCAGGCAGTCTCTAGACAGGCAGGTATATACGACCTGATATGGTGGAGCCTCCAGGTAGGCTGCAGTCGGATGGCAGATGATCGCTCCCAGGTGAGCAGGCAAGAGCCGGGGATCTCTGCAGATGATGTCCGAACTTTCGGATGGAGCTGCAGTCGGATGGCAGATGATCGCTCCCAGGTGAGCAGGCAAGAGCCGGGGATCTCTGCAGATGATGTCCGAACTTCCGGATGGAGCTACAGTCGGATGGCAGATGATCGCTCCTAGGTGAGCAGGCAAGAGCCGGGGATCTCTGCAGATGACGTCCGAACCTCTAGATGGAACTGCAGACGGATGGCAGACAGGCAAGCCGACAGGTAACAGGCAGGTAACTGGAATCAGGAGCTGATGGCTGAAACAGAGTTAGACTGCACAGGAACAACATTGCTCGGGCACCTACATTAAGGAGGAAGCCCTTAATATAGGGTGGAGTCCTCCAGCATTGGCTGGAGACTGATTTGGAAAATGCGCGCGGCTCCTTTAAGAGCGGGGGAGGGTGCGGGCACGCGCCCTAAGGCCAGTAGCAGGGAAGGAGCGCGCGGGACCAGCAGGGCGGAAGGAGGGCGCCGAGGATGCCAGAGGCGCAGAGGAGGCTGGGAGCACCGAGGACGCCGAACGCAGGTGAGGAGAGCGACGTCCCTGTCTGGCAGCAGGCAGGGACGCGGGCGCTACAGTACCCCCCTCTAGGCCCCCCCTTCTTTAGGCCAGAAAGAAATTTAGCTAGGATAAGAGGGGCATGGATGTTCTCCCGAGGCTCCCAGGTTCTCTCCTCAGGACCAAACCCCTTCCAATCCACCAAGAAATAAGTCTTTCTTCCTACCCTTTTTGTGGCCAGAATGTTCTCTACCTCAAATTCATCATCAGCAAACACTGGAGCAGGAGGTGTACCTGTAGACTTAAAAAAAGAGTTAAGAACCACAGGTTTGAGGAGAGATACATGAAAAGAATTAGGAATTCTCAAATTGGCCGGGAGTTTCAATTTATAGGACACCGGATTGATCTGACTGATGATCTCAAAAGGACCGATGAACCGAGGACCTAACGTTTTTTGTCAGCATGTCTTTTCATGCGCTCGGATGACTGAATGAGTGCGGACCGGGTACTCTCCCAGATGGAGGAGAATTCTCTAACCAGAGATTCCGCAGCTGGATTGTCCAAAGAGATGGAAACAGTGACAGGGATCCGAGGGTGCTGACCGAAGACTACAAAAAACGGAGACTTGGTGGAAGATTCACAAGTATTCAAGCAGCTGACAGCACTCGGGAGTTAGCACGGATGCACGTTCAGGCGTTCAAGGATCCAAATGAACAACAGTCCAACGAAAAAATAGGAACAGCATCCAATCCAGGTGAAGTATAACAAGTCTTTATTCAGCCACCATAAAATACAAGTATTTTATGGTGGCTGAATAAAGACTTGGTGGAAGATTCACTCTCATGATTATTGTAGGAGAATTCGGCCCAAGGCAGGAGCTCCACCCAGTCAGAATGGTGGGCATTAACGAAGTGTCGAAGATAACTGGTCAAATTCTGATTTATTCGTTCAACTTGTCCATTGGACTGTGGGTGGTAAGCGGAGGAAAAATCCAGGGTGACGTCTAGCAACTTACAAGTGGCTCTCCAGAAACGTGAGGTGAACTGAACCCCACGATCCGACACAATGTGACGAGGCAGACCATGAAGACGGAAGATGTGGCGGATAAAGTCTTTAGCCAACTCGGGTGCAGACGGAAGACCTGGCAGAGGAATGAAGTGAGCCATCTTGGAAAAGCGGTCAGCGACCACCCAAATGACCGTACAACCGGCAGAGACGGGCAGATCCGTAATGAAGTCCATGGCTATATGCTGCCAGGGAGCAGCGGGTACAGGAAGCGGAAGAAGACGGCCGGTAGGCAGGTGTCTCGGAACTTTGTTGCGGGCACAGGAAACACAGGCAGAAACAAAGTCTATTACGTCTTTGTGCAGGGTAGGCCACCAATAATGCCGGGTAATGAGTTGGAGGGTCTTTTTTTGACCAGCGTGGCCAGCGAGTTTAGACGAGTGACCCCAATGTAGGATTCTCTTCCGATCGGTCTCTGATACGAACGTCTTACCAGGAGGGAGACGATTTAGACTCACGGGAGCCACCTGCATCACTCTGGCGGGATCGATGATATGTTTAGGCTCATCTTCGAGATCCGACACCAGGAAAGACCGAGACAAGGCATCCGCCTTGACGTTTTTGTCAGCTGGGCGAAAATGCAAAAGAAAATCGAAGCGGGCAAAAAACAAGGACCACCGGGCTTGGCGAGGATTAAGTCTCTGTGCCTGCTGGAGGTATGCCAGATTTTTGTGGTCCGTGTAGATGATTACCGGATGAAGAGCCCCTTCGAGTAGGTAACGCCACTCCTCCAATGCCAACTTAATGGCCAATAACTCTCGATCTCCTATGGAGTAGTTGCGCTCGGAGGAGGAGAAGAGTTTGGAGAAGAAACCGCAGGATACCATCCTCCCGGATGGCGATTTTTGGGTAAGAACCGCTCCGGCTCCAGCAGAGGAAGCGTCCACCTCCAGGAAGAACTGCTTGTTGCCATCCGGGCGATGCAGCACTGGAGCGGAAGAGAAGGCCTGTTTCAGAGAAAGGAAGGCCTCCTCTGCTTCGGTCGTCCACTGTTTGGGGTTAGCATCCTTGCGAGTGAGCGCTGAGATTGGAGCAGTCCTGGAAGAGAAGTGCGGTATGAAGAGACGGTAATAGTTGGCAAATCCCAGGAACCGCTGAATGGCCTTCAACCCCTCCGGTCGGGACCACTTCTCGATGGCAGACAATTTCTCCGGATCCATTCGTAGGCCTGTCTGAGAAATGATGTAGCCCAGAAACGGAAGCGATGTCTGCTCAAAGAGGCACTTCTCATATTTGGCGAAGAGGTGATTCTGCCTGAGCCTGAGCAGAACCTGACGAACATCCCTCCGGTGAGACTGAAGATCCGGAGAGAAGACCAAGATGTCGTCAAGGTACACCACAACGCAGGAATAGAGGAGGTCCCGGAAGATGTCGTTGACCAACTCCTGAAAGACTGCTGGAGCATTACAGAGCCCAAAGGGCATCACCAAGTACTCGTAGTGGCCGTCCCGGGTGTTGAATGCCGTCTTCCATTCATCTCCTCGACGGATACGAACCAGGTTGTATGCTCCACGAAGATCCAGTTTGGTGAAGACTCTAGCCCCTCTAAGACGATAAAACAGTTCTGGAATGAGCGGAAGAGGGTACTTATTCTTCACCGTGATCGAATTTAGGCCTCTGTAGTCAATACAGGGACGGAGAGATCCGTCTTTCTTTTTAACGAAGAAGAAACCTGCTCCCGCTGGGGAGGTAGATTTCCGGATGAATCCCTTTGCTAAGTTCTCCTCGATATATTCGGACATCGACCTGGTCTCAGCAGCAGACAACGGGTAAATACGCCCACGGGGAGGCGTAGTACCGGGCAACAGGTCAATCGGGCAATCATATGGTCTATGCGGGGGTAATGTCTCTGCTTCCTTTTTATTGAAGACATCAGCAAATGACCAATATGGGATCGGGAGTCCAGGTAGATTAGCAGGTGTAGGAGAAGAATAGACAGGATGAACAGGCACCAGACACGTTTTATGACAGTCTTGTCCCCAGCGAAGAACCTCTCCATTCTGCCAGTCGAGCACAGGTGCATGTTTTTGGAGCCAAGGCAGACCTAGTAAGAAAGCATGAGAGAGTCCGGGTAAAACATGAAACGAGATGCTCTCAGAATGCAACATTCCCACCTGCAGGGTTATGACTTCGGTGATAAGTCGGATGGGACGAGGTAGGAGGCCCCCATCCACAGCAGCAACAGATACAGGTTCAACAAGAGGTTTGGTGGGAATGTGATACTTCTCTACTAGAGCCTGTGACACGAGATTCCCAGCTGCTCCAGAATCAAGTTGGGCCATTTCGAAGTGGCGGTTCTTACCGATCAGAATTGAAACCGACAGCAGCAGGGATGAAGAGGATTTATTTTTGTCTAGATTGACCTCTCCGAGTGAACCTAGACACAGGCGTTTCCCGACTTCTCCGGACAGGTTTGGATCCAGTGCTCCTTACTGCCGCAGTAGAAGCAACTTTTCTCGGCACGGCGTGAGTCCTGATGGGTTTTGACCATCTTGGTCTGGTCGACCTGCATAGGCTCAGCAGTGTGCACCTGAGGAGAAACGGAAGAGGTTATAGATCTCTGACACGAGGGTGCGAGATGAGAAAATTCTTTTTTACGGGTGATCTCTTTGGTTCGTTCCTGGAACCGTAGATCAATTAGATTGGCAAGATTTATTAAATCATCTAGAGAGGTTGGAACGTCCCGACCGGCAAGTTCGTCTTTAATACGGCCAGACAGACCCTCCCAGAAGACCGAAATTAGAGCTTCATTGTCCCAAGCTAGTTCTGAGGCTAAAGTCCGGAACCGTATGGCATATTGACCAACGGTGAGACTCTCCTGACGGAGACGCAGCAGAGATGATGCAGAGGAAGTCTTCCGTCCAGGTTCGTCGAATACCTTCCGGAAGGCCGAGAGAAAAGCAGGCAGGTCAGACACCAGAGGATCCTCTCTCTCCCAGAGAGGGTTAAGCCAGGCCAGGGCCTCTCCGGTGAGATGGGACATGATGAAGGCAACTTTGGCCCGAGCAAACTGTAACGGGTCTGGTGGGTGGAACTACTGACGAGACAGGTCAGGTTGGTGGAACCACAAAGCTTTATTATACAAGAGAGTCTACTTGTAAGAGAGCGGGTGGCACCTGGGAAAAGGGCAGGGAATCACGGCAGGGGATATAGGTAGTTTCTGGACAGGCAGGTTTGTCACAGCAAGTGACCAAGGAAGTCTCTGGGACAGGCAGGTTGTCACGGCAAGTGACCAAGGCAGTCTCTGGGACAGGCAGGTTGTCACGGCAAGTGACCAGGGCAGTCTCTGGGACAGGCAGGTTGTCACGGCAAGTGACCAGGGCAGTCTCTGGGACAGGCAGGTTGTCACGGCAAGTGACCAGGCAGTCTCTGGGTCAGGCAGGTTGTCACGGTAAGTGACCAGGGCAGTCTCTGGGACAGGCAGGTTGTCACGGCAAGTGACCAGGCAGTCTCTGGGTCAGGCAGGTTGTCACGGTAAGTGACCAGGCAGTCTCTAGACAGGCAGGTTGTCACGGCAAGTGACCAGGCAGTCTCTAGACAGGCAGGTATATACGACCTGATATGGTGGAGCCTCCAGGTAGGCTGCAGTCGGATGGCAGATGATCGCTCCCAGGTGAGCAGGCAAGAGCCGGGGATCTCTGCAGATGATGTCCGAACTTTCGGATGGAGCTGCAGTCGGATGGCAGATGATCGCTCCCAGGTGAGCAGGCAAGAGCCGGGGATCTCTGCAGATGATGTCCGAACTTCCGGATGGAGCTGCAGTCGGATGGCAGATGATCGCTCCTAGGTGAGCAGGCAAGAGCCGGGGATCTCTGCAGATGACGTCCGAACCTCTAGATGGAACTGCAGACGGATGGCAGACAGGCAAGCCGACAGGTAACAGGCAGGTAACTGGAATCAGGAGCTGATGGCTGAAACAGAGTTAGACTGCACAGGAACAACATTGCTCGGGCACCTACATTAAGGAGGAAGCCCTTAATATAGGGTGGAGTCCTCCAGCATTGGCTGGAGACTGATTTGGAAAATGCGCGCGGCTCCTTTAAGAGCGGGGGAGGGTGCGGGCGCGCGCCCTAAGGCCAGTAGCAGGGAAGGAGCGCGCGGGACCAGCAGGGCGGAAGGAGGGCGCCGAGGATGCCAGAGGCGCAGAGGAGGCTGGGAGCACCGAGGACGCCGAACGCAGGTGAGGAGAGCGACGTCCCTGTCTGGCAGCAGGCAGGGACGCGGGCGCTACAGATGGCATTAGAAGCCCCCTGCAAATGACACATTTACAAAGAATAAAGTGCACAACTTCTTACCCCGGATTATCCCCAATTTTGTTCGGAGAGGAGATAAAGGACATACCATCTTGTGGTGTGAGTAATGAAACAATCCTGCCTCCTCTATTTACAAGTAATTTAGTTGGGAAGCCCCATCTGTATTGGATACCCATCCTGCGTAAAATTGAAGTGACTTCCCCAAAGCTCTTTCTTAGCTGGATTGTATCTTTGGACAAGTCAACGAATACTTTAACATGATCAAACGGGGGAGGGAGCTGCTTCTTGTCCCTCATAAAAGCTATGAGTCTTTCTTTAGTGGGGTAAAAATGAAATCTTAGTATTGTATCCCTCGGAATATCTTCCGAAATGGATCTAGGTCTTGGTAACCTGTGTATCCTGTCAATCATTAGCTCAAGTTCCGGAGAATCCGGAAAGATTTTTTTAAGGATCCCCATAGTGTAGTTCTGTAAATTTGCCTGGCTTACTTTTTCAGAAATTCCCCTCAATTTAATGTTGTTCCGCCTACTGCGGTCCTCGATGTCAGCAAGCTTCATTCTTAGGTATTGCACCTCTTTTTGTGTATCTGCTTGCTGCTTCTGTAAAGAAGAAGAACTCTTTTCCAAGACAACAATTTTTTTTATCGTGTTTATCAATCCGAGAATTGATAACTTCAAATTTGGCTTGTAAACGATTGGTATTTTCCTCCATTGTCAATCTAAGACTATTGTTTAGGGCGACTATTAGATCTTTTACGTAAGCTTGGGATACACCCTCATTGGAAGCTTGAATCCCTTCAATAGGGCATATTTTGGGTGCCTCCTCAGATAGCCTAGGCCTACTTCTATCTGGACTCTGAGTAGGAGAAGTGTCATGAAACTCCTCCTCAGAGTCAGACCAAGCTTTAATTATGTTTCTTTTTTTAGTGACAGTGGTATCCATATCAGCCTGAGTATCAATTATGTCTTGAATTTCTTTCAGCATGCTAGTATCATCTTTTAAGCCAATTTTATAGCCCTCCGCAGGCGGAGATGCGGAAGGGCTGATACAAATTGCCTCATCAAGATCAGTGATATCCTTCCTGACAGCAGATCTCAGTGCTGGTTTGTGTGATGATTTTTCCCCTGAGTTTTTTTGTTACTTTTAGTACTCATTTTTAAAGAGGGGTAACCTTTCAACAAAGAGGAAAGAATCAAATGCAATACAAAGTAACACAAGTGAATGATTAACCAATCTACGCGTCTTTTTTCTTTGAAATACAACCTGCAAGACTTGCTGAAATAAAAGCTGTCAGGATAAGAAGACAGGAATGACTGAGCTCGCTGAATGATTTTAGCGAGTTTAGTTCCAAAAAGATAGGAAACGTCAGGCAAATGCAGACTTCTTCAAGAATGGGATTCCTCCTTAATGGAAAATTCCAGGAACAAACCAAGTTACCAGATGTTGAAGAACAAATAAGATCCTCCAGAAGAGAGATGAATCAAGATGTAGCTGGCGTCGCAATCCGGGACTCCAATAAAGCCTTTAAAGATTATGCGTCGTTGTTCGAGTCGCACTTGAGCTGTGCGATACTTTCTAGAACGCAGACTTGTTATGCGACTTTTTCCAAGTCGCAATCCTCCTTTGCGATGCTTTTAGTGACGCTATCCAAATTAGCGACTCCTTTCAGAGCGCAAAATCACTACTGCAACGGATTCACTTTACGGTAATGGCGGCGTTCACCACTTACCTTCGTGGAAACCGACGATGCAGCTGCAGCACACGGGACGTCCCGGCTTCAGGTGAAGAGGTCTCGGTCTCCGGTCCCTCCTGGAACTTGATTGAAGAAGACGTCGGCTTGATCCTGAGAAGACCGCCGGCGCTGAAGATCTCCACACCGCTTCAGGCAATGGAGGAAGCCTCAGGGACGCCCAGGACACTGGAGACTGCAACGGTGAGAAAATTTCTTCTTTGTCTTCTTTATATCCAGGTCTTCTTGCACCCGATGAAGTCAGGGGGCAAACCGCTCACTTTAGAAGGGGGGGACAGGTCCCAAACCAGTGCTGGAGGCTCAGACAGGATGCGGCTGCACTGGGCTGCACAGGGCTACTCCAGGCCCCGGCTTCTCCCTTCTCTGTAGGCCTCAAACGTTCCTCCTCTCAATCTGGCTCCAAAACAGTCCAAGTTAGGATTTTTATAATCCTTATGTGATCAGGGGTCCTCCGGTGTCGAAGATTTTTCTCCCAGCCTCTTCCAAACGTAGCTTATTTTGTTGCTAAAGCAGGGGGCTTCAGGAGCCCAGCAGAAAGATGTCTGCTCACATCTAGCAGCAAACCACGCCCCGGCAGATGCTCTCCTGAGGGATCTCCTCCCAGACCTGTATTAAAACATCAGTCAACTCCTGATGTGCACCTGCATATGGTCTCACAATGGGTCTGGGGATTTCATCCCAGTACCTAATGGCAGTGAAGGTACCTCTGGCTAGCACAAAGAATTCCTCCCCACACCATTGCTCACCCACTGCCAAACTGGTCGTGCTGGAGGATGCTGCAGCAGCAGAATGTTCTCCAAGGTGACTCCAGACTCTGTCACATCTGTCATATGTGCTCAGTGTGAACCTGCTCTCATCCGTGAAGAGCACAGGGCACCAATGTCGAATCTGCCAATCTTGGTGTTCTCTGGCAAATGCCAATTGCCATGCATGGTGTTTTGCTGTAAGTGCAACACCCACTTGTGGACGTTGGGCACTCATACCACCCTCATGGAGTCCTGCTGCTGGGTTATTGCCCTCCTACGGCCTCCTCCACGTCTCCTGGTGTACCGGCCTGTCTCCTGGTATCTGCTCTATGCTCTGGACACTGTGCTGACAGACACAGCTAACCTTCTTGCCACAGCTCAAATTGATGTGCCATCCTGCACGAGCTGCATAAGCTGCACTACCTGAGCAACTTGTGTGGTTTGTAGACACCACCTCATGCTACTGTACCTCTAGGGGGTGAGAACATTTACACTACTGAGCATAATTTCCTTGTCTTGTGGTATTTCCACTGAAGTTCAATCAGCCTGTAATTTGATTTTCCACTTTGATTTTGAGTATCATTCTAAATCCAGACTTCCATGGGATATTAATTTTTATTTGCATTGATCATTTTCATGTTTTATTGTTCTCAACGGATTCCACTATGCAATAAATAGATATTTGCGACTGGAATATTTCATTTAGTGATATCTAGGATGTGGTATTTTAGTGTTCCCTTTATTTTTTTGAGCATTGTATATTGTGGTAGAGAGGCTCACTTGACTGGACACGGAGGTATAACTGTAACACTGTCTCTTTAAAAAAAAATGCTTGGTTTATTGAAGACAGCCTAAACCAAGCTTTGGAAAGTAATAATGGCCCTCTGGGCAAAACAGTAATACAAAGAAACAAAAAGAAACATAGTCCTTTTAACGGCAGGGAACAGCCCGCTAACAGGCAGTAATTTCCAGGGATCAGATTTGGCACACACTTTACTGGAGTGCTCGCTCTCCAGGCCCACACTCAACACTGAAAGCTTTGGCAGTCAGCCATTTAAGCTCAGACCATGTGACTCCTCCATCATGTGACTGATCACATGAACTTGACATCACACAGATCCTGTCAAACTCTGCATGTGGAGATACGGTGGACCCTCCTCCCACCCACTCTATAGAGGTCCACTAAAATAGCCCATAATATAACTTTATATAAACCGTCCCAACATGTAGTGTGCTGGAAGAAACTATTCTGGTTTTACATCACTGACACCATCATGCGCAGTGACACGAATCTCCCCTCCACCACTTCACCAGTGACTCTGTCACTATATATGTATATACAGTATATAGATATATAAGTATATCTATATATATACAGCTGAGTGTATGTATGTGTGTGTATGTATCAAAGTCATGCCCACTCCATATAGCCCCGCCCACTCCGCATAGCCACACTCACTCCACACGCAAAGCCCCAGCCACACGGCCCATGTTGTTAGCGCACATGGGCGGATACACATTCACCTCGAAAGCCACCCTACAAAACTCACCAACTGTGACGTCCCAGCCGCTACGAGCTACAATCAGGGCCGCGGCCTTCAGAGTATCAGTGCGCCGCAGGCACAGGCCACATCTAGCTTTGTCATGTCTAAAATGGAGCTGCTCCTTTGAGGCATGACGTCAAGGTAAAGGGAGGACCCTCATGGATTACACCCCTGTGCTCATAACAGGAAGTTGCAGTGCACATCTGAGGGGAAGAGAGGAGTGAGGTGAAAATGAGAGGAGTGAGGTGAAAATGAGAGGAGTGAGGGAAAATAGTGGAGTGAGGGGAAAATGAGAGGTGTGAGGTGAAAATGAAGAGGTGTGAGTGGAAAATGAGTGGAGTGAGGGGAAAAGAGTGGAGTGATCAGAAAATGAGAGGTAGGAGAGGAGTGAGGTGGAAAATAAGAGATGTGAGGGGGAATATTATTTGTTAGCCACAGTTAGTTAATATGCCCGGGCAACGCCGAACTCTTCAGCTGATATATACATACTGTATATACAGTATATATACAGTACAGATCAAAAGTTTGGACACACCTTCAACGATTTTTCTGTATTTTTATGACTGTGAAAATTGTAGAATCACACTGAAGGCATCAAAACTATGAATTAACACATGTGGAATTATACATTACACTTTACAAAAAAGTGTGAAACAACTGAAAATATGTCTTATATTCTAGGTTCTTCAAAGTAGCCACCTTTTGCTTTGATTACTGCTTTGCACGCAGAAAAGGTGAACGGATGGACTCTACATGCCTGGTTCCCACCGTGAAGCATGGAGGAGGTGGTGTGATGATGTGGGGGTGCTTTGCTGGTGACACTGTTGGGGATTTATTCAAAATTGAAGGCATACTGAAACAGCATGGCTACCACAGCATCTTGCAGCAGCATGCTATTCCATCCGGTTTGCGTTTAGTTGGACCATCATTTATTTTACAACAGGACAATGACCCCAAACACACCTCCAGGCTGTGTAAGGGCTATTTGACCAAGAAAGAGAGTGTTGGGGTGCTATGCCAGATGACCTGGCCTCCACAGTCACCAGACCTGGACCCCTCACCACTTCAATTTTGAATAATCCCCAACAGTGTCACCAGCAAAGCACCCCCACACCATCACTCCACCTCCTCCATGCTTCACGGTGAGAATTAGGCATGTAGAGTCTATCTGTTCACCTTTCTGCGTGCAAAGCAGTAATCAAAGCAAAAGGTGGCTACTTTGAAGAACCTAGAATATAAGACATATTTTCAGTTGTTTCAGTTGTGTCATTGAGGTTATGTCATTGAGGTTGTGTCATTGAGGTTATTAGCTGCCGTGATGTGAGCTCGGAAGCATGCTCCATGACATATAGTCAAAAGAGATGGGTGGGAATGACTGCTTACATATCCGTACCCCAAGGGCGTGGTTTGGTAAATAAAATGGAGACCAAGTGTCTCATTCAGTGTCTGGAGCTGGAGATGTGTGGATCTCCTGTGTGTTAGTCTGTGCTAAGGCCTAAAGAACCGGACTCTATCCTGAGCGGGCAGACCCGCTATATGTTGTATGGACTTTTTACTTTATGCTTTCACTTTGTGCTGGAAAAGGCTGTTCTTTTGTTTTGCTATCCAGAGCGGCTAATGAAGTTTAAATAAACTTGCCTGGACATTTCAGCAATACCTCTTCCTGTGTATACCTCAACTGTAGCTGAGTGAGTACAGACCTCTACAAAATATAGGTTGGGGATAAATAGTATACAATCCCCGCAAGGTAAGTAAGCCAAACAAATAGTGGAGTACTCCAATAGCATAAATAAGCCAACAAAGAGAAAGATTGGAGTAAATTAATATCAACATACAAGCAATAAATAAAGTAATCTTTTTTGTTAATCAAATAAATTATAATTAAAAAGTCATCACCAAATAAAGATATGTAAATAAGCTCTAACAAGGAGAAAATTAATAGATGGGGGAAAGCATCAAAATACAATACAATACAAGTCAATGCACATACTAGCGTGTGCTTTCTCAAGGAGACGTGCCTTGAAAAGCCATACGCGAAACATCCCCGTCGGGGCAGTCTGGTGGGTGCATCTGATCTCCCTCTATTATGAGTAAGCACTACATGACATATAGAGCAGTTCTGTGAGCACTGTCACTTTAACTTTGCTATTTTTAGATACCACTTTATCTGTTCTCAAATATTCCTATAGGGAACTGGTGAAATGGTGGTTGCTATTGAGTCGCCCGCCAGGGCCGTGGGGTACTCGGTACCGAGCCTATTGACTTCTTTGGGGGATGTCACGGCAGCTACGACCCGGTCCGTGGCCCTGGGCACTCACCAAAAAGGGGTTATATTTACAGGGGACAAAGTTTATGTAGTGATTCGTGACGCCACCTGTAGTGTCTGGTCAGGGGGACCAGCGCTGCTGTGCAGGTCCTCTGGAAGGGATGGTGTTGTGCAGCTAGTTGGTAAACCTCCTACAGGTGAGGCTGTGTCCTTCCAGGGCAAGTAGATGTTATATATTTGAGGAATCGTGCTGAGGAAAGTAGCAGAGAGAGATGTGCGTCGCTGAAATAATTCTAGGAAACAGTCCGTATGCAGTTTCAGGGTTTTTACTCACAGTTCTGATGTGCGCAGTACAGATGCCCGCCTGGCACTGTGTCCTCCGGGCTTAGGGTCCAGCAACTCCCAGGTATCTCGGTCACACTTGCCTTGGACTCCCATTCTGTGTGTCCTTTCCTGGCCTTCTCTCTCTGTGCTGTTCCACTCATCTCTTCCTAGCACCTCACCACGCAGTCTCTCAGTCCAGAAGCTGCGGACCCTGTCGGGTAACAGATTAATTCTGTGTGTCCATGGCCCTATATAGTTTCCTTCCTGGAGATGGTGCTGGTGGTTCGTAGCAATGACCCGTAAAGTGATCACCACCGCCGGCTTACTAGCGGGGCCTGTAGGTTTCCCACTAGTCTAGGGGCCAGTCCCCGTTGGCCTGGTCCGGATGGGGCCACGGATGGAAAGTGCACTCTCTGTGCCCTTGGACCCTTTCTCTAGCTCTCCAGAAGCTCCTCAGTCTTCTTCCTTCTCTTAGAGGACGAGCTCCTATCAGCTAGCTCTCCTCCCCACCTCTACACACTCCATGTGTTGCTGCTTCCTTAACTTCTCTTCTCCTCTTACTGCTGCCTAAACTCCACCCACCCATACACCCCTTGCTAACCAGCCTGGTGTGAGACCATCCTCCCGTAGGGTCCGTCCATATGACCAGCTGATATGGAGTGTGTTGGATGCAGGTGTTGGAGTCCTAGGGGTGCTCCCTCCTTACCTGGAAGTGGGGTGCAGGGCCGGCGTCAGCACCCGGCACACCCGGGCAAGTGCCGGGGTCCTGAGCAGGCGGGGGGGCCCACTCGCCGTCTGGCACCCCCGCGCCCGTTAGCGGAGGAGAGCGGTGTCAGCGCCGCCACTGGGCCCCCTCCGCTTGCTCAGGGCCCCGGCATCAGCTGGCACAATACTTACCTCTCCCGTGCCTCCGCTGCCGCAGCTTCGGGCTCCAGGGGGCGCCGGCGCTTCCTCTCACAGCAGCGCCGCTGAATGACGTCATCATTCAGCGGCCGGCTGTGGCAGAGAGCGCGGACGCTGGACAGGTGAGACGTGTGTGTGTGTGTCTCTGTGTGTGTCTGTATGTATGTAGTGCGGTGCTTTGTGTGTGTGTGTGTATGTGTGTGTGTGTATGTATGTGAGAGAGTGCTTGTGTGCTGTGGTGCTGTCTGTGTGTGATGATGGGCACTGCAGGCATTGCTGATAATGGGGAGGAGATGATGATAATGGGCAGGCATTGCTGATAATGGGGAGGCATTAATGATGGGGAGAAGATGATGATGGGCAGGCATAGATGATGATGGGGAGGCGATGATGATGATGGGCAGGCATTGCTGATAATGGGGAGGCATTGATGATGATGGGGAGAAGATGATGATAATGGGCAGGCATTGATGATGGGGAGAAGATGATGATGGGCAGGCATTGATGATGATGGGGAGACGATGATGATGATGGGCAGGCATTGCTGATAATGGGGAGGCATTGATGATGATGGGGAGAAGATGATGATAATGGGCAGGCATTGATGATGGGGAGCCAATGATGATGATGGGCAGGCATTGATGATAATGGGGAGGCCATGATGATGATGGGGAGGCAATGATGATGATAAGGAGGCAATCATGATGATGGGGAGACAATCATGATGATAATGGGGAGTCTTTCCACAGCGCCCTTTCCTGAGCCGTAACAGTGCAGAACGCAGTACAGCGCAGAGGAGAGCTCCATATTTTGTATGGAGCATTATATGGGGACCAGTATCCTGTATGGAGTATTATATGGGGACCAGTATCCTGTATGGAGCATTATATTGGGTCCAGTATTCTGTATGGAGCATTATTTTGGGTCCAGTATTCTGTATGGAGCATTATATGGGGGATGACATCCTGCATGGGGTGTTATATGGGTGATGAGGGGGAGACTGTGGTGCCCATAATATTGTATGGAGGACTGTACTGTCCAGTCTGTTCTGTGCGCTGTGAGGATTTGGCGGTTTTTGAGCTATTGTACAATTTACAATAGATATCACTCATGTAATGGAAGAAGTGAAGTATTTGGCATTGTACTGTACCCATATTTCTCTGCTGTATCTGTGCATCATGAATCGTGGTCTGTGTTAAAGGGGCCCACTGAGGCTCTTTCGCCCGGGGCCCATAAAAACCTAGAGCCGGCCCTGGTGGGGTGTCACACCTCTGGATGAGGTGCAAAACCTCTGTGGCGACTGAACCCTCAGGGGCGCCACTCTAGTATACAGTCATGGCCAAAAGTTTTGAGAATGACACAAATATTAATTTTTACAAAGTCTACTGCTTCACTTTTTCTAATGGCAATTTGCATATACTCCAGAATGTTATAAAGAGTGATCAGCTTAACAGCAATTATTTGAGAAGTCAATATTTGGCTAGAAAATGAACTTTATCCCCCAAAACACATTTCAACATCATTGCAGCCCTGCCTTAAAAGGACCAGCTAACCTCTTTTCAGTGATTGCTCCATTAACACTGGTGTGGGTGTTGATGAGGACATAGCTGAAGATCAATCTGTCATGATTAAGTAAGAATGACACCACTGGACACTTTAAAAGGAGGCTGGTGCTTGGCATCAACGTTTCTCTTCTGTTAACCATGGTTATCTCTAAAGAAACACGTGCAGTCATCATTGCAATGCACAAAAATGGCCTAACAGGGAAGAGTATCGCAGCTAGAAAGATTGCACCTTAGTCAACAATCTATCGCATCATCAAGAACTTCAAGGAGAGAGGTTCCATTGTTGCCAAAAAGGCTTCAGGGCGCCCAAGAAAGACCAGCAAGCGCCAGGACCGTCTCTTAAAAGTGTTTCAGCTGCGGGATCGGGCTACCAGCAGTGCAGAGCTTGCTCAGGAATGGCAGCAGGCAGGTGTGAGTGCATCTGCACGCACTGTGAGGTGGAGACTCTTGGAGCAAGGCCTGGTCTCAAGAAGGGCAGCAAAGAAGCCACTTCTCTCCAGAAAAAACATCATGGACAGACTGATATTCTGCAAAAGGTACAGGCAGTGGACTGCTGAGGACTGGGGTAAAGTTATTTTCTCTGATGAATCCCCTTTTCGATTGTTTGGGACATCAGGAAAACGCCTCATTCGGAGAAGACAAGGTGAGCGCTACCACCAGTCTTGTCTCATGCCAACTGTTAAGCATCCTGAAACCATTCATGTGTAGGGTTGCTTCTCAGCCAAGGGAATCGGCTCTCTCACAGTCTTGCCTAAAAACACAGCCATGAATAAAGAATGGTACCAGAATGTCCTCCAAGAGCAACTTCTCCCAACCCTCCAAGAGCAGTTTGGCGATCAACAATGCCTTTTCCAGCATGATGGAGCGTCTTGCCATAAAGCAAAGGTGATAACTAAATGGCTCAGGAACAAAACATAGAGATTTTGGGTCCATGGCCTGGAAACTCCCCAGATCTTAATCCCATTGAGAACTTGTGGTCAATCATCAAGAGACGGGTGGACAAACAAAAACCTAAAAATTCTGACAAAATGAAAGCATTGATTGTGCAAGAATGGACTGCTATCAGTCAGGATTTGGTCCAGAAGTTGATTGAGAGCATGTCAGGGAGAATTGCAGAGATCCTGAAGAAGAAGGGTCAACACTGCAAATATTGACTTGCTGCATTAACTCATTCTAACTGTCAATATAAGCTTTTGTTACTCATATGTTTGCAATTATTATATTTCTGTCTGTGATAAAAACATCTGTCAAACACACATAAAAACCAGAGGGCAGCAGATCTTTTGAAAATATAATATTTGTGTCATTCTCAAAACTTTTGGCCATGACTATATGCATTGATATGTACTGTATTGGTTTTTGATGCTTTCCCCCACCTATTAAATTTCTCCTTGTTAGACCTTATTTACATATCCTTAGTTGGTGATGAATTAAATAATAAAAAGGTGATTTTATTTATTCGTTTTGTATGGTGGTACTTATTTACCCCAATCTTTCTCTTTGCTCTTCTGGTTTATATATTTATACCGTTGTCAGCAGTGAGGTCCTCACAACTGTAATTCCACTTTACAAAGTCACAACTATAATTTCATCTCCTCTTTTTTCGTAGTGGATGCCTATAAAGCACAAAGCATTTAATTGTGTGGAATATTATGAGTCACAAAGTACCGCAAATATGTGCTATGCAAAGTATTTCAAATAAAGATGGAATAATTCAATCAGCACTGTGGATGAGTATAACATTGAATCACAAGATAGTGGTGGAAGTTTTTTTTATTTTTTTAAAAAGTGGAAGGTGTAACACAAATAATGTGTTACAGGATGGGAACAATCCCTTCTTCAGGATTAGAGATGAGTGAACCTTTCAATATTTGGTTCGGCAAATGGCCTGATGTTTGCCGAACATGTTCGCCATACGATTCTGCGAACACACCAGAACCCCATTTAATTCAATGGGAGGCAAAACCAAACGCATACACAACACCTTCAGTGGGGCCAAAGAGCTGCTAAAACAGCTCAAATTAGGAAAAGACACCAGGAAAATCAATTGACTCATAGTACATATAGTATAATTGTACAGCATTTATGCTTGGGACAGAGCCTGGGTTATGGCTTGGACTAGCATTTCTAGCTTAAACATTAATCAATAACATGTGGATGAGTGACGGGTCTAGGTCTGGTGCTCTGAGAACCCTGACAACAGGCAACACATATGAAGGAGACCCAACTTGGAGATCAAACATTTACAAAAATTAGGGGCAGATACCATTAAAGTGGCATCAATTTCCTTAAGTATAAATAGTATAATAGGGCTCTGACCCCTCCTTCCACTACAGGAAATCCACAAGACGAAGACCCAAAAAATTGTTTGTAACATCAGCAGTAGCAGCAACAGCAGGCACAGAAGCTATTACAAAGGTGTCACAGACTGCAATAACCGACATCGCACCTAACTGCCCATCGATTAGTCTGCAGTCTGCAACGGTGCAAGTCATGAGTCCATACTGTCATGAAAAGTTAGGTGGTCTACATTCAGGGGACAGCAGATTTAGCCATCAGTACCACAGCAGCGTGAGCACTGCAAAGACTTGGGCGGCATGCAAACTCAGCGTGACGGCACTCAGCTCTTTTTTAAGACCAAATGCAAAAGGGTCCAAATTCTCTCTGATAAAATTGATATTGAGTTGGATACTCTTGACCATTCTCAGGACAGCAGTTCACAATGTCGTCAGACTCCGTACATGTTCTGATGTTCAGGTGGTCTAAAAATGTGTGAAATGACCAAAACTCAGCAAGCACAACTAGGACCCGCTATGGAGTCCAAACATTTACAAAATAGGGCAAAACCCAGAAAATGTGCATATTGACCATAGTAGAAATTTGAATTGCACAGCAGCAGTTCAGCCATGTGTCAGCATGGGTATCATGGTCTGTGGCCAGCATTGGCTTGCAATTTAAGTTTAAATTACAAATGAGGAGGGGGACAATGAAAGCCAGCTTTGGAGCCTGATACTCATGCAACAGCTCAAATAAACAGCTCTTTTGCTACAGTCACATCACATGGTGGCCACAAAATATCAGCTTGTTAGACCACTAAAAATATAAGGATAGTAACACATGTAGTTGACTGAAAATAAGTGCAGGCCTGCCAGTCTGAGAACTCTTCTGCTACAGGCAACACACATGAAGGAGACCCAACTTGGAATGTCCAAATTTAAAAAATAATTGCCACACACCACTAAAGTGGCATCAATTTCCCCAGAGTAGAAAAAGTATAATTGCGTAACATTTTGACAACTTCTGTTACTGGACCGGCTACCTGACTCCCTTTCTTTGGCCGCTGCACAGTGGTATTATTATTATTTATTGTTATAACACCATTTATTTCATGGCTCTTTACATATGAAAAGGAGTATACATAATGAAGTGAGGTTAGAGCTGGTTGTGCAGTGATATGGTGGATTGATGGTTACTGTAGTTTGTAGGCTTGTCTGAAGAGGTGGTTCTCCAGGTTCCTTTTGAAGACTTCCATGGTAGGCGAGAGTTTGATGTTTTGGGGTAGAGAGTTCCAGAGTAGAGGGGATGCACGGGAGAAATCTTGTATGCGATTGTGGGAAGGGAGATAAGTGGGGAGTAGAGAAGGAGTTCTTACGAGGATCAGAGGTTGCGTGCAGGTAAGTACCGGGAGACTACGTCACAGATGTATAGAGGAAACAGGTAGTGGATGGCTTTGTACGCGATGGTTAGGATTTTGAACTAGAGTCTCTCGGTAAAGGGGAGACAGTAAAGGGATTGACAGAGAGGAGAGACCGGGAAATAGCAGGGGGATAGGTGGATTAGTCAGGCAGCAGTGTTTAGGATAGATTGGAGGGGTGCGAGACTGTTAGAAGGGATGGCACAAAGCAGGAGGTTGCAGTAGTTGAGGTGGGAGATGATGAGTGCATGGACTGGGGTTTTTGCAGATTCTTAATTAAGGAATGTATGAATCTGGGAAATATTTTTAAATTGTAGTCAGCAGGAAGTGGAATGAGCATGGATATGTGTTTTGAAGGAGAGATCAAAGTCCAGGGTTACCACGAAACAGCAAGCTTACAGGATGCCCTCATCTATGCCTTGTAGATGAGGGTCTGCAGAGCTGTTCACACATTCTATTTCATGGGCATCAGAGGTCTGCTTCAATGATTCACAGACTCAAGAGGAGGAAAGCGTGTGACCAATGTCCAAAATTATTTTCTGTTGGATTTGTTGCCAGATGAAGTAGGGTCCAAGGGGAATCCAAACCCTCATCACCAGATGTTAACCCACCGGGTGTGAAGGTGATCCTGATGAGACTCAGATACCTGAGGCACACGTGGACTGTACTGTGGTGTCAGGACAGGAAGAGGAGGAGGGTGACTCTCAGGGTGAGGAGTGGGAGATCAGAGAGGATGACAATGCGGTTGTACATCCAACTTGTTGGGAACCCAAAGGCACACAGCTGAGTAGCTCAGAAGAGGAGGAGAAGGAAGACAAGGAGGTTACATTGCAGCTTACCATACAGATATGGTGTTATGCAACAACTAAAAGCATTGCATCCTCAACCACCATTCTGGCTGGGGCCAGCAGTGGTTGTGGGTGTGCAGTTCGCAAGTGCAGCAAGGGTTGCATAGCCTTGGCATTTTTTGAGACCAAAAAGAATGACCCAACTTACATTATCTGCAAACTTTGTAAAAAAAAAAAGTCTCAATAGAGGCAAATATTCCAATAATTTGACTACTACCTGCATGAACTAGCACATGCGCGATCAACATGCCTTAGTCTGGGGAATCTCACTGAACTAAAATATGGCCTAGCGGGCGTCACCTACTGCCAGCTGCCCCATCAACCACATCTTCTGCTTCTTCCTACTCCGTCACCATGGCAGTGTTCTCACACAGATCTCTGGCCTCATAACCTCCACTTGTCTACCCCTACAGTCAGGGTGAGTGAGAGCCATCAGCTGTTCTGCAAGTGGACATGCCTGCTGTTTTGACTGATCTAAGACACCAAGGACATCACACCTTTCTTAGTCCACCATAACATCTCCGCCTGCACCTCATTTGCAGTCCAACAGTTTGTCCTGTTCATCCTACTCCACCCTCTCTTAGCACAGCAGCCAGCCCTCGGTCCTGCAGTTGTGGTCATGTAAAAGATTGTTTCCTACTACACATGGCAAAGCTAAGAGCTTAAAATAAACACCAAATCATAAATAACTAGGTGAGGTGTAAGTCAAATTTGTACAACCACTAGAAAAATTGACCCTTAAAAATTAACTTTTAATAAACGTTCTAAAAGCGTAAAAGACTCATCACAAGCAGCACATAAACCAGACAAAAACGCTTGGGTGTTTTTTAAGGAGTCTGGGATCAGCCAAAGTTTAACAGGAAGTAAATATGTGGACTTGATTAGTCTCTAATTCTCCCTTATTTCTTTCCCTTCCTGGCAGTGAAGGTGCAATAATATACCAAACAACCACCCGCTCCATGGGATTGGTAGGCCGCGAGTGGTTGTCTCATCGGTATTTTTGCACCTGTGTTGCCGCCATCTTAACTATATGGGTCCGCTGCATCCTGATAGTGCATTTGTTTGGAGACCTGGTCAGGTAAACATCACTGCCTTTTTTCTGCTGTTTTTGAATTTTTGGAGGATTTTTAGTCCTCTTTTTGTGGCTTTGCTGTTTAGCAGTAAAACTCGCATGCGTGAGGACCCTTGGCGGGGGTTGTGAGCTTGAATATCTTGGCCAAAATATCAACTAATGCCTCACATATTTTTATATGTATTTTCTGCATTTTATTTTTCAAGGTGCAGTCGGGCCCATTTGGTTTTGTAAACTGTGGTGTCTGTTCAATATGGGATGTATTTGGATAGCGCTGGGCTCCCGCCTAATCGAATAGTATGGGACACTAATAGGCTGTTAACCTGGATGCTGTGCATTACCTATATGTGAACAGAACCCCATACAAGCCTCTATTGTGCAATAATATACCAAGCAACCACCCCCTCCATTGATTGGTAGGCCACGGCCACGTGAGTGGCTGTCTCATCGGTATTTTTTTACCTGTGTTACCGCCATCTTAACTACATGGATCCGCTGTATCATGATCATTTTTTGGAGACTTGGGCAGGTAAACATGGCTGCCTTTTTTCTGCTGTTTTTGAATTTTTGGAGGATTTTTAGTCTTCTCTTTGGGGCTTTGCTGTTTAGTGTTAGGACTCGCAAGTGTGAGGACTCTTGGCGCGGGTTGCAAGCTTGCATATATTGGCCAAAATATCAGTGAAGGTTAGCACCTTAATTTGTGCTTTGTGGCACCCCGGCTCAACGTCGGTGTCTCTCTTCACCCTATTGCATCCTCGGCCAAATTGTAGATGTTAGGAGCTGCGGAACGCACTAAATAAATATAAATAATAGGTGCGTTCGCAGCCCGGGGTCCACCGTGCAGGCAGAGCCTGCTGCTAGTAAAATGGCACTACATGGCGGTATAAGCGAACTCTGTTACTCCACAGAATCACTGACATAAATGCTGTGGCACTATATGGCAGTATGAGCGAACTCTGTTACTCCACAGAGTCGCTAAGGTAGAGAGTGTGTCCTGTTAACCCCACAGGAGTAAACAAATAACTGCAGAGCGGATAGCAGTCCGTGGTCATGCAGACAGCAACGCAAACAACCAACTCCTCTCCGGAGTAGCCGGTATTCTAGAGGCTATTTTAGCCAAGCCTTGAACACGTGCATACAAAACTCCTCACCGGAGGTGCCGGTATTCTAGGGGCTTATTTCAGCCGAGCCCTAACCGCATGCGTACATGACCACACTGGCGCAAAGCACATAACAGGATTGATACTAGTGCATGGCCGTGCGGTCATGCGCACCTTTTATAGTAGCAGCTACAGGACCTTCCAGAAAAGGACCAATGGGAAACTGCTTCCAGAACACAAACAGCTTCAGGATCTTCCTGGAGGACCAATGGGAGTCGCTGCTGTAACCGAGCATGTGACCCCTGATCTCCAATGGGAGATCTTGCCCTGGGCATGTTCAGATGGAGAAAGCGAGGACTTAGTCACAGAGCTGCCTGCTCCAGCACTGGTTATAATAGAGGAACCAGGAGAGGCAGCAACAAGCCTCTGCACAGTATTAGACTGAGCGAGACGCTAGGACCGACGTCTCCGCTGAGCAGGCTCCACTGCAGCCGGAGATGGATGGGGGACCGCAGCGGGACTAGTTTGAGATTCCCCTTGTGCAGCAGTGGGAACTCGATCCCTAACAGTAGACACAAAAACAAATAGAAAAAAGTGGGAAAAAATTACAGTGTATGTCAATCAAATTCCCCAATTAGTCAAATGGGCATACTTGTGTATGCAGCCTAGTTTCATTAGTACTTCCAGGATGTAAGTATGAAAATATATAGATGGAGATGGCTGAAGGCACATAAATCACATATACAGATATAATCACTAAAGCAGTGAGTGAAAGGAGCCCTCCGTTCTACAATAAGTTTCTGGAGGGTCATCAGAGTATACAGTACCTAGAATATGGATCACACACATAGAATGCAAGAGGTCCCTTGTGAATGCTGGTTGTCACACCGCAAAACACCATTGGTGACTGGGCACTGAGTGACCATGGTGGCAGGCGGGGAAAGGTCTGCTCCACAATTCTTGGAATTCTCAAGTGTTGCAGGACACTTGAGGATGGAGAACTAAACCACTACACACCAGAGGATGGAGAACTAAACTTCTAGACAATAGGGGTTGGAGAACTAAACTACTAAACACCTAAGGTTGAATAACTAAACCACTACACACCAAGGCATGGTGAACTAAACCACTAGACACCAAGGGATGGTAAATTAACCCACTAGACACCAAGGTGTTACTAGACACCAAGTCTTGGAATACCCAAGGCTTGCAGGACAAACCTCTGTATCTAACACTTATTCCAATGTTTCTGCCTCCTCCACCTCCTCTAGGGCCTCCACCTGCAACCTCAACTTCTCCCTTAATAAGACACGCATTTCAACAGTAGAGAAAGAACCCCCTCACTTCTGTACTGCACAGCCAAGGCTCACTGCAATTAGGCACTGTTTAAATTAATATGCCTTGGAGACAGCAGTCACATAGCTCAAGAGATGTGGACAGCTATCCAGGCCGAGTTAGAGCAATGGCTGTCTCCACTGAGCCTGGAGGCAGGGAAGGCTGTGTGCGATACTGGTGCGAACCTGATGGCAACACCTGGGCAACCACACACACACGCCTTGAATGGCTCATGTCCTCAACCTGGTAGTACAGCAGTTTTTCCCAACACTAATCAGGCCTAAATGCACTGCTGCAGAAAGCACTGTGGCTGTGTGCTCATTTCCTCTGTTTGCACCCCACGGGTCATCAACTTTCATAACTACAGAGGTATTTCAGGCTACCAGTTAATCAGTTAATCGATTGATATGCCATGTGCCAACACGTTAGAATTCCACTCTGCACATGTTGCAGCGACTGTGGCAGCAGTGATGAGCCCTGGTGCAATACATCCTTTTACATAGCCTGGGTCAATGCAGTAGGGACGTGGTGCAAATCACGCGGAGTGGGCACAGATGAAGGACGTCTGCACATTTCTGCACAGTTTCGAACTGGCTACTAAGATGGTTAGTGCTAACGATGTCATCATCAGCTTCACTATTCCGGTCATCTACATGTGGGAGCACACTTTGAATAGTCTGCAGAAGGAGGCGATGGTCCAAGAGGAAGAATAGGAAGCAGAGGAAAATGCGGAAGGGATAACAATGTCTCTAAGTTCCGGACTGTCGTCGCACAGGAGGGTGCCATGGGAGTGTAGATTATAGTGGTCGAGGTAGGAGAACAGGGAGGAAGAGGTGATGGACATGCATCCATCAGGAGATGAAGAGGATATTGATACCCTCTCTGTTGTCCGTGGTTAGTGGAAGGTGATGGAGGAAGCAAGCTTGAGTGTTACCTCGCCACCAACACACCATGGACTTGGACCTCAACACATGAGTGCCTTCTTGCTGCACTATCTGCAACATGATACCTGTATTGTTAGGATTAGAAATAGTGTGGACTACTGGGTTGCACTCTGTTAGATCCACAGTAAAAGAGTAAATTTTACCAGATACTTTCCCTCCTGGAAAGGTACTCGCACATTCTGGAGTATCAAAGCACATTTGTAGGCAATCTGAGGAGTGGTTTTACCCAAGACAGTAGTCAGGCACATAACGGGCATGGCAGTTATAGGCTTCCAATCCTGGGAATGTCAAGTTATCAACGCAAAAACATTAGCAGCAGCAGTATAAGTGGCAAAAGCAATTTCTATGAGTCGTTTCACACATTTTTTAGATCAGCCCATGCACCAGCAGAACAGAGTACAAGTCTGACACATTGTGAACGACTAGAAAGGATGGTGCAGGAGTATCTGGAGCTCAATATCAATGCCATCAAGGGGTTTTGGACCCACTTGCATTTTGGACTTCAAAAATGGAAGAGTGCACTGAGCACACCTATCACGCCTTAGAGGTTTTGTCATGCCCTGCAGCCAGCATTCTCTCAGAATGTGTATTCAGTGCTGCTGGTGGTATCCTGATGGATAAGCACATTCGGGTATTCCCTGAAAGTGACCACCTAACTTTCATCAACATGAACAAGTCATGGATCTCCAATGATTTTTGCACTCCAGTCGCAGACTGGGCAGACTAGGCAATGATGTATTTTTTAGTGTGTTGCATTGATTTCGAGTTATTGTAGTCTGTAACATCTTTGTTGTGGCTTCTGTGCCTGCTGTTGCTAGTTTGATGTTGCAAACAATTTTTTAAAATGTGGAGACTCCAAGTTGGGTCTCCATCTGGTGGGTTGCCTGCAGTGGAAGGGGTGTCAGAGCCCCATTATACTATTACTACCCTGGGGAAATTTATGCCACTTTATTGTTGTCTGCCCCTAATTTTTGGAAATGTTTGGACTCCAAGTTGGGTCTCCTTCATGTGTCTTGCCTGAATTTGTCAGGGCTCTCAGAGCACCAGGCGTACATTTGTCACTCATCCACCTTTTACTGATCAATGTATAAGTTAGCAAAGCTGGTCCAAGTCCCTTTCCAAGCATTCATGCTGAGCAATTATACTATTTATACTCTGGGTCAGTTGGGCAGTTGGAAGTTGTGACGCGGGGGAAATAAGGATAATTGGGATGCCACCTCTGAGGACTGTACAGTGTGTGATGTTAAGGTGGAGGAAGAGTGGGAGAGAATAATAATTAGCAAGGATTAGTAACCGAAATTCACACAAATTGTAGCAAAAACATATAAAATATAACTTTTAATCACAATGCATTTAAAAAGGTACCAAGACCCAATAAAAGTGCTCTAGTACTAAAAAAACACAAAAATTGTGAAGAAATGGAAACAACCCAGTTATTCACTATATGGTTTACAACAGAAATGTCAATTTCAACATTTATCCGATGCTTTGTTGACAAACTTTCAAACCAAATCCTGTCCTGTCCCCACATGAGGCGAATGGAGGTGAAGTTGATTGGGGCTGGGAGAGGTTTCCTACCTTCCACTTCCTCATGCAGAGCAGACAGGACCAGTGCTGTTCAGCGTCCGGAGAGATGATGCACACCAGGGATAGAGAAGTCCAGACTTGTTTATTTGGAAATCTGGACATACAGCTTATGATTGGTATACAGTAACTTCTCCAGAAATGCAGGTGAAACGAGGTGCAGGAAGATGTAGCACCAAGTATGGTTGCAAGTGTGAGCAGCAAGAGAGTGTAGGTGGTGGTCGAAAACTGGTGCCTTTCACAGCTCGGTGCAAAGCGTGTCTCTCCCATAAAGAACTAACAAAGCAAATGGCTGCTAACAGGAAGAATAAGGAGTAACCTCAGCACAGGAAGTGAAAGGCATGTACCAGAATTAATTAGTTACAGGCTGCCACACGGAAAGGGCCACCAGGTGACAGCAGAGAGCATGCAAGAATAGATTATACACAGCATGGAAATAATACAATGCATAAACCAGACAGACGGAACAGCACACTCCCCGTATGAAATTCCGTAAGGGACTTCACTATACTAGTGCTTTTGAAATGAAGTCCAACAACCTAGAAAAAACAAACACATAAACATGCATGAAATGCAATAATAACTTCGAAATGAGGTAAATGAATGAATGAATCCTGGATGCTGAAGACTTCCTGGACACGTTCACTTCCTTTCTGTTCCAGCAGGAACTTCGGACCTGAAAGCCAAGAAGAGTTAGCAAAAGAACTTATAGACACAGGTCTAGTGGCGTGGTCCGCTGGTTAAGCTCAGATAGGATATAGTGCCACTGCTCAGGCTTGGAAGACCTCCTTATTCTCTCGATGCAGTTACTGACGTACACGTAGAAGCGCCTTGATTTGGTTGTGGATGTAACCTAAGACAACCTTACTGTCAGTGTAGTATTGTACGTCATCTATGTTGGTGTCCAGCTCATGCTGTATAAAGTCTGCGAGTTCTACCACAAGCACAGTCCCACAGAGTTCGAGCTTGGGAATAGTGTGGTCAGGCTTGGGAGCCAACTTAGCCTTGCCGAAGACGAACCCAACGTGATCTTGATTGTCGGATCCCGTCGCCTTCAGATAGGCAACGGTTGCAATGGCCTCTGTGGATGCATCCGAGAACACATGGAGTTCTGTCCTAGTGCTAGCGGCAAGTGTGGTTCTGGCGTAGTATCTCGGTATGTGGATTTCATCCAAGGCACACAAGGACTGCTTCCAGGTTTCCCATTTTGGTTCCTTATCAGGAGGGAGTGGGGCATCCCAGTCTTTGATGGTTTCGGAAAGCTGTCTCAGAAGGGATTTACCTTGTATGGTAATTAGTGCTACGAATCCCAGTGGATCATATAAGCTGTTCACCACTGACAGGACACCACGTTTAGTGAATGGTTTGTCTGCACAGTTGATTTGAAACCCGAAGGTGTCGGCTGACAGGTTCCACCTCAGGCCTAAGCTTCTCTGCACAGGCGGACGGTCTGGTCCCAGGTCTATGTCCTTGAATCCTGGTGCGTGGTCACTTGACTTAGAGGCTCTCATGACAGCTGGGCTGTTTGAAGCAATTTTATGCAGTCTAAGCTTGGCTCGGTACAGCATACCTTGGGTCCTCTTAAGCAGGTCAATCGCCGCTTCTTCTGTGGGTAGAGATTTCAGTCCATCATCTACGTAGAAGTCTTTTTCTACAAAGTCTCTGGCGTCTGTTCCATATTCGGACTCTCCTTCCAGTGCAGTTCTCCGCAGGCCATAGGTTGCCACAGCGGGCGAAGGGCTGTTCTCGAATACGTGCACACTCATGCGATACTCCACCATCTCTTTGCTGGGGTCGTTGTCCTTGTGCCACAAGAACCTGAGGAAATTCCTGTGATCCTCTCTGACTATGAAACAGTGGAACATCTGTTCAATGTCCGCAGTGATGGCTATGGGCTCTTTCCTGAACCACATCAACACTCCTACTAGGTTGTTTGTTAGATTAGGGCCCGTGAGGAGGATGTCGTTGAGAGATATGCCTTGATTTTTGGCGCTTGAATCAAAGACAACTCTAATTTGCTTAGGCTTTCGCGGGTGATATACTCCGAATGAGGGTAGGTACCATGGGCGTACCCAGGATCAAAACTAGGGGGGGGCAAGCCATGGTCGTTCAGGTTGTAAAATTTTAGAACGAAAAATGTGAATAAAACGAAACGAAAACAAATGACCGCCATACACAACATAATTCCTTATACCAAGACCAATAATATCACATACAAGGAGAAATACCACCATGATCAATCCTATTATGTAAACAATTCATTGATTTTAGGCTTACCTTTGCAGTCTTCTCTTCTGTTCAGCAGGGGGACTTCAAGCTCATGCGTGTTTATCACACACTGACACTGAGCCACTCACACTGCCCTTTCTAAACACAGCAATTGGATTGATCTTTATGGGAAAAAAAATGAATATTAGATAGAATAGATAGATAGATAGATAGATAGATAGATAGATGATAGATAGATAGATAGATAGATAGATAGAAATCCAGACAAATTGGAGGCAGCACATAGTTTGTAGTGGAAAAAAAAGCTATTTAATAAGGTCAAAAGGCGACATTTCGGTCCAAACAACAGGAACCTTTCTCAAGCCTTGAGAAAGGTTCCTGTTGTTTGGACCAAAACGTCGCCTTTTGGCCTTATTAAATAGCTTTTTTTTCACTACAGACGGTGTGATGCCTTCAATTTGTCTGGATTTCTATAATTGATGTTTGGTATTTGCCTGGGGAGGCTCTGCACCCGGACTCTTTCTTTGTGCTGCTCTAATTTTCTTCTTTTTAGATAGATGGAGATAGATAGATTTAAGCATGGAATGCAAGCAGATTCCACCCTGAAATATGCCCCATCATTGTCCCCTTCTTGTAGTAATATGCCCAATCATTGTCTCCTTCTTGTAGTAATATGCCCCATCATTGTCTCCTTCTTGTAGTTATATGCCCCATCATTGTCTCCTTCTTTTAATAATGTGCCCCAGACCAGCACCTGTATATACATCAGCCCCAGCCCAGTCACTGTATATACATCACTACCAGGCCAGCCCCTGTATATACATCACCACCAGGCCAGTCTCTGTATACGTCACTAGCCCCAGCCAGGACGGTAGGACGGTCGGACCTGTATATACATCACCAGCCCAGCACCTGTATATACATCAGCCCCAGCACCTTTATATACATCACCACCAGGCCAGCCCCTGTATACGTCACTGACACCAGCCCAGGACCTGTATATACATCAGCCCCAGCCCAGCCCCTGTATACGTCACCAGGCCCAGACCAGGACGGTTGGACCTGTATATACATCACCGGCCCAGCACCTGTATATACATCACCACCAGGCTAGCCACTGTATATACATCAGTCCCAGCCCAGCCCCTGTATACGTGACCAGGCCCAGCCCAGCCCCTGTATATACATCAGCCCCAGCCCAGCCCCTGTATACGTCACCAGACCCATCCCAGCCCCTGTATATACATCAGCCCCAGCCCAGCACCTGTATGTCAGATATATATTACTGAAGATATAGAATGTACGGGCTCCTGTCAGGTATATATTACTGTAGATATAGACTGTACGGGCTCCTGTCAGGTATATATTATTGTAGATATAGACTGTATGGGCTCCTGTCAGGTGTATATTACTGTAGATATAGACTGTACGGGATCCTGTCAGGTATATATTATTGTAGATATAGACTGTACGGGGTCCTGTCAAGTATATATTACTGTAGATATAGACTGTACGGGCTCCTGTCAGGTATATATTATTGTAGATATAGACTGTACGGGGTCCTGTCAAGTATATATTACTGTAGATATAGACTGTATGGGCTCCTGTCAGGTATATATTACTGTAGATATAGACTGTACGGGCTCCTGTCAGGTATATATTATTGTAGATATAGACTGTACGGGCTCCTGTCAGGTATATATTATTGTAGATATAGACTGTACGGGCTCCTGTCAGGTATATATTACTGTAGATATAGACTGTATGGGCTCCTGTCAGGTGTATATTACTGTAGATATAGACTGTACGGGCTCCTGTCAGGTATATATTACTGTATATATAGACTGTACGGGCTCCTGTCAGGTATACATTACTGTAGGTATAGACTGTATGGGCCGCTGTCAGGTATATATACTGTATGGGCTCCATGCATAACCCCATAGGAGCACACACAGACCCACAGCTGTGCATTAACCCTCTAGGAGCACACACAGACCCCACAAGCGTGCATTAAACCCCATATGAGCACACACAGACCCCACAAGTGTGCATTAACCCCTCGGAGCACAATCAGACCGCACAAGCGTGCATTCACCCCCTCAAACCCACTACACAGCCCCAAGTATTAGACCCAGTCAACCAAAAATCTAAGGAGACATTAACCCATTAATTAATAAATCCTCCTATGTGTCACTGAGGACTCTGACCTCAGATTTCCCTCCTGCAGCCATAGACGCCGGCAAAAGACTGCAGAAACCAGTGTTGTCTGCTTCTCTTCCTGGCTTTGCAGAACACGCCCCCTATTGGTATGACACGCCCCCGGGAACGATGTCACACCATGAAAGAGCCCATACAGTCTAGTATGTGGCATGTGCGTCGCAGCCAGCCCAGAAGCACCTTTTAAAGGGGCGGCTGATGCTGATGCCCTCATCTTGGCATGGCGCGCCCCTGCTCCTAGGGGGGGGCAACTGCCCCCCCTGCCCCACGGTGGGTACGCCCATGGTAGGTACCAGCACTCCTCGTTTTCCTTTAAGGGAGGCGCTGGTTCGGCATGGTTATTATGGAATATTTTGCCCATAAAGGTGACAATGTGCTCTTTCATCTCCGGTTTGTTGCTTAGTGTGCGCTGGAGAGAGTTGAATCTGGACAACGCTTGTTCACGGTTGTTCGGGAGCCTTACCCTAGTAGCTCTGAAGGGTAGGGGAAAAACCCAATGATTAGTCTCATCCTTAAGGAACTCATTGTCCATTATCTTGACAAATTCCTTGTCTTCCATTGACGGGGCTACTTTGTTGTCATCCTTAGTGGTACGAAACACTGATCTTCCCAAGTCGTCTGCATAGGGAGAAGGGATAATATCGGGCAGCTGTACGGGATCTAGAGGCTTCTCTTTCACCTCGTAGTGAAGAGGGCATGGTTTGCAGAAAGTAGTGCAGCCATCCCGGCGTACGTAGGTCTTAAAGGAATTGACTCCTGTTCGGTCCAAGCATACATTTCCAATGACTACCCACCCCAAGTCGAGTTTCTGGGCATAGGGGGCGTAGTCAGGACCATTACACTGTTGGCGGACCTTATGTATCCTTAAATTGTCTCTGCCGAGCAGAAGTAAGATTTCAGCATCTGTGTCCATAGGTGGGATAACGCTGGTTAAGTGCCTTAAGTGTGGTTGGTGGAACGCAGCTTCTGGGGTAGGGATCTCATCCCTTTGGTCTGGTATTTGATCGCATTCGATTAATGTAGGTAGGGGTATTTCTATGCCTCTGTTGATAGGGGAAGCAATAAAACCTTGTGCCCTTCTACCGCTAGTCTCTATGCGACCCGAGCAGGTATTTAGAGTGTAGGGCGTTGCTGGTCCCCTGATACCAAAGGCTTCAAAGAACTTAGGTCCAGCTAGAGATCGATTGCTCTGGTCGTCGATGATGGCATACATTTTTACTGCCTTCTCTGGATGCCCTTCCAGATAAACTCTGATCAGGCATATCCTGGCACAGCATTTAGCACTTTGGTTCTCCCCACATACCTCTGAGAATGAGCAGGAGACAGCCGTGGTAGACTTGTCGTGGTTCTGTGGCACCCCGCCATGGCTTGCTGCTGGACTACGAGTCACTGCGACTGCTGGATTGCTGGTGGTTGAGGTTGGATGCAAGGCTGATGGGTGTTTGTCGCTATGACACTCTTCACACTTAATGGAAGGTTTACAGTCCTTGGCCATGTGTTCTAATGAGGCGCAGCACTTGAAACATACCCCAAGTTCGCTGAGGATTTTCTTGCGCTCCTGCATGGTTTTGGACCTGAAGTCCAGACTTGTTTATTTGGAAATCTGGACATACAGCTTATGATTGGTATACAATAACTTCTCCAGAAATGCAGGTGAAACGAGGTGCAGGAAGATGTAGCACCAAGTATGGTTGCAAGTGTGAGCAGCAAGAGAGTGTAGGTGGTGGTCAAAAACTGATGCCTTTCACAGCTCGGTGCATAGCGTGTCTATCCTATAAAGAACTAACAAAGCAAATGGCTGCTAACAGGAAGAAGAAGGAGTGACCTCAGCACAGGAAGTGAAAGGCATGTACCAGAATTAATTAGTTACAGGCTGCCACACAGAAAGGGCCACCAGGTGACAGCAGAGAGCATGCAAGAATAGATTATACACAGCATGGAAATAATACAATACATAAACCAGACAGACGGAACAGCACAAATCGCAAGGTTATGGTGTTTGCAGTATCTCTTACTCTTATACCTTGCATATCATGGCATCATTATTCATGGTAATACCAATCTAGCCACATGTTGCGATATTTTAATCATAGTCCTAATGAAAAATCTCTAAAAAAAATAGGGGCTGCAAATACACCAAAACAAAGGGTATCCAGAATATTTCTCACACTGGTATCTCCATGTTAAACGCAGCAGACATACAATGCCCAAATGTAACAATGCATTTCTGTATCATTTATGACAATGGGTCTAGAGATTATCGCTTTGAATATGGTAGGCTCCAGTATAATCAAATTAACTGTCTTTAACCACCAGTGGGGGTCTCTGCCACTAAATAGACTCACAGTTGGGCATATTTCATTACCTTATTGACCAATATTCTCCGAGTCAAAGGTATAGAAAATTATTGGAACAATCTCACCATGAAATTAGTAGATTTTGGCAAATGGTGGAAGTTCCAGCCAACCTCATGACGCGTTTCGTCTCCTCAGACTCATCAGGGGAGCTGTTAAAGCTTCTAAATACGGAACTGCTGTAAAGTGCTGCGTGCCGCTGTCACCATTTTATCAATCCGTGCTCTCAGGGGTAGCTTCTGGGTTAGCTGTATGGTCTAGACCCATTGTCATAGACCATACAGAAATGCACTGTTACATTTGGGCAATGTATGAAAGAACAAGGGAGAACTAGGAGCAAATGATGACATCTGATAAAATTAAGAGTTAATTTTATTACTCAACATATAAAGGTAAAAAATTACATATTTCATCACATCATAACAAGAAAGTGCCAATCCAATGCACATAAATTAAACCCCACCACCCCTGATTACCTCAAACAGAACCCCATATAACGGTATATGTCAAGTGACTAATAAAGGGGTATTAACAGACTCCAAGTAAGCTCATAAAGGGCAGTATAAACTAATCACATGGCCATACATATTCCTCAAAGGGGGCTCATATCGATAGACCCATTAACATAATGCCATGGCAGACGGTATAAATGAACAGAGCTTACCAATAGATAGATAGATGAGGAGGAGAGGGGCCAGATAGTGTACCCCGACGCGCGTTTTGTGGCAGCGCAAGGCCGCTTTCTCAAGGGGATGTTTTATAGGCCTCAGCAGGACCTTCAAATAACCCGGCGAACCCGGTCACATGTTCATAGACGGCCAATCATGGTAGCGCTTACGGCGCATGTGCATTGTGGCCGCCAGGTCCGATATGCAAACAAAGCGTTATGCACAATGCACACGCGCTGGGAGGATGATCCAACAGCGCACGCACAGGGCATAAAGACGCCCGTCTACAGATAAGACCCAGCCAGCCACACACAACGCACACGGCCACACACAGGGTGACAAGGTCATGCAGATAAATGGTACAAGAGTGCATAACAACAAATGTACTATGTAAGACTAGAAATAGGCCCGATGCTATTGCATCGCGAGAGCGGTGAAATGAACATCTGTGTATCCTTAGTGGTGCTAACAACACCGGGAGATCGGTAATACGGCTAACAGCTGATAGATTGGCAACCCGGCAGCGGGCGACCAATCACATCAGCTGCTAGCGGTATTCAAATCTGGCGCCAATACCGCTAGCAGCTGATTGGTCGCCAGCCTTGGCGGGGGATTCAAATCCCGCGCAGCACCGCTCATTGGCTGAGCTGCCGGCGGCTGAGTCAATGAGCGACGCGGGATTCAAATCCCCCGCCAAAGACACGGGGCACCGCTTATTGGCGGCTCAGCCAATATAACTTGGGTGTTCCAATATGGCGGTCGGCGTACTTCCGGTCGCGGTGCATTGCGGAAGCGACTCAAGCTCCGAAAGTGTGTGACAGAATTTATTGGTAATTATATATTAGATGAATCACCCCGAAATACCCAAACACCAAAGGATGACCAATATCCATGTGAATTATAACACAACACTGGGTGTCAAATGCATAATAGTCCATTCAAAATATGCAACTGTAGCCTGTAGTTAATAAAGTGGAGGTATACTCTCATCCATGATATATGGCCGTGATCCATGGATACTGGGAGTGTATTATACATTAGTTTCATTCCTGAGTCCAAAAGAAGGGCCAGATGGAGGTCATGATGGAACACAAGAGGTCAAAAGGGTCACTAATAACACAAAATAAATTGACATCAAGAAACAAAGACATTTAAAAACATAAGATAAAAACAACGCAAATATAACACATATCCAGAGGGATTAAGGGATAAAATGATGGGGACAGGAAGGTAAAAAAAACACAGGAAGATATTGTGGGAATACTATAAAAAGGGAGCAAAGCTCAGGGATTCGTTGAGGTTCTTTGGTGTCACAATGTCCAACAAAACGACCCACCTAGTTTCAATTTGTGCAAGGAGTTTTTTGTTATCACCTCCTCTGATGCCCATATGACAGACATCGATCCTTCTAACTTTAAGTAATCTTGCATCACTGTTGTGATGCAACTTAAAGTGACGGGGAATCGTTTTTTGGGCATTGTATGTCTGCTGCTTTTAACATGGAGGTACCAGTGTGAGAAATATTCTGGATACCCTTTGTTTTGGTGTATTTGCAGCCCCTAGATTTTTTTAGGGATTTTTCATTAGGACTATGATTAAAATGCTGCAACATGTGGCTAGATTGGTATTACCAAGAATAATGATGCCATGATATGCAAGGTATAAGAGTAAGAGATACTGCAAACACCATAACCCCGTGATTTGGTTTGAAAGTTTGTCAACAAAGCATCGGCTAAATGTTGAAGTTGACATTTCTGTTGTAAACCATATAGTGAATAACTGAGTTGCTTTCATTTTTTCACAATTTTTGTGTGAGTTTTTTTTCTGCACTAGAGCACTTTTAATGGGTCTTGGTACCTTTTTTTTTCATTGTGATTAAAAATTATATTTTATATGTTTTTGCTACAATTTGTTTGGAAGAGTATGAGAGGCAACTTGATGCAGCATTTGCCATCCACTGGAGCACATGCTCTTTATTGCCCTTATCTACAAGACATACTACTGTGCGGCTGCCAAAGAAAGGGAGTCGAGTAGCCTGTCCAGTAACAAAAGTTGTCAGTTATCTTTGATAGGATGAGCCAATGTTTGTTTGGTAGAGCATTCGGTTACATTACCACCTAACCCACATACACCGTGAACACCAAGCCTATTATATTCTCCCTTCCACCACAACCTCGCTTTTTCCCACTCATATTAGATGTACCCTTCTCCTCTAGGCCCACATCTGTCAGTCACCTGTCAGTAAATTAGCAAGCTGTATTTATTTCCTGAGATAGTGTGGCTAGACCACAGAATAAGCACAATAGATTTGGTGAAATATGGACTCCTGGATGCTCAGCACAATTAGCACAAAGGACATAGATGCTGAAATATATCCTGCTGGCTGGACCACACAATTTGCCCAAAAAAATTTGATTTTGAAATGTGGCCTGGTGCTTGCACAACAGTATTAGCCTATCTAGCTGAACTAACAGACAATAAACCGCCTATCTAACTATCTGACTAGTTGCAGGAGCAGCCTTTCTGCGCTGTTACACTGAGAAAATGGTGCAAAAAACTACATGTCCGCTTTTTATATGGAGAGGAACATGTGACTTCGGCTGCCAATGACAGAAGCCCTTGTGTCTGGACTTTGTGGATGGTTTCTGCACCATGATTGGCTGCCCGAATCTCCACACATAAAGTTAATTTAAAAAAACGTTCCGTCGCTCCCCTGACCTCTCCTCACACCATCCCCTCATCAAACACCTCCTCCCCGCTCATCAGACGGCACCATTATCCTAGCCAAAGACCTACCAAAAGCATTAGTGGAAACATGATCATTCACCAAAATGCAAACGAATTTTGCCGACTTTGAGGTAAAATGCTCGGGAATTCGAACACGAATCCAAATGAGCTACGTTCGTGCTTCAGAGGCGCACTGCGCATGTTCGGAAGTTTAGAAGATGGCTTCCGGCCATGAGCAGTGTGTGCCCCTGAAGCTGGGAAGCTTACACCTTTCTTCAGAGACACAGTGACGCTGCCGTAATGAGTGGCGAGCAAGCGCGAGATTTGCATGATCAGGGATGACGCCTCTCATTCAAATTATGCTATCAGGCCCACAGGGGAGTGATAACTAGAGATGAGTGAACCTGTTTACAAAACATTCGCCAATCTCAAATTTAGCACGAATGTAGCACATTGGGATTCGGGTTCGGTTTCCCGAGCATTTTTCTTCAAAGTTGTCAAAATTCTGTCACAGTTCAGTAAATCATTGTGTTTCCAACTTTCCACTAATGATTTAGTTATGACTTTGGCTAGGATAGTGGTTCTGTATGATGAGCGGGGAAACAGGGGAACTTGTTTGATGAGGGGAGTGGATGTGTCTGGGTCAGAGGAGCTACAAAGTGTTTTTTTTTTCTTTTTTTATCTTAATAACTTAATGTGTGCACATTCCAGCAGCCAATCAGGGCGCAGAAACCATCCACAACGTCATAGCATAAGGTCTACTGTGATTGGCTGCTGAAGTTACAGGTCCCTGGCCATATAAAAAGCAGACATCTTGTTTTTCTAGCAACATTTTCTCAGTGTCACAGTGTTGAGAAGGCACTCCTGCTATTGCTGCTGCAGCTGAAAATGAGCTTGTCAGCTGTGAAAGCAGTCTTGCAGCCTCTAACTAGATTGTGCTAAAACTGTGTTGCAGTCTCAGGAAGCCGCATTTGCTAATCCAAATTATTTGTGATAAAACTGTGTTTCAATGAGAAATCAGAAGTCCAGATTGCCACTTAAAAATTGTTCTGCCTAATTTTGGGGTGCAGCCAGAAGGCCCAATTTGCTAATCCAAATTGTTTGGAATAAGGGTATGTGCACACGTTGCAGATTTGTTGCAGATCCGCAGCGGATTTTCCATGCGGATTCGCTGCTGATCCGCAAGTGTTTCAACAACCAATGTAATTCAGTGGGAAAAAAAGTGACAGGTGACTGACAGCTGTGGGTCTAAGTTTGGGAAACAGCAGATTACAAAAGGGGAAGGGTACATACAACATGAGTGGGAAAAAAAGTGGGGGATAGGCTTGGTGTTCGATGTGTACGTGGGTTAGGTGTTTATGAAAGCTCCACTGAACAAACACCGTCTCGTCCTATCCAAAGACCACTGACAACATCTGTTACAGGATGGGCTACTCCACTCCTTTTCTTTGGCAACTTTCAAACCAAATCCTGTCCTGTCCCCACATGAGGCGAATGGAGGTGAAGTTGATTGGGGCTGGGAGAGGTTTCCTACCTTCCACTTCCTCATGCAGAGCAGACAGGACCAGTGCTGTTCAGCGTCCGGAGAGATGATGCACACCAGGGATAGAGAAGTCCAGACTTGTTTATTTGGAAATCTGGACATACAGCTTATGATTGGTATACAGTAACTTCTCCAGAAATGCAGGTGAAACGAGGTGCAGGAAGATGTAGCACCAAGTATGGTTGCAAGTGTGAGCAGCAAGAGAGTGTAGGTGGTGGTCGAAAACTGGTGCCTTTCACAGCTCGGTGCAAAGCGTGTCTCTCCCATAAAGAACTAACAAAGCAAATGGCTGCTAACAGGAAGAAGAAGGAGTAACCTCAGCACAGGAAGTGAAAGGCATGTACCAGAATTAATTAGTTACAGGCTGCCACACGGAAAGGGCCACCAGGTGACAGCAGAGAGCATGCAAGAATAGATTATACACAGCATGGAAATAATACAATACATAAACCAGACAGACGGAACAGCACACTCCCCGTATGAAATTCCGTAAGGGACTTCACTATACTAGTGCTTTTGAAATGAAGTCCAACAACCTAGAAAAAACAAACACATAAACATGCATGAAATGCAATAATAACTTCGAAATGAGGTAAATGAATGAATGAATCCTGGATGCTGAAGACTTCCTGGACACGTTCACTTCCTTTCTGTTCCAGCAGGAACTTCGGACCTGAAAGCCAAGAAGAGTTAGCAAAGAACTTATAGACACAGGTCTAGTGGCGTGGTCCGCTGGTTAAGCTCAGATAGGATATAGTGCCACTGCTCAGGCTTGGAAGACCTCCTTATTCTCTCGATGCAGTTACTGACGTACACGTAGAAGCGCCTTATTTGGTTGTGGATGTAACCTAAGACAACCTTACTGTCAGTGTAGTATTGTACGTCATCTATGTTGGTGTCCAGCTCATGCTGTATAAAGTCTGCGAGTTCTACCACAAGCACAGTCCCACAGAGTTCGAGCTTGGGAATAGTGTGGTCAGGCTTGGGAGCCAACTTAGCCTTGCCGAAGACGAACCCAACGTGATCTTGATTGTCGGATCCCGTCGCCTTCAGATAGGCAACGGTTGCAATGGCCTCTGTGGATGCATCCGAGAACACATGGAGTTCTGTCCTAGTGCTAGCGGCAAGTGTGGTTCTGGCGTAGTATCTCGGTATGTGGATTTCATCCAAGGCACACAAGGACTGCTTCCAGGTTTCCCATTTTGGTTCCTTATCAGGAGGGAGTGGGGCATCCCAGTCTTTGATGGTTTCGGAAAGCTGTCTCAGAAGGGATTTACCTTGTATGGTAATTAGTGCTACGAATCCCAGTGGATCATATAAGCTGTTCACCACTGACAGGACACCACGTTTAGTGAATGGTTTGTCTGCACAGTTGATTTGAAACCCGAAGGTGTCGGCTGACAGGTTCCACCTCAGGCCTAAGCTTCTCTGCACAGGCGGACGGTCTGGTCCCAGGTCTATGTCCTTGAATCCTGGTGCGTGGTCACTTGACTTAGAGGCTCTCATGACAGCTGGGCTGTTTGAAGCAATTTTATGCAGTCTAAGCTTGGCTCGGTACAGCATACCTTGGGTCCTCTTAAGCAGGTCAATCGCCGCTTCTTCTGTGGGTAGAGATTTCAGTCCATCATCTACGTAGAAGTCTTTTTCTACAAAGTCTCTGGCGTCTGTTCCATATTCGGACTCTCCTTCCAGTGCAGTTCTCCGCAGGCCATAGGTTGCCACAGCGGGCGAAGGGCTGTTCTCGAATACGTGCACACTCATGCGATACTCCACCATCTCTTTGCTGGGGTCGTTGTCCTTGTGCCACAAGAACCTGAGGAAATTCCTGTGATCCTCTCTGACTATGAAACAGTGGAACATCTGTTCAATGTCCGCAGTGATGGCTATGGGCTCTTTCCTGAACCACATCAACACTCCTACTAGGTTGTTTGTTAGATTAGGGCCCGTGAGGAGGATGTCGTTGAGAGATATGCCTTGATTTTTGGCGCTTGAATCAAAGACAACTCTAATTTGCTTAGGCTTTCGCGGGTGATATACTCCGAATGAGGGTAGGTACCATGGGCGTACCCAGGATCAAAACTAGGGGGGGGCAAGCCATGGTCGTTCAGGTTGTAAAATTTTAGAACGAAAAATGTGAATAAAACGAAACGAAAACAAATGACCGCCATACACAACATAATTCCTTATACCAAGACCAATAATATCACATACAAGGAGAAATACCACCATGATCAATCCTATTATGTAAACAATTCATTGATTTTAGGCTTACCTTTGCAGTCTTCTCTTCTGTTCAGCAGGGGGACTTCAAGCTCATGCGTGTTTTATCACACACTGACACTGAGCCACTCACACTGCCCTTTCTAAACACAGCAATTGGATTGATCTTTATGGGAAAAAAAATGAATATTAGATAGATAAATAGATAGATAGATAGATAGATAGATAGATAGATAGATAGATAGATAGATAGATAGATAGATAGATAGATAGATAGATAGAAATCCAGACAAATTGGAGGCAGCACATAGTTTGTAGTGGAAAAAAAAGCTATTTAATAAGGTCAAAAGGCGACATTTCGGTCCAAACAACAGGAACCTTTCTCAAGCCTTGAGAAAGGTTCCTGTTGTTTGGACCAAAACGTCGCCTTTTGGCCTTATTAAATAGCTTTTTTTTCACTACAGATGGTGTGCTGCCTTCAATTTGTCTGGATTTCTATAATTGATGTTTGGTATTTGCCTGGGGAGGCTCTGCACCCGGACTCTTTCTTTGTGCTGCTCTAATTTTCTTCTTTTTAGATAGATGGATAGATAGATAGATTTAAGCATGGAATGCAAGCAGATTCCACCCTGAAATATGCCCCATCATTGTCCCCTTCTTGTAGTAATATGCCCAATCATTGTCTCCTTCTTGTAGTAATATGCCCCATCATTGTCTCCTTCTTGTAGTTATATGCCCCATCATTGTCTCCTTCTTTTAATAATGTGCCCCAGACCAGCACCTGTATATACATCAGCCCCAGCCCAGTCACTGTATATACATCACTACCAGGCCAGCCCCTGTATATACATCACCACCAGGCCAGTCTCTGTATACGTCACTAGCCCCAGCCCAGGACGGTAGGACGGTCGGACCTGTATATACATCACCAGCCCAGCACCTGTATATACATCAGCCCCAGCACCTTTATATACATCACCACCAGGCCAGCCCCTGTATACGTCACTGACACCAGCCCAGGACCTGTATATACATCAGCCCCAGCCCAGCCCCTGTATACGTCACCAGGCCCAGACCAGGACGGTTGGACCTGTATATACATCACCGGCCCAGCACCTGTATATACATCACCACCAGGCTAGCCACTGTATATACATCAGTCCCAGCCCAGCCCCTGTATACGTGACCAGGCCCAGCCCAGCCCCTGTATATACATCAGCCCCAGCCCAGCCCCTGTATACGTCACCAGACCCATCCCAGCCCCTGTATATACATCAGCCCCAGCCCAGCACCTGTATGTCAGATATATATTACTGAAGATATAGAATGTACGGGCTCCTGTCAGGTATATATTACTGTAGATATAGACTGTACGGGCTCCTGTCAGGTATATATTATTGTAGATATAGACTGTATGGGCTCCTGTCAGGTGTATATTACTGTAGATATAGACTGTACGGGATCCTGTCAGGTATATATTATTGTAGATATAGACTGTACGGGGTCCTGTCAAGTATATATTACTGTAGATATAGACTGTACGGGCTCCTGTCAGGTATATATTATTGTAGATATAGACTGTACGGGGTCCTGTCAAGTATATATTACTGTAGATATAGACTGTATGGGCTCCTGTCAGGTATATATTACTGTAGATATAGACTGTACGGGCTCCTGTCAGGTATATATTATTGTAGATATAGACTGTACGGGCTCCTGTCAGGTATATATTATTGTAGATATAGACTGTACGGGCTCCTGTCAGGTATATATTACTGTAGATATAGACTGTATGGGCTCCTGTCAGGTGTATATTACTGTAGATATAGACTGTACGGGCTCCTGTCAGGTATATATTACTGTATATATAGACTGTACGGGCTCCTGTCAGGTATACATTACTGTAGGTATAGACTGTATGGGCCGCTGTCAGGTATATATACTGTATGGGCTCCATGCATAACCCCATAGGAGCACACACAGACCCACAGCTGTGCATTAACCCTCTAGGAGCACACACAGACCCCACAAGCGTGCATTAAACCCCATATGAGCACACACAGACCCCACAAGTGTGCATTAACCCCTCGGAGCACAATCAGACCGCACAAGCGTGCATTCACCCCCTCAAACCCCACTACACAGCCCCAAGTATTAGACCCAGTCAACCAAAAATCTAAGGAGACATTAACCCATTAATTAATAAATCCTCCTATGTGTCACTGAGGACTCTGACCTCAGATTTCCCTCCTGCAGCCATAGACGCCGGCAAAAGACTGCAGAAACCAGTGTTGTCTGCTTCTCTTCCTGGCTTTGCAGAACACGCCCCCTATTGGTATGACACGCCCCCGGGAACGATGTCACACCATGAAAGAGCCCATACAGTCTAGTATGTGGCATGTGCGTCGCAGCCAGCCCAGAAGCACCTTTTAAAGGGGCGGCTGATGCTGATGCCCTCATCTTGGCATGGCGCGCCCCTGCTCCTAGGGGGGGGCAACTGCCCCCCCTGCCCCACGGTGGGTACGCCCATGGTAGGTACCAGCACTCCTCGTTTTCCTTTAAGGGAGGCGCTGGTTCGGCATGGTTATTATGGAATATTTTGCCCATAAAGGTGACAATGTGCTCTTTCATCTCCGGTTTGTTGCTTAGTGTGCGCTGGAGAGAGTTGAATCTGGACAACGCTTGTTCACGGTTGTTCGGGAGCCTTACCCTAGTAGCTCTGAAGGGTAGGGGAAAAACCCAATGATTAGTCTCATCCTTAAGGAACTCATTGTCCATTATCTTGACAAATTCCTTGTCTTCCATTGACGGGGCTACTTTGTTGTCATCCTTAGTGGTACGAAACACTGATCTTCCCAAGTCGTCTGCATAGGGAGAAGGGATAATATCGGGCAGCTGTACGGGATCTAGAGGCTTCTCTTTCACCTCGTAGTGAAGAGGGCATGGTTTGCAGAAAGTAGTGCAGCCATCCCGGCGTACGTAGGTCTTAAAGGAATTGACTCCTGTTCGGTCCAAGCATACATTTCCAATGACTACCCACCCCAAGTCGAGTTTCTGGGCATAGGGGGCGTAGTCAGGACCATTACACTGTTGGCGGACCTTATGTATCCTTAAATTGTCTCTGCCGAGCAGAAGTAAGATTTCAGCATCTGTGTCCATAGGTGGGATAACGCTGGTTAAGTGCCTTAAGTGTGGTTGGTGGAACGCAGCTTCTGGGTAGGGATCTCATCCCTTTGGTCTGGTATTTGATCGCATTCGATTAATGTAGGTAGGGGTATTTCTATGCCTCTGTTGATAGGGGAAGCAATAAAACCTTGTGCCCTTCTACCGCTAGTCTCTATGCGACCCGAGCAGGTATTTAGAGTGTAGGGCGTTGCTGGTCCCCTGATACCAAAGGCTTCAAAGAACTTAGGTCCAGCTAGAGATCGATTGCTCTGGTCGTCGATGATGGCATACATTTTTACTGCCTTCTCTGGATGCCCTTCCAGATAAACTCTGATCAGGCATATCCTGGCACAGCATTTAGCACTTTGGTTCTCCCCACATACCTCTGAGAATGAGCAGGAGACAGCCGTGGTAGACTTGTCGTGGTTCTGTGGCACCCCGCCATGGCTTGCTGCTGGACTACGAGTCACTGCGACTGCTGGATTGCTGGTGGTTGAGGTTGGATGCAAGGCTGATGGGTGTTTGTCGCTATGACACTCTTCACACTTAATGGAAGGTTTACAGTCCTTGGCCATGTGTTCTAATGAGGCGCAGCACTTGAAACATACCCCAAGTTCGCTGAGGATTTTCTTGCGCTCCTGCATGGTTTTGGACCTGAAGTCCAGACTTGTTTATTTGGAAATCTGGACATACAGCTTATGATTGGTATACAATAACTTCTCCAGAAATGCAGGTGAAACGAGGTGCAGGAAGATGTAGCACCAAGTATGGTTGCAAGTGTGAGCAGCAAGAGAGTGTAGGTGGTGGTCAAAAACTGATGCCTTTCACAGCTCGGTGCATAGCGTGTCTATCCTATAAAGAACTAACAAAGCAAATGGCTGCTAACAGGAAGAAGAAGGAGTGACCTCAGCACAGGAAGTGAAAGGCATGTACCAGAATTAATTAGTTACAGGCTGCCACACAGAAAGGGCCACCAGGTGACAGCAGAGAGCATGCAAGAATAGATTATACACAGCATGGAAATAATACAATACATAAACCAGACAGACGGAACAGCACAAATCGCAAGGTTATGGTGTTTGCAGTATCTCTTACTCTTATACCTTGCATATCATGGCATCATTATTCATGGTAATACCAATCTAGCCACATGTTGCGATATTTTAATCATAGTCCTAATGAAAAATCTCTAAAAAAATAGGGGCTGCAAATACACCAAAACAAAGGGTATCCAGAATATTTCTCACACTGGTATCTCCATGTTAAACGCAGCAGACATACAATGCCCAAATGTAACAATGCATTTCTGTATCATTTATGACAATGGGTCTAGAGATTATCGCTTTGAATATGGTAGGCTCCAGTATAATCAAATTAACTGTCTTTAACCACCAGTGGGGGTCTCTGCCACTAAATAGACTCACAGTTGGGCATATTTCATTACCTTATTGACCAATATTCTCCGAGTCAAAGGTATAGAAAATTATTGGAACAATCTCACCATGAAATTAGTAGATTTTGGCAAATGGTGGAAGTTCCAGCCAACCTCATGACGCGTTTCGTCTCCTCAGACTCATCAGGGGAGCTGTTAAAGCTTCTAAATACGGAACTGCTGTAAAGTGCTGCGTGCCGCTGTCACCATTTTATCAATCCGTGCTCTCAGGGGTAGCTTCTGGGTTAGCTGTATGGTCTAGACCCATTGTCATAGACCATACAGAAATGCACTGTTACATTTGGGCAATGTATGAAAGAACAAGGGAGAACTAGGAGCAAATGATGACATCTGATAAAATTAAGAGTTAATTTTATTACTCAACATATAAAGGTAAAAAATTACATATTTCATCACATCATAACAAGAAAGTGCCAATCCAATGCACATAAATTAAACCCCACCACCCCTGATTACCTCAAACAGAACCCCATATAACGGTATATGTCAAGTGACTAATAAAGGGGTATTAACAGACTCCAAGTAAGCTCATAAAGGGCAGTATAAACTAATCACATGGCCATACATATTCCTCAAAGGGGGCTCATATCGATAGACCCCATTAACATAATGCCATGGCAGACGGTATAAATGAACAGAGCTTACCAATAGATAGATAGATGAGGAGGAGAGGGGCCAGATAGTGTACCCCGACGCGCGTTTTGTGGCAGCGCAAGGCCGCTTTCTCAAGGGGATGTTTTATAGGCCTCAGCAGGACCTTCAAATAACCCGGCGAACCCGGTCACATGTTCATAGACGGCCAATCATGGTAGCGCTTACGGCGCATGTGCATTGTGGCCGCCAGGTCCCGATATGCAAACAAAGCGTTATGCACAATGCACACGCGCTGGGAGGATGATCCAACAGCGCACGCACAGGGCATAAAGACGCCCGTCTACAGATAAGACCCAGCCAGCCACAACACAACGCACACGGCCACACACAGGGTGACAAGGTCATGCAGATAAATGGTACAAGAGTGCATAACAACAAATGTACTATGTAAGACTAGAAATAGGCCCGATGCTATTGCATCGCGAGAGCGGTGAAATGAACATCTGTGTATCCTTAGTGGTGCTAACAACACCGGGAGATCGGTAATACGGCTAACAGCTGATAGATTGGCAACCCGGCAGCGGGCGACCAATCACATCAGCTGCTAGCGGTATTCAAATCTGGCGCCAATACCGCTAGCAGCTGATTGGTCGCCAGCCTTGGCGGGGGATTCAAATCCCGCGCAGCACCGCTCATTGGCTGAGCTGCCGGCGGCTGAGTCAATGAGCGACGCGGGATTCAAATCCCCCGCCAAAGACACGGGGCACCGCTTATTGGCGGCTCAGCCAATATAACTTGGGTGTTCCAATATGGCGGTCGGCGTACTTCCGGTCGCGGTGCATTGCGGAAGCGACTCAAGCTCCGAAAGTGTGTGACAGAATTTATTGGTAATTATATATTAGATGAATCACCCCGAAATACCCAAACACCAAAGGATGACCAATATCCATGTGAATTATAACACAACACTGGGTGTCAAATGCATAATAGTCCATTCAAAATATGCAACTGTAGCCTGTAGTTAATAAAGTGGAGGTATACTCTCATCCATGATATATGGCCGTGATCCATGGATACTGGGAGTGTATTATACATTAGTTTCATTCCTGAGTCCAAAAGAAGGGCCAGATGGAGGTCATGATGGAACACAAGAGGTCAAAAGGGTCACTAATAACACAAAATAAATTGACATCAAGAAACAAAGACATTAAAAACATAAGATAAAAACAACGCAAATATAACACATATCCAGAGGGATTAAGGGATAAAATGATGGGGACAGGAAGGTAAAAAAAACACAGGAAGATATTGTGGGAATACTATAAAAAGGGAGCAAAGCTCAGGGATTCGTTGAGGTTCTTTGGTGTCACAATGTCCAACAAAACGACCCACCTAGTTTCAATTTGTGCAAGGAGTTTTTTGTTATCACCTCCTCTGATGCCCATATGACAGACATCGATCCTTCTAACTTTAAGTAATCTTGCATCACTGTTGTGATGCAACTTAAAGTGACGGGGAATCGTTTTTTGGGCATTGTATGTCTGCTGCTTTTAACATGGAGGTACCAGTGTGAGAAATATTCTGGATACCCTTTGTTTTGGTGTATTTGCAGCCCCTAGATTTTTTTAGGGATTTTTCATTAGGACTATGATTAAAATGCTGCAACATGTGGCTAGATTGGTATTACCAAGAATAATGATGCCATGATATGCAAGGTATAAGAGTAAGAGATACTGCAAACACCATAACCCCGTGATTTGGTTTGAAAGTTTGTCAACAAAGCATCGGCTAAATGTTGAAGTTGACATTTCTGTTGTAAACCATATAGTGAATAACTGAGTTGCTTTCATTTTTTCACAATTTTTGTGTGAGTTTTTTTTCTGCACTAGAGCACTTTTAATGGGTCTTGGTACCTTTTTTTTCATTGTGATTAAAAATTATATTTTATATGTTTTTGCTACAATTTGTTTGGAAGAGTATGAGAGGCAACTTGATGCAGCATTTGCCATCCACTGGAGCACATGCTCTTTATTGCCCTTATCTACAAGACATACTACTGTGCGGCTGCCAAAGAAAGGGAGTCGAGTAGCCTGTCCAGTAACAAAAGTTGTCAGTTATCTTTGATAGGATGAGCCAATGTTTGTTTGGTAGAGCATTCGGTTACATTACCACCTAACCCACATACACCGTGAACACCAAGCCTATTATATTCTCCCTTCCACCACAACCTCGCTTTTTCCCACTCATATTAGATGTACCCTTCCCTCTAGGCCCACACCTGTCAGTCACCTGTCAGTAAATTAGCAAGCTGTATTTATTTCCTGAGATAGTGTGGCTAGACCACAGAATAAGCACAATAGATTTGGTGAAATATGGACTCCTGGATGCTCAGCACAATTAGCACAAAGGACATAGATGCTGAAATATATCCTGCTGGCTGGACCACACAATTTGCCCAAAAAAATTTGATTTTGAAATGTGGCCTGGTGCTTGCACAACAGTATTAGCCTATCTAGCTGAACTAACAGACAATAAACCGCCTATCTAACTATCTGACTAGTTGCAGGAGCAGCCTTTCTGCGCTGTTACACTGAGAAAATGGTGCAAAAACTACATGTCCGCTTTTTATATGGAGAGGAACATGTGACTTCGGCTGCCAATGACAGAAGCCCTTGTGTCTGGACTTTGTGGATGGTTTCTGCACCATGATTGGCTGCCGAATCTCCACACATAAAGTTAATTTAAAAAAACGTTCCGTCGCTCCCCTGACCTCTCCTCACACCATCCCCTCATCAAACACCTCCTCCCCGCTCATCAGACGGCACCATTATCCTAGCCAAAGACCTACCAAAAGCATTAGTGGAAACATGATCATTCACCAAAATGCAAACGAATTTTGCCGACTTTGAGGTAAAATGCTCGGGAATTCGAACACGAATCCAAATGAGCTACGTTCGTGCTTCAGAGGCGCACTGCGCATGTTCGGAAGTTTAGAAGATGGCTTCCGGCCATGAGCAGTGTGTGCCCCTGAAGCTGGGAAGCTTACACCTTTCTTCAGAGACACAGTGACGCTGCCGTAATGAGTGGCGAGCAAGCGCGAGATTTGCATGATCAGGGATGACGCCTCTCATTCAAATTATGCTATCAGGCCCACAGGGGAGTGATAACTAGAGATGAGTGAACTGTTTACAAAACATTCGCCAATCTCAAATTTAGCACGAATGTAGCACATTGGGATTCGGGTTCGGTTTCCCGAGCATTTTTCTTCAAAGTTGTCAAAATTCTGTCACAGTTCAGTAATCATTGTGTTTCCAACTTCCACTAATGATTTAGTTATGACTTTGGCTAGGATAGTGGTTCTGTATGATGAGCGGGGAAACAGGGGAACTTGTTTGATGAGGGGAGTGGATGTGTCTGGGTCAGAGGAGCTACAAAGTGTTTTTTTTTTCTTTTTTTATCTTAATAACTTAATGTGTGCACATTCCAGCAGCCAATCAGGGCGCAGAAACCATCCACAACGTCATAGCATAAGGTCTACTGTGATTGGCTGCTGAAGTTACAGGTCCCTGGCCATATAAAAAGCAGACATCTTGTTTTTCTAGCAACATTTTCTCAGTGTCACAGTGTTGAGAAGGCACTCCTGCTATTGCTGCTGCAGCTGAAAATGAGCTTGTCAGCTGTGAAAGCAGTCTTGCAGCCTCTAACTAGATTGTGCTAAAACTGTGTTGCAGTCTCAGGAAGCCGCATTTGCTAATCCAAATTATTTGTGATAAAACTGTGTTTCAATGAGAAATCAGAAGTCCAGATTGCCACTTAAAAATTGTTCTGCCTAATTTTGGGGTGCAGCCAGAAGGCCCAATTTGCTAATCCAAATTGTTTGGAATAAGGGTATGTGCACACGTTGCAGATTTGTTGCAGATCCGCAGCGGATTTTCCATGCGGATTCGCTGCTGATCCGCAAGTGTTTCAACAACCAATGTAATTCAATGGGAAAAAAAGTGACAGGTGACTGACAGCTGTGGGTCTAAGTTTGGGAAACAGCAGATTACAAAAGGGGAAGGGTACATACAACATGAGTGGGAAAAAAAGGGGGGATAGGCTTGGTGTTCGATGTGTACGTGGGTTAGGTGTTTATGAAAGCTCCACTGAACAAACACCGTCTCGTCCTATCCAAAGACCACTGACAACATCTGTTACAGGATGGGCTACTCCACTCCTTTTCTTTGGCAACCA
>JARQOD010000002.1:441074322-441118442 GCA_033576555.1 Oophaga sylvatica | reverse complement strand
AAATAAAGACACATGTTTTTGACCATCTTTTATTTTACTGCAAAAACCATTTCCTGTAATAAAAATAAAATAAAAAAGCAAAATTATTCTTACCTATCCCATGCACAGTCAGGTCCCACGGTGTAATCCTTCAGAAAGGGTTAATGTTTACTGCAGGGACCGCAGCTAATGCTGCAGCCTCACAGTAAACCCCAAATGAATGAGTTCCTCTCCTGGCTGACAGGAGAGTAAAGGCTGGGTGTCACATAACGATACACCAGCGATCCCGACAACGATATGCACTTGTCAGGATCGCTGGTGTATCGCTACATGATCGCTGCTGAGCTGCCAAACAGGCAGCTCAGGCAGCGATCTGGGACAGCGACACTGCGGGTAACATCGCTTAAGGGCCCGTCTCACATAGCGATATCGCTACCGAGATCGCTGCTGAGTCACTAGTTTTGTGACGCAGCAGCGAGCTCACCAGCGATATCGCTGTGTGTGACATTCAGCGACGATCAGCCCCCCTGCCGGGTATCGCTGATCGTCGCAGAAATGTCAGGACCTTTTTTTGATCGCTGGTTTCCCTCTGACAGGCACGCATCGCTGCGTGTGACAGGCGGGAGACCAGCGATCCGCTGGTAACCAAGGTACACAGCGGGTTTCCAGGCACCGCGCAGCGCTTGGAAACCCGCTGTGTACCTTGGATACCAGCTCCCTGCATCAGGGCGCTGGTATCCAAGGTACACAGCGGGTTTCTAGGCACAGCCCCGCTCCTGGAAACCCGCTGTGTACCTTGGTTACCAGCGGATCGCTGGTCTCCCGCCTGTCACACGCAGCGATGTGTGCCTGTCAGCGGGAAACCAGCGATCAAAAAAAGGTCCTGACATTTCAGCGACGATCAGCGATACCCGGCAGGGGGGCTGATCGTCGCTGAATGTCACACACAGCGATATCGCTGGTGAGCTCGCTGCTGCGTCACAAAACTAGTGACTCAGCAGCGATCTCGGTAGCGATATCGCTATGTGAGACGGGCCCTTAAGTGGAAAGCTTAATTGATTGCTTTCCACTTTCACTTCAGGTCAGCCAGGGACACAATCAGTGACGTCAGAGGGAACTGATTAACAAAAATAGGGGTTCCCTTCGAAAAAAAAATGGCGTGGGGTCCCCCCTATTTTTGTTAACCAGCCAGATGAAGCAGACCGCTGAGGCCTGGATTTTCAGGCTGTTAAGGAGCCAAGATCCATGGACCTTGCCAGCCTGATAATACTAGGCCACAGCAGTCTGCATATCTTGGCTGATTAACAAAAATAGGGGATCCCCTCGAAAAAAATTGGCGTGGGGTCCCCCCTATTTTTGTTAACCAGCCAGATGAAGCAGACCGCTGAGGCCTGGATTTTCAGGCTGTTAAGGAGCCAAGATCCATGGACCTTGCCAGCCTGATAATACCAGGCCACAGCAGTCTGCTTAGCTTGGCTGGTTAACAAAAATAGGGGATCCCCTCGAAAAAAAAACGGCGTGGGGATCCCCCCTATTTTTGTTAACCAGCCAAGTAAAATGCAGACTGCTGCGGCCTGGTATTAAAAGACTGTCAAGGCCCATGGATTTTGGCCCTCAACAGCCTGATAATACCAGGCTACAGCAGCCCCACATTTGGCGCATCAAAAGATGTGCCAATTGTGGCACTTTACCCGGCTCTTCCCACTTGCCCTGTAGCGGTGGCAAGCGGGGTAATAAGGGGTTAATGTCACCGTTGATTGCACGGTGACAATAAGCCCGGTTAATAATGGAGAGGCGTCAATAAGACACCGATCCATTATTAATCCCAAAGTTATTAAATGTATAAAAAAAAGACAAAGCAAGAAAAAAGTCTTTTAATGAAATAAAAGAGACAACACAGTTTTCATTAATTTTATTACTCTCTCATTCCTGCGACGCCATCGATCTCCTGTAAAAAAAGAAAAAAAACAAACCAACAGTATACCACCTGTCCGACGCAGTCCATAGTAACGATTGTCCCACGACGATCCAACTCTGCTACATCGCAATGACAGGCAGAGCCTGTCATCGCGACGCAGCACAGCTGATTACCTGCTTCCCCGGCGGTGACGTCATCGGACTGACTGCTTTACGGCCGGGATTACCCAGCAGTCACTGCAGTTATCGCGAGAAACTGCATGTGACCGCCGGGGAAAGAAGATTGCGGCCATGAAGCAGTCCAGGACGTGACCGCCGGAGATCTTCTGCCAGGTAAGTGCCGCTGACTCCTGACAGACCCGACCGACGGACACTGACAGTGACAGTGACAATCCCGATTCCGGTATCCGATAAGACGAAAATATCGGAACTCGGAATCGGAATTCCGATACAGCCAATATCGGCCGATACCCGATATTTGCAGTATCGGAATGCTCAACCCTAGTCTTGAGATTTTGTAAAGGACTGACCGGGGGTGGACTCACCAGCACTAACTGTATTCTTCACACCGGCAGCTGCTACATTTCTGGGGTGATTCTCACCCGTTTCAGAGTATGAGGAATAATTAGAGTCAAAGTCCAGAATAACGTCAAACAGTTCTGCTTTATTTTCCTCCAGACACAGCACAACCAAGACACCATTAGCACGTCTGATACGATACCAGCAATACATCTTCCACCACTCCGCTTCTCTTCTACTACACCAGAATGGACCACAAAGTAAAATCAGGACGAGGAGCCCGGTGAAAACTGCACTTCGATCTCTTTCCCTGGAGACACTTCAATCACGGAAATACACATCTACTAGGTCATCCACCCCCTTTTGGTTATCTTGCCCGCATACTCGCTGGAAGCCCACTCACTGCTTGCTCAAGCACGCACACTTCTGCTGAGCGTTCCCACAGTGGCTCTACTACTGATTCGTCAGCCCACAGACTATGGCTAACGTTTCCACGGTGACTTCTTCACCGGCTTCACTACGGTTGCTGGTACCCTTCACCCTTCACAAAACTCACTTCTTGTGTTGGCTGCATTGCCTGGGATCATGGACGTCCTCACAGTAGCAGGGTCCACCCCCGACTGACTCTTTCAAGAAAGTCCCTTACACAAAAATCCCGACCGACACTTCACCCACTTAACCCCTCGGTGTCCTACAAGTTTTCACTACCCTGGATGTGCTCAATGTCCCCACCTTGTGTCCTATCACTGTACTACACTAACCATCTAATAACTCTTTAACTGGATCCACTAATATTCCCCCATGTAGTGATCCATTGCAAAGCTATATTCACCCAACTGTAATTACTATACTACCAGTGCCCTCCTCTAATGCTTCCAAAGGATGCACTACCTAATCCAACTCTATATACAATACATCACTATACAGTCAATGGCAGAAAAACATATATACATTCATTTACACACACAGCAGTATGAAACATTTAAAGGATTAAAACCTTGACCCTCCTTACATTCCCCCTTCCTAAAATTATTGCATTATATGGAGGCATTATTACACACTTTATTACCAACTGACACATATACTATGCACTTTTGAAACACAAAACATTTTTTTAATGAGGTAGCATGAAATTTTGAGAAGAACAAACAAAAAAGAAAAATGTCATTCTCGCCCCCTTCCTATGAAGGAAGCACTCCCCGAGTCAAATAAAAATTGTCGCTGTTTGTCGTTTTTTATAATGGAAGCCTACGGGCGCTGGATCCGTTGGCATCCGTCAAATGACAGATTCCGGCGACGGATCTGTTTTTTTAACTGAGCATGCACCTGACAGGTTAAAAAAATAAATAAATAATAGATATATACACATAGAATACATATATATATATATACTGTATATACATGTCATTGAGACACATAGATACAGTATATATATATATATACAGTATATATACACTGCTCAAAAAAATAAAGGGTACACTAATACAACACAATGTAACTCCAAGTCAATCACACTTCTGTGAAATCTACCTCTCCAGTATCAAAGCAACACCAATTATGAATCAATTTCTCCTGCTGTTGTGCAAATGGAACAGACAATAGGTACAAATGATCAGCAATTAGCAAGACACCCCCCTATAAAGGAGTGGTTCTGCAGGTGGGGACCACAGACCACATATCAGTACCAATGCTTTCTGGCTGATGTTTTCATCACTTGAATGTTGGTTGTGCTTTCACACTCATGGTACCATGAGACGGACTCTACGACCCACACAAGTGGCTCAGGTAGTGCAGCTCATCCAGGATGGCTCATCAATGTGAGCTGTGGCAAGAAGGTTTGCTGTGTCTGTCAGCGTACTGTCCAGAGGCTGGAGGCACTACCAGGAGACAGGCCAGTACTCCAGGAGACGTGGATGAGGCCGTAGGAGGGCAACAACCCAGCAGCAGGACCGCTACCTCCGCCTTTGTACAAGGAGGAACAGGAGGAGCACTACCAGAGCCCTGCAAAATGACCTCCAGCAGGCCACAAATGTGCATGTTTCTGCACAAACGGTTAAAAACCGACTCCATGAGGATGGTCTGAGGGCCCGACTTCCACAGTTGGGGGTTTTGCTCACAGCCCAACACTGTGCAGGGCAATTGGCATTTGTCAGAGAACACCAAGATTGGCAGATTTGACATTGGCACCCTGTTCTCTTCACCGATGAGGGCAGGTTCACACTGAGCACATGTGACAGACGTGACAGAGTCTGGAGATGCTGTGGACAACGTTCTGCTGCCTGCAACATCCTCCAGCATGACGGGTTTGGCAGTGGGTCAGTAATGGTGTGGGGAAGCATTTCTTTGGAAGGCCGCACAGCCCTCCATGTGCTAGCCAGAGGTACCCTGACTGCCATTAGGTACCGGGATGAGATTCTCAAACCCGTAGTGAGACCATATGCAGGTGGAGTGGGACTGCGGTTCCTTCTGAAGCATGGCAATGCTAGACCTCATGTGGCTGAAGTCTGTCAGCAGTTCCTGCATGATGAAAGCAATGATGCTATAGACTGGCTTGCCTGTGATTTAAAAATCAAAAGTACCACAACTTGTTGCCAATAAAAGCTCCAGCTTGTTTCATTAAAAAAAAACCTTTGACACAACTGTATACTGTTAGTGGTGAATTATTTATTTTATTATATATTGCTTATATAGCGCTATCATATTCCGCAGCTCTGGGACTTTCCGTTTTCACCATCCGTGCATTTTTTATCAGCATCCGTGTCCATGCTTTTTCAATCCGTGTGACATATACCGCAATATAATACGATACGATACGATACACTTTATTGATCCCGAGGGAAATTATGGTATCACAGCAGCGTTACAACAGCATTACAAACAAAACATTACAAACAGCATTACACAGAGTAATTACTAGACACAGATTTGCACATGACTAGCCACAATACGTAACAAACAAAGGTACGCAAATCTCTGATCATTTCCATTAGTACGCCAGCCCTAGGTCATAGCCATCTTTCATCCTTAGTGAATTGTTATACCTCCCCATAGCGGTAGGCACAAACGATTTCCTGAATTTCTCCTTCTTGCACCTTAGTAGAATTAGACGGCTGCTGAATGTGTTCTTCTGATTCAAGAACAGCTCATATAGGGGTGTGTATTATTGTTCATTATGTATTAATCAAGTAATTACTGCTTTTTAAACTTTAAATATGTGCAAAGACAATAGAACCTCCACACGTCCTGGTGTTTCCGGCTGGAAAAACCAGTACTGTTGAGATCCGTGGTCTGTGTCCATGTGCCATCCGTGTGTGCTATCTGTGTGCTGTCCATATCCATGCGCTGTTAATGTGTTGTCCGTGTGACATAGAAAAGGGTGGTCCTAAGACCAAAAAGACGACCACAGATCCCAGGGTGATAAAAGGTTAGAAAAATCTTTATTACAAAATTACACAATGGGCAGGTGCATATTAACAACAGTAACAGTGGTAAGGTGCAATGCCGGTCAAAGCTACGTGCCGATGGAAATACGCAACTAATTCATAGCTTTGATGCCTTCAGTGTGAATGTACAATTTTCATAGTCATGAAAATACAGAAAAATCTTTAAATGAGAAGGTGTGTCCAAACTTTTGGTCTGTACTGTATATATATAACAAAATAAATTGGCTCAATTAATATAACCAGGTGATGGTCCACAATATAAATGAAAATGGGGCCAAACAAAACACAATATGTGTCAAGGCTGAAAAAAGATAAAAATAAAGTGCCATGTGCAGTGAAGCATAATTGCAAATAAAATGTGCAGTAATATGTGATAAAGTATTAAACCGTGCACAAAAATACCCAAAAGACCTTATAAAAAATGTGGACAAAATACCTGGGAGCCAAGATCAGCTACAAAGTGCCTCAGAGAACATGCCCCGACGCGCGTTTCAGAAATGTATTCCTTTCGATACATGGCTGTTTGTATTGTGCCATTGATTCATAAATGCAAAAAACTTTTTTATTATATATATTGTGAGCACTAGTCTTCATTATCTTTTTTCTGCTGGTGGGTTACCCCTTTCCATTCCTGGGTCATTGTTTTTAATTATCCGGATGGTCTGCCATCCACTTTTTAGGTGATATTGTTACACCAATTATTTTATTATCATTATTTTTATTTATAATTATTTTATTTGCATATTTTGGTGGTTTTTATATCTCCTTATTTTGGTTCCTCCTTACAGTGCCATGTCACATTGGCAGAGCCCCTGAGGTGCCAGAACAACAGAAAAAAACCTATATGTGAACTCATTTTACAAACTAAACTCCCCGATGAATTCATCTAGGGGTGCAGTGATCATATTGATACCACGGATGTGTCACAGAAGCTGCAGTGAAGAAAAAATAACTATATTTTTACCACCAAAATTTTGTTTTAGCCCCAGATTTTACATTTTCACAAGGTGAAATCAGTAAACATGGTACCAAAATTTGTCCCACATTTTCTACCAAATTTGGCAATACCCCATATGTGAATGTACAGTACTACTTAGCCATACAGAGAGACTTGTGAGGAATGGAGCGCTATTTGCCTTCTGGAGCACAGATTTTTATAGAACAATTTGAGGACTCCATATACAAAGCCCCTAATTGCTAGAAGAGCAGAATCCCCTCTCAAGTGACCCCATTTTGGAAACTATACCCCTTGGGGAATTTATCTACAGGTGTAGTGATGATTTTGACTTCATGGGTATTTTCCAGAAACAAGCAGCAATGAATGTTGCTGAGTGAAAATTGCAAACTGCTGTTGTAGTGAACAGCACACTGTGGTGACCAGTACGTTGCAGTCACCAGTACATTATGCCCAACCCATGCTTCTGGTGGCATGCACCCGTCAGTTAGGCAGGCTCTCATCACATCAGAAATGCCAAAAGTGGACGCAATATGTGGTTAAGGTACAATGTGGGGCTTAGAAGGGAGAGAGGACATTTGGATTGAGAGCACAGAATTTGCTGAATTTCTTTTGGCGGGTGAGGAGCCATTTCACTTTTCCAGAGCCTTTGTACTGCCAGTAACATGGAAGTCCCCTAAATTTCCATTAACAGATGACAGATCTGAGTGGGGGCTTTTTTTTTTTGTGGATGGAGTTGAAACTTTTATTGGAAACATTTTACATAACGTTTTGGATCACAGTTATGCGGTCCTCTACGCTGACCACTTACTTTGGGGTTTCCATCTAAATCTCTGAGTGACATGATTCAGATGAAACCCCCGAGGGATCCATTCACTATAATGAGGCAGCAGAGTTACTCTGGACTCCGTCTGGCCTTTATTCAGCGGTGTCCTTCTTTACAGAAGTGCGCAAAACTGTGGCCAAAAGCACTTTTATGCAATCCTAAAAAGATGGACACCGGGGCATGGCTTGGCTGCCAGGAGGAATGGACGTGTAGTTACACAGCTTGTCTATCCTGCTAAAAGCGACTGAATACAGCTACATCACGGTACCTACACTGCTCTGTGGAAGGGTGAAGCCTCCAGGATGCTTAAAAGAGGTAAAAGCAAAATCCCACAGCCCAAACAAGCCATGGAAATGTACTTTTCCAGATCAAGAAAGGGAGCTGCAATCTCCAAACATGGCGCTGACCCCCTCACACAGCATTCAAGCAGGGCTGATTCTCAGCAGAGCAGCCTCTCCTCCCCACAGTCTCTGAGCAGCAGGGATGGCACCTCTCTCCAGCAGCAGCCACACTGTGACAAAGGGGATCTAGAGGAGATTCAGGAGGGCAGAGGGCAGACAAAGATGGACATTACTGACTCACAGCAGACACAGAGCCCTGTAAAACAGAGACCAAGGCTCCAAGATGGCGCTGAGCTTCCACAGACACAGAGCAGACAGGGGAGAAAGGACAGAGGGTAGAAGCTCCTACCTCCTTGGCAAGGACACACAGCAGCCATCCCTCTCCCTGTCCCTCTCACTTATCAGAAGGCTGTGTGAGAAGCCCAACAGCAGAACAGAAGATCTGCCTGCAGATAAAGCTGAGGGGCCCTGGCAGAAGAAGCAGGATTACTCTCAGCTTAACCCTCAGAGTGCCGGATGCCAACAGTTCCAACTGAATGAGGGAACAGCCCAATCCACAGAGGTGGGTGATAATCCTGTACTGGCAGATTTGCATGTTATTGCTAATGACTTTCTGGATTCTTTGCCAGCATCAGATACCCCAGTCACTGAATGCACCCTAAAACAAATGTTGCAAGCACTTAACCAATCTATGCAGCTCAACATGATGCAAATCATACACCCTATCAAGTCTGCAGTAAATGAGGTGGAAACCAGGGTGGATCATATTGAACACAAAATGGGCCAGTTTACATCCTCCCACAATGATTTGATAGACGCTCACTACAAATTGGTAGAAAAAGTCCAAATGATGAAAAAAAAAATGACGGATCTTGAAGAAGATCTTGCCGTAATAACCTTAAGTTTAGGGGTATACCCGAAAATGTTCCCTCTCAAAAGCTCAAACAATATATTCGGGATATAATAAAAGCCCTTCTACCTGATAGTACCCCTGTGGATCTGACCATTGATCGGGCTCATAGACTTCCACGCCCGGAGCATTTGGACGAATCCGTACCCAGGGACGTTCTGTCAAAAATACACTTTTACGAAACTAAAGAAAATGTCATGACTACAACACGGAAAATGGGAAAACTTCCCGATCCATTCCATATGATTTCTGTATATTCAGACCTCTCTCCGCTGACTTTGCAACTTAGAAGACAATTTATCCCTATTACAACTGCTCTGCGGGAAAATAAGATTGTATACAGATGGGGCTTTCCTGTACGTCTCATCATATTCTACAAAAATGCTACTCACACAGTATCTACAGCAGAAGAAGGTGTTAAGGTTCTTCAAGAATGGGGTATAACTACATCTGCTCCTCTGTCTTTACCTCAGAGGTCCCCTACACAGATTGCAGATAACTGGAAAAAAGCAGGCAGTCATAAACGTAGGAACCGCTGAACATCTTTCTCTTAAGCGGGATAGACCCGGATTCATGAAAGAATCCCCTCCTGGCAACAATATAAACTATTGACCCCAAAAATGGATCAGACATTTGTCATATCCACTTGTTCTGTTCTTATTCAAAGAATGGTTTATTCATTTATGTTTGATTGCTTGTTTAACTTAGTTTTATTTAGGAATTGGAGTAGGAGCTACAAAGGTACAGAGATCCTAATGATGGAGTGTCAGAGTTCCACAAAAGTATCATCCACACTACCAGGGGGGGTAAGTGAACTTATAGCACCACCACACATGATAAATGGGGATTAAAATAATATATATGAACGTAAAAGGGTTAAACATGCCACAAAAAAGGGCCCACATGTGGAAGGAAGCCACTTCTCTGTCAGCGGATGTGTTTTGTGCTCAAGAAACTCACTTGCTGCAGAGGGATGCATATAGAATTTGTCATAGAACGTATCCTACTATTATACACTCACATCACCAATCTAAGTCAAGGGGGGTCCTAATTGCTATAAAACATACTATTGCTGTAAATGTCATTCAGACCATTACAGACACTAAAGGGAGGTACCTTATTCTTATTTGTATGCTGAATAATGAACCTTACACAATAGCTAATGTCTATGCTCCGAATCAGGGTCAAATTAAATTTTTCAGGAAAATTTTAAGATTAACGAACGCAGTTAAACAAGGGAGACTTTTGATTTGTGGTGATTTCAATATAATTGCTGACCCGCACATGGACACATCACATAGAACCTCGCACAGGCATATGTCTTTAGGGAAAACTTTGTGGCAAAAATGATCTGTATGATGCTTGGAGAGCACTGCACAGCTCTGAAAGAGACTTTTCCTTTTACTCTAACGTACATGACAGCTAGTCTATGATACACATGTTTATTATAGATATAGAACTTTTAATGGCTGTAGCTGGAGCATCCATAGAAACCATAACTTGGTCAGATCACGCGGCCATTTCCCTGACTATAGCTGAAAAGAATAATTTTTCTCCAACATTCCTCTGGAGATGCAACGAATTTTTATTAACTCATCCAGAATACAATAAAATAATAGGCAAAGACCTAGAGGAATATTTTCAACTCAATAGTAGCCCACAGGTCTCTCCAGGTGTCATTTGGAACGCCCATAAGGCCTTCATAAGAGGCACTTTCATAAAACTAGGTCATATGGTCAAGAAGAACAGGACAAAATTAATAACATCGCTGACAACTGATATTAAATCTATTGAATTACAAACAGCTCATCACCGTCTCATACTTTGTCAGAGAAACTTAAGAATTTAAGACAGCAACTTAGAGAGTGTTTTCTTATGGATTATGAAAAACGACTAAAGAAAACTAAAGCAGCATACTACAGTCATGGCCAAAAGTTTTGAGAATGACACAAATATTATATTTTCACATGATCTGCTGCCCTCTGGTTTTTATGTGTGTTTGACAGATGTTTTTATCACAGACAAAAATATAATAATTGCAAACATATGAGTAACAAAAGCTTATATTGACAGTTAGAATGAGTTAATGCAGCAAGTCAATATTTGCAGTGTTGGCCCTTCTTCTTCAGGACCTCTGCAATTCTCCCTGGCATGCTCTCAATCAACTTCTGGACCAAATCCTGACTGATAGCAGTCCATTCTTGCACAATCAATGCTTTCATTTTGTCAGAATTTTTAGGTTTTTGTTTGTCCACCCGTCTCTTGATGATTGACCACAAGTTCTCAATGGGATTAAGATCTGGGGAGTTTCCAGGCCATGGACCCAAAATCTCTATGTTTTGTTCCCTGAGCCATTTAGTTATCACCTTTGCTTTATGGCAAGGTGCTCCATCATGCTGGAAAAGGCATTGTTGATCACCAAACTGCTCTTGGAGGGGTGGGAGAAGTTGCTCTTGGAGGACATTCTGGTACCATTCTTTATTCATGGCTGTGTTTTTAGGCAAGACTGTGAGAGAGCCGATTCCCTTGGCTGAGAAGCAACCCCACACATGAATGGTTTCAGGATGCTTAACAGTTGGCATGAGACAAGACTGGTGGTAGCGCTCACCTTGTCTTCTCCGAATGAGGCATTTTCCTGATGTCCCAAACAATCGAAAAGGGGATTCATCAGAGAAAATAACTTTACCCCAGTCCTCAGCAGTCCACTGCCTGTACCTTTTGCAGAATATCAGTCTGTCCATGATGTTTTTTCTGGAGAGAAGTGGCTTCTTTGCTGCCCTCCTTGAGACCAGGCCTTGCTCCAAGAGTCTCCGCCTCACAGTGCATGCAGATGCACTCACACCTGCCTACTGCCATTCCTGAGCAAGCTCTGCACTGCTGGTAGCCCGATCCCGCAGCTGAAACACTTTTAAGAGACGGTCCTGGCGCTTGCTGGTCTTTCTTGGGCGCCCTGAAGCATTTTTGGCAACAATGGAACCTCTCTCCTTGAAGTTCTTGATGATGCGATAGATTGTTGACTGAGGTGCAATCTTTCTAGCTGCGATACTCTTCCCTGTTAGGCCATTTTTGTGCATTGCAATGATGACTGCACGTGTTTCTTTAGAGATAACCATGGTTAACAGAAGAGAAACAATGATGCCAAGCACCAGCCTCCTTTTAAAGTGTCCAGTGGTGTCATTCTTACTTAATCATGACAGATTGATCTCCAGCCATGTCCTCACCAACACCCACACCTGTGTTAATGGAGCAATCACTGAAAAGAGGTTAGCTGGTCCTTTTAAGGCAGGGCTGCAATGATGTTGAAATGTGTTTTGGGGGATAAAGTTCATTTTCTAGCCAAATATTGACTTTGCAAGTAATTGCTGTTAAGCTGATCACTCTTTATAACATTCTGGAGTATATGCAAATTGCCATTAGAAAAAGTGAAGCAGTAGACTTTGTAAAAATTAATATTTATGTCATTCTCAAAACTTTTGGCCATGACTGTACTCACAAAATAACAAAGCGGGCAAACTACTAGCGTCACGACTCAAATCTAAAGAAATAAATGGGAGAATCCCATATATATGGGACAAACAGCGGATAGGCAAAATCACTGATCCAAGGCAATAGCTAACAGGTTCAAAGACTACTACAGGGAGCTATATAACTTAAAACAAGACCCATTTACTTATCAGCCCTCAAATAAGGATATACAATCCTTCTTGGATACTATCCACCTGCTCGAAATTTCGGAACAACAATTAACGACCCTTAATACTCCGATCACTTTTACTGAAATAGCTCAAACTATATAATCCCTACCTAAAAGTTAATCACCAGGACCAGATGGCCTTACTAATGCCTACTATATAACATTTGAAGGCATCCTCACTCCCCACCTCCTACTCTTTTTCCAGGATGCCTTCCAAAAGGGATCTTTTCCCAAAGAAAATCAAGAGGCTCTCATTGTTACCCTTCCAAAACCTGGAAAACAATCCGATGAACCCCAAAATTTTCGACCCATATCACTACTTAATACCGACCTTAAAATATATGCAAAAGTCATAGCAAACAGAATAGCCCATTTACTGCCCGATCTGATAGAAATCGATCAGGTGGGATTCATTAAAAATAGATATGCGGCAGACAACACCAGACGCATCCTCAACAGAACACACTACATAGAAGCCAAGAAGTCAGAGGCGCTGCTTGTAGCGTTAGATGCCGAGAAGGCATTTGACCGCATTCATTGGGATTTTGTTTTCTCAGTTCTGAGGAAGATAGGCTTCACTGGAGACACTTTTCAGGGATACAGGCGTTATACTCCCAACCATCAGTGAGGATCTTTTCTAATGGGGCCCTATCAGACAATTTTCTAATCAGCAGTGGGACGCGCCAGGGCTGCCCTTTGTCACCTTTGATTTTTGTACTCTCAATTGAACCTTTAGCCCAGGTGTTAAGAACTCAGTGCTCAATTACAGGGATACAAATAGGGAACAGAACACGTTATTTCCCTTTTTGCCGATGATGTAATACTGACACTATCGCAACCAATAGACTTAGGGTATGTTTCCAAGGTCAGGATTTGCTCAGTATTTGCTCAGGATTTTAGGTCAGTAAATTCTGCACAAAATATGCATCTCAGGTCACTGGCCGGTCACCTGCGTTTTTGATGCGTTTTTTGCATGCGTTTTGATGCGTTTTTTCCGCATGCGTTTTTTATGCGTTTTTTATGTCCTGCGTTTTTCTTGTCACTTGAAATAAAGCTCATTGAAAGTTGCCTTCTGGGAAGGAAAAAAAAAATATTATTTCCTGTTTGCCAATACCTATTTTGCCGCAATGGGTCCAATTTTACTGCCAATCCAAAGGAAGCGAATTATGTACTTGATAATTCTCATTTTGAGGCTGATAATGCTACAAACAGTAAGTATCTATTAACCCCTTAATTAATTTTATTTATTAACCAGGGCCTTATGCATTTTATTTTTTCCCATATTTTGCACATAATAAATTACTTATCTTTTGGCATGCTTCAATAGCCTCCCAGGGAGGATACAAGCTGCCATAGCTAAATCGCCCTGCTACATAGAGGTGATGCTCATATCATCTATATGTAGCTGAATTACAGAATTGGCATCAGCGCGGACAAGAGAGGAGACCTCTGGTTTTTATTCTGAGGCACCGATGACCCTCTATCATGTGACAGTGGTCAGCGGTGCGTGTATTTGCTGACCGGCAGCTGCTCAATTACACTTTCAAAGTGTGACAGCGGCATGTAACTACTTAATAGGCGCCACTGTATCGCAATTACACTTGCGCCAATTGCGCCCACATGTCATATGATCAAAACATCTGACATGTCCCGCCTTAGATGTGGGGTCACCGCCGCAGCACACATCAAATCGTGGTTAGTGTCATCTGATGTACTATCCCCTAGTATTGTACTAATTTTTTTTTCACTTTTTACTGTGACCATATTTCTTTGATTGTCTTTTTCCTAGCAACGACCAAGAAGAAGGCACCGCTTCTGGGTTCACCCCTCCTTGTGGAGCGTCACCAAAAGGGTCACTTTGTGAATCTTTACCGTGATTTGCGCAGGTTTGTTTATCTTGTTTTTTTTTGGTTCACAATTATAATGTGTTAATTTTTTCTTATTTGCTATCCTTATATGCTGATATCCAGAAAAGTTTTTTTCTTTTTGCCGCCTTCACATCAATTCCTTTGATATTTGTTAGAAATTCTTCGTCCACATTTAACCCTTCAAGATACCGTGATGAGGCAAGCTATCTGTGCTGAGGAAAGGCTGCTCATCACCTTGCGGTAAAATATATATATATATATATATTCTTTTTCAGAAATGTTGTCTCACCATTCCAGTACACAAAACAATGCCCCCAGGGATTGTTAGCAGCGGTAAGGTGATATCAGCATTGCTCCATAATTCTTTTTACAATTAAAAGCCGTACTAATACCACCTTGCTGACGATAACAATCGCTTATCTTTTCTGTTTACTAATTTTCCTTTTTTTTTTTTTTGCAGATTTTTGGCCACAGGAGAGAGCTTTGCATCCCTGCATCTTCAATTTAGAGTTGGAAAGGTAACCATTTCTAAAATTGTTAGAAGCACATGCGATGTTATCTGGCAGAAATTGCAGCCCATAGTGATGCCTTCCCCAACCGAGGAGACTTGGCGTCAGGTCCAGCAGGCTTTCACACTGTTGCCAACTTCCCGAACTGCATAGGTGCAGTTGATGGAAAGCATGTAAGAGTGATTCAGCCACCGCGGTCCGGATCTGTCTTCTACAATTATAAAAAATATTTCCCGGTGATCCTGATGGCGGTGGCTGATGCACATTACAAGTTTGTGGCCATCGATGTTGGTGCCTATGGCAGAACGGGGGACTCCCGGGTGTTGAGAACTTCTCAGATTGGACTGCAAATTCTCCTAGATGGCAATACGCTCCCAGCCCCTCAACCTCTTCCAGGAACCACACATCCAGTCCCTTTTGTTATGGTATCGGATGAGGCTTTTCCCCTTATGACAAACCTGCTGCGCCCATATCCACGAAGGGGACTGAATTCCCAGAAGAGGATTTTTAACTTTAGGCTGAGCCGGGCACGAAGAGTTGTGGAATGCACCTTTGGAATCATGGTTAGTCAGTGGAGGATCTTAAACACCGCCATACAGTTGGATATTAGGACAGTTGATTCTGTAGTAAAAGCTTGCTGTGTTCTTCACAATTATGGTAGGGACCACAGTCCTGAAGTAGATGTGGAGACACTGTATGAACCTTTTGATACAGCAATCAACTGGGTTCCTACACGTACCAACATGAGCGGTTTGTGTGTTAGAGAAACCTTTGCTGATTATTTCATGACTTCCGAAGGTGCCGTGCCATGGCAATACTCCTGTGTTGGTGATGCGCATCCTCAACAGCAAATATTCACTTGACAGGAGACATCACGAGGGCTCTGTTGTCGTATTCGGAGTCATGTAGTCGGAGTCGGTGAGCAGTTTTGGATATTTGGAGTTGTTGTTGCAGTATGTGTCATGCTAATTGAGGAGTCAGACTTTTGGCTTTACAACTCCACAGTCATGGACATCACTGATTATTCATGAACAAAAAGAACAATGTTCCAATTGTTTGTTTACTTTTTTACATTATAATTTTTCTGTTACATTAGGTAAAAATAAATGTTGGAAACACAAATAGTTGTTTTGTTTTCATTTTCAACTTTATAAAAATTTGACCGTACTATGACTCTCTCTATACATATATACCGTATATACTCGTGTATAAGCCGACCCGTGTATAAGCCGACCCGCCTAATTTTGCCACAAAAAACTGGGAAAACTTATTGACTCGTGTATAAGCCGGGTGTATAAACTGCCCTCCTGCTCTGTGCTGCCCCCGTCCTGCTCCTTGCTCCCCCATCCAGCTCTGTGCTCCCCTATTCTCCTCTGTACTCCCCCCCTCCTGCTCCGTCCTCTGCTGTGCTCCCCCATTCCTTCTCCGTCCTCCTGTGCCCCCCCTGTCCTGCTCCATGCTTCCCCAATCCTCCGTTCTCCTCCCCGTCCTCCTCCATGCTTCCCCATCCACCGTTCTCCCCCCCTGTCCTGCTCCATGCTTCCCCCGTCCTCCGTTCTCCTCCCCGTCCTCCTCCATGCTTCCCCATCCACCGTTCTCCCCCCCTGTCCTGCTCCATGCCTCCCCCGTCCTCCTCCCCGTCCTCCTCCATACTTCCCCCGTCCTGCTCCATGCTTCCCCCGTCCACCGTTCTCCCCCCCAGTCCTGCTCCGTGCTCCTTGTCCTCTCCTCCATCATACTCACCCCTCCCCGTGCCATCGCTGAACTTGCCTGCAATCCTGCAGCTCTCCCCGGCTTCCTTCAGCTCTCCAGCGCTGAGCGGTGATGTAATACCGCTCATTAAGGCCATGAATATGGAGGCGACGCCCATGGGAGTGGCGTCGCGTCCATATTACATGACCTTAATGAGCGGGTATTGTTGTGAATGGGTTTGAGATGAGTTCTGAGCAGAGGCTCCCTCTGGTGGTTACAAGCGGTACTAGTGAGGATTGGGAATCAGGTGTTACTGATTGGTCTTATTTAAGGGAATCATTTTCCCATCAGGGTTGCCGGTGATCAATTGTTCTGGTCTGAATCCTTCTTTCCAGTTTCCCTTGTAGCCTGCTGTGTCGTGTCTTCATCTCCTGCTATCAGATAAGACAATTTCTTATTTTGTGTTTTTGCTATATTTTTGCATTTGGTCCTGCACTTCTGTGGGGGCCTTCTGGGTCCCTCCGGGGGCTTCTGCCCTCTCAGTTTAGTCCAGCCACTGTGTTTTGTACTTTTGCTTTTTCCAGTTTTTTCAGTGGCTGCTGTTTTTGTTACACCAGAGAACTAATTTAGGTGGTAGAGGTCGTGTGATCTCAGGTGATTTTGAAATTAGTAGAGTTGGTGTTTTTCAGGGTTTTCTGGGATTGCAGTAAGTACCCTTCCTGTCCTTTTCTATTTAGATAGTTTGGACCCCAGCGTTTGCTCATACTATTTTCTTTCTGTGTCAGTATTTCCTCTTGTCTAACCGCCATTACATGTTTGGGGGCTTTCTATTATCTTTGGGGTTCTGCTCCGGGGCAGATAGCTTTCCTATTTCTATCTTTAGGTGTAGTTAGTTTCTCAGGCTGTGACGAGGCGTCTAGGACCATCGTAGGAACGCTCCACGGCTGCCTCTAGTTGTGGTGGTTAGTCAGGGTACTGCAATCCCATAGATTCCAACTTCTCTGGTGTATTTCCTTTTTTACCTGCACTCCTCAGCTACCGAAACATAACAGTATCACCGGCCTTAAAAATTGTATGGTACTCACAGAAGGGAAAAAATATTTTGAAGGAAGAAAAGTTGTCAGAGATATTTTTCTGTTTGTTGCATTTTTTTTTTCCTCTGTATCTCTGGGTGCTGGGGAGGATCTTTTCTCCCAATGGAGTTTGCACAGTTGTCTGGCCGTGTGGATCAGCTTGCCACTGAGGTTCAGAGTATTGCTGCATATCTTGCTGGGTTGCCTGTTGTGGAACCTAGGATCCCCATGCCAGATTTGTTTTTAGGGGATCGAGCTAAGTTTCAGAATTTCAAAAATAACTGTAAATTGTTTTTTGCCTTAAAATCTAAGTCCTCAGGAAACGCAGCGCAGCAGGTTCAAATTGTCATCTCTCTCCTGCGCGGCGATCCTCAGGATTGGGCTTTTTCCCTGACACCTGGGGATCCTGTTTTGAGTGATGTTGATGCATTTTTTCAGGCTTTGGGGTTATTGTACGATGAGCCTAATGTCACTGATCAAGCTGAAAAAGCCTTGTTGGCATTAAATCAGGGGCTTGATGACGCTGAGTTATACTGTCAGAGATTCCGTAGGTGGGCAGTCCTGACCAAATGGAATGACGACGCTTTGGCAGCTCTTTTTCAGAAGGGTCTGTCGGATAATGTAAAGGATGTTATGGTGGGATTCCCTGTCCCCTCTGGTCTCAATGATTCTATGTCATTAGCGATTCAAATTGACAGACGTTTGCGTGAGCGGAGAAGTATGCGTGGAGTGGTGTTGCCTTGTGAGCCAGCTGCTGAGCCCATGCAGTGTGATGGAGTGGTGTCTGGGGCACAGCGTCATGAGTTTCGAAAGCGCAATGGGTTATGTTTCTACTGTGGTGATGCCTCTCATGCTATTTCAGTCTGCCCTAAGCGGGGAAGACGTTTTGCACGCTCAGTTGTCTTGGGTAGTGTTCAGACTAAGTTTTTATTAACTGTCACTCTGATATGCTCTCTGTCCTCATTTTCTGCTCAGGCTTTCGTTGATTCTGGAGCAGCTATTAACCTGATGGATTATGATTTTGCTAAACGTTGTGGATTTCCCTTGATACCCCTACAGAAGTCTATTCCCCTACTGGGGATCGATTCTACCCCTTTGGCTGAGAATAAACCCCAGTTTTCTACTCAGGTGATAATGAGGGTTGAACCTGATCACCAGGAGTGCTGCAAATTTTTGGTTCTATATAATCTGCATGACATTATCGTGCTGGGTTTCCCTTGGTTACAGTCTCATAATCCTGTTTTGGATTGGAAATCTGTGTCTGTAACCAGTTGGGGCTGCCAATGTGTTAATACCAACACTCCTGTTTTTTCTGCCTCCCCCCAGGCTGAGGATGTTCCTGACTTTTTGTTTGATTTTTCTGATGTGTTTAGCGAAAGTAAATCTGCATCCTTACCTCCCCATAGGAGCTATGACTGCGCTATTGAATTAGTGCCAGGTAGTAAATTCCCTAAGGGTCGCCTTTTTAACTTGTCTGTACCTGAACATGACGCTATGCGGTCTTATATCAAGGAATCATTGGAGAAGGGTCATATCAGACCATCCTCTTCACCCTTAGGTGCCGGTTTTTTCTTTGTGGCCAAAAAAGATGGTTCATTAAGGCCGTGTATTGATTATCGTCTCTTGAACAATATTACTGTGAAATATCAATACCCGTTACCCTTGATTTCTGACCTGTTTTCCAGGGTGAAAAACGCTACTTGGTTTACCAAGCTTGACCTCAGGGGGGCGTATAACCTTATTCGCATTAAGCACGGGGATGAATGGAAGACGGCATTTAACACCCCTGAAGGGCATTTTGAGTACCTTGTGATGCCCTTTGGGCTCACTAATGCTCCTTCCGTCTTCCAGTCCTTCATGAATGACATTTTCAGGGATTTTGTGGACAAGTTTCTGATTGTTTATTTGGATGATATCTTGATTTTTTCTAATGACTGGGACTCTCATGTGAAACATGTTCGAACTGTATTCCAGATTTTGAGAGAGAATGCTCTGTATGTGAAGGGATCAAAGTGTCTTTTTGGCGTACAGAAGATCTCATTTCTGGGATTCATTTTGTCCCCATCTGTTATTGAAATGGACCCGGTCAAGGTTCAGGCCATCTGTGATTGGGTCCAACCTACTTCATTAAAGGCTCTTCAGAGATTTTTGGGTTTTGCCAATTTTTATCGTAAATTTATTGGTAATTTCTCTGTTATTGTTAAACCATTAACTGATTTGACCAGAAAGGGTTCTGATGTGGTGAATTGACCTCCTGAGGCAGTCTCTGCGTTTCAGGAACTTAAGCAGAGATTCACTTCTGCTCCTGTTCTATGGCAGCCTGATGTTTCTCTGCCATTTCAGGTGGAGGTTGATGCCTCTGAAATTGGGGCAGGTGCCGTTTTGTCCCAAAAAGATCCAGAGACCTCTAAAAGTAACCCTTGTGCCTTTTTCTCTCGAAAATTTTCTCCTACTGAACGTAATTATGACGTGGGTAATCGGGAGTTATTGGCCATGAAGTGGGCTTTTGAAGAGTGGAGACATTGGCTGGAGGGAGCCAAACATCAGGTGGTGGTCCTTACGGACCATAAGAATCTGGTCTATCTGGAATCTGCCAAGCGACTCAATCCTAGACAGGCCAGGTGGGCCTTGTTTTTCACACGTTTTAATTTTGTGGTTTCCTTTCTTCCTGGCACTAAGAATGTTAAGGCGGATGCCCTCTCGAGGAGTTTCCTTGCGGACTCTCCTGAGCTATCTGATCCCTCTGTTATTTTGAAGGAGGGTGTAGTTCTTTCCGCCATCTCGCCCAATTTGAGACTTGCTCTGGAGGGGTGTCAGGAGGATAGGCCCGAGCGCTGCCCTGTTGGAAAATTGTTTGTCCCGGACCAATGGAAAAAGAGTGTGATGTCTGAGATTCATTGTTCCGCATTGGCTGGGCATCCCGGAATTTTTGGTACCAGAGACTTGGTTAGTCGGTCCTTTTGGTGGCCTACCTTGTCTCGCGATGTCAGGGAATTTGTGCAGTCCTGCGGGACTTGCTCTCGCTCCAAGCCTTGCTCTCGCTCTAGTGGTTTGTTGATGCCATTGCCTGTGCCCAAGAGACCATGGACCCATATCTCTATGGATTTCATTTCCGATCTTCCTGTTTCTCAGAGAATGACCACCATCTGGGTAATTTGTGATAGGTTTTCCAAAATGATACATCTTGTGCCATTACCTAAGTTGCCTTCCTCCTCTGAATTGGTGCCGTTGTTCCTTCAGCACGTGGTTCGTTTACACGGCATTCCTGAGAACATTGTGTCTGACAGAGGAGTCCAGTTTGTTTCCAGATTTTGGAGGACTTTTTGTTCTAAACTGGGTGTTCAATTGTCTTTCTCCTCGGCATTTCATCCTCAGACCAATGGTCAAACTGAGAGAACAACCAGACATTGGAGACTTATCTAAGATGCTTTGTGTCTGCTGATCAGGATGACTGGGTCTCTTTTTTGCCTTTGGCTGAGTTTGCTCTTAATAATAGGGCTAGCTCTGCCACTTTGATGTCTCCGTTTTTCTGTAATTCTGGGTTTCACCCTCGATTTTCTTCAGGACAGACGGAGGCTTCTGTCTGTCCAGGTGTTGACTCTGTTGTTGAGCGTATGCAGCAGATTTGGGACCAGGTAGTGGAGAGGTTGTCCCTCTCTCAGGAGAAGGCCCAGCGGTTTGCTAACCGGCATAGGACTGGTGGTCCTCGGTTTAAAGTGGGGGACTTGGTCTGGTTGTCCTCAAAGAATATTCCTATGAGAGTAGCATCTCCTAAATTTAAGCCTAGGTTCATTGGACCTTATAAGATCATGGAGATTATTAATCCTGTTTCTTTTCGTTTGCTTCTTCCAGGGACATTTAAGATCCATAACGTGTTCCACAAGTCCTTGTTGAAGAGGTTTGTTGAGCCAGTGGTTCCTGCTGCTGTGCCTCCTGACCCTGTTTTGGTTGAGGGCAATCTGGAGTATGTGGTTGAGAAAATATTGGATTCTCGTTTTTCTAGACGAAGACTCCAGTATTTGGTTAAATGGAGAGGTTATGGTCAGGAAGATAATTCTTGGGTGTTTGCTTCGGACATCCATGCTAGGAGACTTATCCGTGCGTATCATAGAACTCATCCTGACCGACCTGGTTGCTCAAATGAGGGTTCGGTGACCCCTCCTCAAGGGGGGGGTACTGTTGTGAATGGGTTTGAGATGAGTTCTGAGCAGAGGCTCCCTCTGGTGGTTACAAGCGGTACTAGTGAGGATTGGGAATCAGGTGTTACTGATTGGTCTTATTTAAGGGAATCATTTTCCCATCAGGGTTGCCGGTGATCAATTGTTCTGGTCTGAATCCTTCTTTCCAGTTTCCCTTGTAGCCTGCTGTGTCGTGTCTTCATCTCCTGCTATCAGATAAGACAATTTCTTATTTTGTGTTTTTGCTATATTTTTGCATTTGGTCCTGCACTTCTGTGGGGGCCTTCTGGGTCCCCTCCGGGGGCTTCTGCCCTCTCAGTTTAGTCCAGCCACTGTGTTTTGTACTTTTGCTTTTTCCAGTTTTTTCAGTGGCTGCTGTTTTTGTTACACCAGAGAACTAATTTAGGTGGTAGAGGTCGTGTGATCTCAGGTGATTTTGAAATTAGTAGAGTTGGTGTTTTTCAGGGTTTTCTGGGATTGCAGTAAGTACCCTTCCTGTCCTTTTCTATTTAGATAGTTTGGACCCCAGCGTTTGCTCATACTATTTTCTTTCTGTGTCAGTATTTCCTCTTGTCTAACCGCCATTACATGTTTGGGGGCTTTCTATTATCTTTGGGGTTCTGCTCCGGGGCAGATAGCTTTCCTATTTCTATCTTTAGGTGTAGTTAGTTTCTCAGGCTGTGACGAGGCGTCTAGGACCATCGTAGGAACGCTCCACGGCTGCCTCTAGTTGTGGTGGTTAGTCAGGGTACTGCAATCCCATAGATTCCAACTTCTCTGGTGTATTTCCTTTTTTACCTGCACTCCTCAGCTACCGAAACATAACAGGGTATTACATCACCGCTCAGCGCTGGAGAGCTGAAGGAAGCCGGGGAGAGCTGCAGGATTGCAGGCAAGTTCAGCGATGGCACGGGGAGGGGTGAGTATGATCCCAGCCACCGGCTCCTGACGCGGCACCCCCTACCCCGCTGGTTTCTGCCCTATGACTCGTGTATAAGCCGAGGGGGCATTTTCAGCACGAAAAAAGGTGCTGAAAATCTCGGCTTATACACGAGTATATACGGTATATGTTTTTTGTAATAGGGTGGGTGTTAGTAGTAAGATATGTCCAAAAAAAAGTACCCTTAAAAAAAATAAATACATTTGTGTCCTTTTCAAAGACATGTTGTTTTGGTTAGAATTTTGGTAAGCATTTAATGAAGAAAAAATGTGATACAAAATTCTAAAGACAGTAATTGCAATCTCAAAGCACAACAGTTAAGGACAGTTTTACTATAGCGTGTGAGGCGAGAAACTCGCACGAGTCGCTTGCATCAACACCCGGCACTGCCGCCTGCAATGGGCCTGCAGTGTGCGTTTGCATGTATTTCTATGCACACGCACGTTATGGTCCCGTGTGCCGTTGTCAGCAAACGGTGTTGATACGCGAGACTCCTGTTATTTTCTAGCATTGCACATACTAGTGAGGCTCTGGCTACATTATGAAGTTGTGACAAACATTACTTTACTCACTTAATAATAACTAACACTGTTGAGGGGCATTTTGTCCTGTTTATGCTAATAATCTGTACCTTACATTACTATTTTTCCATCAAATGTATTTCATAAAAATTAAACAATGAAACAAATCAATTAACAATTATTTTATTAACAACGCTATTAATTTGACAACCAATACAATTACTTTGTAATATCAAAAGACACAGCTGCATACTAAATGAAAGGGTGGCAACATTAATCATGATCCGCACAAAAAACAACAGCCAACCCAAAAAGTAATAGATGAGAAAATGGTTGTCTTTTGTTATACAAAATCAGGTCTAAACTTTATTAAACAGCACAGAGAAAAGGTGCAATACCAGCAAAACCATAAAAAATGTCAAAAGTCATACAAAATGGCAAAAGTCAACAAAGTAAAAAACATGTGTCAGTACAAATGTAAAAAAGGTTGCACACAATTGGCTGTACAACACATGGTGAGCCCAGACACATGAAGGCTTAACGAGCATACAGTTGCATATTAAAACACATGTATATGGGTGACTGGATCAAACGCGTGTTATATGTCTAACATAAGCTGTTAACAAAAAACTGTTGGGAAAACAGTATAGGAAACATGAATGTTGATACTCCGGTAACATTGTTAATAGCATAGGCATGTAATGGGTGAGGACGGTTGCCGTGTGTGATGCAAGAATCTCTGACGAGTCTGTGACATGACGACACGCCATTCCTGCCAGCACACGGACCAAAGAGCGTGCAGCTGCATAGAAATACATGCAGTCGCAGTGTCTGATTGGAGGTCCGGCAGCAAGGCCGTGTGTTCATGTGACAGACTCATGCAATATTCTCGCATCACACAGGCCAACCATCCTGACCCATTAAATGGAGATGCTATTAATGTTAACGGAGTATCAACATTAATGTTACCTATACTGTTTGGCCAAAATGTTCTTGTTAAAAATACTAGGGTATACATGTAACACGTTTGATCCAGTCAACCATATACTTGTGTTGTAAGATATTTTTAATATGTTTTTCTGCCTTAGCTGCAATTTCTCTTTGATCAAAAATTTTTTTTTTCTATAGGACATTGGAACAAACATTTTGGTCAGTCCATAAAAAAAAATATATATATAACAAATACTAACAAATATTGTAAATTTTATGTCAACTTTAGTTTAAGTTATGGTAAGTGGGAATTGAGGCTTCACAAACAGTAGGGGTAATGGAGGTCGGGTAATCGGAAGTAGTAGCAACGTTGCCCATTAAGGCGGGTTGCGAAATGGAGGCAGTTGGCAAGGGGTAGTTAATAGAACTCAATAATTGTGATGTTTGGATCAAAGAACTCTGATTACCTGAATTGTGAGGAGCACGTAAAGCAGAAGAATGGGGAGCAAGGAAAGATGAAGAATGTGAAGGTGGAAAAGAGGAAGAAGGTTGAAATGGTAAAGATGAAGCATGGGGTAAATGGAAAGAGGAAGACTGTTGAGATGGGAAAGAGGAAGCATGGGGTAAATGGAAAGAGGAAGAAGGTTGAGATGGGAAAGAGGAAGCATGTGGTGAATGGAAAGAAGAAGACTGAGATGGATACACATTTTGAGGATGTTGCCTTGTGTTCATTTCAGAGTTGCGTTGTTGTGCTATAGCTTCTATTGCTTGACAAATTTCCGTTCCATTGAGGTGACATGTGTTGTTTTGGAACAGAGACAACACATTACACACAACCGAGGCACATGACCATTGGTTTTCAGGCGGTACTTTTCTAATCCCTGCCGCTACTGACGCTCCAAAGTAGTCCCAGTTATCTGTGGACTCCATGTTATTTAGAAAGCGCATTGCTTGTTGTGTAACCACAACGGCTTCCTGATTTGCATTTACATTTTCACTACGTACTTGACGGCGGCGAACTTGTTGCCTACGTTGTATAGGCCTCACATTTTATGTTCTGTGCATGTTCGGTTGAAGATGGCGTCAGACTTTCAGACGGATCTGCTGACTGATCTGGCACATCTTAGCAAGATGTCAACAGCGCATCTTCAGTAGCTGAGCTGTGTTCTAGTGTGTCTTCTTCATAGGGTGGTGCTGCAATGTTTCCTTCTGTCCTGTACAAATACAAATTTTGAAACATCATTAAGTTGACATTAAAGAGACAATAGGACAAACATTGCCATCTGTGCAAGCGCCGCCCCACGCGAACATCTTCATGGAGTACACCGCACAGGAAACCAAGGAAGTGAGGGTGGCTCTTGCCTTTCACAAAATGGCGGTAACTGCCTCCCCACAGTAACGCGGACACCAGCATCAAGGGAGAAGCCCGCATCACGGGCCAAGACAACATCATTAAAATGCAGACAAACTCGCATCACAGGATCAACACGCCGCACATTGGAATACCCCCTCAGGCAAGCCAGCGGCCTGCAGCAACGCTACACTCAGGCCTCCTACACCAGCGACCCTGGGACCTCGATTCACTGCAGACACCAGCCATGTTAATAAATAGCACCCATGGAAGCACAACAATGTACCTAGCAAACATTTTTTGGCTATTTGTGTCCTCCAAAATTGGAGTGCGTCATAGAATGTGGAGCGTGAATAAAATGGGAAAAATAAATGATGTTAAAGAATATTTTATATATATATTACCTTCGGAGCTCCCGTGTGTTGAGCAGAAACTGGAGGTCGTTATAATAAGGGCACTTTCTTGGTTTTGGCGAAGAACCACTTTTCTCCTGGTCTTGTGCATTTTTTTTAAACCGATCTCGTACAGATCGCCATCTGGTTTTCAAATCTTTCACTGAGAATTGATTAGGAACAAAAAATTGGTTAATCGTTTTTCCTTGACATGTTGCTTTTCCTGTATGCACACATTTTACGTACATATTTCCTTTCTTTTTTGGTCTGCCATTCCTTGAACTTCAGGATATAGCTCTTCAAGCACTTTCTCCCAGGCATCATCCCGTAGGAGTCGGTTGTGGTAATCTTCACTTGCCGGATCCCACAAAACGGGTCTGTTACGAACCTACAGTTAACAAACTTCAAGTTTTATTTAATATGTAATAATGGCTTATAAAATATTGATCTATGTTTAACCCCTTAACGACAGCCGATACGCCTTTTAACGGCGGTCATTAAAGGTACTTAAACCACAGCGCCGTTAATTAACGGCGCTGTGGAAAAAGTGAATAGCGCCCCCAGAGGCGCATTTTCTCCGGGGTATCGGCTGCCGGGGGTAGCCGAGACCCCAGAGAACATGAATCGGGTCGGTTTTTACCGACACCGATGTTGCGATCGCCGTTATTAACCCTATAACGGCGACCGCAACAACAACAAAAAAAAAAATGTGCCATTTAATTTCTCTGTCCTCTGATGTCATCGGACATCAGAGGACAGAGAAAAAGGGTCCCCGGGACCCCCACTGTGGCCCCCGAATCCTCCTCATGGCCCCAGGGCCCTCCGGTGTCCCCCGGTGCCGGCGCCATGCTTTAAAATGGCGGGCGCACGAGTGCTGCGCCCGCCGCGAGGTGACGGGGGGGATGGGCGATTTTCTCTGGGGTCTCGGCTGCCTGGGGTAGCCGAGACCCCAGAGAACATAATAGGGGCCCCCCCAATCACCACTCTTTTGCGATCGCCATATACTGGCGATCGCAAAAGAGAAATCAATGCTGCGATCCCTGCCTGTAAATTTCTCTCCCCTCTGATGTGATCGCACATCAGAGGGAGAGAAATAGTGTCCCGGGACCCCCGATCTCACCCCCCCCTGTACCTGGAGGGGTACCGTGTCCTCCGATCCCCCCCGGTGCGGTCCGATCCTCCCCCTCGCCTCCGGTCCTCCCCCTGGCCTCCGTTCAGCCGGCGTCTTCTTCCAGTAAAAAAAAAATGGCGGGCGCATGCGCAGTGCGCCCGCCGAATCTGCCTGGCGGCAAATTCAAAAAAATATTCATTCTTTCTCTAAAAGTACATTTTGATCACTGTGATAAACTATCACAGTGATCAAAATAAAAAAAACAGTACATAAACCCCCCCTATATCACCCCCTTGGTTAGGTACATATAATAAAATAAAGAAATTTTATTTATTTTCATTTTTCCATTAGGGTTAGGGTTAGGGGTATAATTAGGGTTATAATTAGGGTTAGGGTTATAATTAGGGTTGGGATTAGCGTTAGGGTTAGGCTGGGTTCATATTGCGTTATGGCAGTCCGTTAACGCTGCCATTCACCCGCATTTGAGGGCGCATCGCGACGCATGCCGCTTTACGTAAAGCGGCATGCGTTCGCGACGTGCCGTCATTCAGTGACGGAGCCTCAGACACGGCCTGCAGCGTCTGGGCTCCGTCACCGCTAGCGCAAATGAATCATCGCTGATTCCTCTGCGCTAGTGAGTATAGCATAACGCGATCGCGTTATGCTATACCGTTACCAGCCCGTCAACGCTATGTGTTGAATGGGCTGGTAAAGCGCAATATGAACCTAGCCTTAGGGTTAGGGTTATAATTAGGGTTAGGGTTATAATTAGGGTTAGGGTTGGAATTAGGGTTAGGGTTACAACTAGGGTTAGGGTTACAATTAGGGTTAGGGTTACAATTAGGGTTAGAGTTAGAATTAGGGTTGGTATTAGGGTTAGGGTTGAGATTAGGGTTAGGGGTGTGTTGGGGTTAGGGTTGGAGCTAGAATTAAGGGGTTTCCACTATTTAGGCACATGAGGGGTCTCCAAAAACGCAGTGGCGTTCAAAAAGTCAAATGGCGTCCCTCCCTTCCGAGTCCTGCCGTGTGCCCAAACAGTGGTTTACCCCCACATATGGGGTATCAGCGTACTCAGGACAAATTGGACAACAACTTTTTTGGTCTAATTTCTCCTGTTACCCTTGGGAAAATAAAAAATTAGGGACTAAACGATCAGGTTTGTGGAAAAAAATATGATTTTTTTATTTTCACGCCCGGGCGTTATAAACTTCTGTGAAGCACTTGGAGGTTCAAAGTGCTCACCACACATCTAGATAAGTTCCTTAGGGGGTCTAGTTTCCAAAATGGGGTCACTTGTGGGGGGTTTCCACTGTTTAGACACATCAGGGCCACTATAAACGCGACATGGCGTCCAGCCAATTCTGCGTTGAAAAAAGTCAAACGGTGCTCCTTCCCTTCCAAGCTCTGCCATGCACCCAAACAGTGGTTTACCCCACATATGGGGTATCAGCATACTCAGGACAAATTTTACAAAAACTTTTGGGGTCTTGTTACCCTTGGGAAAATAAAAATTGGGGTGAAAAGATTGTTTTTGTGGAAAAAATATGATTTTTTATTTTCACGGCTCTACGTTACAAACTTCTGTGAAGCACTTGGAGGTTCAAAGTGCTCACCACACATCTAGATAAGTTCCTTAAGGGGTCTAGTTTCCAAAATGGGATCACTTGTGGGGGGTTTCCACTGTTTAGGCACATCAGGGGCTCTCTAAACGCGACATGGCGTCCAGCCATTCTGCATTGAAAAAGTCAAACGGCGCTCGTTCCCTTGCGACCTCTGCCGTGCGCCCAAAAAGTGGTTTACCCCCACATATGGGTATCGGCGTATTCAGGAGAAATTGCACAACAAATTTTGTGGTTCATTTTTTCTTTGAACAGTTGTGAAAATAGAAAAAATTGGTTCCGAAGTAAAGCTTTTGCAAAAAAAAGTTAAATGTTAATTTTTTCCTTCCACATTGCTTCAGTTCCTGTGAAGCACGTAAAGGGTTAATAAACTTCTTGAATGTGGTTTTGAGCACCATGAGGGGTGCAGTTTTTAGAATGGTGTCCATTTGGGTATTTTCTATCATATAGACCCCTCAAAGTGACTTCAAATGTGAGGTGGTCCCTAAAAAAAAATGGTGTTGTAAAAATGAGAAATTGCTGGTCAACTTTTAACCCTTATAACTTCGTAACAAAAAAAAATTTTGTTCCCAAAATTGTGCTGATGTAAAGTAGACATGTGGGAAATGTTTTTTTATTAAGAAATTTGTGTGACATATCTCTCTGATTTTAGGGCATAAAAGTTGAAAATTTGAAAATTGCTAAATTTTCAAAATTTTCGCCATGTTTCCGTTTTTTTCATAAATAAGCGCAAGTCAGATAAAAAATTTTTTACCACTAACGTGAAGTACAATATGTCATGAAAAAACATTCTCAGAATCAGCGGGATTCGTTAAAAGCGTTCCAGAGTTATAACCTCATAAAGTGACAGTGGTCAGAATTGTAAAAATTGGCCCGGTCATTAAGCTGCAAAATGGCTCTGTCACTAAGGGGTTAAAGTGATCATTCTAATGTTTCCAAATAAACAAACATGTTGCTCAAAATTTTAATTTAAAATACTTAAAATATATTGACATTAAATTACATTACCAGCAATATCAGTCGCTGCACATTGATGGACATCCTTTCATATGACATCTTGGTTTGGCTCAGCAAACTTTATTTTTTCTGAAAACAACTGTAATTACAAAATTGGAATAAAACACAAAATCAGGAATTTCCTATAATTTTCCTCATATAACACGCACCACAAGTTATTATAGAAAAAGTATTGTTAAAATATTTGTTTTAGAAGAAGTTGGCGCTTCTTTAAATACATGGGTATTATTGCTGTGGGGGGGGTGGGTGCGGGAGCGGTGTCCAGAGGCGCTGGTGGAGGAGGCAGGAGGGTGGGAGGAGTGGGTGTCTGATGTGTAGTGCGCCGCTGATGCTGTTTGGTGGTTCAGTGGTGCCTGGCGCTGATATCTCATCTCCTGAGATCTTTGTAACGAGATCTCCATCTGCGCATGAGCAGCCCACGCCTTTCATTTTTATCCAGTCAACCACACAGGAGGAAACCACATAAATGCGGGTGGCTCTTGACTTTCTAGAAATGTTGTCAGAGTACCCAGCAGCAGCGGTGGACACAGTGTAATCTGTTAAAGGGACTCTGTCACACCATTTTCCGCACATAAGCTGCAGCCACCGCCATTACGTGCTTTATCTACAATATTCTGTAATGCTATAGATAAGCCACCGATGTAACATGAACGATAATGAAATATAGTTAGAATATACCCACCCGAGGGTCCGGTCCGATGGGTGTCGTAGGTTTGATGTCAGTGCCTACCATGTTCATGCAATGACGTCCTTCTCTCTAACCATTCCCGGTGCCTGTGAACTGCAGTAGTTAGCTGTGCCCTCAACAGGGCTAATACACTGTGTTCCAAATTATTATGCAAAAATTGTTTAGGAGTGATAAGGTAAGAATTTTTTTGTTTGTCAGTTAAACTCATTGATAGTGATGTGTGTCAGGGCTCCTTATATCACTGTAAGCAATTGCAGACACCTGTGCTAATTAGTTTGGCAGGTGTGTCCAATGAAAGGCAAGACTACTTAAGAAGGCTGTCCCACATTATTAAGCAGCCTACATTTTCTGCCAAAATGGGAAGAAAAAAGATGTGTCGGCTGCTGAGAAGCAACAAATTGTGGAGTGTTTAGGTTAAGGCATGACTACAATCAACATTGTGTGAGACAGTGAAGGAATGTGTGTTGAATGGGGTTGCATTTCGCCTAGGTATAAGGAAATGTGTGGCTTTGTAAACCTAGTGGTAGAGAAAGGTCACTACACCTCACATTCAGCACACACTTGCAGCACAGGCCTGAAACTACTCAGGTCTTGATTAGGAGACCAGAAGTAGTGTCTGCAAACACAATCTGGGAGCTCATTCAGTCTGGACGAGGGGTCCAGGCACAGAAGGTGTCTCCAAGAGTGTGGGAGCTAGTTTAGCTGGACACAGGGAGGTGTCCTGGCACAAGGAACAGTCTCCAAGAGTGTTAGAGCTGTCTTTCAGCCTGGACACAGAGAGGTGTTCTGGCACAAGGAAGCAGTCTCTATGAGAATCCATGCGGATAAGCCAAGAGTGTTAGAGCTGTCTTCAGCCTGGACACAGAGAGGTGTCCTGGCACAAGGAAGCAGTCTCTGTGAGAATACATGCGGATAAGCTACTGAAGAGGAGGAGAGCCGTCTCAGTCTGGGTGCAGGAAGGACCCCGGACACAGGAGTGTCTCTGTGAACCTCCAGCATAATGACTACTGAATAGGAGTGGATCTTTCTCAAGTCTGGAAGTCGGGTGGACCTTCAGACATAAGGAGGAGTATCTGGGAGACTCCATACTGGTAACATATATCATATGGTGTTGTTTTGGGCACAGACTGATAGAGTCTGGGTTCCTGATAGAAAGGGACATTACATAAGTGTAATTAGTGGCTAGACAAGCCTAGGTCTTTTGTTTATGCTTTGTTTATCTGTGTGCTGTGGACTTTAATAAAACTGGTTGCGGCCAGTTTTTACCATAATTGCTGTCTGAATGAACTGTTTCCATGCCATTCTGTCTACCCAGACAGCGATCTCAGAGCTAAAACCCCCGGGAAAGGCTACAATTGGTGGAGAATGCGGGCAGCGCAGGGCCTGGTACAGTTAGTGCTGGAGTGTGCATGCAGCACAGTGGTGGAGACAGCATTAAAGGTGAAGTCTATTGAAATAGCAACAGAAAAAAAAAAATGTGTGTCAGCAGAAACGTCTGTTTGGGAGCAGTCTTGGAGAGACAGTGGCCCTGATAGGGTCTGCAGAGAGAAAATGTATGCACAGCAAAGCTGAACTTGATGTGAAATGACTGTGGAATGTGCAGCAGCAAAAGAAAAGTTTGTGGAGCAGTCTTAAAGAGACAGTAGCCCTAATAGACTTTGCAAAGGAAAAAAAAAAAAAAAAAAGTGGTTGCACAGCAAGGCTGAATTTTTTGTGGAAAAAGCTGTGTAGTGTGTATGTCTTGAGTGAAGACTGCCGTTGTTAAGACAGAGAAGTCTGACAGCATGGATGACAGCATGGAGGCGCTGTTTGAACAAATGGCGCAAGTTAATGTGCAACATAAAACTGCCGTGGTTGAGACAGATAAGTCCGGCCGTGTGAAGGAGCTCATTGAGTACCTGGTACAGGCCCAGCGAAGCATGCAGCAGAGCATGGAGCAGCAGCGCCTGCAGTACCAGCGGCAAATGCAGCAGTACCAGCAGCAAATCCTGCAGCAGCAGCAGGAGAATAACCCGGTTGTTTTTTGAGCGGGTTTTGCAGCACTGCAGGGGACTTGTGGTGCATCGTCCCAAAGTAATGTTGCAAAGTCACCTGACTTGTCCGCTGTGAAGAGGGCAGTAAGACGGTCCTTGGAAAAGATGACACCTCGTGATGATGTGGAGGTATATCTCACTAGGTTTGAGAGACTGGCAGAGAAGGAGAATCTGCCCCTATCTGAATGGGCCATGATGGTCGCACCATATCTGATTGGAGAGCCCCAAAGGGCATATGCTGACCTGAGCGAGCAGGACAGCCAAGACTATGCTAAGATGAAAGTGGAGATTCTTACCCGGCTGGGTGTTACGGTGACAGCCCATGCCAGGGGAGTTCATGACTGGAGATACAGTTGGGAGTCTGCAGTCAGCAGGCCTGATTATGGAGTTGAAAAGGTGGTAGTGAACCGCTACACCGAGCATGTCCTACAGTGAACCGCTACACCCGAGCATGTTCTCCTGAGGTACAGCCGTCTGAGAGGACGTCACTTCAGAGTTCCCGGACGTCGAACTCTCCCGGTAAGAGCGTTCCAGCTGTTGGGGACATGGGGTTATGCTGATAAGCGGGTTCAGGCCCAAGGGGACATGTGGGTGGAAGAGTGTGATGGACAGTGTTGGAGATGTCGTGAATTGCAGCCAACTGTCCACTAGAGGGGGAGCCTATGTGCCGTGATGTTGGCAGATCCCTCTCTCTCTGCGCAGAACCTGTGTGTGTGACCACCGCAACCGAAGAGACTGGACCACAGGTGTCCCCGGTGGTTACAAATGGTTGCTCAGCGCAGGCCCTCTTGGACTCAGAGAGTCCAGTGACTTCCGTATGTGACAGCCTGATTGATAGGGACTTCATCCTGATAAGCACTTGAGTAGGGTGTGCATCCATGGAGACACCAAAGTCTACCAGAGACTGCCGTGGACTTGGTCCCAGACTCGGGGAGATTTCATGTGAAGTGGGGGTAGTGAAGACCCTGGTGCAACCCGTTATATTGGGTAATGACTTTCCCCGGTCTAAGGATCTCTGGGGGAAGGGTGATTCTGATGGACAGTGTGATGAAGCCCCTACTGAGGGTACGCAGTCCCGAGGGGCGGAACACGATGCTAGTGGGATGTTAAAATTATGTGATAATGATGATGATAATGCTAATGATGATGATGATCCTGATAATGATGATGACCATGAAAATGGTGCTGATGCTGATAATGATAGTGATGATAATACTGATCATAGTCATGATAATGATGTTGATAATAATGATGACTGTGATAGTGATGAAATTCCTTTGCAGGTGATGTTGGGAGACGAGGATGGTGGTTCTCGGGAACCGAGTGTCCCTGACTTGCCTGTGTCCTGTGACGGTTTGAGAGTGAGCAGTGGCGAGAACCCTCTCTTAAAACAGCACAGGAAAATATGATTGTTCTAAATGAGGTTTCCCAGGAGCCTGACTCTGAGGAGAGGTTCTTCATGTTGCCATAAACACTGAAGTCCAGGAGAGGTTGTGAGTCAGCTCCTAGTGCCTGAACTATATAGAAGTGTAGTGCTGGGGTTGTCACATAGTCACATACTTGAGGGACCAGATGGTGCAGTTAATGTTGTGGATGACATGTTAACTAAGGTTCCAGATCAAGATGTGAATGAAAATGAATTGTATAACCTGACAGTGAGCAGGATGTGAGTGAAAATGAATTGTGTGACACTGACAGTGAGCAGGTATGAATGAAAATGAAGGGTATAGCCCTGACAGTGAGCAGATGTGACTGAAGAAGTAGAGTGTGGGACGGACGGTGGGGCTTCTGGGCATGTCTTGCCAGAAGAGCCTGAAAGTGGGGAACTGGAGAAAAGTGAAAAGCCCCTATACCTTCTGTGATAGTTGGTGACACATGGTCAGTGCACCAGGGACAGGAGGTATGTGAGTTTCTGAGGAAGAGTCAGCAGAAGTGTTCTGATGTGTCGGGTCGTACTTCTCTGGCCAAGCACTATATCGAAAATGACCCCGGCCCTAAGGTCAAGATGAAACCGTGCAGGATACCCGAGGTCCGCAGAGAGTATAGGCTGGGAGGGTACAGGGTAGTGCGGATGCTTCAGATAAAGAGAAAGCTGATGTTGGCTATGACTCAGGTGAAGATACAAGTGACAGTGGTGGAGATGAAGCTGGTGAGGGCCATGACTGGTCCGGAGTTCACTGTCTCTGTTGGATTGTTGACCAGCCCTCCGGTCTGGATGACCAGCCCTCCGGTCTGGAGAAGAGGGAGGGGATATGTGAGACAGTGAAGGAATGTGTGTTGAATGGGGTGTGCATTTCGCCTAGGTATAAGGGAAATGTGTGGCTTTGTAAACCTAGTGGTAGAGAAAGGTCACTACACCTCACATTCAGCACACACTTGCAGCACAGGCCTGAACTACTCAGGTCTTGATTAGGAGACCAGAAGTAGGTGTCTGCAAACACAATCTGGGAGCTCATTCAGTCTGGACAAGGGGTCCAGGCACAGAAGGTGTCTCCAAGAGTGTGGGAGCTAGTTTAGCCTGGACACAGGGAGGTGTCCTGGCACAAGGAACAGTCTCCAAGAGTGTTAGAGCTGTCTTCAGCCTGGACACAGAGAGGTGTTCTGGCACAAGGAAGCAGTCTCTATGAGAATCCATGCGGATAAGCAAGAGTGTTAGAGCTGTCTTCAGCTGGACACAGAGAGGTGTCCTGGCACAAGGAAGCAGTCTCTGTGAGAATACATGCGGATAAGCTACTGAAGAGGAGGAGAGCCGTCTCAGTCTGGGTGCAGGAAGGACCCCGGACACAGGAGTGTCTCTGTGAACCTCCAGCATAATGACTACTGAATAGGAGTGGATCTTTCTCAAGTCTGGAAGTCGGGTGGACCTTCAGACTAAGGAGGAGTATCTGGGAGACTCCATACTGGTAACATATATCATATGTGTTGTTTTGGGCACAGACTGATAGAGTCTGGGTTCCTGATAGAAAGGGACATTACATAAGTGTAATTAGTGGCTAGACAAGCCTAGGTCTTTTGTTTATGCTTTGTTTTATCTGTGTGCTGTGGACTTTAATAAAACTGGTTGCGGCCAGTTTTTACCATAATTGCTGTCTGAATGAACTGTTTTCCATGCCATTCTGTCTACCCAGACAGCGATCTCAGAGCTAAAACCCCCGGAAAGGCTACAATTGCCAAGACACTTCATCGTGATCATCACACAATCAAGAGGTATGTAGTTGATTCACAGTACACACGTGTGCTTGCTGATAAGGGAAAATTGAGGACTCTTTCCTACAGGCAATTACGTCAGGTTAAAAAAGAGCAGCGGCAAAAAAGTCTTGTCGTAGCAGCAGACAAGTTTTTGAAGCTGCTGGTGCCTCCAACATCCACCCGAACAACAAGATGCAGGGTCCTTCAGAGGTTTGTAGCTGTGCGTAAGCCATCCTGTCGACCTCCTCTATCTACTGCACACAAGCAGAAACGGCTCCAGTGGGCCCAAACAATACATGAAGACTGACTTCAAAACTGTTTGTTCACCGATGAGTGCCGTGCAACGCTCGATAATCCAGAGGATGGAGTGGATGATGGCTGGTTGATGGACACCCCATGCAAACACGGCTACGGCGCCAACAAGGAGGAGGTGGAGTAATGTTTTGGGCTGGAATCATGGGGAGAGAGAGTTGTCGGTCCCTTTAGGATCCCTGAAGTGGTAAAGATGAAACTCCATAGTGCATGTTGAGTTTCTCAAACAGCACTTCCTGCCATGGTTCAAATAGAAGAAACCGTGCATTCAGCAGCAAGATCATTTTCATGCATGATAATGCACCGTCTCATGCTGCAAATAACACATCTGCATCTCTGGCTGCTATTGGCATAAAAGGGGACAAACTTATGGTGTGGCCCCCCATGCTCCCCTGACCTCAACCCCATTGAGAACCTCTGGAGCATCTTCAAAAGGAGTGTCTATGATGGCGGGAGGCAGTTCACATCTAAGCAACAGCTCTGGGAGAGTATTCTGTCCTCATGCAAAACAATTGAAGCAGAAAACCATCCAAAACCTGACAAATTCAATGGACGAGAGAGTTCAGAAGCTCCTTTCGAACAAGGGGTCCTATGTGCAAATGTAACATCACCTAGATAAGTTTTGAGTTGAAAAACTGTTTGATTTCAGTTTGTAATAACCTGCTATATGCTTATAATTTCAAAAATGATCATTTTTTTGTTCTTTATTAAAATGAAAAGGTTGAAAACTCTGCTGTGCATAATAATTTGGAACATGCATTTTGAGTGCAGTTTGAGTGTTTTATTTTTTTAAAAATATACTGTTATCATAGGCAGTTTGTACAAAAACCTTTCAATTGTACTCTAATAGTTATTTGACAGGAAAATTACAATGATACAATGACTGAAATTATATAGGTAATTTGGGAAAATCTGAGAAAAATATTATTTGCATAATAATTGGAACACAGTGTAAAGTATGCCTGCACAGGAGCCACGGCATAAGCAAGGAGGAGGACGTCATCGCTAGATGGGAAGCGCCAGAGCCGAGCTGTGACGCACATGGGACGGGGGCATTGCCCCCCGGTGAGTAAAATATAAATTTTATAATCTTTCAGGTTACAAGAGGGGTTATGTACAGCTTTATAGAATACTGTAGATAAGCACGTAATGGCGGTGGCTATCTTATATAGCAAAAGGAGGTGAGAGATTAGCATTAAATAAGGGCCCCGTCTCACATAGCCAGATCGCTAGCGAGATCGCTGCAAAACAGCGATCTCGCTATGTCTGACACGTACCAGCGATCAGGCCCTGCTGTGAAATGGCATGACTTTTTTTGATGGCTGGTCTCCGGTTGGCCAGCACGCATCGCGTTAGGTTCCCGCAATTGCGCAATTCAAAATTCTGCCGGCGCATGCGCAGTATGCTTTGCCCAGCAGTGGGCAAAGCATAAAATGACTACAGCGCATGCGCTAGTCTTTCCTTGCCCCGGAAGTCGTCCAAGGCAAGCAGTAATTTCGGGTCAAGGAAAGACTAGCGCATGCGCTGTAGTCATTTTATGCTTTGCCCACTGTTGAGCAAAGCATACTGCGCATGCGCGGGCAGAATTTTGAATTGTGCAATTGCGGGAACCTAACGCCGTCTGTGGTATTCACAGACGGCGATACGCAACAGATGACGAGGGAGCGGGGGGCGGGGGAGGACATGAAAACCGCTGCCCTCCTGACCTGACTGCAGTGATTGACACGTACAATCACCAACTTTAAAAGGTATTTTGCTATGAAAAACGGGAGTATCATGATATATGATACCCCCTGTTGGCTTAGTTACGGGACGCTCTATTCAGCCATATCTTTACTTGATATGGCATTTTTGGGGTGACAGTTTCCCTTTAAACCAAGGTGCACATCGTGTTTCCAAGTGCGGGTCTGTGTCTGGGAAACCCATCGTGTACATTGGATACCAGCGCACTGCTGCAGGGGAGATGGTAACCAAGGTACACGTCGGGTTTCCAGGCACAGCGCAGCGACTGGAAACCCTACGTGTAGCTTGGTTACCAGCTCCCTGCATCAGCGAGCTGGTATCCAACGTACACTGGGGTAACTAGGCGACGTTACCCGCAGTGTCGCTGTCCTGATCGCTGCCTGTTTGGCAGCTCAGCAGCGATCATGTAGCGACACACCAGCGATCCTGATCGTTGTTGGGATCGCACATGTGTGTCGCTATGTGAGACGGGGCCTTAAAGCGGCGTGTGTTCCCCCCCTATTTTTTTTAAACAGCCTGATAAAGCACACTACTGAGGGCTGCTTTTTCAGGCTGTTAAGGAGCCAATATCCATGGACCTTGCAAGCTATAATACCAGGCCACAGCAGTCTGCTTAGCTTGGCTGGTTACCAAAAATAGAGGATCCCCTTGAAAAAAAAATGGGTGGGGTCCCACTATTTTTGATAACCAGCCAGATGAAGCAGACTACTGAGGCCTGGTTTTTCAGGCTGTTAAGGAGCCAATATCCATGGACCTTGCAAGCCTGATAATACCAGGCCACAGCAGTCTGCTTAGCTTGGCTGGTTACCAAAAATAGAGGATCCCCTCGAAAAAAAAATGGCGTGGGGTCCCCCTATTTTTGATAACCAGCCAGATGAAGCAGACTACTGAGGCCTGGTTTTTCAGGCTGTTAAGGAGCCAATATCCATGGACCTTGCAAGCCTGATAATACCAGGCCACAGCAGTCTGCTTAGCTTGGCTGGTTACCAAAAATAGAGGATCCCCTCGAAAAAAAAATGGCGTGGGGTCCCCCTATTTTTGATAACCAGCCAGATGAAGCAGACTACTGAGGCCTGGTTTTTCAGGCTGGTAAGGATCCAATATCTATGGACCTTGCAAGCCTGATAATACCAGGCCACAGCAGTCTGCTTAGCTTGGCTGGTTAACAAAAATAGGGGATTCCCTAAAAAAAAAAAAATGGCGTGGGGATCCCCCTATTTTTTTTAACCAGCCATGTAAAATGCAGACTGCTGTGGCCTGGTTTAAAAGACTGTCAAGGCCTGGATTTTGGCCCTCAACAGCCTAAAAATACCAGGTACAGCAGCCCCACAAATGGCGCATCAAAAGATGTGCCAATTGTGGCACTTTACCCGGCTCTTCCCACTTGCCTGTAGTGGTGGCAAGCGGGGTAATAAGGGGTTAATGTCACCTTTGATTGATCGGTGACAATAAGCCCGGTTAATAATGGAGAGGCGTCAATAAGACATCGATCCATTATAATCATAAAGTTTGTAAATTTTTAAAAAAGACACAGCCAGAAAAAAGTCTTTTAATTAATAAAACACAACACAGTTTTCATTCATTTTATTCCACGCTCATCCTGCGACGCCATCGATCACTGTAAAAAAAACAAAAATAACAAACCAACACAAATATCCCTGTCCGACGCCAGTCCAAAGTCACGAGTGTCCCACGACGAGTCCAGCTCTGCTACATCTGGATGCCAGGCTGAGCCTGACATCCACATGGAGCAGAGCTGCTTACTGATGGAGATTCCCGGCGGTCACGGCATCTGGATTTCTCTCGGCCAGCTTCTCGCGAGTATAGCTGGCCGAGAGTACCCAGTCCCCGGCAGTCACGGCCACGGTTATCGCGAGAAGCGCCAGGGACTGGGTAGTTGCCGGGTCAGCTGTACGATCAGCTGGCCGCGAGGGATCCAGTGCACGTGAGTGTCGGGGAATCTGTAAACACCTCAGGGCAGAGGGCATAGGGGTACCGTAGATAAACCCTGTGTATTAACTTACAAAAAAAGACAGGACACGACACGACACTGACTAACCTCTGCCTCTGTTTCTCCGGAAGTTCCTGTATCACGGACTTCCGCAAGTGACACAGGAACTCTTGTTATGCTAATTAGTTGACATGCGTAGTAACCAGCAATAACGCAGTTTCTACGCATGTGACTATCATTCAGATGCGGTTTTACCGCATCTAATGATAGTCTATGGTAACTTTACGTTGCGGCGACGCAGCATCGCCGCAAGGGACTAGGACATGCTGCGGTCTGAAAGACGCGCCGCATGTCCGGAAACGCAGGTCTGCCACCTGCGTGTTTTTACGCATAGTGGAGACGGGATTTCTTGAAATCCCCTCCACTATGCTGTAACATCTGGAAGCTGCGTGTTTGACGCTGCGCCAACGCACAGCGTCAAACACGCAGCTAATCCTGCTGTTTCCTGACCGTGGAAACATGCCCTTATTAGAACATGCAATGGTGGAAATTCTGTATTTTGGGAAAGTATGTATTACAAGCTTAATGCACAAAAAATGCAGGCTTTGCCACTTAATTTATCCTGGAGACAGTGTCTTTGTTGAAACATAGGTATGCTCTGGACTGGCAAACAAAGGGTTTGAGATATCTAGGGATTTGGTCACATCATCCCACTCTTTCTTGTATTCTTCTAATTATGAACCTTGCTTGCTAATTTAAAGTCTGAAACTCAAAGACTTGCTAAGGTTGAAGTTTCTTGGTTGGGCAGGATTGCAACTTTTAGATGCTTCTTCTGCCAAAAACTCTCTACCTGTTCAGGACGTGACCCATAATACTTCCACAGACCTTTTTCAGAGCCATTAAGAGTTTGATGTCGACATATATCTGGTGGGACACAAGCCCAGGATAGCCAATCATATTTTCTAGAGATAAATGGATGGGTGGTTTGGGAGTGCCAGACATTCCTAACTATTATATAGCATCTCAGATCTCTACATTGGCATTAGGTTGGCTTAGACAATCATTAAACACATTGGGTCCATATGGAAGAATTTCAGATGTCCCCATTGTCATACAGAGCTATACTATCAGCGTTCTTTGATAGGTCTCCCTCTGCCAGCTACATTACTACCGCTTACCAAAGCTGCGGTTTATAGTTGGCAGATATTCCATAAATTCTCGGGAAAAAGGGCACTAGATTACCTAGGAACATCATCCCTGTGGAAGTCCTTTCCACCGCTATCCCAAATCTAAATGTCACAGCTTGGTTACGTAGTGGGGGTAATTTTCATAGATCAATTGTATTCTGGGGGAAAAATCTGATGCCATTTGCAGCCCTAAAATCTAAATACTCTTAAGAGACAATGATGTCTTCTCATATCTTCAAATGAACCACCTTCTTAGGAAGCTCTCTTGGAGTTCGATGAGCTAAATGCTAGAATATTTGCTGTTTATATGAATAAGTTGAAAGGATTTATGCGATGATTGAAGAGGCATCAGTGTTTAAAAAAAATTATCTGCTAGGGCAGTGGGAGAGAGACCTGGGAATGGATATTACTTCAGAAGAATGGATTAATCTATGACAATAGCGCACAAATCACTAAGAAGTAGCACACATAGAATCATTTATGAAAACAGTACTGAGATGGTATTTTGTTCTATCGCGTCTACATCAAATATTCCCAGAGTCCTCACACTGTGCTGGCAAAATTGTGGGGAACGTGGGACGTTGCTCCATATACCATGGGGATGTCCTAAAGTAAAAGCATTATTGGAAACCTGTGTTCCACATGATATCAACTATCTACAATCCAAGCTTAAGGGATCACCCCAAATGGCACTGTTTACTGGTGGGTAGTGGAGACATACCCCCAGGGGATAGAACATTGATATGTATTATACTTATACATGCCAAAATTACTGCTTACTCATCACTGGAAATCGGATACTATCCCAAACATTAAAGAGTTATATACCAAATTAATCAAACATATTGTATGAACAGATGTGGGCTAGGGGACAGGGTGCAATAGAGAAAATCCATGGAAATTGGATGAGATGGCAACAAAGCTCATTCAGTCGGTAACGAGACATAAGGGATGGTTCACATTTATCTCATAGCCTTCACCTGGTATAATTGCAACCAGGGTGGCGTCAGCACCGGCACACCCAGCAAGTGCCGGGGCCCTGAGCAGGTGGGGGACCCACTCGCCGTCGGGCACCCCGGCGCCCGTTAGCGGTGCCAGCGCCGCACTGGGCCCCCCCGCTTGAACAGGGCCCCGGCAGCAGCCGGCGTAATACTTACCTCTGAGCCCCGTGCATCGCTGCCGCAGCTACGGGCTCCAGGGGGCGCCTGCACTTCCTCTCACAGCAGCGCCGCTGAATGACATCATAATTCAGCGGCGGCTGTGGCAGAGAGCGTGCGGACGCCGGACAGGTGAGATGTGATGTGTATGTGTCTGTGTGTGTGTGTCTGTGTGTATCAGTGTGTGTGTATGTAGTGCGGTGCTTTGTGTATGTGAGTGTGTATGTATGTATGTGAGAGAGTGCTTGTGTGCTGCGGTGCTGTCTGTGTGATGGTGGTGGGGGGAGGGCAGTGATGATGATGATGATGGGGAGGCATTGATGATGATGGGGAGACAATGATGATAATGGGCAGGCATTGATGATGATGGGGAGGCAATCATGATGATGGGGAGGCGTATGATTATGATGGGCAGGCATTGATGATAATGGGAGGCATTGATGATGATGGGGGGGGCCATGATGATGATGAGCAGGCATTGATGATAATGGGGAGGCGATGATGATGGGAGGCGATGATGATGATGGGCAGGCATTGATGATGATGGGGAGGCAATGATGATGATGGGCAGGCATTGATGATGGGGATGGGGAGGCCTGATGATGGGGAGGCAATGATCATGATGAGGATTCAATGATGATGATGGGGAGGCAATGATGATGATGGGGAGGCAATGATGGTGATGGGAGGCGATGATGATGATGGGGAGGCGATGATGATGATGGGGAGGCCTTGATGATGATGTGGGGCAATGATGATGATGGGGAGGCAATGATGATGATGGGGAGGCAATGATGATGATGGGGAGGCCATGATGATGATGGGGAGGCAATGATCATGATGAGGAGGCAATGATAATGATGGGGAGGCAATGATGATGATGGGGAGGCGATGATGATGATGGGGAGGCGAATGATGATGATGGGGGGGGCAATGATGATGATAATGGGGAGTCTTTCCACAGCGCCCTTTCCTGAGCCGTAACAGTGCAGAATGCAGCACAAGCACAGAGGAGAGTTCCATATTTTGTATGGAGATTATATGGGGACAGTATCCCGTATGGGCATTATATTGGGTCCCGTATTCTGTATGGAGGGATTATTTTGGGTCCAGTTTCTGTATGGAGCATTATATGGGGGATGGTGGGGTGACATCCTGCTGGGGTATTTATGGGTGATGAGGGGGAGACTATGTGGTGCCCCTAATACTGTATGGAGGGGCTGTACTGTCCAGTCTGTACTGTGCACTGCGAGGATTTGGCGGTTTTTGAGCTTTGTACAATTTACAATAGATATCACTCATATAATGGAAGAAGTGAAGTATTTGGCATTTTTACTATATCTATATTTCTCTGCCGTATCTGTGCATCATGAATTGTGGTCTGTGTTAAAGGGGCCCACTAAGGCTCTTTCGCCCGGGGCCCATAAAAACCTGGAGCCGGCCCTGTTTGCAACAACAAAGCAAATATATGACCTTACTCTGTTACCATTCCGCTATGCTCCATGCTCCATTGAGTGTATATTTTGTTACTTTCTTTACATTTTTATTTCATCATTCAATTCTGAGTAGTGATCAATGTACTGTAGATTGAGATGATTTGCTTTGATTATGCCACATCTTGACTTAATGGCTACTGCTTAAGATTGGTTGTTCCTTTCTTTTTCTTTTGATATTTAAGTCAGAACAATACTTGATATATCAGGGTTATTGAAATGATGATCTTATTACTTTTGGTTTGTATGTTTGTTATAATATGAAAAACTTCTAATAAAAACTAATGAAACGAAAAGATGGACACCCCCCGGATCAAAGGTCAGACCACGTGACAGTGCCTCCATCTGCCTATTATAGGGAATCTTCCACCAGAGCTTCTGTCTGAATCACAATATTTCAGGATTTACATGGAAACCCGATGCAAGCACAGGATAAATTTGCCACAGCGCCTTACTGCGTCTTTGGGAGGCAGAATTAAGAAATTAACAGCAGGTGAAGAATTGGTTTTATTTATTTTTTACGCCAATCCTCATGCGGTTATAAGTGATTAGGCGCCTTTATTCTTCTGGTTGATGCGATTA
>JARQOD010000002.1:441015659-441074222 GCA_033576555.1 Oophaga sylvatica | reverse complement strand
AACTAAGTGGGTTCACACTACCCCCATAAGTGCTGTGGCTTTCCCGTTAGGGGCTCTAGAATTAACAGAGTTCGCCTAACGCCACAGCGCGCAAAGGGCATTTTTTTTTAAGCGACCTCGGATAACAGAGTTCGCTACTTTCACCTTTTACTAGCAAGGCTTCCCCGCAGGGTGGACCCCGGGCTCGAACGCACCTCCTACGTACTATTAGGGCGTTCCGCAACCCTCATAATACTAGTGCCAGGGTCGGCTAAAAAAGGGGCGGAGACCACGTCAAAGCAACATCCGACCGGGGGGTAGGTTGGGGCCTTGAGCGCACAACCTCAGCGTATTTTACCGCAGCTCTGTTCGGGCTCAGCGTAGCTGCACCCAGTTTGTCCCACCGCACCCTCTGCTCCGACATTACCCACCCCCATTTCCAGAAATTTACGGTGACAGTAAACATTTCGGGATTTGTGAGTCAGTGCTCATACAGCTTGAGCTTCTGGCAACACGTTCCCCACGGAACGGGCACAAGTGGCTTTTATTGTGTCTCTTTTTGTCGGCAGAGCATTGGAGTGGGCAACGCCGCTGTGTGAGCGCGACGATCGTGTGGTGCGAGTGCTCCTCAGTTTTTGGAGGCTCTGAAAAAGGTCTTTTTGGACCTCATGCCACGCATGATACCGGCACTCCAACTGCTGGCAAATGTCACAGGGCTTGCCCATGGTCAGCCAGTTCTCAGTCCAATTTTGGGATATGGCCTCTGAATAAGAGTGCCAGATAAAGTTCTTATTCCAGTGTTCTGGAGAGGACTGGCAGACCATGTAAAGGAGTTTTTGGCTACCAGAGAGATTCCTGCCACACTGGGAAACTCATTTCTAAAATCTACCCGCATCGACCTCCGTTTTCACGAGCGGAGGTTAGAGCGGACCCAGTGTAGGCAGAGGTTTCGGCTGGCACCCACCTTTGCCAAACCTTTTGAATTTCCCGTTCAGGCGTCCGACTCCCTAGAGACTGTGGAGACTACTCGAGGGGGATCTGTTATGTTTAGGTAGCTGAGGAGAAAAAGCAAAAAACGGCAATACACCAGAGAGGCTGGAACCTATCAGATTGCAGTAACCTGAACTAGCCACACAACTAGAGGTAGCCTGGAGCGTTCCTACGTTGATCCTAGACGCCTCGTCACAGCCTGAGAGATAACTACACCTAAAGGCAGAAAGATGAAAGCTATCTGCCCCGGATCAGATCCCCAAAGAAAATAGGAAGCCCCCAAACATGTAATGGCGGTTAGACAAGAAGAAGCACGACACAGACGGGAAAATAGAACGAGCAAACGCTGGGGCCCAATCTGTCTAGACAGAAAATACAGGAAAGAATTCTGACTGCAATCCAACAAAAAACCCTAAAAAATACCAACTCTTCTGAAGTGCAAAAACACCTGAGATCACACGATCTCCACCACCTAAATCAGATCTCTGGTGTAAAAAAACAAGCCGCAGCCACTGAAAAAACAGGAAAAAGCAAATGAACAAATAACAGTGGCTACAGATAAAACTGAGAGGAGCACGGGCCCCATGAGGGGACCCGGCTGACCTCCACAAAAGTGCAGAAAATTATCCCAAAAAGCAAGCACAAAAAGAAAGCAGAAAATATCTTATCTGAAAAGCAGCAGATGCATGCAAGACTCCAGCAAACTCCAAATGAACCAGGAACCACAATTGAACAAGAACAATTGGTCCCCGGGCGACCATCATGGGAGGGAACCTCCCTTATATCAGTCCAGTCCGTGATCCCAGATTGCCATTCCTCGCTGTAAGGTTCAGTACTGTCTGCAACCACCAGAGGGAGCCTCTGCTCAGAAACCATCTCCAGCACATTCATAACAGTACCCCCCTTGAGGAGGGGTCACCGAACCCTCACTTGTGCAAACCAGGCCGATCAGTATGAGCTCGGTGATAGGCACGGATCAGTCTCCTAGCATGAATGTCCGAAGCAAACACCCAAGAATTGTCCTCCTGACATAACCTCTCCACTTAATCAAATACTGGAGTTTCTGTCTAGAAAAACAAGAATCCAATATTTTCTCAAACCACATACTCCAGATTGCCCTCAACCAAAACAGGGTCAGGAGGCGCAGCCATAGGAACCACTGGCTCGACAAACCTCTTCAATAAGGACTTGGAACACGTTATGGATCTTAAATGTCCCTGGAAGAAGCAAACGGAAGGAAACAGGATTAAGAATCTCCATGTCTTATAAGGTCCAATGAACCTAGGCTTAAACTTTGGAGAAGCAACCCTCATAGGGATATTTCTTGAGGACAACCAAACCAAGTCCCCCCACTTTAAACCGAGGACCATCAGTCCTATGCCGGTTGGGAAACCGTTGGGGGCCCTTTTCCTGAGAGAGAGACAACCTCTCCACACCTGGTCCCAAATCTTCTGCATACGCTCCACAACAGAGTCAACACCCGGACAGACAGAAGCCTCCGCCTGTCCCGAAAAAATCAGGGTGAAACCCAGAATTGCAGAAAAATGGAGACATCAAGGTGGCAGAGCTACCCTATTATTAAGAGCAAACTCAGCCAAAGAAAAAAAAGAGACCCAGTCATCTTGATCAGCAACACAAAAACTCTCAATAAGTCTCCAAGGTCTGGTTTGTTCTCCTCGGTTTGTCCATTGGTCTGAGGATGAAATGCAGAGGAAAAGATAATTGAACACCAAGTTTAGAACAAAATGTCCTCCGAAATCTGGAAACAAATTGGACTCCTCTGTCAGACAAAATGTTCTCCGGAATGCCATGTAACCGAACCATGTGCTGAGGAACAAAGGCACCAATTTGGAGGAGGAAGTAACTTAGGTAATGGCACAAGATGTATAAAATTGAAAACCTATCACAGATTACTCAGATAATGGTAATTTTCTGAGAAAAAGGGAGGTCGGAAAAAAAATCCATAGAGATATGGGTCCTGGCATCTTGGGCACAGGTAATGGGATTAACAAACCACTAGAGCGAGAGCAAAGGGTTGGAACGAGAGCAAGTCCCACAGGACTGCACAAATTCCCTGACGTCACGAGACAAAGTAGGCCACCAAAGCACCGACTCACCAAGTCTCTGGTACCAAAAATCCCGGGATGACCACCAACGCGGGAAAAATGAATCTCAGACATCACACTCTTCCTCCACTGGTCTGGGACAAAAATTTCCCAAAAGGGCAGCGCTCAGGTTTATCCTCCTGACACCCTTCCAGAGCCAGTCTCACATTGGGCGAGATGGCGGAAAGTACTACACCCTCTTTCAAAATAACAGCAGGATCAGATAACTCAGGAGAGTCCGAAAAACTCCTCGAGAGGGCATCCGCCTAAACATCCTTATTGCCAGGAAGAAAAGAAACCTCAAAATTAAAACGTGTGAAAAACAAGGCCCACCTGACCTGTCTAGGATTAAGTCGCTTACTGATTCGAGATAAACCAGGTTCTTATGGTCCGTGAGGACCACCACCTGATGTTTGGCTCCTTCCAGCCAATGTCTCCACTCTTCAAAGGCCCATTTCATGGGCCAATAACTCCCATTACCCACGTCATAATTACGTTCAGTTGGAGAAATTTTCGAGAGAAAAAGGCACAATGGTTACTCTTAGAGGTCTCTGGATCTTTTGGACAAAACGGCACCTCCCCCCCCCAATTTCAGAGGCATCAACCTCCACCTGAAACGGCAGAGAAACATCAGGGTTCCGTAGAACAGGAGCAGAAGTGAATCTCTGCTTAAGTTCCTGAAACGCAGAAACTGCCTCAAGAGCCAATTCACCCACAACAGAACCCTTTTTGGGGCCCAAAACAGTCAATGGTTTAACAATATCGGGGGAAATACCAATAAATTTACGATAAAAATTGGCAAAACCCAAAAATCTCTGAAGAGCCTTTAATGAAGTAGGTTGGACCCCCAATCACAGATGGCCTGAACCTTGACCGGGTCCATTTCAATAACAGATGGAGACAAAATGAATCCCAGAAATGAGACCTTCTGTACGCCAAAAAGACACTTTGATCCCTTCACATACAGTGCATTCTCTCTCAAAATCTGGAACACAGTCCGAACATGTTTCACATGAGAGTCCCAGACATTGGAAAAAATCAAGATATCATCCAAATAAACAATCAGAAATTTATTCACAAAATCCCTGAAAATATCATTCATGAAGGATTGGAAGACAGAAGGAGCATTAGTGAGCCCAAAGGGCATCACTAGGTACTCAAAATGCCCCTCTGGGGTATTAAATGCCGTCTTCCATTCATCCCCGTGCTTAATGCGAATAAGGTTATACGCCCCCCTGAAGTCAAGCTTGGTAAACCAACTAGCACTTTTCACTCTGGAAAACAGGTCAGAAATCAAGGGTAACGGATATTGATACTTCACAGTGATCTTATTCAAGAGACGATAATCAATACACGGCCTCAATGAACCATCCTTTTTGGCCACAAAGAAAAAAACGTCACCCAAGGGTGAAGAGGATGGTCTGATATGACCCTTCTCCAATGACTCCTTGATATAAGATCGCATAGCATCGTGTTCAGGTACAGACAAGTTAAAAAGGCGACCTTTAGGAAATTTACCACCAGGCACTAATTCAATAGCGCAATCATAGCTCCTGTAAGGGGGCAAGGATGCAGATTTACTTTCACTAAATACATCTGAAAAATCAGTCAAAAAGTCAGGAACATCCTGAGACTGGGGAGAGGCAGAAAAAACAGAAGTGTCAGTATTAACACATTGGTAGCCCCAACTGGTCACAGACACAGATTTCCAATCCAAAACAGGATTATGAGACTGTAACCAAGGGAAAACCTAGTACAATAATGTCATGCAGATTATGCAGCACCAGAAATTTGCAACTCTCCTGATGATCTGGTTCAACCCTCATTATCACCTGAGTAGAAAACTGGGGTTTATTCTCCGCCAAAGGGGTATAATCAATGCCCAGTAGGGGAATAGACTTCCACAGGGGTATCATGGGAAACCCACAATGTTTGGCAAAGTCAAAATCCATCAGGTTAATAGCTGCTCCTGAATCAACAAAAGCCTGAGCAGAAAATGTGGACAGGGAGCAAATAAGGGTAACAGTCAACAGAAATTTAGTCTGAACACTACCCAAGACAACTGAGCGTGCAAAACGTCTTCCCCGCTTAGGACAGACGGAAAGAGCTTGAGAGGCGTCACCACAGTAGAAACATAACCCATTGCGCTTTCGAAACTCATGACGCTGTGCCCCAGAAGTCACTCCATCACACTGCATGGGCCCAGGAGCTGGCTCACAAGGCAACACCATCTCACGCATACCTCTGCGCTCACGCAAACGTCTGTCAATTTGAATAGCCAATGACATAGAATCATTGGGACCAGAGGGGACAGGGAATCCCACCATAACATCCTTTACATTCTCTGACAGCCCCTTCCGAAAAAGGGCTGCCAAAGCATCATCATTCCATTTGGTCAGGAATGCCCACTTTCGGAATTTCTGACAGTACAACTCAGCGTCTTCAAGACTCTGATTTAATGCCAACAAGGTTTTTTCAGCTTGATCAGTGACATTAGGTTCATCGTGCAATAACCCCAGAGCCAGAAAAAAATACATCAATATCATTTAAAACAGGATCCCAGGTGTCAGGGAAAAAGTCCAATCCTGAGGATCGCTGCGCAGGAGAGAGATGACAATTTGAACCTGCTGTGCTGCGCTCCCAGAGGACTTAGGTTTTAAGGCAAAATACAACTTACAGTTATTTTTGAAATTCAGAAATTTAGCCCAATCCCTCAAAAACAAATCTGGCATGGGAATCCTAGGTTCCACAAACGGCAACCCAGCAAGATAGGTAGCAATACTCCGAACCTCAGTGGCAAGCTGATCCACACGGCCAGACAACTGTGCAAACTCCATTGAGAGAAAAAAAAATCCTCCTCAGCACCCAAGAGAAAAAGAGGAAAAAATGCAACAAGCAGAAAAAAAAAAATCTCTGACAACTCTGACAACTTTTTTTTCTTTCCACACTATTTTTCCCCTCTGTGAGTACCATATAATTTTCAGTTTTGGCCGGTGATACTGTTATGTTTAGGTAGCTGAGGAGAAAAAGCAAAAACGGCAATACACCAGAGAGGCTGGAACCTATTGGATTGCAGTAACCTGAACTAACCACACAACTAGAGGTAGCCGTGGAGCGTTCCTACGTTGATCCTAGACGCCTCGTCACAGCCTGGAGATAGCTACACCTAAAGGCAGAAAGATGAAAGCTATCTGCCCCGGATCAGATCCCCAAAGAAAATAGGAAGCCCCCAAACATGTAATGGCGGTTAGACAAGAAGAAGCACGGACACAGACAGAAAATAGAACGAGCAAACGCTGGGGCCCAATCTGTCTAGACAGAAAAGTACAGGAAAGAATTCTGACTGCAATCCAATAAAAAACCCTAAAAAATACCAACTCTTCTGATTGCAAAAACACCTGAGATCACACGATCTCCACCACCTAAATCAGATCTCTGGTGTAACAAAACTAAGCCGCAGCCACTGAAAAAACAGGAAAAAGCAAATGAACAAATAACAGTGGATACAGATAAACTGAGAGGAGCACAGGCCCCATGAGGGGACCCGGCTGACCTCCACAAAAGTGCAGAAAATTATGCAAAAAGCAAGCACAAAAAGAAAAGCAGAAAATATCTTATCTGAAAGCAGCAGATGCATGCAAGACTCCAGCAAACTTCCAAATGAACCAGGAACCACAATTGAGACAAGAAAAATTGATCACCGGCGACCATCATGGGAGGGAACCTCCCTTATATCAGTCCAGTCCGTGATCCCAGATTGCCATTCCTCGCTGTAAGGTTCAGTACTGTCTGCAACCACCAGAGGGAGCCTCTGCTCAGAAACCATCTCCAGCACATTCATAACAGAGATCTAAGTCTCGGACCACTCGAGTATACGTGGTCTGTAGAGTGTGTCAGCAGCCAGGACATTATGCCAACCGATGTCCCCAGCGAATGAGTAAACGGTCATGTTCCGTGACCATGGGTGCATGGTCAATAGACGCGAGGGATTTTGCTCTGAAAGTGCTCCTTAAAGGGTTAATCTCTCTAGGTTCATCCACTCTTCCCGCCAAGCTTTGTGTGGACTCTGGGGCAGAGGGAATTTCATGTCCTCCTCCTTTGTCTCTCGCCATTCCATACTGCTGGTGACGCTCGCCGAGCCAATATCTGTGAGAGTATTGAATGGAGCAATCCTGCCCTCACAAATCACCCACCAGACTGTCTCTCTACCTCTGTCTATGTCCCCTTCTCATCAGGAGAATATATCCCTTTTTGTTCTTCCTGAGGGAATAGATGAGGTTTTGTTGGGATTACCCTGGCTTCGCCACCACTCTCCCCATATTGAATGGTCCTCTGGGAGAATACTGGGTTGGGGTGATCATTGCAGAGACAGATGTCTCAGAGAGGACTTCAGGTTTCCACCACGGAGATACCCATAGACCTTGTTTCTCTCCCCAAGGTTTATCGGTCATACGCGGACGTATTCTCCAAAAAGGCAGCGGAGACTCTTCCGCCTCATCGCCCCTATGACTGTCCTATAGACCTCTTGCCTGGAACGGAGCCACCTCGGGGAAGAGTGTATCCTCTCTCTCTTCCTGAGATGGAGGCAATGTCGCAATACATCCAGGAAAATCTGGCAAGAGGGTTTATTAGGAAGTCATTGTCACCAGCAGGGCAGGATTTTTCTTCGTGCAGAAGAAGAATGGAGAATTACGACCATGTATAGACTATAGGGGTCTTAACGCCATTACCGTTAAGAACAAATACCCTTTGCCCCTAGTATCTGAGCTCTTTGATAGGCTCCGGGGAGCAAGGGTATTTACTAAGCTGGATCTTTGTGGTGCCTATAACTTGAACCGCATCCGTGAGGGGGACGAATGGAAGACGGCGTTCAATACCAGGGATGGACATTACGAATATCTTGTGATGCCCTTCGGGCTCTGTAATGCTCCAGCCGTCTTCCAAGATTTCGTAAATGACATCTTCTGGGACATGCTTGCCACCTCTGTGGTAGTCTATCTGGAAGATATCCTCATCTTTTCTCCAGATATGGACACCCACCGGAGAGATGTTTGCAGGGTCTTTGACCTTTTGGGGGCAAATTCCTTATATGCGAAGTTGGAAAAGTGTGTGTTTGAGCAGGAGTCTCTGTCATTCCTGGGCTATATCATCTCCACTCAGGGATTGGCTATGGATCCTGCCAAACTACAGGCTGTAATGGATTGGCAAGAACCCCACTCTCTTAAAGCGGTCCAACGCTTTATGGGGTTCATTATTTACTATCGGTTTTCCGAGTCATCTGCTGGGACGTTTGGTTCATCTACCGACGATCATGAGGTGAACGCCATTGTTGGGTGCAAGGTGGTACGAGGAAAAAAATTTATTTGGTGGATTGGAGGGGTTATGGGCCTGAGGATAGGTCCTGGGAGCCTGCCGAGCATGTTCACGCTCTGCAGCTCATCGCTGCCTTTGAGCGCAGCGAGGCCAAAAGAAGGAGGAGCAATGTTAGGGTTCAAGTTCCCGCTGCTGCACAAGGGGAGTCTCGAACCAGTCCCGCTGCGGTCCCCCATCCATCTCCGGCCACAGTGGAGCCTGCTCAGCAGAGACGTCGGTCCCAGCGTCTCGCCCAGGTTAACACTGTGCAGAGGCTTGTTGCGGTCTTTCCTGGTTCCTCTATTATAACCACTGCTGCAGCAGGCAGTTCGGGAACTATGTCCCTGCTTTCTCCATCTGAGCATGCCCAGGGTAAGATATCTCATTGGAGATCAGGGGTCACATGTTCAGGTACTGCAGCAGCTCCTATTGGTCAGCCAGGAAGGTCCTGAAACTACATGTGTTTTGGAACAGTTTCTCATTGGTCCTTTTTCTGGCAGGTCCTGTAGCTGTTACTATAAAAGGGTGGCATGGCTGGGCCGCCATGCGCTAGTATCAATTGCATTATGTGCTTTGCGCCAGTGTGATCATGTACGCATGTGGTTAGGGCTCGGCTGAAATAAGCCCCTAGAATATCGGCTTCTCAGGTGAGGAGATTGCTTGATTGCGTTGCTGTCTGCATGATCACGGACTGCTATCCGCACAGCAGTTATCTGTGTATCCCTGTGAGTCTAACAGGACACAGTCTTTTTCTCAGCGGCTCTGTGACGCAACAGGGTTCGCTTTATAACGCTGGTTCAACTCCCTAGCGTTTTACTTTGTGGCTCACTGAAGCTAAGTGAGTTCGCACTTATCGCCATATAGTGCTGTGGCATTCCCGTTAGCGGCTCTGGGAATCAACAGAGTTCGCACTAACTGCCACAGCACGCTACGGTGTTTATTTTAGCGACTCTGCGGGATAACAGAGTTCGCTACTTTCACCATCTTACTAGCAGCGGGCTTTGCCTGCACGGTGGACCCCGGGCTGCGAACGCACCTCTCTACTATATCTATTAGGTGCGTTCCGCAGACCCCTCTTGTGTCTCACTGTCACATTCTGCCCCCTCCTGTATCTTATTGTCACATTCTGCCCCGTGTCTCACATTCTGCCCCCTCCTGTGTCTCACTGTCACTTTCTGCACCTTCCTGTGTCTTACTGTCACATTCTGCCCCCTCCTGTGTCTTACTATCACATTCTGCCCCGTGTCCATTCTGCCCCCTCCTGTGTCTCACTGTCACATTCTGCCCCTCCTGTGTCTTACTTTCACATTCTGCCCCATGTCCATTCTTCCCCCTCCTGTGTCTCACTGTCACATTCTGCCCTCCTGTATCTCACTGTCACATTCTGCCCCATATCTCACATTCTGCCCCATATCTCACATTTAGCCCAGTGTCTCGCATTCTGCCCTAGTGTCTCGCATTCTGCCCGTGTCTCGCATTCTACCCCCATGTCTTGCATTCTGCCCCCATGTCTTGCATTCTGCCCCATGTCCATTCCCATGTCCATTCTGCCCCCATGTCTTGCATTCTTCCCCCATGACCATTCTGCCCCCGTGTCTCACAGTCTGCCCCGGGCCCCCGGATCGTCGCTTTCAATAAAAAAAAACAAAAAACAAGTTCTTACCTGGCTGCGCTCCTGCGGCGAAGCTCCCTCCACGCAGCTGAAGAGCGCATTCGCCGGCGGCTGACAATGACATCAGACGCAGGCGACGTGTGCTGACAGCCTCCGATTGGCTGTTAACTATTGACGTGCGGGCGCAGGCCGCACATCAATAGCGTTGAACTGCTGCAGCGCCACTCAGGGCCTGGTTTAGCCTGACAGTAGGGGCCCGTTGAGCAGATATGACGGGGCCCGATGCAGGCCCCCTCTGCCCACTGAGCCCCATACGCCAGTCAAGGCAGTAATGCCCTGATGGTGTCCCTGCTCTCATTCTCTCTCTCTTTCTCTCTTCTGTTCGGGTTTGCCCATCTCTACTCAGAATATAATGTTTTGTTTGCATCCAATTCATTATTTTACTTGCTCCTTTTTTGAAGTCTATTTTATTTGTTCTCAGTTGTTTTTTGTTTTCACCTGATTCATCAATTGCAACTTTTTAAAACGTTGCTAAATTTGGCACATATCCACTCCAGTCCTTTTTAGCGTATTATTTAGTATGCTGAAATTTTGGCACAATTTTTGTGACTTTTGGTGAGAAACGTCACAAAACCAGTTGAACATGGGAAGAAAGCTCATTTTTTACCTTGCGCCAAATTCTTGTATCTCGTGTGCCATTTTTGATGAATTTGTCACCAAAAACGGCAACTAATACAACAAGACTAAAAATAAGATGACCATTTTGCTTCCAAAAAAATCAGGATACGTTCACACATCTTGTGCTCTACGTTGAACTTTGGGGTTTCCATCTAAATCTGAAAAAGGCACACTTAAGATGAAACACTCCAAAGGAGTCACTTTGGACTCCATCTGGCCTCTTTTTCGGCTGTGCTCATCTTTTTAGTGCAAAAAAATGTGGTACATCACTGAAATTCAATTAATTACAGTTGTGCTCAAAAGTTTTCATACCCAGACAGAATTTTTTCTTTCATGGCCTTTTTTCAGAGAATATGAATGATAATGTTACTGTAAAAGTCAGAAGGCCGGTAAAACCTAGGATTTACCGGTCAATCAGGACATTTACCGAGGCCGTCGGTAAAAGCTCAAAATGAAAAGTAAAATTGGACTTTTACCGGTGAAGTCTTGGTAAATGTTAACATTTCTCAACAGCGTTGGTAAAAGTCAGATGTATTCCATATAAACTAACGATTTTGGACTTTTACCTGGGCGAATTGGTAAATCTTCACATTTACCAGCATGTGTTGGTAAAAGTAACTTTGAGTCACAGAATTCTGACTCTTACCAGCAGATGATGGTAGTAAAAGTTAAATAAACGCAATTTCCGACTCTGATGAAGGCCTTAATCGTTAGAAATATTTTTATTCTTCAAAATGCAAATGCAAATGAACAAATACAAATAGGAAAATGCAAATAGAAAACATTTATATAGGAAAATACTTCTCAAAAATGACAAATTACCGCAAATACAAGAATAACGCAACTTCAAAACTATGTAATTCTGAATTCAAATAGGAAACATTTATGTAGGAAAATACTTCTCAAAAATGACAAATTAACGCAAATACAAGAATAACGCAACTTCAAAAACTATGTAATTCTGTAACTGTGACTAGGGATAAGCGGATAGATCCGTCCAGACCCGTTATCCGAGCGGATAACGGGCTGTACCGATACGGATAATCCCAATATCTGTCGGATATATCCGTGCCTTCCGATAATGCATGTTTCATGCATCATCGGAAGGCATGGATGGTGCGAGTGTGCAGGGCAGACAGGTATAAAGCTAAATTGCTAGTTACCGGAGATTTCCCAGGTCTCGTCTGCCGCGTTCTCCTTCCGGGTCACATGACTGCATACGTCACCACGCAAGTGACGCATGCGTAAGTCATGTGACACAGCTCGTGTCACATGACTTATGCACCTGTCACTTTCGTGGTGACGTATGCAGTCATGTGACCCGGAAGAAGGAGGATGCGGCCGGCCGACGAGACCTGGGAAGCCTCTGGTAGCCTCCGGTAAGTAGTGATCTTTAAGTGGCGGAGAAGGGGGGTCAGGCCAGAGGGCGGGATGACCCTAGTGGGCGGGGAGTTCCTACTGCAGTGACGCAGCGAGGATCTCCTCGCTCAGGTATGCCCCGGCCGAGTCCCCACCATCACTGGTCACGGCAGGGATGCCCACCGGTGTGCAGGGAGTCTCCCCCGCATCACTGGTGACGCAGGAGGGATGTCCCTGCACATGGATAGTTGTCCCATAGACTTATAAGGGACATGGATAGGATCCGGATCCACTCGGATCTCGGTCTTATCCGTACGGATAGACGGATATCCAGCTATCCATTCAACTCTAATTGTGACCCGTTAAATTGCACTTAATTTTTCATCTCAATGAAAAAGACATACAACAAACACAAAAGAGGACCTATTGTTGCAACACGGTTGGGAATTGTGACACCTTGAATGGCACTTCATTTTTGCCAGCCTACAAACACATTTCTTGTTTAGGCACTTCTTTAAACAGTTGCATTTCTTTAATCCCTGACCTCCCAGCAGCGATTGTTGGGAAACCGCCGTGCGAAGGCTGATCTGAACTTTTTACACATCCTGCAATCCTATGAAATTTTCCTGACAGATGGTGAACTGATTGCGATAATATAATGCATTTAGGATCCCAGCGGTAGTCCCCACTTGGTAGAAGTCATCTTCTTTTTTTATAATAATCGCAATGATCGACTTAGGGTCCATTTTTGAACGGTCGAAGTCTGGAATTCTGATTCTGATGTTCTGTCCAATGTTAGGTTCGGATAATTTTTGACTGGAACATTTCAACATTTTCTTGGCCTGTGTTTCAAGTTTTTCTCTTGCAGCTTTTCAAACTCTTCTGACCGCACCAATTCTTCTATTGATTGTATGCGAAATCAAAACGTCAGGTTGCTGATCATCATGAAGTTCTCCATCTTTCTTAGAAGGCTTTGACTCAACACTTTTTTCTTTTAGGTCTTCATTATTCTTGGATGGCAAAATTGGTGGAGTTTCATATGCTGTTAAGGTGTGCGGACAGTTGGATAAATCCAAGGCTTCTCCTTCCGTTGAGAACAGCTGATGACAGTAGGATTCATCCGAAGCTTCTGCTGCTGTCGGTGCTGACATGTGATGAAAGTTAGATTCATCTGACCCTTCGGCTTCTGATGGTGATGTCGGATCACTAGGTTCCTCTTGCAAACCAACAAACATTTTTTCAAGATCTTCTTCTGAAGAGAGATTTCTGATCCCATCACTAGGAATTTTGGAGGTAGCTAGACCCATCTGCATTGGTACTCCGAACTTAGCTTCATAGGGCGAGCGCTTTATTCCCTCATGGTATGCTCTATTTTTCATTGCTTGTACAAAGCGAAGGCCCTCAGACCACTTGGGTGTCTTATTTGTTTCCATCCACATTGACAACATGTTTTCAATGTCTTGATTTGCTCTTTCCACGGAGCCTTGGGACTGGCTGTGTCTTGGTTTACCATGCACTATTTTCATATCAGGCCACATCGCGCACAAACTCTGTATGACCTTGTTACAAAATTCCCTCCCATTATCAGAATGCAGAATACACGGGGCACCAAAAGTGGAAAAAATGTCAAGGAGGTGGTACGCAACCTCTTCTGCTCTTTTAGTGCATAAAGCACGTAAAAGAACAAATTTAGTGACGTGTTCTTGATAGACGAATATGAACTTGAAATCATTATCACAATTGGATTGCATGTCAATGAGATCAACTTGAGCACAAGAATTCATTTCACTGTGTAGGATGGGTTTCACAACAAGGCCTTTTTTGGTAATCTTCTGTTTTTTCTGGCATGGCTGGCAGAGTCGCAGATAAATAACTATTGACTCCGTTGTGACATTTTTGAACTTACGGTTCACCTCCTTTAGGATCCTGGTCCGCCCTCCGTGGCCGGTACTGATGTGCGCATTATGAATGACACTAAAGAGTTCTGCACACCGAACGTAATGCAACACGTTGTCTTTTTCACACAAGATTGGTGCAATTAACTTTTCATCAGTTCCGACGGTCATGATGTCGTACCTCTTCAAACGCCTGTAGTGAATACTCTGTTTAGGTACCGCCACCTTAGCCTCCTTCACTTCTTTCAATATATTCTCGTATTTATCGTCCGTGAGATAAAAATTATTATCTTGCTTTTTCTCCACCACTTCATTCAAGAGCTCCGAAAAACGATCTTTTATTTCCTCCCTCATGATCTGACAATCAGCTAGTGTCTGTGCAGCTTTGACAGGCAGTCGGCTATGCAGCTTTGAGCAGTATGTGCGGCTTGCAAACCACTCAGGCAGTCGTCCAGCATGAGGACACAAACAGGAAGTACGCCATTTACCCACACTGCTTGGCAAGAATCCCATGTTCTTTTGTAATAGGGTTACTCAGCATTGTGTGAAAGACTGTACAACAGCTCCATCTACTGGTCTAACACTGCCATTGATGAGTTAGTGATTTTCTTCAGGCAGTGATTGGGCAGCAATCTAAGAAGAGAACCCCAGGAAACTAGGACTTGAGGCAGGAGCTATTTTAGGGAGAGTGAGAGGACTAGTGCTGTGCTGACTAGACTGAGTCCAGACAGGGCTGTTGCGCTGTTTCCTTCCAGTCTTTTCTCGGAATGCGCTATCTTTCGATTCCCCTAATCAGAGACTACGGTGCTCGGGTGGAACAGACCGTTCATGTCACCCAGCAACTCCGGCTCAGAGCTTATCTGCATATCTTCTGGTTCTACCACATTGGCGCGGCAACGGTAAATCGTGTGAGCGGTGTTAGCGTCCACCTTGTAAGGGGCCCTTGGAAAGACTTTGGACTCTGAGCTCTACAGGAAGCTAAGTACAGGACAATTTATACACTACTACACCGGCAGCATGTGTACTTCTTGTAACTTTTTGTGAGAGGGTGCTGCGGAACACTGATACCCTAAGATTCATAGGACGTTCTCTTTTGCATATTTTAGTGTGGGGTTAGTGGTTGTATGTTAGCGGGAAGTGGGCACTTTTTGTATGATCGGAAAAATAATCATAGGATAGTCAGGATTGACATCTGTATATATAGAACGTACATACGTTAAGGATAGTCAGGATTGACATCTGTATATATAGAACGTACATACGTTACAGGGTAGCAGATACCTTACAGGGTAGCAGATTTTGTTCATTGTTATTACCATATTTTCCCCATTTACTCTTATTACATTTATAAAAACTTTGAACACTGTGTCCTCCATTTCTCGCCGTATCTGCCTAATCAGACACCTTTCCCACTGTGTCCTCCTTTTCCTCGCCGTATCTGCCTAATCAGACACCTTTCCCACTGTGTCCTCCTTTTCCTCGCCGTATCTGCCTAATCAGACATCTTTCCCACTGTGTCCTCCATTTCCTCGCCATATCTGCCTAATCAGACACCTTTCCCGCGGTGGCTTACACTTTTTATTACACCCTTCTCAGCTACATTTACCAAGAAGCCATGGTAAATGTGCACATTTACCAACTGCGCTTGGTTAAAGTCAGATGTTCCATCTTCACACCTGATATTTCTGACTTTTACCACCCTCGACGGTAAATGTTAACATTTACCAAGACTTCACCGGTAAAAGTCCTATTTTACTTTTCATTTTGATCTTTTACCGACGGCCTCGGTAAATGTCCAAATTGACCGGTAAATCCTAGGTTTTACCGGCCTTCTGACTTTTACAGTAACATAGATTTACCGGGCTTCTGACTTTTATAGTAACATATACACCGAAATAAAAAGAGAAAAAAATTAATTGTTAATGCATAACCAAAAAAGGAGGGTAATAAGATCAGAAAAATCTGACCAAATATGCACCCTGCATTGTGAGTATCATATCCTACATTATGTACATTAAAAATACATTAGTGGCAGAGAATCCTGTGCCACTAGCCTGACCATAAATATGCACAAATACGTTGACAATAGTTAAAGATAAATCCTGAACGAGTATCAATACAAACATATTTATAGATAATCATATGCATCAATAATTATTAACATTTGTCTATAAATGTTGGCCATATAATAAGCCATATTTATTTGATCTGCTTGCTTGAGAGCACACTTGTACTGGAATGTTGTTGCTGGTAGTTTGCAATAAATCTTTTTATAGTATCTCCAATTTTTAAAGCTGAGTTCTGGTATGTAATGCTGTGATTTTGAACTCATTTGTCTCCTTTTTTTTATTCACAGATTCCTTGCAACTGGAGAATCCCTTTCCTCACCTCATTTCCAGTACAGACTTGGAATTTTCACCATATCTGGAATTGTGAAGCACACATGCCGTGCATTGTGGGACTCTTTAGTTGAGGAATTTATACCACAGCCCACAACAGAGAGTTGGCTTGAAATTGCTGACAAGTTTATACAAATATGTCAGTTTCCTAATTGCTTGGGCGCTGTGGACGGAAAACATATCCGCATTGTCAAGCCAGCAGGATCTGGATCCGAATATTTTAATTACAAGAAATATTTTTCATTGTCCTCATGGCCATCGCTGACAAGGAATACAAATTTATTGCTGTCGATATTGGGGCCTATGGCCGCTCTAATGACTCACAAGTCTTCAAATAGTCAGCTATGGGGAGTCATCTCTATGGAAACACCTTCCAGTTCCCACCCCCTAGACCGCTGCCTCAAACATCTGGCCCGCCTATGCCTTTTGTTTGTGTAGGGGATGAAGCCTTCCAGCTGTCAGAACACCTTTTGAAACCGTACTCCAGCAGTGGATTGACACCAACAAAAAAAATTTTTAATCACCGCCTCACAAGAGCAAGAAGAATGGTGGAGTGCGCTTTTGGGATTCTAACAGCCAAATGGCATGTCCTATTGACTGCGATCAACCTCAAGACTGAAACTGTGGACGAGGTAATCAAAGCTTGTGTGGTCCTGCACAATTTTGTTATCTGCAAGGAACCGATTTCCATTGAGGACCACTCTGAAGAAACCACCTTGCATGATTATCAGAACATTACCTACAGAAGTTCTGTGACTGTTTCCCGAATGAGGGACAAATTTGCAGAATACTTTATGTCACCTGAACGAAGACTAGACTGGCATAATGACAGAGTTTGAAAAATTGCTCTGTTACCTCTGTACCTTCTGTACCCACAGTATACCTTTTCAAACCAAAGTTGTCTACCTTGTTGTGGATTATCTACAGTATTTTACCTTTTGGCCAAAGTTGTGTCCCTGATGGTGTATTACCCAAAGTATTTCACCTTTTAACCAAAGTTGTGTACCTTGTTTGGGATTACCTAACAATGTACACAACTTTGGGTAACAGGTGAAATACTTTGGCTAATACACAACCAGGACACAACTTTGGCCAAAAGGTAAAATTATTTTACCTTTTACCCAAAGTTATGTACCTGGTTTTATATACCCAATAAATGTTACCTTATTTATCCACATTATTTTACCTTTGTTTTACACATATTTAACCTTAGAAATAAATGACCGACAATTTTAAGCAACCAATTTTACTTTTATTGTATGCTCAAGAAAAATTTTTATTAACATCATTTTTTTTCAAGCGAAAAATGTTATATTTTTTATTAAAAAAAATATCTCATAAATTGGCATATGTGGGGTGAAGATACTGCTGGAGGGGCTGCGGGACACTTCGACATTGGGAGTGTGGAGAGAGGACTGGGATGGTGGTGGGGAATGATCATGTAAAAGAGGTGAAGGGGTGGAAAAAGAAATAGAACGGGTGGACATGTGGGAGGCAGAACAGGTGGTGGGTGGTGGAGAGGAGGGTTGGGCAGGGACTGGAGGAGCAGATGATGTGGTTGGGAAGTGGTACGGGGAAGGATGTTGGTACGGGGAAGGATGTTGGTACGGGGCAGGTTGCTGGAAGTGGGCAGGTTGCTGGAAGTGGGGAGGTTGCTGGAACTGGAGAGGTTGCTGGTACTGGGGAGGTTGCTGGTACTGGGGAGGTTGCTGGTATTGAATAGGAGGGGGACGAAGGACAGTGGCTGGAGGGGGGGCAAGTGTGGGAGGAACTACTGGGGTGGGTTGAGTAGCTTGGGAGGTAACCTGCGCTAGAGCAGCGTGGCAAGAATGCATTACATGCATCTGCTGGCTAGGAGATAGCGTATCCATGCGCTCGACTACAGACCGGAAAAAGCTGTGGTTTGGAGATCTTCTTGCTTCTGAATGCATGTTTTGCAGAAGTGTTTTTACCTCCAGAATGCTGGTGCTGAGCTGATTAAAGCCTGCGGCCATTTGCACTGACAAGACTTTAAGACAGTCCTGGAAAGATGCATTCAGATTCAAGAACTCGGGCGCATAGCTCCTTTCCTGACCCCTCTGCCGCTGCCGCCCAGTAGCCACATGTGTACTAGAGGTGGCAGCGGCAGAAGGGTGGGGTAAAGGAAAAGCTTTCTCCTCACCAGCAGACTCGTGCAATGCAGTTGGCCACGATGCTCCAGCGCTGGTGGATGGGACAGAGGGCTCACATGTCAGGGAAGGCTGGGAAGGTGCAGATGGGCCGGGGCGGTCGAAGTGTCCCTCGGTGGCGGACTCCTGAGGGATCGCCCCAGAAGGGTCCAACTGTGCAGGCTCCCGAGTGCTGGTCACCGTGCTGTGGAATAAAGAGAAAAAAAATACAATTAATATAGTGAAATTGCATGGCCCTGGCTGAAACACAAAAATTAGTTAAACATGTTAACTTTTTTTTTACATGGGGTGTGGAATGTTTACCTTCTGGTGACCATTGTTCCGGAGGAACGACAGGGCTCTTGCGTACTTTTACTGGCTCCTGCGTCCTCCAGATCCACTCGGGGCCCGCATCTCTTTGTTGAACTCCTTCTTGAAGCGATCCCTCACAGACCGCCACCGCTTCACAATTCTCTCCCCTGAAAAGAAAAAGTACAAATTGGTTAGTATACAACATCAGTGTTTCCCAAACTCCAGTCCTCATAGCCCCCACGGGTCATGTTTTCAGGATTTCCATAGTGTTGCACAGGTGAGAGACTTCATGATGCCTTGATGATACTTCTACCATCTGTACAATACAAAGGAAATCCTGAACACATGACCCGTGGGTGCCACGAGGACTGGAGTTTGGGAAACACTGCTTTACATCCAGTAACCTGAACTGTATATACTTACGCTCTTGAATCTGGGCTCGAGCATCGTGGTCCTCCCAGCGGTCCATGAGTTGTGAACAGATTTCCTCCCAGAGCCGACGGGTCACAATGAGATCGGCATGGCGACGGTCCCCCATGTTCCACAGCGGCTCCCTTTCTCGGATCAGATCGATGAGGAGGTCAACATCGATCCTCCCCTCCTCACCGTCAGAGTCAGGAGCACGCTGTGAAGCCTGTTAAAGAAAAAGAGAAAAAAAATACATTAGCCTCAAAACTGCCAAGAAAAGTAAAAAAAAGAGGCAAAACAAAATACAAACAAAAATGTAAAAAAAAAAATATATATATAGTTACTTACACGATGGAGACCGCCGTGTCGCTCACGCCGACGACCCTGGGAGGCACTGCGGGGACGTCTTGATGGAGCACCAGATTCAGAAGAATAAAAAAAAAAAAAATTATGTGTTTGGATGTAGGCATATGTGTTGTGTAATGTATAAAGAAGTAAAGGGTGTTAACCCTATGCCAGCTCACCAACCACCACCGGAGCACGAGACTGAAAGTCCGGACCAAGACATGCAGCAGCAGAGAAAATGAAGGGAGCAGTCCAGCTTCTGTAGAAAGTGCAATTCTTTATTCAATCCAAAACAATACAATTCAACACAAATCTTTATTGTCATATATACAGAATATGATTGAATTAAGAAAAACCTCTCCCCTTTTTTTCTGGATATATTATCGCTGAATAAATGTGAAGAAATGACATCAGTAGGACATTAAAAGTCTCCAGAAAGTCACCACAAAGTAAAGATAAAAGAACTGATGCGGAAAGAAAATCACTTGAAATTTAATGTTTTATGTTTTTAATATATGTTACTGTTTTATGTGTGTACTGTTTTAAGCACTCAAATGTATAATTATTGTATACTAGATGTCATGGGTGTTTCTGTTGAAATGGATATATGCAGAACTTCTGCTTAAACACCTGAGGGTTAAATCAAGAAACATCTGTTTCTAATTATATGAAGTTTCAGCAGCTCACCCATGAGTCTTAGATAGCTTTAAAAATTCAGGCGGAGTAATTCATTTTCAGCTTTGACAAAGACCATCTAAGGTCGAAACGCGTTGCTGGTACAGCTGGTAGTGCATACTCTCCGCTTTTTGCATTTGGAGGACACCGTTATGTGACGATTTTTTTTTGGATTGAATAAAGAATTGCACTTTCTACAGAAACTGGACTGCTCCCTTCATTTTCTCATATGTGTTGTGTGCAGTATGATGCTGTACTAAATTGTTTTCTATGTGTTGTGTGTAGTGTGATGTTGTGAATTGCAAGCCCACTCCGGGTATCTGTCCACCCCTTCGTTCCTCTTCTGGGAGCACCTCTTCAGGGTCAGATTCCTGCTATAAATAAAAAATGTTGATTAATAGATATATCCATATATCAGACATGAATTGTGAAATACCTAAAAAAAAATAGTTTTTTTTTACCTGTAAACGCTGACGATGTGAAGGAGGGCTCCCAGAAGAAGAAGACATGCTGTCCGTCTGCTGCTGGCGGCGTGTGGAACTGGCCGGCGTCTGCTGCTGCTGGCCGACTGATGCTGCTTCTGCTTGATGGACTCTGCTGTGGAATAAAGAGAAAAAAATGCAAGACTATATTGATATTGCATGGCCCTGGCTGAAACACAAAAATTGGTTAGACATGTTAACATTTTTTTTGGAATGGGGTGTGTGATATTTACCGTCTAGAGTCTGCTGCTGTCGTTTTGTCCTGCTGCTGCTGGGACTCTGTTTCTGCTGCTGCTTGTGCTGCTGCGGGCCGGACTCTGCTGTGGAATAAAGAGAAAAAAATACAATGAATATTTTGATATTGCATGGCCCTGGCTGAAACACAAAAATTGGTTAGACATGTTAAAAAAATTTTGGCATGAGGTGTGTGATTTTAACGTCTAGCGTCTGCTGCTGTCGTACTGTCCTGCTGCTGCTGCTGGTACTCTGTTTCTGCTGCTGCTTGTGCTGCTGCTGCGGGCCTGACTCTGCTGTGGAATAAAGAGAAAAAAATAATAAATATTCATAAAAAAAAATAAATAATCAAATAAAAATGAATATTTTGATATTGCATGGCCCTGGCTGAAACACAAATATTGGTTAGACATGTTAACATTTTTTTTTTTGATTGGGGTGTGTAATATTTACCGTATGGCGTGTGATAATGCTTGTGGCGTCAGATCCTGGGCACCAGATGATGATGGCTGCTGCTGCTGGGATGATGGCTGCTGCTGGGATGATTGATGCTGCCTTCTCCTGCGGCTGGGTACTACCTTCTTGGATGGCTGCATGGTTATGGCTGAGGGTCCCACTGGCATGGTTTATACATGTTTGCTGTGGGCTGGCCAACTTCTGAGCATGCTCAGACGAAAAAAACGGATCCGGCCACCGGATCCGGCTTTTTCCGGATCCGGCGCATTGCGGTGCTCATAGACTTTCATTGTAACAAAAAGCCGGAAGCGCCGGATCCCGTGCTTCCGGCTTTTTCGCCGGAGACAAAAAACGCTACTGTAGCCGTTTTTTACAGACGTCGGAATGAGACAAAAAGCCAGACAAACCGCAAGGCCATGCAGCGCGATCCGGCACTAATACAAGTCAATGGGAAAAAAAAGGGATCCGGCATTAGATTTCGCCAAATCCAGTTTTACAAAAAAATGCCGGATCGCGCCTGACGGCAAAAGACTGATGTGTGAAAGAGGCCTAATTACTCGGGAGGCTTTTTGGATCTTCAATCTGGGTACTAGATATCCAAAGGGCTTAAACAAAAGAAATGAAATTATGTATCACTATTAGGTTATGCATGTCTTTTTGTTTTTTCTTGTTCTTTTTTGTTATGGTTTTAGTTTATTTTCTTATTTGTTTATTTACTTCATTCTCCTCTATTCATATGGTTGGTATTGCACATGGGCGTACCCAGGATTAAAACTAGGGGGGGGCAAGCCAATGTCGCATCTTATACAGGTTACATCATATACACTGTACATTATCCTGCATATTAGGTATGGAGCATTAGAACTGTTGTATATTGTATAATACAGTAGTGTATGCGACACTACGCTGTATATACCATATATTATATATGGCAGTCGCGCTCATGTCAGGAGTGGTACCAGCAAGTCCGAGGATTGCAGTGCGATCCTCGCATAAGTTATACGGCCGTCTGTCTATGCCCTTGTTATAATACTGAAATATTAATCTATTATTAAAGAATTAAGGGGCTCACAAGTAAAAAAAAGCCCCCTACCTCCCCTGTCCCCCACCCACACCCCAACAGCCCATCGTCTCACATTCACCCCTTAGTGTTCTGTCCTACTGACCCCACAATACCCCCATCCTCTCACATGCACCCCTCAGTGCTCTGTTGCCCCTCCCCACTTCAGTCCCACAATACCCCCATGCTCTTACATTCAACCCCAGTGACCTGTCCACCCTCCCTCACAATACCTCATCCTCTCACATCAACCCCAGTGCGCCAGCCCCCACAATATCCCCATCCTCTCACATTCCCCCCACAGTGACCATGACATGCCTGAGCAGAATGAATTTAATAAATTCCATCCCCTCTTACCATGAAGCTTGCAGGCAGTGGCTGAGGCAGGAGCAGGAAGTGTCCAGTGTCTGCACACAGAGGGCACTAGGACCCAGTGTGGCTGAGACAACCAGAGCCTGCAGGGCAGAAAGTGAAACTACAGCTGCTGCCGGCCAGGAAGAAGCTCCTCAGGTGAGACAGCAGCTCCTGCACTGTGCACACACAGACACTGCACTACAATCTGTGGCAGAGGGAGCCGGCATTGTGCTGCTCTCTCCGCTCTCTTTCATTGTGTGCCCCTGCTTCTAGGGGGGGGCAACTGCCCCCCTGCCCCACGGTGGGTACGCCCATGGTATTGCATCATATTTGCAATTATTTTATCAAAGACCTTTGGAAACAAGATCAGGTGATCAGTTAGGATTAAACCATTGGTCCTCTAGCATCCGCTAGAATACGTACTTTTCTGTCTCCGGGACCTTTTGAAATAGATCATGTGACAGTTTAAGACAAAATTATTGGCCACAGACAGCTATAAGTATGATGGGTAATCACTAATACACAGCTTTGATGAAGACCCATTGTAGGGTCGAAACGCGTTGCTGTTATCTCTGCCGTGTGAATGCATCCACTGTTCTACTGAGGAGTACACCTGTCTGTCAAGTTTTATCGTTTGAACGAATAAAGGAATTCTTTTAGAAGCTGGAACGCCTTCATCCATTTGTTACTGCATGTCCCAGTCTGGACTTCGGTACCGTGCTTCAGTGGTGGTTGGTGAGCTGGCTAGGGCTTATTGCCCTTCATTTTTCTTGTTTATCTTGCTCTAGTATATTCCCTACCCCTAATCTATTCCAGCATGCATTGCTAGTCCTCTTGGCTCTATGTCAGGTACTGTGGCGCCACCCTGTGGTTTCCCACATTTTAACATGCGTCTCTATATGTATTTGGTGTTTTACATTTTTGCATATTTACCCTGGTTCTTGCGCACATTTTTCTCCATATGTATGTGTGTGTGTGTATATATATATATACTATATATATATATATATATATATATACATAGTAAAGAATAGTTCAGCTCACCTCCATGGATCCAAAGTTCATCCGAGCAAGGATACGTCACTGCCAGACGTTGCAATACATGAAGAGAAGAAAAATCCAGCTCCGGAAATAATGTAAAAATCATCCTTTTATTAAGGCAAATATTAAAATACAAAAATCCAGCATGGCTGCTGTACTAGTCTCAGCGGCGAATAAATAAAGACACCGCAACACACGGTGACTGCCCACTGAAGTCTGGACGCGCTTCGAGCACCAAGTGCTCTTAGAATCATATACATACACACAGTATATATGTAATTTTGTCCGTGCAGTAACATGACATAGTTTGTGGCTGATTACTTTTAAGCTGTAATGTTGTGTCTGTGGATTTCTATATTTTCTGGCACTTTAAAAGGCAGCTTATAAATTGCATATAAAAGCAGCAAAAAAGGCTGTAAAAACACAATGTGTGAACGTTTCCTATCAGTAAAAAATGCAGGACAAAAACATAGCAAAAATGCACCAAAAATACACGTTTTTGAAGCTGCATTTTTGCTGCCAAGAGATGCAGAAATGGTGCAGAAATTTTACTCAACATTTGCACATACCCTAACTTTAGTGAAAAGTATTCATACTGCTTTTTGGCATTGTTATCAGCCTTTCTTACAGGCTTATATTGGAGACAGCATATTTGTGGGTATCCTTGGCTTTACTTTATTATTCTATTTGTGATGTTGCTTTCCTTGAAAGCACTACATATGGTATTTGGTTTTTTTGTTGCACTTGTTACACAGCCATCTTGTGGTAAACAATGAAATTGTATGATGTACACTTTTATCCTGATGTTATTTGTTTATATTCTTTCTATCTTGTGTTGATGCATTAATAAAGATATGGTTTTACTTTGGACATTTGATGTGCACTTCTTTTCCTTGACATTTGTTTCCTCAAGCTACATAAAGATATATAACACATCATAAGAACCAACATATTCCTATTCAGTTGTCATAGGTCCAAAACAAAGCTGTTTCTAGCTTTATTGCTACCTGAGGCAAAAACTGAAATGACACCCTCCTGCAGTGCAATATAATCCACTGATTTTTTTTTGGGGGGGTTGTTTTTACACAATTTTTTTATATTGTAAAAATGACCGTCAACATGATTTTGTGGCTCATTGGTTAGAATTATTGCTTTGCAGTGAGACCCATCGGGGACAGCGATGATAATATCTGTAAAGTGCTGCAGAATATGATAGCGCTATACAAGCAAGGCAAACTAATTATTATAAATGTCCAGGGGAATATGATTATGGTGATATCACACTTGTATTAAATATTTATTTTTTATTTTATTATTTGATAAAAAAAATGTGAGTTTGTAGACTATTTTATGAGACGTAACGTTTTCACTTTTCAGTCAGTGTCTCTGTGTATAAGCTTCTTTTTGGGTAGTTATATTGATATCAATTACATAAGATTCTTTGATTTTTTGTATTTTTGGAGGGAGATAAGTTGGCAAAAAAAATTATGGGGTTTCAATATTTTTTTTGTTTTTATGGCATTTACTGTATAAGTTAAAGGGATTGTCCAAGCTAAAATAAAAAGTCCACACTCTCTGACTGCAGACTGATAAATTGAGGCAACGTACAATACTTACACTGTCATGTGTTCAAAAAGGTGGTGATTCAAAGTTTTATATATTTATTTTATATATTAAAAAAATATTTTTTTATTTTACTTTTTTATTTTTTACTTGACCCTGCAAACATTTGATTGCTTATACTATATACTGTATTACAACAATAGTGCAATATATAGTAAAACTTATGGCCTCCTATGAAGCTCACAGGAGAGGCTAAATGGCAACGAGTGAAGCCTTCAGCAGGTTACTGGCTGCCATGATAACCCATCTGTTCTTCACAATTATGTTGCGGGGACTGATAAGTGCCAGTGCTTTCCATTGAAATACTGATGTCAGAGTTTGACAGCAGCATGTAAATGGTTAACAGTAACGATTGAAGCTAAGCTCCAGCTGCTGCTGTTCCCAGCTAAATGACACAGCCAGCTTTTGCCATGTGTGAAACAGGCTCAGATCTGGAGCCCCCTCCACATGGTGACCTGCTCTGGTGAGTACTCAGGAGGAGGCATTTTGCCACCCCTTGAGATACACCTTAGTCCACCTGAGGTGAGATGCTCATCAGCAGAAGAGGCCCTGTCCTACACAGTGTGCATAATTATTAGGCAAACGAGTATTTGGACCATATCATCATTTTAGCAAAATTTCCAACTCCACATGTCATGGGTTTGCCGCGACAGAGAGGAGCCAGAAGACTGCAGCATCTGATTGCCTCTACTCCAGCACTGATTAGAAGCACTTCACCTTCATATTAAATCGGTGTAAGTTTCCTTTAGCAGTGCAGGGGTTAAACTCAGTTGAGAGCTCCTGGAAGTTTTCCTGTGTTAAAGCTCTTAGCGCTGCACTGTTAGCCACTCACATCTCGTACATAATCTGAGCCCTTGCTAGCTCTTATTGTCAGAGTTAGCTTTTGCTGCATGGCTGGAGATTGTTGGTGGTTGTTATTGGAGGAAGTTGTTTAGTGGATTTATCTGTGACTGTTGCTAGGTTTTGAGTGTGTGATAATTCCCTTTCTTCTCCTCCTTTGGTTTAACCCCATCCTCCATTCCTCAGTGTTTACCTCTGTTGTTTATGTGTGTATATTTTTATGCTTGGTATTTTTCGTTACCCCTGTTCATATTACCTTGTTAGTCTGGTTGGTGTACTAGAGTATACTACTACTCTCTCTTTCCCTGGGTGGGAAAAGGGTACAGACTGAGGGAGTATTCAGAAGCTAAGGCAAGGTGCGTGGCCCCAGCGTCTTCACTATCAGAAGTAATCCGGGAAACAGGGCGAGCTAGGGCGCTCTTTGTGGTAGGGACAGGGAAGGAGCCCCCGGTCCGGGACACCCGACAATAGAGTCGTGACACCACGCTGTAGAAACTTGAATGAGTGTTTTGTCTAAGAATAAACAGTGTGTTCTAAGGGTATCAACACCCTTTATCAGGTTAGTCAGAATTATTAGGCTTGTTGGGCCAAGAACAGATATAATTGATTCTAAAAAGTCAAAAAGTGTTACAAGTCTTATAGAGGGATGCAGCACTTCTGAAATTGTTAAGATATTGGGGAATGATCACAGGACCATCAAAAATGTTGTTGCAAATAGCAAATTAGCTGCCAAAGATTATGAAAGAATCAAACATGAAGCGATCAGAAAACCATTATCATCCAGTGCTGTTGTGGAGCCCAGCTGTGACTGGATCCATATCTTCCAGAAGGATGTACTAAAGGAAGATCCCACTAGAGGTCACTATACACACACACATCTCAGCTTACCTAAGAGACCAGTAGAGGGAGCTGTGTGTTAGGCACATAAAAAAAACAGTTGGTTCCAGTTTTACCTCAGACAGATCAGAACAGCAATTACCTCAGACAAACTGTGAGGGACAGAGGGAATCTCCTCAGGACACGAGAGTGAGAGGATTCCTGTCAGAGCTCAGTAAGAGCTAAAAAAAAGACGGTTATTGATTGATCCTAGTCAGAGCTGAAGCTGAAGTGTAGCTCAGGAGGAAGCGTGCCGACGCTTAAGAGAGCGGCGAAGAGGCAGCACATTAACTGCCAGCGTGTGTGATCTTTATAGGACCCAGGTAGGCCGAAAGCAAGTGGAATTGAAGGGGCCAGTAAGCATTAATGGCTTCCCCCCCCAGCAACGAATACCGGACGCCGGGTCCCGAGCCTATAAGGATCTCTATGACCTTTTAGGAGAACACCGGAGTTCCTGAAGGACTACAAGTCCCAGGAGTACCACAGAGTTGACACGTACAGGATCAGGGGAACAGGGTCTGCCTGATCAGCGATAAAAAGACCCTGTTCTGCCACTGAGAAGGTCCCCCACCAAGTCAGCCAGGTACAGAACAGAGACTGAGTTAGACTTAGCTACATGCAGGTCAGGACTTCATTAAATAACGACAGAGAACAGGAGGCCATACACCTACCAGTGGAGGAATCCGGACGTACATCCTTCGCCCTGCCGTGCTCCGGGGAGTACCTGCCATTCCTGCAGTAAAGGCACCAAACTGACTTTTGTGTGTGACTCCCTTATTGTCTCTGACGGCGGGATCCCCATCTGTCCTGCATCCTCATATTTCTATCTGCCCTGGAAGGACACTGTCTTACTTGTAGAAGACCTACCATCTAGCTGCCCAACATCATCCCTTCCAGAGTATGTGCATAGCAGCGCTGGTCCCTCTGACCAGATACTACAAGTGGCGTCACGACAACTTACACAAACATTTTAATCCCCTGTAAATATCCCACATTACGGTGAGCGCCCAGGGCACGGGCCGAGCTGTGCTACCCGTGACATCCCCCATAGACATCAACGGGCTCGGTGCCGAGTACCCTAAGCCCTGGTACGTGCGCATCATCTAACTTGGCATCACGAACAGGATCCTGAAGCTCGTGAAACGCGAGTCCTGTGTGCCTAATTTGAACTGTTTTTGTGCTTGAGAACTGCCAAAAATCATCAAAGACTGTATTGCCATTTTTGTAAAACAACAACCGCCATTTTATTGCCATATTCGCGCCCTGAGGCGCTGGTGAAGAAGGTGGGCGTGCACTCACCTAGTGGAGCGAAAATTAGTGGGCGTACCTGAAAAAGGCGCTGAGTCCTGAACACGCCTCCAGTGCTGACGCGGCGGCAGGTCCTGTGGAGAGCTTCAGTGAACGCCCTGACGTCAGAGCGTCAGCGACACAGGTCTTCTCTCCACCGCTGTGCCGGCAGAGCTGCAGCCTTCAGAGAAGGTAGGCTACGATTAACTAAGGGGGCGCAGATATGTCACAGCAGCAAGCCGACAGCGCAGCCCAGGCCGACGACCCCAATGACTTACCATTTGGCGCTGCAGCGCAGGACGGAAATGTGGGCCCCTCACCTGGTCTGTGGTCCCAATAGTACCGCTAACGCTGCCATACATGCCTGGAGCAAAGTGGCTCCCTCAGTACAGCGGCAAGTCAGACACGCTGCCCGGGTTCAAGCGAAAAATATGCAGCATAATGGACATGTATCCTATGACTGAAAAGCAAAGAGCTGCAGTAGTAGTGGGACAATTAACTGGTGCTGCTGAGAGAGAGGTAGAGACTTGGACGGCTGCAGACCAGGAGTCAGTGTTTGCAATTTTCTTAAAGCTACAGACTATCTTTGAGGACCGCACTGAAACAGATCTCCGGATGAGGTTTTATCAATGTTCCCAGAAATCAGATGACAGCATTAGGGACTATGCCTGCCGACTACAAGGGGCCCTGCGAGCTCTCAAACAAGTAAACCCTATAAGTGTCACCGACGAAAATAAAATGTTAAAGGAACAATTTGTACGGGGATTGAGGTCCCAAGCGGAAGGCAGGACTGTGCACTGGTGGTCCTTGGATCATCCTGATGCTACCTTTGATGCCCTTAAGGATATGGCTATAAAAGGACTGCAACCTCTGGAAACACCCGAGATGGCAACCCAGTGTCACCGAGTGAAACCACCCTAAAGCCAGCAGCATCCACCTTTTCCCCGCTGGTTGCAGAAGCCAAAACGCAGGAGGCGCCCCCTACTGAGCTGGACTGTCTGCGCTCAGAAGTGCGCCAGCTGACCAAAAACCTGGCCACTGTAATGAGTGCCCTGCAATTGCCGACGAAAGAAGAAGGAAAGATCTTGCTGGCTGACTGCCCGGAGGATGTCCCTTGGATGCGCCGGAGGAGAGGGAGGACGTCGCCCCGCCGGAGGAGGACAACGCCACCCCCAGGAAGGACCCGCGACCAGCATCATCCTCGCCGAGAGATCATCTGCTACCGCTGCCACAAGGAAGGTCACCCAGCACGTCTGTGTCCTTTAAACGAGCAAATCCTGGGTCCGAGGGCCAACACCCAGGAATAGACTCCTCAGGCCCCTCAGACTGGAACCGCAGGTTTGTGGGAGGAAGACCATACCTGTCCATCATACTGGACGGGATCGCAATCCCTGCCCTGCTGGACACTGGATCCCAGGTAACCATTATACCCGATGTTCTCTACAACAAGTACTGGTCCAGTGACAGTCTCCAACCCCCAAACCCTGACTTTGCCGTATACGCCTCTAATGGTCTCCCTCTTGAATTACGGGGGGCTAAAGATGTAGACGTGAAAGTGGGGAGAGTGGAGCTGAAGAATCAGGGACTTCTTGTAGTAAAGACTGTTAATGAAGAAAATGGGTTGAATGTGGTCTTAGGCACTAACATTATTAGTAACTGTTTGGAGGAGGTTGTGTTTTTACTCCAACAGCTTGCTGAAATCGCCAGACCAAAGCAAAAGGGAGAGATCCGGAAGGAGATCCAAACCCTGATGTGCCAGCAGCAAGTGAAACTGACCGGTGGTGAGATTGGTAATGTACGGGTAACAGACCCGAACCCCATTGTGATACCCCCTATGAGTGAAATGCTTATTTGGTGTAGAGCAGCAATAGGTCTGAGAGGACAGAACTACCAAGCAGTAGTAGAGCCCCATTGTTCAGAGCACAGACCTACACTCTTGACTGCCAGAGGGGTAGTGGATGTACATAATGGGAGGGTGCCAGTGCGTCTTCTCAACTGGGGAGAAGATGAAGTCAAACTACAGCGTTATGCCACTATTGCTAAGTTACATGCTGTGGATAATAACTCCATTCACCCGGCGGAGCCCTTAACCTCCCCACAACCAGTGGAGGATAACGGTCCGACCACCCAGGTGGAGGATTGGTGTCAGCAGCTCCATGTTGGGACAGACACCACTCCACCCCACCAGAAACAAGGAGTATACAGAGTAGTTCAGGAGTATGCTCAGGTATTCAGCAAACACCCACTCGACTTTGGGACAATTAAAGGGGTTCAACATCACATCCCCACAGGCAATCATCCTCCCATCAAAGAACGGTACAGGCCTATACCACCAGCACATTACCAGAAAGCCAAGGAAATGTTGCGTGATATGAAAGAAGCAGGGGTGATAAGGGATAGTTGCAGTCCCTGGGCAGCACCTCTAGTCTTAGTTAGGAAAAAGGATGGAAGCATGCGAATGTGTGTAGATTACAGACAAGTAAATCGTATTACACATAAAGATGCATACCCTTTACCACGCATTGAGGAATCTTTAGCTGCACTAAAAACTGCTAACTACTTCTCCACCCTTGACCTCACTAGTGGATACTGGCAAGTAGCTGTGGCTGAGGAGGATCGGGAGAAGACGGCTTTCACCACCCCGATGGGGCTCTGTGAGTTTGACAGAATGCCGTTTGGACTCAGCAGTGCCCCTGGCACGTTCCAGAGAGTAATGGAGAGCTGCCTGGGACATCTCAACTTCGAAACTGTGTTGCTGTACCTGGACGACGTCATCGTGTACTCCAAAACGTATGAAGACCATTTGAAGCACCTGGCGGAGGTATTTGAGTCACTGTCCAAGTATGGGATGAAACTGAAGCCTTCTAAGTGCCACCTGCTCAAACAAAAAGTACAGTATCTGGGACATATCGTCAGCTCTGAAGGAGTAGCGCCAGATCCTGAGAAGGTCACCGCTATCCAGAAATGGCCGGAACCGAAAAATCTCAAGGAGGTGCGACAGTTCCTAGGACTGACAGGATACTACCGGAGGTTTGTAAAAGATTACACTAAGAAAGCAGCTCCTCTGCAAGACCTCCTGGTGGGACAGTCCCTCAAAGGCAGAAATTCTCAATTCCATTGGGGTAAAGAACAGGCAGAAGCATTCAAGGAAATGAAGGAGATCCTGACAGGTGATGAGATCCTAGCTTACCCTGACTACAGCCAGCCGTTCCTGTTGTATACAGATGCCAGCAACGAAGGATTGGGAGCAGTCCTCAGTCAGAAGCAAAATGGCCTGGAGAAAGTCATCGCCTATGCTAGCAGGAAGCTCCGCCCGACCGAAAGGAACCCAGAGAACTATAGCAGCTTCAAGTTGGAGTTCTTGGCACTGGTCTGGGCCATCACGGAGAGGTTTAAACACTACTTGGCCTCTAACAAGTTCACTGCTAGTAATGAGTAAATGATGTGCACACTGTTAGTCAATAGTTGGTGCTGGCTGAACCAAGAAACCAATATAGTAGAGAAAAACAGCCGCACTCAATGTTGATTGTGAAGCAAGATAAGTTCCATTTTATTACATCAAACTATATACAAAGCCACAGTCCGTGTGGTGTGAACGGATAAGATCGTTCTCTTATCCGTTCACACCACACGGACTGTGGCTTTTGTAATAGTTTGATGTAATAAAATGGAACTTATCTTGCTTCACAAGTTCACTGCCTACACTGACAACAACCCCTTGACGCATCTTGAAACAGCCAAGCTGGGAGCCATGGAACAACGATGGGTGGCTCGACTGTCAAATTATCAATTCACAATCAAGTACCGGGCGGGCCGCAAGAATGCCAATGCTGATGCCCTGTCCAGGATGCCTCATGTATCAGACACTGAAGAGGAAGTGGATGATCTGGAAGAGATTGAACTACCTGCCTTTCACCGGAATGGGGTGATCTACGAGCAACAAGCCAGCAGGAGATCGTGTAGTAAGACGTTGAATCCTTTACCTCACCACAGTTGGAAAGAGACTCAGGACAGCGATCCAGTGGTCAGCCGTATCAAGGAGCTGATAACCCAGGAAGGTTCCTCCTTGGAGAAAGACGCATCTCTACCAGCAAGGCAGCTGTGGAATGAAAGAAGCCGGTTGTTCATCTACCGTGAGAAGTTGTGCAGGAGATACATCAACCCGAGGACCCATGAAAAGGTTTGGCAGATAGTAGTTCCCAGAGCAGACATCCAGATGGTGTTAGAAGCCTACCACGATCAAGCGGGACACTTTGGCTGGAAAAAGCTGGAGACCCTGTTGAAGTGTCGGTTCTACTTGGTAGGGATGCGCAGCTCCATCGAGAAGTGGTGCCGGAACTGTGGACCCTGTGGCCTCAGACGAAAAGACTACAGCAGTCAGAAGGCACCCCTGCAGCCCATCCAGACGACTCGCCCTTTGGAAATCGTGGCCCTGGACCATGTGAAGTTGTCACCCAGCCGGTCAGGATATTCCTATGCCCTGACTATGGTGGATCATTACTCCAAATTCCTGGTGGTCGCCCCTGTTAAAGATCTGACAGCAGAGACAGCAGCAAAGACCTTCCAAGCAAGTTTCTGCAGACCACACGGTTATCCTGAGCAGGTGCTAACTGATCAAGGCCCAGCCTTTGAGGCCGAACTATTCAAAGAGTTCTGTCACCTGTACGGGTGTAAAAAGATAAGAACTACACCGTACCACCCCCAAACCAATGGACTTTGTGAAAAGATGAATCACATCGTTATTGACTTACTGAAAACTGTACCACTGGAAGAAAGAAATCGGTGGCCAGACTTGTTACCTGACCTGGTAGACATGTACAACCATATACCGGTGAGTTCCACCAACTGCACCCCAGCCTATCTCATGCGGGCAAGACCAGGAAAGCTGCCCATGGATCTAGAGCTTGGTGTTGTAGAACCCGAAGCGGATGTAACTACTGGAGACTGGAACACAAACAGACAGGAACAGTACAGAAAAGTACAGGCCTTTGTTGAGGAAAGTCTCAATCGAGGAAGGGATAAACAAGCAGATCGCTACAATAAAAGTGCGCCAGCTGAACCTTTCGCACCTGGTGAAATGGTACTGAAAAGAAAAAGGAGATTACACAAACTCGACGATAAGTGGGAAAGAGAGCCCTACATCATACAGAATTCAAGGTTTGATAACAAGAAAACGTGCATAATAAGCAAGGATGGAGGAAAAACAACTGCAACTGTGTCTAGAGACCATCTAAAGTTGTGTCCGGACCCATTAAAGCTCCGTGAGGAAGAACCTGTTGTCAATCAGGAAAAGAGTAATGAAGCAGTTATACATACAGACTTGGGAGATTTCCCCGCAGATTGGCCCAGAATTGGAGAAGCTGTAATAATTCCCGTGCTTCAATTTTATCAACCGCAAGAAGAATCTCTAAATCCAATTGCACCAATTGTGCCAGTAGAGTCAGTTCCAGAAGGACCTGTTCCGGAAGAACCTCAACCAGTGGAACCACGAGAAGCAGCACCACAAGAAGCAGAATCCCAAGAAACTGAGCCTCAGGAAGAAGGATCCCCTGCAGAAGTTGCACCGGTTCACTCAGTTTACAGTGTGCTTGCCAGCCCAGTAGGGAGGTTGAGACAATTCTATAATTCACTCTCACATAGCACAAACAGGGAAACTGCTACCCCACAGGTCATTGCACCACGCAGATCCGAACGTAGCACAAAAGGACACATCCCTGCTAGGTACAGAGATTAGTTTAACCTCTGGCAAATGTAAATAACTGTTTAAAGTCATTATATATAAATGTACATATGTTTGCTTATAATGTATATATCAGTATTTATTGACCTGTTTTCCCTTATCATCTTGGAACAAGAGGAATGGACATTATTTCTACTTGTTTTCTCACCCCTATTTGAGCATCCTTTCCAAAAGAGACTGGGACTTTTATGGTTGCTCAAAGTTCCTCAATCCCTCATTGTACATAATTGATCAGTTTTGTTTATGCAACGGTTCAAGAGTGCCTTACCTCCGTAAAGGAAGAATTGTTTTTATATGTTATTGTTCTGTTACCTGTTTTTGTATTTCAGCCCCGGAGTGCTGAGTTCTACTAAGGGGGAATGTGGAGCCCAGCTGTGACTGGATCCATATCTTCCAGAAGGATGTACTAAAGGAAGATCCCACTAGAGGTCACTATACACACACACATCTCAGCTTACCTAAGAGACCAGTAGAGGGAGCTGTGTGTTAGGCACATAAAAAAAACAGTTGGTTCCAGTTTTACCTCAGACAGATCAGAACAGCAATTACCTCAGACCAGCTGTGAGGGACAGAGGGAATCTCCTCAGGACACGAGAGTGAGAGGATTCCTGTCAGAGCTCAGTCAGAGCTAAAAAAAAAGACGGAGATTGATTGATCCTAGTCAGAGCTGAAGCTGAAGTGTAGCTCAGGAGGAAGCGTGCCGACGCTTAAGAGAGCGGCGAAGAGGCAGCACATTAACTGCCAGCGTGTGTGATCTTTATAGGACCCAGGTAGGCCGAAAGCAAGTGGAATTGAAGGGGCCAGTAAGCATTAATAGCTTCCCCCCCCCAGCAACGAATACCGGACGCCGGGTCCCGAGCCTATAAGGATCTCTATGACCTTTTAGGAGAACACCGGAGTTCCTGAAGGACTACAAGTCCCAGGAGTACCACAGAGTTGACACGTACAGGATCAGGGGAACAGGGTCTGCCTGATCAGCGATAAAAAGACCCTGTTCTGCCACTGAGAAGGTCCCCCACCAAGTCAGCCAGGTACAGAACAGAGACTGAGTTAGACTTAGCTACATGCAGGTCAGGACTTCATTAAATAACGACAGAGAACAGGAGGCCATACACCTACCAGTGGAGGAATCCGGACGTACATCCTTCGCCCTGCCGTGCTCCGGGGAGTACCTGCCATTCCTGCAGTAAAGGTACCAAACTGACTTTTGTGTGTGACTCCCTTATTGTCTCTGACGGCAGGATCCCCATCTGTCCTGCATCCTCATATTTCTATCTGCCCTGGAAGGACACTGTCTTACTTGTAGAAGACCTACCATCTAGCTGCCCAACATCATCCCTTCCAGAGTATGTGCACAGCAGCGCTGGTCCCTCTGACCAGATACTACAAGTGGCGTCACGACAACTTACACGAACATTTTAATCCCCTGTAAATATCCCACATTACGGTGAGCGCCCAGGGCACGGGCCGAGCTGTGCTACCCGTGACATCCCCCATAGACATCAACGGGCTCGGTGCCGAGTACCCCTAAGCCCTGGTACGTGCGCATCACTGTCATATTCTAAAACTGCAACCTCCTTGCTGTGCTCAGAAGTAGAAGGTGAACAACGCTCAGAGATATGGCTGAGGTAACGGAGACTGAAACCAGGCAACAACTGAACGCTACCAATAAGTTGAAACGTTAACACTGGGCCAAGAATTGACTGAAGACAGAGTTTTCAAAGGTTTTAAGGAATGCTAAGATGAGAGTGACTCTTGACAGACCTTCACTTTGACTCAAACGCTAGCAAGGTTGAGGTAGGCTATTGCTATGGGCTGATATCATTAAATATGACGTTGTTGGACTTTTTCAGGTTGAAAATGGACTAAAAAAGAACTTCCAAGCCAAGACACTTGCTTCAAGCAGTGGTACAAAAAAAGTTTGCATTTTTCAAGAAAACCATAATTTTTATGCAGGACATTGTGCCATCACAAACATCTAAGTCTCCATTGCTTGGCTAGCCAGTAAAGGCCTTAAAGGGAACCTTTCACCATGAAATTGGAGTCCAATCTGCAGGCATCATTTTATAGAGCAGGAGGAACTGAGCAGATTGATACATACTTTTCTCACAAAACTATCAGTGTGACCCATGTTTTCATCATTTAATCCTTGATTTTCATTAAGTGGGCGGTCCTATCAGTGACTGACAGGTATCTCTGTAAGTACACTTATAAAAAAAAGCTGTTCCACTCTATAACATGATACATAAACCTGCAGATTGGACTGCATTTTCATGGTGACAGGACCTGACCTAAACCCTATTGAAAGCTTGTTGGCCCTTCTTAAACAGAAGATTTATGGGAAAGAAAACTGTATACCCCTTAAAACAGTGTCTGGGAGGCTGTGGTTGGTGCTTCCCAAAAAATTGATCGGCTCCATGGATGGAAGGTTTATGACTGTTAGTGAAAAGAAGAGGTGGGGGTTATATTGGTCACTGATATTTGTTTTTAAATGTCTGAGATATATTTTTGTACATTTTGAGTTGTTTGGTTATTGATCTCTTTAACAGATAAAATAGACAATTGATATAGGAAAATATACATTTGTTACGTATTTGCATAATAATTCTGCACCCTAATAGTTGCCCAATAATTATACACACATAGATATTCTTCTATGAAAGATCAAATGTCACTTTTACTTTCTTAAATATTCAGGTTTCAGGTTTATTATCCTTTTTTGACTGACTGACAGCACTAAAGCTGCTCAATAATAAAATGAATCATAAAAATAGAAATGCCAAATGATGCGTAATAATACAAATGTAGATGGAGGTTACACTTTTGTACAGTAATCACTTGCTATGTACATATTATTGATCATGCCCATTTTTGCCTGCCATTCATTCCCATGGGAGGTACAGTAGGTCACTGTCCCTCATATACCATCATTGACAAAATGATTTTTTGAACATAGTTGATAACACCTTACAGTTATACTTTATCATCATGTTTGTACTGATTTGGATCACTATGTATGATACACTTACTTTCAGCTGCAGAGGGAAAGAAGAGAGCCACAGTATTCATTACTGATGGGTAGGCGGAGCCCAGATAGGATTGACACCTCAGATTAAAAAGAGTGTTGACCGGCCCCTCCAGCTCTGGCTCCTCCTACTCAGCTTTCTTCAGTCTTAAATTTGAGGTCCCAGAGGATGGTCGCTGCTGGAAGCAGCTCCTCAGAAAACTTTATTATTTTAATTCGGACAAGAGACTTGGATCACCAAATGTGGTCTAGAGGTCTCAGGGGTTTCAGCGCTGCTGGACCCCCACCTCTCCCTTGGCAATCTGCAATTACCCTGATGGTGGTCCCTGCAGAACCTGCCGGCCCTGGGGGATGAGGAATGGCTTCCCTGGCGGGGACGCAAACCGCGCACAGAGGTCACTGCGTTCCCCGCCCGGGGGGGGAAGCATGGGCATAGCGCCAGAAACCCCTGGGGGTCCCTGTGGCGCTTCGGCTGGTGAGTACTCACATTTTTATTAAAGTGTGTGTGAGTGATTTAGCGGCTGCTGCGGCAGCCGCTGTACAGTATACATGCCGGTGACTAGTTTTTCTATGTCCGCAGGAGGATTCCTGCAGGACGGGGGAAAGGAGAGGAGTACGCGCTCTTTTTATTTTTGAATTTCGCGCGCTCTGAGCGCGCGCGCTTTACGGCAGTCTCCATTTCCGGCTGTAATGTATGTAGTACAGTTCATATAGCGTCTTGTGCTTGGGTGCGATGAAAATACATGAGACACAGGTTTGATATAGAAAGTCTTGTATTACTTCATACAAGTTGGCAAAAATAGTCACACAGTTTGCAGACACAGAAGCAGGAGACACAGCAGGCCAGAGTAATCTAAGCTCAGCAATCACTCTCCACAACAGGTTCAGGATCTTCTTCTCTGTTACCGTAAGTCCATGCAAACGTGGGTCTTTCAAAGAGCAGGGTTCAGAGTCCACAAGTGCTTCAGAGTTCCTCAGTAGGAATAGCTGGAGTACAAGGTCCAAGGCTTTAGGAGTCAGGTCACAGGTTCACTGCAGGCTAGATTCTGAAGCACTGATTGCTCAGCTGTGGCTGCTTAAGAAGCAAAAGGAGAGAATCAGGGCTGGAACATGCAAGCTGGAAACTCCATTTTGACTGAGGGCAAGATAGCTGCAGCAAGACAGAAAGTAAAATGGCTGACGAACAAACTGAGTTTCAGGAACATGTACACAGAACCTTATGTGTCGACCCGCCACCACAATTGTGGGTTACCAGGGCAATGGGGTACTCAGAGCCGAGCCCGTAGAAGTCTATGGGATTTGTGTCACAGGTAGCTGTGGCTCGGTCTGTGGCCCGGGCGGTCTGGCGTATGTTGTTGGGGGATATATACAGGGGATAACTATATACAGTTCGTGACGCCACCTGTAGTATTCTGGTAATGGGTACCAGCGCTGCTGTAGATCTCTGAGGGGATGGTGAGGCAGCTAGATGTCAGGTCCCCTACAGGTGGGACTCTTCCCTCAAAGTCTGTTAAGATGGTGAAGTCGGGTGCCGGTAAATAACACAGTCTCACACAGTCAATGTCTTTCCATACCTTTACTTGCTGAATGTCAAGGCAGGTCCCGGGGAGGCTGATCCAAAGGGAGTGTATTTTGAGACGGCAGCTGGACAAGTTAGGGGCCTCCTTTACTCCAATATGGCGAGTGCAACTAGCATGAAGCGTAGTTCCCTCAATCTTCAGCAATGCTTGCTGTAACTGCCCAGTCAGCTTAGTGTTAGGAGCCTTCCTTTGAAGGAGCTGAATACTTATGTAGTCCTGCAGAACTCCGAAGCCTTCACTCCCTCTGACCCCAGCTACGTACCGACTATAAGGGGCTTGTCTGCCGCGACCTAGGGTCCGGTAGATTCCTGGTTTTCCTGCCTCTGTGCCTGAAACAACAGCGACTCTTCGGTCCCCAGTGACCGGTAAACAGGGTGCTGGACTTAAGCAATCCTGTAGCACCAATTCTATAATCCACTTGCCTTTCGCCTTGTCCACGCTGGTAACATAAACATTCTCACTAGCCAGGGGTTGAGCAGTCACTTCCAATCTTTCTCCTTTCAATGAAGCCAGCCACAGATGCTCGTTGTCACAGGCAGGAGCACGTCTCTGTACCTGATACTGTCCTTAGACAGGAACGCTGAAGTCTTTCTGTGCTGATACTCCTTCCTTTCTTCAATGTGTGCTGAGAGATAATCCAGCTCTGACCAGACTAAGGTATATGTCAAAACCTATACCGGACTCCACTATTTGAACTGGTTATGAAGCAGGCTAGACTCCTCTTTCCTCTTTCCACAGAAGTCTAAGCTCTACCTCACACGTCTTCTCTGTCCAGAGACAGGAACTAGACTCTTTTCAAAATCACCCTACACCCACTACTTTGACCACTCCCTAGAGTATACTTCACTACCCCAAGGGTGTGTCCAGTGTGTGTAGAATGAATGCATATTGAGCATTAAGCCGCCGTCTCGCCATACACTCCCCAGGGTACTGCGTGTGCCCAACACCAGGGCTACACATTCCCCCATGGTAAATGACAGCACTCCCGGGCTGTGAAATACAAAAGACAGAAAAATTTTTGTTTATGCAATAACATTGGAACAATAACATCTTCCCATCCGGGAGGTAAGAACACTTCGAACGTTACAAACCTTAATACAAAAATACAAATAGTATCAAATGTCATTTTCAATAAATAACTTTACAAGATACTTGTGAAGGACCCGCACCAAACCTTCAACGTGGGTCCTGGGTGGGCTGCAGGACATCCAAGTGCAGACCTCACTCAGTGCCACACCACACGGTTTTGTTTTTCAGAGGTAGATATGTATGGCTTATGTAAAACCAAGATAGGGCGCCGGAGCGCAACTATGTACAAGAGAGTTTTTAGGCTGTCTCAGTCCTCAACCTACGAGTCCATTGTAAACCAAAGGCATATACCAAATCACATTATGATAAAAGTGCAATAACTTTTTATGGTTCTATTCACCATTTACCCAGCCGGGCATTCTATAATTAGGACTATATATATATACATTATATATAAACTTGTGCAAAAACTTTATAAACATTTTTCAAACTTTGACTGATGGTAGATCCTTTATGGACCTTACCAATTCTTTTTATATATTTATTCATCAAATAGTACGCTTTCCACCCCGGGGGCTGGAACAACGCAATGGGCCCTAGATCCTAAAACCAGCAAATCATGTGCTGCGATCAGGGTTTGGGTTGCGACATCTCTGGTTTGAACCTCTAGGGGCGCAACCGGTACACTTTCCTCACACGACACCGATTGCGTCTCAATTACAGTCAATGATATAGACCGCGTCAGGGTTTGCGATCTAGACTGGGTCGCATCTGGCGATATGGAAGTGGCTTTCACTTGCGATAGACTTTGGGTCGCATGTTGCGATGATTTTGACGGGGGCGATGCTGGGGCACGGCCGGATGCTGCTGAAGCTGGAAACGGGGACGCTGCGGTAATGGTGACGGTACCTGCGTCTGGGACGGGGTCGCGGACGATGGCGACGTTCAGGGCATACCACCCCTTCATTCCCAATGCCGCGTATAGGTGACTATGTCGCCGTTCACTAAGTCCCTCCGGGATGGCCTTGTGGCAGGTGAGATTCCACGTCACGCCTGCTGACGAAGACCGCCGGGTAGAGGCCCGGTTCACGAATAAAGCCCCAGCCCTTCCGGAGCTGGAACTCAGTCACACACCCCTGCCGCCGCGGTTCCCGTAAGGTACCTTTGTCGCGACGGACAGTCTCCTTATCAGCAATCAGCTCGGCAAACTGTCGCTGGCGGTTCTTCTTGATTTCCCGCGCTTCCTCCTGCTGGCGCCTCTTTGTCTCCTCACGACTCCGCCATTCTTGCTCCCACTGGGCGGTGTAGGCAACGTCATCCAGGCGCGCCATTTCGTCCCAGTCCACATCTGGTAGTGACGGACAGGACCCCTCCGGTGTCCCTGCCGGGGACCGATAATCTGCTGCGGCCTCTTGGCCGGGCGGGCGTTCCGGGATCGGCTGTACCTCCTCAACCTCCTCCGCATCCACCGCTTCACCAGTGGGATCGGGAACGGTACTTTCGGGGGCAGCCTCCGGTTGCTCCTTCGCCTTGGGCAGCAGACTTTTCGGTACTTTGAATCGTGGGGGTTCGTTGAGGGGAGGAGACGCCGTGTTCGTCATCCGCCATTTCTGCAGGTTACAGCGGCGTCTCTCAATCTCCTCTAGTCCAGGTTGGAACAACTGCTTTAGACGTGAGTTCTCCTCCCGAACCTCTAACAACGCCTGTTGCAGGTGCAGAATCGCATAGGCCTCGGATGCCGATGGCAGCTTGGCGGGGGCCCGGGGCCTGCTTTCCTCCGCTGCTCCGCTCGGCTCCACACGTCCGGCCTCCATCATGTTCCAGAACAAACTCTTTTCTTTTTTGGACATCCGGTCTCTTCCGTGGAGGTGGGGTTTGCGTCTCCTCCTCCTCGCAGGGAAGGTGAAGAGGAGGCGGACCTCCTTTGCTGTAGGGCAGGACCGCATGTTATAATAGCACTTTGAGAGGACAGGCATTTTCTTCGCGCCACAGGGGGGTAGACGCCCACGAAGGTACGCCCACCTTCTTCTCCAGCGCCTGAGGGCGCGAATATGGCGACAAAAATGGCGATTTTGGCGCCAAAAGTGCAAACAGTCCTTTTTACAAAAACAAGTCCTTAGGCACGCAGGGCTCGCAATTTCGCGAGTTTGGTATCCTGTTCGTGACGCCAAGTTAGTTGTGTCGACCCGCCACCACAATTGTGGGTTACCAGGGCAATGGGGTACTCAGAGCCGAGCCCGTAGAAGTCTATGGGATTTGTGTCACAGGTAGCTGTGGCTCGGTCTGTGGCCCGGGCGGTCTGGCGTATGTTGTTGGGGGATATATACAGGGGATAACTATATACAGTTCGTGACGCCACCTGTAGTATTCTGGTAATGGGTACCAGCGCTGCTGTAGATCTCTGAGGGGATGGTGAGGCAGCTAGATGTCAGGTCCCCTACAGGTGGGACTCTTCCCTCAAAGTCTGTTAAGATGGTGAAGTCGGGTGCCGGTAAATAACACAGTCTCACACAGTCAATGTCTTTCCATACCTTTACTTGCTGAATGTCAAGGCAGGTCCCGGGAGGCTGATCCAAAGGGAGTGTATTTTGAGACGGCAGCTGGACAAGTTAGGGGCCTCCTTTATCTCCAATATGGCGAGTGCAACTAGCATGAAGCGTAGTTCCCTCAATCTTCAGCAATGCTTGCTGTAACTGCCCAGTCAGCTTAGTGTTAGGAGCCTTCCTTTGAAGGAGCTGAATACTTATGTAGTCCTGCAGAACTCCGAAGCCTTCACTCCCTCTGACCCCAGCTACGTACCGACTATAAGGGGCTTGTCTGCCGCGACCTAGGGTCCGGTAGATTCCTGGTTTTCCTGCCTCTGTGCCTGAAACAACAGCGACTCTTCGGTCCCCAGTGACCGGTAAACAGGGTGCTGGACTTAAGCAATCCTGTAGCACCAATTCTATAATCCACTTGCCTTTCGCCTTGTCCACGCTGGTAACATAAACATTCTCACTAGCCAGGGGTTGAGCAGTCACTTCCAATCTTTCTCCTTTCAATGAAGCCAGCCACAGATGCTCAGTTGTCACAGGCAGGAGCACGTCTCTGTACCTGATACTGTCCTTAGACAGGAACGCTGAAGTCTTTCTGTGCTGATACTCCTTCCTTTCTTCAATGTGTGCTGAGAGATAATCCAGCTCTGACCAGACTAAGGTATATGTCAAAACCTATACCGGACTCCACTATTTGAACTGGTTATGAAGCAGGCTAGACTCCTCTTTCCTCTTTCCACAGAAGTCTAAGCTCTACCTCACACGTCTTCTCTGTCCAGAGACAGGAACTAGACTCTTTTCAAAATCACCCTACACCCACTACTTTGACCACTCCCTAGAGTATACTTCACTACCCCAAGGGTGTGTCCAGTGTGTGTAGAATGAATGCATATTGAGCATTAAGCCGCCGTCTCGCCATACACTCCCCAGGGTACTGCGTGTGCCCAACACCAGGGCTACACACTTACATTACTCCCCCTTAGGGACAACCTCCGGATGACCTCAGGCCAGGCTTGTGTGGGTACCTCTGATGAAACTGACGGAGCAAGCGAGGAGCATTAACGTTATTGACTGGTTCCCATGAGTTGTCCTCCACTGGGTAGCACTGCCATTTAATCAGATATTGTAACTGATTTCTATACAACCTGGAATCTAAAATCCTTTCCACCACAAATTCTTCCTGACCATCGACTAGCACTGGGTCAGGGCAAGGAGAAGAACGTCCAGGAAACGTATTGGGTGTCGCAGCCTTTAGTAGGGATACATGAAAGACAGGGTGAATTCTCATAGTTCTGGCCAGTTGAAGACGACAAGCAACGGCACTTATAATTTTACTGATTTTATAGGGTCCAATGTACTTATGTCCCAACTTAGACGATGGAATCCTTAACTTAAGATTTCTGGTTGACAGCCAGACCAAGTCTCCTACCTTGAAAGCTGGTGCAGGTTTACGAAATTTATCTGCTGCTTTCTTGTACCTTTCCTGAGCCGATTCCAGATTCTCCTTTAGAAGATCCATATTCTTCTGTAAAGACGTGATTCTTTCAGCCACTGCTGGTAAAGGCGTTTCTATGGGAAATCGTGGTAGAATGTTAGGATGATAACCTAGATTAGAGTAAAAAGGAGACTGCTTAGTGAAGGCACTCTGAGAGTTGTTATACGAGAACTCAGCTAATGGAAGTAGATCCACCCAATCATCCTGTAGGTGGCAGATAAAGCAGCGGAGATACTGCTCCAGGGTTTGATTGGTTCGTTCGGTCTGTCCATTAGTCTGGGGATGAAAAGCAGAAGAAAGGTTTACTTTAATGTCCAATGCTGCACAGAAATTTTGCCAAAACCTAGAAGTGAATTGCACCCCTCGATCCGAAATAACCTCATCCGGTACTCCATGTAAGCGAAACACATCTTTAATCATCAAATCTGATGTCTGTTTTGCAGTGGGTAAGCCGACACAAGGGATAAAATGAGCTGCCTTTGTTAGACGGTCAACCACCACTAGAATAGTGTTCTTCCCTTGAGAGGTTGGTAATTCCACAATGAAGTCCATAGAAATGGATCCCCACGGGCGGGACGGGGTGGGAAGAGGCTGTAACAGACCAGTTGGTGAAGAGCGAGGTGTTTTGCATCTTGCACAAACCTCACACGAAGTGACATAGTCCAAAACATCCTTCCTACAAGTGGGCCACCAAAAGAAACGAGAAAGAAATTCCTGTGTCTTTAGAATTCCTCTATGCCCGGCTATTTTGGAATCGTGAATGAGTTGCAATACTCTCAATCTGACTGTTTCAGGTATATACAGACGTTGTCCCAGAATCCACACACCATTCTTAAAGACAAGACTTACGTCCCTTGGGGGTTGAGCCAAAAAAGAATCCGCATGGTATGCTTCCTTGATGTCTTTAATTAGGTCTTGATGATGAATCACTCCTAGGAATCTAGAGTCAGGAAGAATAGTCTTAGGAGGAGTAATTGGACGTGTCTCTGCTGAGTAAATCCTAGAGAGTGCATCAGCCTTTCCATTGCGCGATCCTGGTCTATAAGAAATGATAAAATTAAATTGGTTTAAGAAAAGATTCCAGCGAGCCTGGCGAGGAGTCAGGCACTTAGCCGACCTGATAAACTCAAGGTTACGATGATCTGTCAGGACGACTATTTGCTGTGCAGCTCCCTGAAGAAGGTGTCTCCATTCTTTGAAGGCGGCAATAATGGCCAACAACTCTCTATTGCCCACATCGTAGTTCCTCTCAGCCGAAGACAACTGCTGGGAAAAGAAGGCACAGGGATGCAAGACATTCTTCTCACCTGTTCTCTGAGAGAGTATAGCTCCAACGGCACAGTCTGAAGCATCCACCTCTATTATGAAGGCAAGCTCGGGGTTGGGATGTACTAGGATAGGTGCAGTGGTAAATTTATCTTTTAGACGGGAAAATGCTTCCTGGGCTTGGGGAGTCCAGGAGAACCTAGACTCTTTCCGGGTAAGTTGGGTGATAGGTGACACTACCTCAGAGAAATTTCTAATGAAACGTCTATAGAAGTTGGCAAACCCGATGAAGCGCTGTACCTCCTTCACATTTCTAGGACTTGGCCAATCCTTGATGGCTTGGGTTTTGCTTCCATCCATACTAATTTCTTGTGTAGACAGTACATACCCCAGAAATTGAATTTCGGTCCTATGGAATTCACACTTTTCAAGTTTGATGTAAAGATGATTTTGTCTTACACGTTCCAAGACCATTCTCACATGTCCATGATGTTCCTCTGTGGAGTTAGAAAAAATTAGAATATCATCCAAATAAATTACCACGAATGTATCTAGGAGATCCCTGAAGATGTCATTCACCAAGTGTTGGAAAGTGGCTGGGGCGGTACTCAGACCAAAAGGCATAACTAGATATTCAAAGTGTCCATAGCGTGACCTGAATGCAGTCTTCCATTCATCCCCAGGTCTAATACGGACTAAGTTATAGGCCCCACGAAGATCTAGTTTAGAGAAAATTTTGGCATGTCGCACTCTCTCCAATAACTCAGGGATTAAAGGCAATGGATAACGGTTTCTAATAGTAACCTTATTGAGTTCCCTATAGTCTACGCATGGTCTCAGAGATCCATCTTTCTTCTTTACAAAGAAGATGGGTGCACCTGCAGGAGATGAAGAGGGGCGTATGAAGCCCTTGGCTAGATTTTCGTCTATGTAATCCTTTAAAGCCTTTAGCTCGGGCCCCGCCAGGGGGTAGATCTTACCAAAAGGTATCTCTGCTCCAGGCAATAATTCAATTGGACAATCATATGGACGGTGAGGAGGAAGCTGGTCAGCGTTCTTCTTGTCACATAAATCCACATAGTCCTGGTATACAGCTGGTAGTTCAGGGACTGACATGGTTCCTTTAGGAACAGAGCAAGCTGAAACTTTTGGACTCATCTGTTTCTCTGGAAAGTGTAATTCCTTGGTCTCCCAGTTAATGGTAGGATTCTGAGCCTGCAGCCATGGTAGCCCTAGAATAATGGGAAAGTGGGGAGAAGAGATAAGCATAAAGGACAGTTTCTCTTGATGATCTTTACCCATAAGAACCCTCAAAGGCTCTGTTTCCTGATCCACTGGTCCAGAGGTCAGCAGGGAGCCATCCACAGTTTCCATCTGTACTGGAGTAGCCTTCTTCACTGAACGTATCCCCTGTTTCAGAGCAAAGGAGACATCCATAAAATTTCCACTTGCCCCTGAGTCGATCATAGCAGAGCTAGACACCCAAGCTGAGTCAACCCAGAGTTTGATGGAAAGAAAGCAATGAGAATTGTTTTTCTTACAACTCAGCTGGGACACCGCTGAGGAAACTTGAAAAATGGCAGCGTTTACACAGTCAACGTCCTCAGAGGGAACGGAGTTTAAGTCCGAGAAATCAAGATCTGTTGCTGCAGATCTCTCTGGAGCCTGAGGCTCGGACCTGACAGATCCCCTCTCGCAACACTCACAATGAATGAGTGCTGCAGTAGTCTTACGAGAACGGCTGGGGCAGTTTATAATGAAGTGCCCTGACTTACCACAATAGAAACATAGATTTTCCTTAAAACGATGTTCCTTGCGTGCATCACTAACCCGTCGTTGTAAAGAGTCTACCTGCATGGGTTCAGGTTCAGGTTCCCGTGTAATCCTACTCAAAGGTTCCTTAGCTGGAGAGGAAGGTAGGAAAAGGTTAGTGCGATTGCTTTCGAACCATCTCTCTTGCCTGCGTTCAGTCAGACGAGTATCAATACGGATGCAGTAGTTAATAAAGTCACCTAACGCAGTGGGAGGGTCGGCACGAGCAAGTTCATCCTTAATCAGTGGAGATAACCCCTTTCGAAAAATAGATTTTTTGGCGGAACTGTCCCAGGTGGTATCAAGGGCCCATCTCCTGAAATCCAAGGCATATTCAGCTACCGAGTGCTTACCTTGGCGCAAAGCTAACATGGCTGCTTCAGCTGTTGCACCTCGATTGGGGTCATCAAACACCTGCCCCATGGCTGAAATAAAAGCATCAAGGTGATTCAAACAATCATCCTCAGTCTCAATCAGAGGGTTTGCCCACATCAAAGCCTTGTTGGTAAGCAACATAATTATAGTAAGCACCTTAGATCGTTCAGTGGGAAATTGTGAAGCATGTGCAGAAAAAAAAAGATTGCATTGATTAATAAATCCCCTGAATTTCTCACGTTCACCGCCAAAACGAAAAGGGGGCAACTTGGGAATCCCAGAACTCGGGGCTACGGCAGGAGCCTGGACTCGCTCTTCTAGAACCTCAATCCTGGCTCGCAAATCCTGGGCAGTCTGTCCAAACACTTGCAAATTGTGATTAGTGAGGTCCTGTAGGCTTGAAAAACGGGTCTTTATATTCTGCAAATCTGCAAGGATATTATCAGTCACTCCGCAAAGTTCCTTTATGCGGGCCTCCATTTTCCAGATCTTTTAAGACAGGAGTACTGGAAGAAGAGGAGAGGAGAAAAAAAAACAATAGTGTTTACCTGTGGTAACACTGCAGAGAGAAAAAAAATTAAGGGAACTGCTCACCTGGAATGGTTGTGAGAAGTCACAACCACTATCATCACAGAAAGTTCACCCGGACATCTGATATTCACAGTTACAGCAGACAAAAAAGAGAAAAGAGAAAAAAAAAAAAACAATAGTGTTTACCTGTGGTAACACTGCAGAAAAAAAAAACACTTAAGGGAATTGCTCACCTGGAATGGTTGTGAGAAGTCACAACCACTGTCATCACAGAAAATACAACCGGACATCCGATATCCACAGATACAGCAGACACAGCCTTTCCAGACCCAGCAGACACTAACGTTTTGGCTTCAGAATCTTGTAATGTATGTAGTACAGTTCATATCGCGTCTTGTGCTTGGGTGCGATGAAAATACATGAGACACAGGTTTGATATAGAAAGTCTTGTATTACTTCATACAAGTTGGCAAAAATAGTCACACAGTTTGCAGACACAGAAGCAGGAGACACAGCAGGCCAGAGTAATCTAAGCTCAGCAATCACTCTCCACAACAGGTTCAGGATCTTCTTCTCTGTTACCGTAAGTCCATGCAAACGTGGGTCTTTCAAAGAGCAGGGTTCAGAGTCCACAAGTGCTTCAGAGTTCCTCAGTAGGAATAGCTGGAGTACAAGGTCCAAGGCTTTAGGAGTCAGGTCACAGGTTCACTGCAGGCTAGATTCTGAAGCACTGATTGCTCAGCTGTGGCTGCTTAAGAAGCAAAAGGAGAGAATCAGGGCGGGAACATGCAAGCTGGAAACTCCATTTTGACTGAGGGCAAGATAGCTGCAGCAAGACAGAAAGTAAAATGGCTGACGAACAAACTGAGTTTCAGGAACATGTACACAGAACCTTACACCGGCTCCTCTACATGGAGCACATCGGAGACAGAGCGCGGCGGCCATTGCTGATCAGAAGCAGGCTGAAAGCTCTCCGGATCGCTCCCCTCCACTCCCGGCAAGAACCGTGACCAGCTGGGTGAGTCGCTTCTACCCGCCGGGCAGAAGCTTAACCCCTTCACCCCACAGCGCAGGCGCCGTCTGGGGCACTACTGAGTGGCAGATCTGCGCGGGTCCTGCAGCTGTTGTCGCATAAGGGGGCTCGCACACTCTTTCAATAATAATAAATGTAACGGGTCTGGGAGGCGGAACCTCTGAGCTACTATACAAAGGGGCGGACCTTGTAAGAGAGCTGGTGGCGACCAGGGTGGACGGGCAGGTAGTCACAGCAGATAAGCGAGGTAGTCTCTGGATGAACGGGCAGGAAGTCGCGGCAAGTGACCGAGGCAGTCTCTGGAAGAGTGGGCAGGAGGTCACGGCAAGTGACCGGGGCAGTCTCTGGATGAGTGGGCAGGAGGTCACGGCAAGTGACCGGGGCAGTCTCTGGATGAGTGGGTAGGAGGTCACGGCAAGTGACCGGGGCAGTCTCTGGATGAGTGGGTAGGAGGTCACGGCAAGTGACCGGGGCAGTCTCTGGATGAGTGGGTAGGAGGTCACGGCAAGTGACCGGAGTAGTCTCTGGAGGAGTGTAGATACGACCTGTGATGGCTGAGCCTCCAGGTAGGCTAGCAGGCAGGTAACGGATGAGCGCTCCCAGGTGAGCGGGCAGGCAGGTAACAGATGAGCACTCCCAGGTGAGTGGGCAGACAGGTAACAGATGAGCGCTCCCAGGTGAGCAGGCAGGCAGGTAACAGATGAGCGCTACCAGGTGAGCGTGCAGGCTGGTAACAGATGAGCACTCCCAGGTGAGCGTGCAGGCAGGTAACAGATGAGCGCTCCCAGGTGAGCGTGCAGGCAGGTAACAGATGAGCGCTCCCAGGTGAGCGTGCAGGCAGGTAACAGATGAGCGCTCCCAGGTGAGCGTGCAGGCAGGTAACAGATGAGCGCTCACAGGTGAGCGTGCAGGCAGGTAACAGATAGCGACAGACAGGTCTCTGGCAAGGACCCTGAGGACTGAAGCAGAGTAGTGAACTGTGCAACAACATTGCTCGGGCACCTCTATTTTGGAGGAGGGGCCTTATATAAGGTGAAGTCCTCCGGCCATTGGCCGGGGACTTCTTAGGACGACGCGCGCGGCCCCTTTAAGAGGGGGGGCAGCGCGCGCGCCCTAAGCACAGAGGCAGGAAAGGAGCGTGCACCGCCAGCAGAGCGGCAGGAGGACGCCGGACCTGGAGCAGAGGGGTGAGGGGAACAGAGTCCCTGCCTGGCAGAGGGCAGGGACGCCGACGCTACAGTACTCCCCCCTTTAGGCCCCCCTTTTTTAGGCTAGAAAGAAATTTAGCTAGGATGAGAGGGGCATGGATGTTCTCCCGAGGCTCCCATGTTCTCTCCTCAGGACCAAACCCTTCCAATCCACCAAAAAATAGGTCTTCCTTCTTACCCTTTTGGTGGCCAAAATGTTCTCTACCTCAAATTCGTTTTCAGCTGAAACCAGAGCAGGAAGCGTACCTGTAGACTTGGAAAAAGAGTTAAGTACCACCGGTTTGAGTAGAGATACATGGAAGGAGTTAGGGATCCGCAAGTTGGCCGGCAGTTTCAATTTATAGGCCACTGGGTTGATTTGACTGATGACCTCCAAAGGACCGATGAATCGAGGCCCTAACTTATAGGAAGGAATCTTGAGCCGGACATACTTGGACGAGAGCCAGACCTTATCCCCAGGATGGAATTGAGGAGGATCCAGACGTTTTTTGTCAGCATGTCTTTTCATACGGTCGGATGACAGAAGGAGTACTCTCCCATATGGAGGAAAATTTGTTAACAAGAGATTCCGCAGCCGGATTGTCCACTGAGATGGAGACGGGAAATGGGATCCGAGGATGCTGACCAAAGACTACAAAAAACGGGGATTTGGAGGAAGATTCGCTCTCGTGATTGTTGTAAGAAAATTCGGCCCATGGCAGGAGATCCACCCAGTCAGAATGGTGGACATTAACGAAGTGCCGGAGGTAACTGGTCAGGATCTGATTGACCCGCTCAACTTGACCATTGGACTGTGGGTGGTAGGCGGAGGAGAAGTCCAAGGTGACGTCTAGCAATTTACAAGTGGCTCTCCAAAAACGTGAGTGAACTGTACCCCTCGATCCGACACGATATGGTGAGGCAGGCCATGAAGACGGAAGATGTGGCGGATAAAGTCTTTAGCCAGCTTGGGTGCAGACGGGAGGCCTGGCAGGGGAATAAAATGAGCCATCTTGGAAAAGCGGTCAACGACCACCCAAATGACCGTACAACCGGCAGAAACGGGAAGGTCCGTTATGAAGTCCATGGCTATATGCTGCCAGGGAGCAGCGGGTACAGGAAGCGGAAGGAGACGACCGGCAGGCAGAAGTCTCGGAACCTTGTTGCGGCCACATGAGGCACAGGCAGAAACAAAGTCTATTACGTCCTTGTGCAGGGTAGGCCACCAGTAATGCCGAGTAATAAGCTGGAGGGTCTTTTTTTGACCGGCGTGGCCAGCTAATTTAGACGAATGGCCCCAGTGTAGGATTCTCTCCCGATCGGGTACCGATACGAACGTCTTACCGGGAAGGAGACGATTTAGACTCACGGGAGCTACCTGCATTACTCTGGCGGGATCGATGATATGTTTCGGTTCCTCCTCGAGATCCGACACCAGGAAGGATCGGGACAAGGCGTCCGCCTTGATGTTCTTGTCTGCCGGGCGAAAATGTAGAACAAAATCGAAACGAGCAAAAAACAAGGACCACCGGGCCTGACGCGGGTTAAGTCTCTGGGCATGCTGGAGGTAAGCCAAGTTTTTGTGGTCAGTGTAAATAATTACCGGATGAAGAGCCCCTCGAGTAGGTAACGCCACTCCTCCAATGCCAGCTTGATGGCCAATAACTCTCGGTCTCCTATGGAATAATTGCGCTCAGAAGAGGAGAAGAGTTTGGAGAAGAAGCCACAAGTTACCATCCTCCCGGAAGATGATTTTTGAGTAAGTACCGCTCCGGCTCCAGAGGAGGAAGTGTCAACCTCCAGGAAGAACTGCTTGTTGCCGTCCGGGCGATGCAGCACCGGGGCGGAAGAGAAGGCCTGCTTTAAGGAGAGAAAGGCCCCTTCTGCTTCGGGCGTCCATTCTTTGGTGTTAGTACCCTTACGGGTAAGTGCGGAAATTGGGCCAGTCCGGGAAGAGAAGTGCGGTGTGAAGAGGCGGTAGTAGTTGGCGAAGCCCAGGAACCGCTGAATGGCCTTCAATCCCTCCGGTCGGGGCCATTTCTCGATGGCCGACAGTTTCTCTGGATCCATTCGCAGACCGGTCTGAGAAATAATGTAGCCCAAAAATGGCAGCGAGGTCTGCTCAAAGAGGCATTTCTCAAATTTAGCGAAGAGGTGATTCTGCCTGAGCCTGAGCAGAACCTGACGAACGTCCCTCCGGTGAGTCTGGAGATCCGGAGAGAAGACCAAGATGTCGTCCAGGTACACCACTACGCAGGAGTAGAGAAGGTCCCGGAAGATGTCATTGACCAACTCTTGAAAGACGGCAGGAGCATTACAGAGACCAAAGGGCATCACTAGATATTCATAGTGGCCATCCCGGGTGTTAAATGCAGTCTTCCATTCATCCCCTTGACGGATACGGACCAGGTTGTACGCCCCACGGAGATCCAGTTTGGTGAAGATTCTAGCCCCCCTCAAACGATCAAATAATTCTGGAATGAGCGGAAGGGGGTATTTATTCTTCACCGTGATCTGGTTAAGACCTCTATAGTCTATACAGGGGCGAAGAGAGCCGTCCTTCTTTTTTACAAAAAAGAAGCCTGCTCCTGCCGGGGAGGTAGATTTCCGGATGAATCCCCTGGCCAAATTCTCCTCGATATATTCGGACATCGACCGGGTCTCAGCAGCGGATAATGGGTAAATACGCCCACGGGGAGGCGTAGTACCAGGTAACAGGTCGATAGGACAATCGTATGGTCTGTGAGGAGGTAATGTCTCTGCCTCTTTTTTATTAAAGACATCAGCAAATGACCAATAGGGGATCGGAAGTCCAGGTAGATTAGTTGGGGTAGGAGAAGGACAGACAGGATGAACAGGAACCAAACACATCTTATGACAATCCTGTCCCCAGCGAAGAACCTCTCCGGTCTGCCAGTCGAGCACGGGTCCATGTCTTTGGAGCCAAGGTAGCCCTAGTAAGAGGGCGTGAGAGAGTCCAGGCAGAACATGAAAAGAGATGCTCTCAGAATGCAGCATTCCCACTTGCAGAGTTATGGGTTCAGTGATGAGTTGGATGGGGTGTGGTAAAAGACCCCCGTCCACAGCAGCGACTGATAATGGTACAACCAGAGGTTTGGTGGGAATGCGGTATTTTTCTACCAGGGACTGTGACATAAGATTCCCGGCTGCTCCAGAGTCAAGTTGGGCTAGTTCAAAATAACGATTCTCCCCACAGAGAATGGAGACTGACAGCAGCAGAGATGGAGAGGCTTTCTCCTTGTCTAGGTTGACCTCTCTGAGCGAACCTAGACACAGGCGTTTCCCGACCTCTCCGGACAGGTACGAATCCGATGCTCCTTACTGCCACAGTAGAAGCAACTCCCCTCAGCACGGCGTAATTCCTGACGGGTTTTGACCATCTTGGTCTGGTCGACCTGCATAGGCTCCGGAGAGTGTACTTGGGGAGAAACGGAGGGAGTGACGGGTTTCTGAAACGTAGGAGCTAGACGTGGAAACCTCCTCTCACGGGTGACCTCTTTGGCCCGCTCCTGGAACCGTAGGTCAATCCGGGTGGCGAGAGTTATAAGGTCATCGAGAGTGGTAGGAATGTCCCGACCGGCGAGTTCATCCTTAATACGGCCGGACAAACCCTCCCAGAAAACGGATACCAGAGCGTCGTTGTCCCAGGCCAGCTCCGATGCAAGGGTACGAAACCGTATGGCATATTGGCCCACGGTGAGACTTCCCTGACGGAGGCGTAGCAGAGATGATGCGGATGAGATCTTTCGTCCGGGCTCGTCAAAGACTTTCCGAAAAGCCGTGAGAAAGGCAGACAGGTCGGTCACCAGAGGATCTCCTCTCTCCCAAAGAGGATTCAGCCAGGCCAGGGCCTCCCCAGTGAGATGGGACATGATGAAGGCAATTTTGGCCCGGTCGGAGTTAAACTGGTGGGAGAGAAGTTCAAAGTGCAGAGTGCACTGATTAATGAAGCCCCGAGCCTGAGCAGGGTCGCCTCCGAAGCGAGGAGGTGCAGAGAGCCGGGGTCCGTGACAGGAGCCCATGGTATTGGGGAGCAGAGGGGCTGCCGGATTGCGAGTCATGGCACCAGCGGTGGTAGCTGGTGGAGCTGTCAGAGTGTCCGGGCAAGAATTGACATTCCGCAGGTGACCCAGGATGGACTCCTGTTGGGACTTCTGACGGGACAGTTCATGACACAGGTCCGAGATGGAGGGAACTTGGGCGCCACCGGGTTCCATGGCCCGAGCAAACTGTAACGGGTCTGGAAGGCGGAACCTCTGAACTACTATACAAAGGGGCGGACCTTGTAAGAGAGCGGGGTGGCGACCAGGGTGGACGGGCAGGTAGTCACAGCAGATAAGCGAGGTAGTCTCTGGATGAACGGGCAGGAAGTCGCGGCAAGTGACCGAGGCAGTCTCTGGAAGAGTGGGCAGAAGGTCACGGCAAGTGACCAGGGCAGTCTCTGGATGAGTGGGCAGGAGGTCACGGCAAGTGACCGGGGCAGTCTCTGGATGAGTGGGTAGGAGGTCACGGCAAGTGACCGGGGCAGTCTCTGGATGAGTGGGTAGGAGGTCACGGCAAGTGACCGGGGCAGTCTCTGGATGAGTGGGTAGGAGGTCACGGCAAGTGACCGGGGTAGTCTCTGGAGGAGTGTAGATACGACCTGTGATGGCTGAGCCTCCAGGTAGGCTAGCAGGCAGGTAACGGATGAGCGCTCCCAGGTGAGCGGGCAGGCAGGTAACAGATGAGCACTCCCAGGTGAGTGGGCAGACAGGTAACAGATGAGCGCTCCCAGGTGAGCGGGCAGGCAGGTAACAGATGAGCGCTCCCAGGTGAGCGTGCAGGCAGGTAACAGATGAGCGCTCCCAGGTGAGCGTGCAGGCAGGTAACAGATGAGCGCTCCCAGGTGAGCGTGCAGGCAGGTAACAGATGAGCGCTCCCAGGTGAGCGTGCAGGCAGGTAACAGATGAGCGCTCCTAGGTGAGCGTGCAGGCAGGTAACAGATGAGCGCTCCCAGGTGAGCGTGCAGGCAGGTAACAGATAGCGACAGACAGGTCTCTGGCAAGGACCCTGAGGACTGAAGCAGAGTAGTGAACTGTGCAACAACATTGCTCGGGCACCTCCATTTTGGAGGAGGGGCCTTATATAAGGTGAAGTCCTCCGGCCATTGGCCGGGGACTTCTTAGGATGACGCGCGCGGCCCCTTTAAGAGGGGGGGCAGCGCGCGCGCCCTAAGCACAGAGGCAGGAAAGGAGCGTGCACCGCCAGCAGAGCGGCAGGAGGACGCCGGACCTGGAGCAGAGGGGTGAGGGGAACAGCGTCCCTGCCTGGCAGAGGGCAGGGACGCCGACGCCGACGCTACAATAAAGAGGTTGTGGGGAGTCTGCGACATTAATACTGCCACTAACGTTCCCGCTAACGATCCCAATAACGACGCATACTATGCGATCGTTTGTGTGATTTTTAATGTCGCTAGTAGCTGCCAATCTGGACGATCTCATTAGCATCGCATAAGCGATTAGCGATCTCCTTGACAACTTTGGCGGTCATTGCGTTATACAAAACAGCGCAATTTTTTAGCGATCTTGTGGAACTTTCTCTGTTTAGTGTGGCATAGCTGCCCTGCAGCTGCGACTAGTGTTGAGCGATAGTGCTCGATATCTAAAAATATCGTATCGAAATTGTATCGCCGATAGCACTAAATATCGTCGATATCCGATTTCGATACCGGAAGTCCAATGTAAGTCTATGGGAACAAAATATCGCAACTAAAAAAAACCTTTATTTCCTTGTAAACACTAAATATACACACATAGAATACATATATATATATATATATATACATGTCATTGTGACATATATATATATACATATATTTATAGTTTATACACTTCTACATAGTAAAATAGACTCTGATTCAATTGCCGGGTAAAGCCGTGACATACCCCATAGAAGTCGACGGGCTCGGTGCCGAGTACCCCAAAAACCTCTGGCTCTGTGCGACTCAACTTGGGCGTCACGAACAGGATTCTGTAGCTCGCTATAAGCGAGTCCTGTGTGCCTGAATTGAACTGGTTTTGTGCTTGAGAATTGCTAAAATCATCAGAGAATGTATTTGCCATTTTTCCGCCATATCTGCGTCACGACGAGGCACTGGTGAAGAAGAAGGGCGTGCTCTTCATGGGTGTACACACTCACTCAGTGACGCGAAAACGATGGCTCTAAATGGTACTGCAATGTAAGATCGTGCCCCACAGCTCTTGAGTTCCGCCTCCTCATCCTCCTCAGTGTGCGGAAACTAACACGAAGGTCCCGCCTCACTACAAAAGAGGGGCCCTCTCCAGATGCTAATGACACATGTGACTTGGCAGAGATGGCTAATGGACACGAGCAGAAGTGTGAAGGGATGGAGCAGTCAGAGCTCTCCCCCCATGGAAGCGACCCGATCGCCACGGAACCACCGTTGGGCACCCGGCCTGGAAACCCTCCTACGCTGCAAGAAGCGGAGGATACCCTAAGAGGCCTGGCCCGGCACCGGGAGGAGGTCGCCAGGATGGAAGCCAGCTGGCGTGCCCTAAAACTAAACTTGGAGCGGCGCCAATCCCTCTTACCTGAACTGTCTGTACCGGAAGGTGAGGCACCCGTTCTAGTAGAGGAGTCCGTGCGGGCATCCCAGCCCCTGCAATGTGATCCGGTTGACGTTGTCGCAGTGGAGGCACCCGTTCGTGCAAAAAACGCTGCACCGGCAGCACCCCAGATCCCGCTGTCTGCCCCCGTCGCTGAGACAGAAGAAGCGACACCCGTCCTCATGGAGGAGGCCGCGCAGGCACCAGAGGTCTACCTGCCTGTACCGGAGCCCCGACTGTCATCTGTTCCAGAGCCGGCTGCTTCCTCCGCAGGTGAGCGCCGCCAGGACTGGGGGGCGCCAGGAGAGCTGCCGCAAACCGGACACTGTAAGCTGCAGTTTGATGGTGGAGACATGGAGATGCTGGAGGAGAATTTCAACCGGCGTCAGGAGGAAGAGTGGAGACGTTGGGAGAAGGAAGCAGAGCGACAAAGGGAGCAGCGAGAATCCCAAAAACTTCGCCAACGTCAGCTGGAGAAGGACCGGGCAGATAAGGACCGGATGAGAAAAGATAAAGGAACCCTGAGGGAGCCGCGGCGTAAGGGTGCAGTACGGAGCTTTAAATTGAAAGGTGGTTGGGGCTTCATCCAGGAGCCTGGACTTTATTTAGAAGTTTTTGTGAACCGGCGGGACGTGGAGGCTCACCTCCCAGAAGGACACCCGGGGAGGGACCTGTTGCCAGGAGACTTGGTGACTTACACCCGACACTGGGGTTACAATGGATGGTACGCCCTAAATGTTACCAGGTGCGACCCCTACTCCCCAGAGTGTCAGGAACCTGTGAGACCCTCGGAGCCTTCAGCCTCCCACATCCAGGCCTCTGCAAAAGTGCCCACCCCACGCCGTAAATCTCCCCAGCCTCCCTCAGTGGTCTCCTCAGCAGCCCCAGCTATGGACATGATAAGTATAGCTGGCCCGTACCCAGCGCCTGTTAGGCCCCCTGGGGTTCGTACAGTCCGTGACATAGGGCTCCAGACCCAGAGGGAGATGAAAGAGGTGGCCACACAGACCCAGATAGCGGGTCACGACTTGACTGTACAGGCCACACGACGTCATCAGGTCCTGGTGGTCCTTGGTGCCTCGGATGTTTGGCAAGCATCAGAAGAGTACCGGGTGGTACCTGGAACACCCCTGCCAAAGAATTATAAATAACCCGGACAGGGTCACTGTATGTAAATAGTTAAATTGTTTATGTACCCGGACGGGTGAATGTTCATAAAAAAGTTTTTTAATTTAATAAAAAAAAAAAAAACACAGTTTTCATTACTTTTATTACAGTGTCATCCTGCGACGCCATCGATCTCCTGTAAAAAAATGAAAAAAAAAAAAAAAAGTATACCACCTGACCGACGCAGTCTATAGTAACGAGTGTCCCACGACGATCCAGCTCTGCTACATCAGAATGACAGGCAGAGCCTGTCATCCTGGCGCAGCACAGCTGATTACCTGCTTCCCCGGCGGTGACGTCATCGGACTGACTGCTTTACGGCCGGGATTACCCAGCAGTCACTGCAGTTATCGCGAGAAACTGCATGTGACCGCCGGGGAAAGATGATGGCGGCCATGAAGCAGTCCAGGCCGTGACCGCCGGAGATCTTCTGCCAGGTAAGTGCCGCTGACTCCTGACAGACCCGACCGACGGACACTCACAGTGACAGTGACAAATCCGATTCCGGTATTCGATAAGACGAAAATATCGAAACGAATTATCGAAAGGCCGATAGAGCTAATATCGGCCGATAGCCGATATTTACATTATCGTATCGCTCAACACTAGCTGCGACCTTATAAGAGGCGCTTGAGATTCGCACACCCTTTTCAT
>JARQOD010000002.1:440909818-441015559 GCA_033576555.1 Oophaga sylvatica | reverse complement strand
CCCTAAATACTTCCCGGTATCCAGGAAATAGGGGAGCGTTTGAAATTAGGTAGGGGTTTATAATAAGGGGAGCAAAATTTAAGGGAAAAGGGAAAAATAAGGGGTTCGTATAAAAAAATTTAAGTTTATTAAAGTATTTTAAGGGTATATAGAGTGCGATTCATGAAAGTGGAATATTAAGGGCAAAATTGCAGTGGGGTTTAGGGGAGGTCCAAGGGTTTAGGGTCAAGACATTTTTTTATAATCGACTCTGTAATGAAAAGGAAAAAAAGTTAGAATATTCTTTTTATAATATATTAGTAATTTCCCTTTTTATTAAATTTTAGTTTAAATAAACCCAAAATCAAACAGGAACCAGGGCCAATAAATAAGATAATATTCAAAGATATATGGGCAATTTTGAGGGACATAAAAACAAAAGTTTAAACATAAAAAAATTAAAAAATTCCCGTAAGGGGAAAGTGGGAATTTTTGGTCCCTGAGGGTGGGGGTTTCCCCCAAAGATACATAAGATAATCAGAGGGGTCAAATGGAAGAAGATACCAAAAATAATATAAATTTGATGAAGGACAAGAGATCATGTCTCTGTTAAAAGGGCCCCTTTGGTGATTGGGCTGGAGTTCATGTTTTCCCGTTTTCGCCTCCCGTTTTAAGAAGGGTATACGATCACCACCCCGTCTTGGTTTTGGGATGTTTTTCAATGAATTTTAAAAATTAGTTGTGATATTTGATGGCGCCCCATGCAGGCCCTAGTTCCTCCCCCCAGATTTTGTCTCCTATACAGATTAGTGTCTCATAGTCCTGCTTATATTTGCCTTTTCCCACCGAAAACATGGCGGCCGCTACCGCGCATGCGCGATTACATCAGATCATGTTGCGCCGTGTCACTTCCGGTCCGGATGACGCACTTCCGGTCCGGCCGCATTTAAACCCCCATTTGCTCCCTTCCCATACACCTGGTCACCCAGCAGACAAGGCAGGGCGCAGGAGCGCCGCCTGTAAACCTGTACATTCGCTTCTTAAGGTATGTCTTTGATTCAAAGCGGTTCACCCCATCTGACATCACTCTGGGCTGCAACTTATGCCACATTTACCCCATGTAGGGTCTGTGGACGCCATCCAGGACATGTTTTAACCCCGTCCAGGGCACATTTAACCCCTACTTTCAGTACACGGCAGGGCGCAGGTGCTCCGCCTATATTCTCATTTCATCCACCTCCAAAGGTATGTTTTCATGTAAATAGTCCACTCCATCTGCCACTATAATGGGCTATAATTTGTGTTCCATTTGCCCTGTATAGGCTATCAGGACGCCACTCAGGACATACTTTAGCCCTATTCTGGATACATTTAACTCCTGCTCTTTGTACACAGCAGGTAATCTCTGACATTTCAATGATGGTGACGCCTATTTCCCTATATTTATTTAATTAATAATTTTGATATTATCTGCAGCATCTGGCTCTGCTATAAGGGAATTTACAAGGAATTTATTGCCTCTACTATGTGCCATATCTCTGTTGTACTAATTTTACAAGGTAGAAATGCGCTACTTCTTTGTTTCTTATATCATTGTGCTTTTGTTCTACTATGATTATATAAATCGTTACTCTATATATCTCCATGTTGAGATTGTATAATGAGGCTCCATATGTACTTTAACGATATATTCTACTTTCTGGATTATTATCTACATGACATTTTTCGCAATCAATTATATATGATCCAGCCCATATCTGTATATATGTTATATATGTAATCACTGTATATAATTGCCTCACACTATGTTTTTTCTATTTTTCTCTAGTACCCCATGATTAAGATCCGGGAGGGTCAAAACGTTTGGTATCTGTATATTGTACATATTATTATTACGGCACTGGCACTTTCTTCATTTGGATTGGATAATTTTTCAAATAAAAATATTTTTCTGCATAGTAATCAATTATAGTGTGCGGTGAATTTTGCTCTTCCTACCACGACAAGGTAGACTCTATTGGCAGGGCCCTACTCTACTCTAACCTCAAACATTTGGTAACTTTTTTTTGTATATTTTAATTATCTTTCTTCAAGGGAATGTGTCACATACATTTTTTAAACTAATTGAAATCATATATATATATATATATATATATATATATATATATACACACTGTATTTCTGATTGCAGATTATTGTATTCAGTTAATGATGGGCCCCATATAATGCTCCATAAAAGTTATGCCCCCATAAGATGCTCCATATATTTTATGCCGCCATATGATGCCCCATAGATGTATATGCCCCCATATGATGCTCCCATAATTTTATGCCCTATATGATGCTCCAAAGATTATGCCGCCATATGATGCTCCAAAGATTATGCCGCCATATGATGCTCCAAAGATTATGCCGCCATATGATGCTCCATAGATTTTATGCCCCATATGATGCTCCATAGATTTTATGCCCCATATGATGCTCCATAGATTATGCCGCCATATGATGCTCCAAAGATTATGCCGCCATATGATGCTCCATAGATTATGCCGCCATATGATGCTCCAAAGATTATGCCGCCATATGATGCTCCATAGATTTTATGCCCCATATGATGCTCTATAGATTTTATGCCCCATATGATGCTCCATAGATTATGCCGCCATATGATGCTCCAAAGATTTTGCCGCCATATGATGCTCCATAAATTTTATGCCCCATATGATGCTCCATAGATTTTATGCCCCATATGATGCTCCATAGATTATGCTGCCATATGATGCTCCAAAGATTATGCCGCCATATGATGCCCCACAGATAATGCCGCCATATGATGCTCCATAGATTTTATGCCCCATATGATGCTCCATAGATTATGCCCCATATGATGCTCCATAGATTATGCCGCCATATGATGCTCCAAAGATTATGCCGCCATATGATGCCCCACAGATTATGCCGCCATATGATGCTCCAAAGATTATGCCGCCATATGATGCTCCAAAGATTATGCCACCATATGATGCTCCATAGATTATGCCACCATATGATGCTCCATAGATTATGCCGCCATGTGATGCTCCATAGATTATGCCCCCATATGATGCTCCACAGATTATGCCCCCATAAGAAGCTCCATAGATTATGCCGCCATATGATGCTCCAAAGATTATGCCGCCTTATGATGCTTCCATAGATTATGCCGCCATATGATGCTCCAAAGATTATGCCGCCATATGATGCTCTATAGATTTTATGCCCCATATGATGCTCCATAGATTTTATGCCCCATATGATGCTCCATAGATTATGCCCCATATGATGCTCCAAAGATTATGCTGCCATATGATGCCCCACAGATTATGCCGCCATATGATGCTCCAAAGATTATGCCGCCATATGATGCTCCAAAGATTATGCCGCCATATGATGCCCCATAGATTATGCCGCAATATGATGCTTCATAGATTTTAAGCCGCCATATGATGCCCCATAGATTTTATGCCCCATATGATGCTCCATAGATTATGCTGCCATATGATGCTCCAAAGATTATGCCACCATATGATGCCGCCATATGATGCTCCATAGATTTTATGCCCCATATGATGAGCAGGCAGGGGGGGGCGGCCACACGCAGCAATCCAACAGGGCCCCAGCGCAGGCAGGAGGGCCCGCAGCATCCACCAACAGGGTCCCCAGGGCCCCTGTTGCAGGATGCTGCGCCTGCGGGCCCCCCGCCTGCCCTGGAGGCCCATTTGGTGGATGTTGGGCCCCCCCTTCCTGCCCTGGGCCCTGTTGGTGGTGCGTGGTGGATGCTGGCGCTGCGGCTGTCCTGGCCGGGCCCCCCTGCGACAGACTACTCACCCTGCAGTGCTGAGCTTGCCTGCCGCCTGCACCCGGTCCGGTCCGCCGCTCCCAGCCAGATGGCAGTGTGTGTCTGGCACAGCACACCGACGTGACACGCTGCTCGCTCTGCTCCAGAATGAGGAAGTGGAGCAGAGCAGCGTGTGACGTCACGGCTGGACCATGATGCATCAGGGCGGGCTGTAGCTTAAAGCTACAGTGCCTGCCCATTTAATTTGCCAGCCAGGAGGTCAGGACTGGGGACAGTGGGGAATATAAAGCAGGGAAGTGCTGCGCCTGCTGCCGGACCGTGCTGCCAGCGTGCTGGGGCGGCGGGCGGGCCCCCCTAAAGCACCGGGCCCCATACATTAGTAAGGGCTGTAATGCCCTGATGGCGGCCCTGGCTCCAGGTGCCCCCAGCCAGTGGCATGTCGCTAATAGCAGCACACCCAGCTGCTCTGGGGCCCCTGAGTCAAGGGGTGCCCTCCCGGTGCCAGGGGCAGCAGCTGGAGACAAGTGTTATGATATGGTGACCGAGAAGGACAACCAAGAAATGGGCTAGGCAGCACAACACCAGAGAGGTTGGCAACTTAGCGGACTGCAGACCCCTAAACTGACAACACAACTAGAATTAGCCGTGGGACGTACCTACGATGACCTAGACGCCTCGACACAGCCAAAGAGATAACTTAGCCTAAAAGAGAAAGGGGAAAGCTAAACTGCCCTGGAGTAGAGCCCCAAAGGAATAGATAGCCCCCAAACATATATTTACGGTGAGGCAGATGAAGTACAAAACACAGGCAGAAAATAGCATAAGCAAATGCAGGGGCCCAAACTGTCTGGATGGAACAGGACAGAAAAGGATACTGTCTGCAATCCCGCAAAAACCCTAAGAAAAATTCCAACACGTCTGATATGCAAAAATATTGAGGCCACACGACCTCTCCCCCACTAAGTCAGAACTCTGGTGTGAACTGAACGCAAAACAACAGATACTGAAATAACAGGAGACTAGCAATACTGAACAGACTGACATAAACTGTGGCAAGGAAAACAGTCCGCACAGGCCCCAGCAGGGAGCCCAGCTGCACTGCACCAGCAAGGCAGCGCACAGAGAAAAGTCAAAAGGGAAAAATGCCACAGATCAAAACAGACTAATAACTTATCTGAAAGGTGCAGGACAAGCAGGGAACAAGCTGACTTCCAGAAGGCTCAGGAAGAAGACCAAATTGCTGACAACAACCCAAGGAGGGCTGCTCATTTATATCTCTCCAGTCAGAAACATCTGATGTCCAATCATCCTCTTTAGGTGATGACTTCTGTTCGCCAGAGCAGCTCCATTACCAGCAGCAACCACCAGAGGGAGCCCAAACTCAGAAGCCAGACCAAGAGTGTTCACAACATACTCCATGGGCGTGGAGAGGAGTGAATACCATTTCTCTTTAATAGCTGGCAGCGTTAGCTACAAGCTGCGGCTAACACTGCCCCTGGTGCTACTGAATCGGGGCCCCGGAGGTGGGCCCCTAAAGGGGGGCGAACCCTAATTGTGATCCCTGCAACTTGTGACCGGAGCGGAGCTGCAGGGATCCGACGCTGTCCTCCTTCATGCTTGCCAGCCCGGCACTTCCTGTCTGACACAGAGCGACTGTTTCAGAGAGGAAGCTGCTGGGCATGGTGCGGATAGGTGATAGTGTGTGTGTGTCTGCCTGCGTGTGTGTATGTAGTGCGGTGCTTTGTGTCTGTTTATGTGAGAGTGCTGCGGTGCTGTCTGTTTGTGGTGCTGTATGTGTGATGGTGGTGAGGGGAGCCAATGATGATGGTAATGGTGGTGGGGGGAGGCAGTGATGGTGGTGAGGAGGCAATGATGATGGTGAGGAGGCAATGATGATGGTGGAGGAGGCAATGATGATGGTGGGGAGGCAATGATGGTGATAGTGGTGGGGGGGAGGCAATGATGATGATGGTGAGAAATGATGGTGGTAAGGAGGCAATGATGATGGTGGGGGAGGCAATGGATGATGATGGGGGAGAAATGATGGATGGGTGGGAGGCAATGTGATGGTGATGAGGAGGCAATGATGGTGGTGGCGGAGAGCAATGATGATGGTGGGGGAGGCAATGATGGTGGTGGGGGAAGGCAATGATGGTGGTGGGGGGAGGCAATGATGGAGGTGTTGGAATGGGCAATGATGGGGGTGTTGTGGGAGAAAGCAATGATGGTTGTAGTGTAAAGGACAATGATGGTAGTGGTGGAAAGGACAATGGTAGTGGGGATAAGGCAATTATGGAGGTGGTGATGAGGACAATGGTGGAGGGGGGCTGCATTATACCCTATCAGGGGGCTACATTATATTCTATGTGGGGGCTGCATTGTAACTTATGAGGGGGTTGCATTATATTTTGTGGGGTGCTGTATTATACCATATGAGGGGGGCTGCATTATATTCTATGAGGGGGCTGCATTATATTCCATGAGGGAGGCTACATTATATTCTAGGAGGGGGGCTACTTTATATTCTATGAGGGGGCTACCCCAAACTGTGCTACATAATTAAGAGTGTACTACCTTATATTATACCCTGATATTAGCGGTTTTCTACACAATTGGTGGTCTTGTATTTATTTCTATGTAGCTACATAGTGGGCCCCAAGAATGATTTTCTCTGGTGGGCCCAAGGTGCTTTAGTCCAACGCTGTGCGCAGTCATGGCATGAGTGCGTCAAAAAAACGCATTACTCCCTATGGGTATGCATTGGTACGCAAGGACATGCGCAAGAATGCGTTCCATACGCAGGCGGACTTCAGACTGCGCACGTCCAGGAACTGATTACAGCACCTGGAAATATCGAACGCATGTGCATAAACAATGCAAACGCATTCAAAAACGCATACAAACGCATGCACAAGCAGCGTTTTTTTGGCGTCATGTGTAAGATGATGCAGATAAAAAACGCTGCGTAAACATGCGTTTGCATGCGTTTATGTATGCAGATGATACGATGCGGACATATACGCAAATGTGAACTTAGCCTAAACCCCCATAATAAGTGATAGAAGCAGGCCCTTGTAGCCCACCAGCAATTACTTTGACTGCAGAAAATCCTTCCAGAACCCACGTTCATAATTACAAAGAAGTTAGTGAATTGCAATAATTACCTTATGTGGATTTGATCTAGCATAGACTTTGATGGATGACATGCATCCATGTAAAATGCTGTTATCAAAGAACAGTCTGATAGTGGAAGTGGGTTGGGGGATGGTGTTAGGCTTTCTCCTTATTTCACAGGATTTTAATTAATTATCTTTTATATATATTTTTATTTTCTGTTTTTCTTTACTTATCGTGAGAAGTGCAGAGATAATAGTAATCTAATATCTGCTGGCCCCTAGAAGAATATTAGCAGATATCTGCTCAGAGATGACTGCTGCGAGGACACATACAGTACCATGCCCTCCCAGCATGCTACTCTCTTCCATCAGACTGCTAGGGCTTGTGAAGTCAGCAGTCACAGGTTTCCACCAGCCTGGTTGCAGGAAGGAAGTCACTTGAGGTTTCTATTTATTTAACACAGCACTTTGAGCTCTGAGATAAGCATTTTTGTGACATTGACTGATTATTTCAGCTCCCTGTCACTTCAGAGAGATCAGGCTGACAAATGCAAACAATTTTTTTAGACCTGGAACATTTAGGAAACATTATTATGATGTCTGCTACAGTAAATTTATTACTAATTATTGGCTATTTATGCCGTATCCAGAGCTGTAGTGTGAAAAATAGATGAGTCTAAGAGGGTATGCCACACTAAACAATATCGCTAACGAGATCGCTAAAAAACGTCACTATTTAGCGATCCGTTAGCGATATTGTTCAGTGCGGCAGTTTCCCAGCGACGAGCTTCCTGCTGTGATCCGCTCGTCGCTGGAATCGTTCCGGACCCTATTTCATCGCTGGCGCTCCCGTGGGTAAGTATCTTATCGCTGTGTGGCACCTTTTCTTAGCGATTTAGCGGTACTTTTGTACGCTAAGTCGTAAGAGATCGCTAACGGCGATAGCGTCGTTAACTATATCGCTAAATGTGGCCGCATTAGCGATATAGAAACGATCCCGCTAGCGATCTCATTAGTATGCAACGCTAACGAGATCGCTAGCGGATTGCTTAGTGTGGCAGTACCTTAAGTCAGAACATTGTATATCAACTCCACAATCCTGGATGGAGGAATACCAATGGTTTTATTAGATATGAGTCCTAGAAAGGATCGTAAATGTTCGTATGCTAAGGGTACGCTCACACTGCCGTATAACATGGCCGAGTGCTCTCCGATGTTTCCGATTTGGCATGAGAAAACAATCACAGCATGCTGCAAGTGCATCCAATATTTGGAACACGCACACCAGTGCAAGTCTATGGGTGTGTGTGAAACATCGGACTGCACTCGGAGGTCATCCGTGTACAGACTGATGTATGCTCACAGAGACAATGGAGAAGATGGAGAAATTAAGTTCTCCATCTTCATACCTGTGCTGCAATTTTCTCATGCAAGAGAATTGGATCACACTCAGCTCACACTCTGACAGAGTCTGATCCAAGTAATATTAGCATAGATGGCTCAAATAAATGCTAGTGTGAGCGTACTCTAAAGATGAGATAGGGAGATCTGAGTCTTGTGCCTCTAGTGCCTAAAATCAGGAGATCAATGTATATACTGGTATGTTTGGCTCCTGCTAATGTATGGGGAAATTAGGTGAGTCTTCCCTTTAGACTGCAATTATTGATAAAAGAAAAGCAGCTCACCCGGAACCACGGTATTTCTTTTATAGACATAGACACCACTTATCAACCCATGAGGGGGTCTTTTTGTAATGTGTATACATCAGTAATCGCTCCAGTGGATGAAGGTGAGCCATATTGCTTATGTGGTATATCCTAGTGCCATTAAATAAGAGAAAATGGGGATTAGAAGGACAGCATTATTATATAGATGACCCGTAGAGTTGTTCCGTGCCCTGTCGTTTTGCAGGTGAGAACAAGGGTGAAAGCAAACAAGCTATCCATGATACACAATGTCTTTCAATCATTTTTTGTAGCCAGAATGGTGTTTCTAATTTTTGAGCAGCTAGAACGTTTTTTATGTATATAAAATGAAATACCTTAACTTAGGACAAAGTATGCATAATTACATTTCCTGAGGGGGTCACATGAAAGACCATGTTGCCTGGGAAGGCTGAACCACTAGGCTGAAATTAATTCTGTTTAATAATTATATTATTTTAACATACAAGCCTTAATTAAAAAAAAGTGAGGCATTGTGTGAGGTCAGGCTAGCCAGAGACAAAAAAGTAACCCTCACACAGAAACCCCACATAATAAAACACCGTCCACCCTAGATCAGTGAATTTTGCTTTTCTTGGTCATGTCCCTTGTCACTCTATTAAAGAAGTTATTTGAAAAGGCAGATGCATTTACATGGTGCTCTTCAGAGCTCCGGTTCTCTGGATCATGGGTGTCCCAGAGGATGCAGCATTATTCACTATAAGCAATGCTATACACCCTCTGTGTACTTCAATTAAGGGGCTGCAGATGCAGGGTGCACCGTTTGTGTGTGGGCACTCTAGGCATTTGGCTTGTTTGCCTGCCCCTAACGCCAGCCCTGTGTACTAATATGGGTTTTATTACCCTTTCATAGTTTTCATGTTTTTCATTTGAAACGTATGTCAATTATTTTCCTTAAAATATTTTTGGAGGGTCATGTCACTAGGGTACAACTGAGTAATCAGTGTAGTCATCTGTTACTACCAGGTTTTTTTTTTCATTTTTGCACCTATCGATACACATTGTCCTGTATGCCTCCTATAGTGAACCCAGCGAGGAAACAGAGTCCTCAGTTCCTCTCTATACCGCAATTGGTTTAGTATTAAATTACTTCTCTTTTGAAATATTAAGTCTCCAAAAATCTACAGTGCAGATAATTATCAATTTATATCAATTAACTGATAATCTGTGTTGTGAGGGATTAAGATTCCTATTATTTATTCCTACCCAATCTAGAAAATAAGATAATACTATATTCAAATCCCCCAATAGGATGCAGGCAGCTGGAAGCAGAGCAGAGAGTTTCAATAGAACAATGGTTTAGGAATTGAATTTGAGATGTCTTTGAAGCATATATTGCAAAGAAAAAGGAGAATTCCCTGATACGTGCCTTTAAAGATAAGATATCTACCTCGATAGTATAGATTTGGAAAGGGCACTTACTAGAGATAAGTATTGCTGCTCCTGAAAGCTCCCAACCATTCTGGATTCAATGGGACTGTCCCGAATTGAGGACTCTGTCCTGGGAGGTCAGGACTATGTCAGGACTTTCATTCATGCTGTCTGCGATGTCTTCTGCAGTGAAGTCTTCATTGCCTGTGTGCTTTACTCGTAGCTCCTGCTCCTCAGGGGCAGTACCAGCATCTCTACTCTGTTTATAGTTACAGAAATGTTTGTTATATAACTCTTTCATTTCTTTTCTTGAAGTCTGATCTCCCAGGGAATCAAACTCCCAGCCTACAACATTGAAGGCAGCAGCTAGAGCTATGAGCCACAGGCTGCACTGTAGAGAATGGGAGAATCTTCTATATTTGAATGTATAGAATGAAACAATTACTAATGGAAAACAATTACAATAATTACATTTTTAAAGCACTTTAAAATAAAAATAATAATAAGCATCACAAATCAGCAAATAACACAGGCATATTTGGTGTCATTGTAATCATAACAATACAGTGAATAGATAATTTACAATGATCGATAAATGGCGTGGTTCATTTTTTTTCTTCCATAAATCCATAAAAAAAAAAAAAAATGTAATGCTGAGACCATGTTTACACATTGCGTGAAAGCTGCATTTTCACCTGTTTTTTCTGTACTGTAAAAATACATTAAAAATGCTGCTTCAAATCTGCACCAAAACCACATAAAATAAGAGTGAAAATGCCTAAAAATGCCGCAAAAATGTGATAATCTGAGAAGATTGTGATTGAGTAGTTTGGTGCTGACACCTGCAGAAAACATGCAGATAGAAAAACAATAAATGTGACAAAATGGCACTTAAAAAAAACTAAATCTCATCTTGCAAAAAAGCAAGATCTCATATAGTGAAGCTTATGTAAAAATGAAAAAGTTATGGCTGATTAAACTATGAATGGACAAAAAATAAACTCATAGCTCCCAGCCATCCCGAATACAGCAGGACAGTCCTGAATTTAGGTCTATGACCTGCCATTAAGGTAGAGATGATTCATTTGGGTATATTCCATTTGCGAAGGCACAATTGCCATTGCAATGAAAATGAGTCTATTACAAGAAGACTATGACTGACTCCAAAGTTTTGAACTCATTTGAGATTAGTCTCCTTTTTACATTGAAGTGCAGAAATTTTCAGTGTTACAATCTTAACCATTGTAAAATCGATCATGTGTAGTAAACTGCCTTTTAGGCCCTGCTGGTCTGAAGGTCAAAATGATTACTGTGCGAATACCTATGATAATGAGGGATGGTTGTTGAACTGCTTTACCTCCAGAGTATATCTGGATAATGATCTATGATCATTCAAGAGACATAAGGGAAGGGGAAGAGACCACAAACAATAAAAAATAATATTACGTGTACTCATTTTTATGTAACCTGGACCATTGCATCCAGCCAAATGTGTAGGGATGAGAAAAAAGGAAAGTAGCAACATATAAGGATGGATGGGGAAGGGAGGATAAGACTGGGGGAAAAAAGTCCCCCATTGTGAGGGTTCGTATAGAGTTACCTGTGCAAGTTATAAGAGTTAGAAAGGTTAGCCAGATATTGTAACTCATTGTAAATAATCATTATTGGTCCTAGCGTTGCCATTCAGTAAAGTAGTGGCAGTTCAAGAGCCCTCAAGATAGGACATGATCAGCCTAAATTTCAGAAATTACAATTCATTGTCGGATGTGTATCCTGGCTGCACGATGCATTTCTCCACCAGGTCGTTTCTCTTTTGATGCATCTTCTCCAGATCACGATAGCCTCAAACGTTTTGGCAAATCCCAATCTTAAGGTCCATAGGAGACATCTCTGTAAGTTTAGTAGAGATCGTTGCATTGCTGAAGTGCCATTTTTGGTCGCCTAACGTAAATAGGGTGTCTTCATCTGTAACGACCCTGTTCAGCATCAGTGAACGTGCAGGTCTGAGCAGGTGACTCACCACATGAGAAAGGTCAGATGCCGCGCGGAGGCTCAGAGATGGACTGAACAGTGTGGTGGAGATCGCTGAAGGTAGCAGAAAGCAAAAGGACTCCATCAGTGTGACCCATGGGCGGACTTCTCATCCTGACTAGCTAGAGGTGGATGCAGGAGTCAAGGGACCCTGGATTAGTGATAGAGGGAAATCAGGTCGCAAACAAAGGGGTCATCACGAGAGGTAGAGAAGCTGCATCGAGGTAACCGGAGGAGGCGAGGCAGAAGATAGTCCAGAACCAATAAGCCAGGAGTCATACAACGGAAATAGCAACGCAGTACAGGGAGGAGTGGTCGAGAACGAGCAGAGAATTGACTCAGGAGTCATACGAATGAGCACAGGAGGTCATACACAGAGATAGCAACGCAGTACAGGAGGGGCAGGCAGAACTCGAGTCGTAACGGGAGCAGAACCAAGTCAAAACCAAGCAAGCATAAAGAATCACAAGCATAAAGCACAGGGTCACACACTTGGCCAAGGGTCAAAGCATAAGCGAAAAGGAATGGCCCCACAATGAGGCTATAAGGAGCCTCCCAGAATCCCAGAGTGAGGCCATCCAAATTAACCCTTAACCTACCTTTTCCCACAAACTCAGCAATCCATGTACATTATTCCTTGGTCTTTTAGTTTTACGAAGAGTGGTTTCAAGTGCCATAAATTTTGAAGCATTATCAAGGATAAATTCCAAAACACCTGGACCGGAGTTCCATTGTGTTAAATAGAACGCAGATTTTTTTTTTACTTTGCCTTAAGAGATTCCTTTAATTCAAAATCAGGAGGCAACAAACTACCTTCCTGGGTTGGATGGATGTGCTCTTGGGGAGGAGAGTTTGGTGTGCTCTATCAAACTTAATTTTATGAGTAGCAGATTCCCATAAAATCAAGGTGAAAATGGTTTCCAGGATAACTGTAAAGTCCTCTGATCCTGTAACTTGCATGGTGCCCCAAACTCAAATATTATTCCTGTGAACCCTGTTCTCCAGATTCCAGTAAATTTTACATTCATTAAGGAGCTCCTTCCCTTCCAAGCCCTGCCGTGCGTCCAAACAGTAGTGTTCCCCCACATATGGGGTACTCAGGAGAAATTGCACAGCAAATTGTATGGAGCAATTTCTCTTGTTACCCTTATGAAAATGCAAAATTTGGAGCTTAAAGAGATTTATCTGGGAAAAATGTGATTTTTTTTTCACGGCTTACTGTTATAAACTTTTGTGAAGCACCTGGGGGTTCAAGGTGCTCAATACACATCTAGATAAGTTCCCTAAGGGGTCTAGTTTCCAAAATGGTGTTAACTGTGGGAGGTTTCTACTGCTTTAGGCACATCAGGGGCTCTCTAAATGCGACATGGCGACCGCTAATTATTCCAGCATATTTATCATTCAAAAAGTCAAATGGCGCTCCTTCCCTTCCAAGCCCTGCCGTGCACCCAAACAGTTGTTTTCCTCCATATATTGGGTATCTGTGCACTCAGGAGAAATTGCACTACAGACTGTATGGAGCAATTTCTCTTGTTACCCTTATGAAAATGCAAAATGTGGAGCTAGAAAAGATTTATCTGTGAAAAATGTGATTTTTTTTTTCACGGCTTAACGTTATAAACTTCTGTGAAGCACCTGGTAGTTCAAGGTGCTCAATACACATCTAGATAAGTTCCATAAGGGGTCTAGTTTCCAAAATGTTGTCACTTGTGGGGGGTTTCCACTGTTTGGGCACATCATTAGTGACTGCTAATTATGCCAGCAAATTTTACATTCAAAAGTGAAATGGCGCTACTTCTCTTCTGAGTCCTGCCATGTGCCCAAACAGTAGATTTCCCCCACATATGGGGTATCGGCATACTCACGAGAAATTGCACAACAAAATGTGCAAACCATTTTCTCCTGTTACCCTTGCGAAAGTAAAAAAATTAGGTCTAAAGAAAATTTTTGTGAAAGAAAGTAAATGTTTATTTTCTTCTTCCACATTCCAAAAATTCCTGTGAAGCACCTGAAGTTTTAGTAAACTTTTTGTATGTGGTTTTGAGTACCTTGAGGAGTTCAGTTTTTAAAATGGTGTAATTTTTGGGCATTTTCTGTCATATAGGCCCCTCAAAGTCACCTCAAATGTGAGGTGGTCCCTAAAAAAATGGTTTTGCAAATTTTGTTGTAAAAATGAAAATCACTGGTCAACTTTCAACCTTTATAACTTCCTAACAAAAAAAAAATTGTTTCCAAAATTGTGCTGCGGTAAAGTAGACATGTGGGAAATAATATTTATTAACTATGTTGTGCAATATGACTCTCTAATTTAAAGGCATAAAAATTTGGAAAATTGCAAATTTTCGCCAAACTTCCGTTTTTTTAACAAATAAACGCAAGTCATATCAAACAACTTTTACCACTTTCATGAAGTACAATATGTCACAAGAAAACATTCTCAGAATCACCGAGATCCGTTGAAGCGTTCTAGAGTTATGAGCTCATAAAATGACAGTGGTCAGAATTGTAAAAATTGGCCTGGTCAGGAAGGTGAAAACAGGCTTCGGGGTGAAGGGGTTAAAGAGAAATGAATATTCACTGTTCCCCATGTTCACAGGACCTCCCTCGTCTCAGCGCTGACTTCAGTGCATAGAGTTGCATTTCTCTTTAACAGAGGGCACAGGTTTTAGACACAGCAGCTGTCTGCTGCCTCCTGTGACCCTCTGCTCTGCTGATGCCGCTCCCCCACTCCCCCATCCACAACCACAGCAGGTATATCCAGACTATAAGATGCACCCCCCCATTTTACGTCAAATTTTTAGAGGAAAAAGTGCTTCTTATTGTCAGAAAAATATGGTAAACAAAACCATTTAAACTTGTGGTTAAATAAATGTACAGTGGGTTCGGAAAGTATTCAGATCCCTTTAAATTTTTTTCACATCTTTGTTTTCATTGAAGCCATTTAGTAAAATGCAAAAAGAATTTTTCATTTTTTTTTCATTAATGTAACACTCTGCACCCCCATCTGTAACTGATAAAAACCAGAAATGTAGACATTTTTGCAAATTATTAAAAAGAGAAAACTGAAATATACCTAGGGTAATAAGTATTAGACCCTATGTGACATCAGACACTCCCGATTTATATACAATGCGATCCATTTCCTTGTGATCCTCCTTGAGATAGTTCTACTCTTTCAATGGCGTCCAGCTGTGTTTAATTAAACTGATAGGACTTGATTTGTAAAGGCACACACCTGTCTATATAAGACCTCACAGCTCACAGTGCATGTCAGACCAAATGAGAATCATGAGGTCAAAGGAACTGGCCCAGGAGCTCAGAGACAGAATTGTGGCAAGGCACAGATGTGGCCAAGGTTACAAAAGAATTTTTGCAGTACTCAAGGTTCCTAAGAGCACAGTGGCCTCCATAATCCTTAAATGGAAGAAGTTTGGAACCACCAGAAGTTTTCCTAGACTTGGCCGTCCAGCCAATCTGAGCAATTGTGGGAGAAGAGCCTTGGTGAGAGAGGTAAAGAAGAACCCCAAGATCACTGTGGCTGAGCTCCAAGATGCAGTAGGGAGATGGGAGAAAGTTCCACAAAGTCAACTGTCACTGAAGCCCTCCACCAATTGGGCCTTTATGAGTGGCCTCAGTGCCTCAGTGCAAGACATATGAAAGCCCACATAGAGTTTGCTAAAAAAAAACAAATGAAGGACTCCCAGACTATGAGAAATATGATTCTCTGGTCTGATGAGACAAAGATAGAACTTTCTTTTTGGTGATAATTCTAAGCGGTATTTGTGTAGAAAACCAGGCACTGCTCATCATCTGCCCAATACAATCCCAATGGTGAAACATGGTGGTGGCAGTATCATGCTATGGGGTTGTTTTTCAGCTGCAGGGACAGGACGACTGGTTGCAATTGAAGTAAATATGAATGCGGCCAAGTACAGAGATATCCTGGATGAAAATCTTTTTCAGAGTGCTCTGGACCTCAGACTTGGCCGAAGGTTCACGTTCCAACATGACAATGACCCCAAGCATACAGCTAAAATAAAGGGTATGCCACACTAAGCGAGATCGCTAGCGAGATCGCTCAAGCGTCAGCGATTTTATGACGCAGCAGCGACATCGTTAGCGACGTCGCTGTGTGTGACATGTAGCAGCGATGTGGCCCCTGCTGTGATGTCGCTGATCGTTCATGAACGTTCTGGACCGTTTTTTGATCGTTGGCGTCCCGCTGGTGAGCCTGAATCGCTGTGTTTGACACCTTTTGTGAACGACGAGCGACCTCGTTGGTGACGCATATGTCAGCGGCGCAGGCGGGACTATGTTTTTTTAGCGGCACAGACTGGATTGCAGTAGCTGCAAAAGCAGGCAGGCGGGACTAGGTTTTCTTTAGCGTCACAGAGTGGATCGCAGTAGCTGCAAAGCAGGCTAGCAGGACGCAGGAAGCGGGAACGATGCTGGAAATTCCTATGAATCAGAAGCGCTCGAGAACAATGAAAGGGAGCACTATATGTCGTCTTTCATGACGCGGTCAAAACATTAATTATAACATACCGTATATACTCGCGTATAAGCGACCCGAGTATAAGCCGACCCCCCTAATTTTGCCACAAGAAACTGGGAAAACTTACTGACTCGAGTATAAGCCTAGGGTGGAAAATGAGATTATGCCCTATATGCTGCCCCATGTATTATGCCCCCATAGATGCTCCATAGATTGTGCCCCCATAGATGCTCCATAGATTGTGCCCCCATAGATGATCCATAAATTGTGCCCCCATAGATGATCCATAGATTATGCCCCCATAGATGCTCCATAGATTGTGCCCCCATAGATGATCTATAGATTATGCCCCCATAGATGCTCCATAGATTGTGCCCCCATAAGTGCTCCATAGATTGTGCCCCCATAGGTGCTCCATAGATTGTGCCCCCATATATGATCCATAGATTGTGCCCCCATATATGATCCACAGATTGTGCCCCCATAGATGCTCCATAGATTGTGCCCCCATATATGATCCATAGATTGTGCCCCATAGATGCTCCATAGATTGTGCCCCCATAGATTATGCCCCCATAGATGCCCCATGTATTATGCCCCCATAGATGCCCCATAGTATAGGCCTCATACGCTGCCGCTGCTGCTGCAGCGTAAAAAAAAAAAAGACATACTCACCTCTTGTCGCTGGGGGCCAGGTGCCGGTGTCCTGAGCAGGCGGGGACACCGGCGCGCTATGGGGGACAGGTGCCGGTGTCACCGCTCGCTCAGGGCCCGGCACCTGAGACATTTACCTGTCACCGGTTCACCGCTGCTCGCTGCTGTCTTCCGGGTCCTCCAGCAGTGAATGATCAGGCAAAGGGCGCGGCGCTCACTAATGACGTCATCGCGCCCTCTGCCTGAACATCGCAGCAAGAGGACGCGAGGACACAGCAGCACATCGGTGGAACGGGACAGGTAAATATCCCTTGTACTCACCCCTCCTGCCAGCGCGTCTCTGCACTGCTCTTCTCCCACGGTCCCGGCGCCAATGTTCAGCGGTCACGTGTTACCGCTCATTAAAGTCATGAATATGTGTATATTCATGACTTTAATGAGCGGTACCACTGAGGGCTGAACACAGGCGCCGGGACCGTGGGAGAAGAGCAGGGGGGCTGCAGAGACAGCGCCGGCGGAGGGGTGAGTATATAGGACAGCTGCGCTCCCCTTCCCCCGCCGACCCCCTGATATATGACTCGAATATAAGCCGAGAGGGGGACTTTCAGCCCTAAAAAATGGGCTGAAAATCTCGGCTTATATTCGAGTATATACGGTACATATATAATTATAAAACATATACAGTGACCACCAATCTGTGCTGAGGGTCGTGGAAAAGGTTGCGCTCAGTACATGCTGTGACAGATCCTAACGACCGCCAAAGTCGTTATACAGATCGCTGACCGCTGATGTGTCGTTGATGAGATCTCCTGTTTGGAAGCTACTAGCGACCTTAAAGCGATCACACCAACGATCTCGTTAGCTTGCGTCGTTGTCGTGATCGCTAGTGTGATCGCTTAGTGTGGCATACCCTTAACAAAGGAGTGGCTTCAGAACTCTGTGACCATTCGTGACTGGCCCAGCCAAAGCCCTGACCTAAACCCAATTGAGCATCTCTGGGGAGACCTGAAAATGGCTGTCCACCAACATTCACCATCCAACCTGATGGAACTGGAGAGGATCTGCAAGAAAGAATGGCAGACGATCCCCAAATCCAGGTGTGAAAAACTTGTTGCATCATTCCCAAGAAGACTAATGGCTGTACTAGCTCAAAAGGGTGCTTCTACTAAATACTGAGCAAAGGGTCTGAACACTTATGACCATGTGATATTTCAGTTTTTAATAAATTTGCAAAATTGTTTTTTTTTTCAGTAAAGATGGGGTGCAGAGTGTACATTAATGAGAAAAAAATGAACTTTTTTGCTCTTATCAAATGGCTGCAATGAAACAAACAGTGAAAAATGTAAAGGGGTCTGAATACTTTCCGTACCCAGTGTATAAATAGATTATGGATTAATAAATATATAAGGTTAATTTATAAATAATTTGAATTAGTAATTAAATAAAGAGAGGTAATGAATGAATTAAAAAAATACGGTAGGTAGGTAGTTTTCTTTTTTGACATTTTGTGATTTTTTTCAAGATAAAGCGTAGTTTTGGTCCAAGGTTCATATAGTTGTATAGAGTGGATACAAAGTGTCATAATGATGTACGGAAGTGTCCTGTCTCCCTATTATTCAGTCTCTATAATGGAAGACATAGGAAACGGGAAGGGAATAATTCTACTAATTCTTTCAGTCCAGTTGGTGAGGTGGTCTGCATGGTGTACATTTAATAGAGATTTAGCACACTAAATTTACAATAGTAGTATTAGATTTATTGTCATATTTCTGGTGTTAGATTTGACTGCAGGATATATTTTGTTATTTAGGTGATGGAAAAAAATGGAAATTTGTAAAAAAATAAATAAATGTTGCTTTTGTCTTCATTTTCCAAGACCCATAACGTTTCATTTTTGGAGATCTGAGGTTATGCTGCCATTTTTCATTATCCATAGATACGATGTTTTGATCGCCTCGTGTTGCATTTTATTGCAATGTTTGTGCATTTTTATTTTATTTTTTTATGCCATTTACCGATCGGATTAATTTATTTTATAGTTGATAGATAGGACATTTCTGAACGTGGCAAGACTAAACATCTGTATTTTTTCTAATTGTTTTACTTTTTAATGGGGTAATGGGAGTGGATTTGAACTTTTCTATATTTTTTTTTTCTCTTTGCTGAATTTAATTGTTCCCTTAGGAAACTTGAAGCTTTGATCATCAGATCGCCTTTTCTGCACATAGCAGGGCTTCATTGTAGAAAGCACAGTCTCCTATGAGCACCGGTCTCTGGCTATAATTCACAGGAGGCTGGTAATGACAGGCACGGGGTCACCAGTAGACCCCCACTGTCTTGAGAACCTATCTGCACCCCGCAATCATGTCATGGGGGCGCCGTTCGGAGCGTGGAATGATGCGTTGCCCACAGTCACATGTCAGTGGCATATTGTGGGGAAAGGTGCGGGCGCAGGCAGGGACACTACTTTTGATATACAAGCACGTCAAAGATAGTGAAAAGTTTAATGTCTATTATCTTCTTTCTTTCTTAACTATGATTTTGTGATTGCAAAAACTTATTTATTGGGGCATCTATCTTTTTCTCATCTCAGTTATAAATTACTTAATTCGATTACCCACTACTCCTCGAAAAGATCATTGTCGTTGTATTGGTGATGGGGCCGACTCCCATTTATCACAGCTGACAAGACGTCTCATGAGCCAAACTACTAATGGCAAAATGCATTAAATATAAAACTGAATAAACTGAAATCTTTTCAAGAAGAAAAAGAAAAATAAAGACCTAAAATGAAATGTGGTAAGAAATTTGCTGAATCAGCCAGAGTCACGTACATGTCAGGTCACATACCCATTAAAGGGTACATGAAATGTGAAAAAACGCTATTAACTTGCAAATATGGGGTTAATCTGCAGGTTAATAGTGTTCTTAAATCTGTGTAGCGCCGCACCGAGAACCCAGCTGCTTGGAGGAAATGACCTTTATTCCTCCTGACTGCCTCTGGCTTTCAGTCACCTCTCAATACCTAGTGAGTGGCGGATGTAACCACTCCCTAGCACTGACTGACAGCAGGGGTCGGGGCGTGGTTTCAGCCGCCGTTCACTGTGTACTGAGCGGTGACTAAACCAGCGCAGGCGCTTTGACTGAATGTCTGAGGCAATAATGAAAGGGACAAAAAAAAACAGAGTAGCAAAAAAACTAAAGACTTTACTAACTGCAAAAACCTCTGCTCGTATGTGCACTGTTAGAAAAATACTGAACAAGAATGGACCTAATGGAATGACATTACAAAAGGACAAAAATGTCCAAATCCACCTGGATGTTTCTAGGAATTCTTTTATTGGCAGAAAGTAAAGTCAAAAGTAAAGTTTGTTTGCACAAATGCAAATAGCTGTGTTTGGAGAAAATAAAACGTGGGTCGCCAATTCCATTCCATTTGCAAACCATGGTGTGGGGTTACGGTGCAGCTTCAGGATTTGGGTGTCTTGCAGTCATTATGGTAATAAATTAAGACTTGTATTATAGCAAAGCATGTGTCAGTTTTCTAACCATGTCCAAGTTTTGTCATTTTTGGTCATAAACAGTGTAATTGTAGTGGGTTGACTTAGCATCTGTATCTTACTGATGGTCTGCATCGCTGCATGAAGCCCAACCAGTGATTATGATCTAGACTATCTACTGCAGAAATGAAGAATCGCATAGTGTACAAGGTATCAAACACAAAGAATAAGTAACAAGTACAAATGAATGTTTACACACCTAAAGCCACTAGTCATACCACACAAACTAGTTAATAAACAACATTTCCCATATGTTTTCTTTTTGTCACTGTAGAGTTGGAAGGGACCTCCAGGGTCATCATGTCCAACCCCTGCTCAATGCAGGATTCACTAAATCCTCTCAGACAGATGTCTGTCCAGCCTCTGTTTGAAGACTTTCATTGAAGGAGAACTCGCCACCTCTTGTGGCAGCCTGTTCCACTCATTGATCACCATCACTGTCAAAAAGTTTTTTCTAATATTTAATCTGTATCTTCTCCCTATCAGTTTCATTTCATTGCTTTTCGTGTTTCCATGTGCAAATGAGAATAAGGATGATCCCTCTATACTGTGAGAACCCTTCAGATATTTGTAGACAGCAATTAAGTCTCCTCTTAGACTTCTTTTTTGCAAGCTATACATTACAGGATCCTTTAACTGTTCCTCGTAGGACATACTTTACTCTCCACTCACTATCCTGGCAGCTCTTCTCTGAACTTGCTCCAGTTTCTCAATGTATTTTTTTTTAAATGTGGTGCCCGGAACTGGACACAATATTCCAGATGAGGCCTGATTAACGAAGACCATTGTCTTGTTTTTTATGTTTTTTTTTTTATAATTTTAAGCATCCTGTCAAACTTTTTTGTTCTACATTTTTACTTAGTTCTACTGTGGGACTTAATATTTTTCTGTTTGATTGCTGATCTCATGCAATGAACAGGGCTGTGACAGGTGAAGAAATCAAATCCTCGCCTTGACTGAGTGTGTATGGAGGACTGAGACTTGAGAAATAAATCCTTTATGCTCAGACAGCTGAGGAGAAGTCAGCAGCCTTCTCAAGCAAGTCACCGATATATGTGTTTACAATACAACTTCTATGACAGTTGAGACAGAGGTCTCAGAAGCTTTCTTTAGTTCATGTTTCTTAAGACTGCATCCTGTTCTGACACATGCCTTGGATAGATGCAGTTTGAATGATGTGGCGGGGCCAGTTTATCACATTATTGGAGAAGCCCTTTAAACATCATTATTAAGAACAACCCACTACTGTCCTAGATTTGTGGCACTTCCACCAATCTATATAATTCTACAAGAACAAGGAAGCCTATGGCAAATATACAAAAAAAATCATTTTTTATTAAACATATACGTACACAACAAATAAAATAAGGGGAATACAATTGCAAAAATTGCTGCATACATAGGGTACATCAACTCCCCCAGGACGAAGCAATACGTGAAATGCTCGTTGGGGCTCTGTGCTGCATTCCCAGGTTGTATACTTCAGTCTGCCTGTATCAACCATGTTTGCTGCTAATTTATATGCCATACTTGATGCTAAATTTTACTCAGTGTATGCGCTCTACTCTTTACTGTTCTAATTCCATCTTACATACTATGCAGCTTAAAATTGACACATGTCTTAGGATTTTACCTTTTAAACAGGTGTGAGACAGTGAAGGAATATGTGTTGAATGAGGTGTATATTTCACCTAAGTACCTTGCTGACTGGTATGAGCGAAATGTGTGGCTTTGTAAACCTGGTGGTAAGAAAGGTCACTACACCTGCCATTCAGTACACGCTTGCAGCTCAGACCTGAACCCACTCAGGTGTTGATTAGGAAGCCAGAAGTAGGTGCTTGGGAGCACAGTCAGGGAGCTCATTCAGTCTGGACAGGAGTCCAGGCACGGAAGGAGACTCCGGGAGGTGGGCTCTCTCTGGGTGCTCGAGGTACCCCGGACACAAAGAGGAGACTCTGCGACACTCCATGCTGGTGACTACTGAATAGGAGGTGATCTCTCTCAAGTCTGGACGTTGGAGTTGCCTTCAGACATAAAGAGGAGTATCTGTGAAACTCCATACTGGTAACATATATCATATGTGTTGTTTTGGGCCCAGGCTGGTAGAGCCGGGTTCCTGTTAGAAAGGGACATTTCATATGTGAAGTGAGTAGCCGAGGGTCTTAGGTTTTCTTTTTATGATTTCGTTTTTATCACCTACTGTTTGCTGTGGACTTTAATAAAGCTGGTTGCGGCCAGTTTTACACCAGAACTGCTGTCTGAGTGAACTGTTTATATGCCATTCTGTCTACCCGGACAGCGATCCCAGAGCTATATCCCCTGAAAAGCTTACAATTGGTGGAGAATGTGCGTGCAGCACAGTGGTTAATAGACAGCAGAAAAAAAAAAGTTTGTCAGCAAGAGAAACGTCTATTGAAGCAGTCTTGGAGAGACAGTGGCCCTGATAGGGTCTGCAGAGAGAAAATGTATGCATAGCAAAGCTGAACTTGTGAAAATTACTGTGGAATGTGCAGCAGCAAAAGAAACGTCTGTGAGCAGTCTTAAAGAGACAGTAGCCCTAATAGACTTTGCAAAAGAAAAAAAAAAAAGGGTGTTTGCACAGCAAGGCTGAATTTTCTGTGGAAAAAAGCTGTGTAGTGTGTATGTCTTGACTGAAGTCTGCCGTTGTGAAGACAGAGAAGTCTGACAGCATGGAGGCGCTGTTTGAACAAATGGCGCAAGTGAATGTGCAACATAAGACTGCCGTGGTTGAGACAGATAAGTCCGGCAGTATGGAGAAGCTCCTTGATGACCTGGTCCAGGCCCAGCGGAGCATGCAGCAGAGCATGGAGCGGCAGCGTCTGCAGCACCAGCAGCGCATGCAGCAGGCCCGGCAGAGCATGCAGCAGGAGACTGACCGGTTTTTGGCACAAGCTAATGCACAACAGCAGGAGACTGACCGGTTTAGGGCACAAGCTAGTTTGCAACAGCAGGAGTTTAACCGAGTGCTGAGGGAGCAGACTGCAGCACTGCACCGGGAACTCGGTGCTACATCCCAAAATAATGGTGTAAAGTCACCTGCATTGTCCGCTGTAAAGAAAACGGTAAGACGGACTTTAAGAAAGATGACGCCTCATGACAATGTGGAGGCATATCTCACTAGATTTGAAGGACTGGCAGAGAAGGAGAACCTGCCACTATCTGAGTGGGCCATGATGGTCGCACCCTATCTGACTGGAGAACCCCAAAGGGTCTGTGCTGACCTGAGCGAGCAGGACAGCAGAGACTATGCCAAGCTGAAAGAGGAGATTCTTGCCCGGCTGGGTGTTACGGTTGCAGTCCGTGCCAGGAGAGTCCATGACTGGAGATACAGTTGGGAGTCTGCCGTCAGCAACCCTGCCCAAAGGGTCGAAAAGGTGACAGTGGACCGCTACACCCGAGCACTTCCTCCTGAGGTACAGAGAGAAAGGTACTTTGGCCCCAAAGACTGCCTCCGTGACCAGCCGTCTGAGCGGACGTCACTTCAGAGTTCCCGGACGTCGAACTCTCCCGGTAAGAGCGTTCCAGCTGTTGGGGACATGGGTATGCTGATAAGCGGGTTCAGGCCCGAGGGGACATGTGGGTGGAAAAGTGTGATGGACAGGGTTGGGGATGTCGTGAAATTGCAGCCAACTGTCCAATAGAGGGGGAGCCTATGTGTTGTGATGTTGGCGGATCCCTCTCTCTCTGCGCAGAACCTGTGTGTGTGTCCACCTCAGCCGAAGAGACTGGACCACAGGGGTCCCCGGTGGTTGTAAATGACTGCCCAGCGCAGGCCCTCTTGGATCAGAGAGTCCAGTGACTTCCGTATGTGACAGCCTGATTGATAGGGACTTCATCCCTGATAAGCACCTGAGTATGGTGTGCATCCATGGAGACACCAAAGTCTACCCAGAGACTGCCGTGGACTTGGTCCCTAAACTCGGGGAGGTTTCATATGAAGTGGGGGTAGTGAAGAACCTGGTGCACCCCGTCATATTGGGTAATGACTTTCCCCGGTCTAAGGATCTCTGGGGGAAAAATGTTTCTGATGGACAGTGTGATGAAGCTCCTACTGGGGGTGCGCAGTCCCGAGGGGCGGAACACAGTGCTAGTGGGCCGTTAAACTTATGTGATAATGATGATGACCATGATAGTATTGATAATGATAATGATGATCATGATAATGATGATGACCATGATGATGATGCTAATCATAATAGTGATGATACTGATGATGACCGTGATAAAGATGAAATTTCTTTGCAGGTGATGTTGGGAGACGGGGAGGGTGGTTCTCGGGAACCGAGTGTCCCTGACCTGCCTGTCTCCTGTGACAATTTTGGGAGTGAGCCGGTGCGAGACCCCACTCTTAAAACGGCACAGGAAAATGTAATTGTTCTGAATGAGGTTCCCCAAGAGCCTGGCTCTGAGGAGAGGTTTCCTCATGCTGCCCTGAACAATAACCTATTGTATAGGGACACTGAAGTCCAGGGAGAGGTCGTGAGTCAGCTCCTGGTACCTGAGCTATATGGAAGTATAGTGCTGGGGTTGTCACATAGTCACATACTTGAGGGACCACCTGAGGGAAACCAGGGACCAGATGGTGAAGTTAATGTTGTGGATGACATGTTAACTAAGGTTCCAGATCAAGATGTGAATGAGAATGAATTGTATAACCCTGACAGTGAGCCGGATGTGAATGAAAATGAAGTGTCTAACCCTGGAAGTGAGCCAGATGTGGCTGAGAAAAGGGGGTCAGACAGGGATAGTGGTGGTGATAGTGAGTCATCTGATGACAATAAAGCAACCAGTGCAAGTGAGGAAGGCATGGTAGCAGAGGAGATTGAGAGTCCTGAGAGGAAGGCTGAGGCTGACCTTGCAGTCGGACGGAAGATGGCATCTGAAGATGTTTTACAGTTGGCCGATTCCCTGGCGAAGACTAAGGTGAAAGACAGGACTCTGAAACTGAACACAGCACAAGTGGATGCTGTTGAAAATGAGAAGTTATCAATGTATGGTGTGGATCTGCATCAGGCCAAGGACTCTGAAGGTGATGCTGCAGAGGTGGAAAAAGCCATGGAAGTGGTGGACACCAGGCCAGGTGCCTCACCAGAAGCTGAGGTCTCAAGTGAAGCTATGAGGAACAAGACTGAAGATGTGGGGAATGACTCTGCCCCGGAATCTGTTTCTGCCGGAGACAGCGGCGTGGACGGTGTACTGTCCGGATCCGTGGCTGCAACTCGCGAAGCTGGGCCGGGAGTTCGGCGCCCGGTGCGCCATCGGAGTTCCCGAGCGACACAAAGGATCTGGATAAATCCCAAGATGAGATTTTGAGACCTCGGGTTGGCCTTGGTGAGCTCAGGCGCATTTTCATGGAGTCTACACCTGAACCACGTCCCAGTGAGTGGGAGGGGCGATGTGTCGCTCCGTTGCCGCTGCAGATACACGGGAGCTCAGATGGGATGCAGAACGTGGTGGAAAAGAAGACTGATGGTAGGGCTTCTGAGCATGTCCTACCAGAAGAGCCTGAAGAAGGGGCCGAAGACGTAAAGGACGTCCAACAACTACAGGAGAAGATGCGTAGCCATGAGGATCTCCTGGAGAAAGAAGTAAGAGCTCTGAGTCTTATGCAAAGTGAGCCTGTACCAGAAGAGGATAAATTATGTGTACCGACCAAGAAAAACGATCAGTTCCCTCTACAGTGCCAATCGTTTGAACAGTGTGGCTCAAAATGGTCAGAGACCATGACAGAGGCGCTTAAGTTCTGTGAAATAGAATTTATGAATCAACTGATATTTAAGAAAGTAGATGGGCTAAAAAAGGTTCAGGGGGAATTAGAGAAAACCCCATACCTCGTGACAGTTGGTGACACAGGGTCAGTGCCCCAAAAACAGGAGGTACGAAAGTTTCTGAGGAAGAATCAGCAGAGGTGTTCTGACGTGCCTGGTCGTACTTATCTGGTGAGCCACTATACCGAGACTGAGGCTGGCACTAAGGTCAAGCTGAAACCGTGCAGGACACCCGAGGCCCGCAGAGAGCATAGGCCTGGGACGGTACAGCGTAGTGCAGTTGCTTTAGGTGAAGATACAGATGACAATGGTGAAGATGAACTTGGTGTTGGCCATAACTGGTCCGGAGTTCACTGTCTCTTTAGGATTGTTGACCAGCCCTCCGGTCTGGATGACCAGCCCTCCGGTCTGGAGAAGAGGGGGGGATATGTGAGACAGTGAAGGAATATGTGTTGAATGAGGTGTATATTTCACCTAAGTACCTTGCTGACTGGTATGAGCGAAATGTGTGGCTTTGTAAACCTGGTGGTAAAGAAAGGTCACTACACCTGCCATTCAGTACACGCTTGCAGCTCAGACCTGAACCCACTCAGGTGTTGATTAGGAAGCCAGAAGTAGGTGCTTGGGAGCACAGTCAGGGAGCTCATTCAGTCTGGACAGGAGTCCAGGCACGGAAGGAGACTCCGGGAGGTGGGCTCTCTCTGTCTGGGTGCTCGAGGTACCCCGGACACAAAGAGGAGACTCTGCGACACTCCATGCTGGTGACTACTGAATAGGAGGTGATCTCTCTCAAGTCTGGACGTTGGAGTTGCCTTCAGACATAAAGAGGAGTATCTGTGAAACTCCATACTGGTAACATATATCATATGTGTTGTTTTGGGCCCAGGCTGGTAGAGCCGGGTTCCTGTTAGAAAGGGACATTTCATATGTGAAGTGAGTAGCCGAGGGGCTTAGGTTTTCTTTTTATGATTTCGTTTTTATCACCTACTGTTTGCTGTGGACTTTAATAAAGCTGGTTGCGGCCAGTTTTACACCAGAAGTGCTGTCTGAGTGAACTGTTTATATGCCATTCTGTCTACCCGGACAGCGATCCCAGAGCTATATCCCCTGAAAAGCTTACACAGGCTTTTGAATAAACCTTTGCTCTTTGTATATTTTTTCTGAATACAGTTTGGTATGCACCCTATGTATGCCGCAATCTTTGCAATTCTATTCCTTTTATTTTATTTGTTGTGTACGTATATGTTTAATAAAGATTTTTTTGTATATTTGGCATAGGCATCCTTGGTCTTGTAGGATTATATATCATTATTAAGAAGCTTAAGCAAAAATGACGTCAGAGCGATGTGAGAGGCTTATTATGTCATACAGAAATTATTACTTCAAGTTATTTCTGCTAAAAGTGGCTCAACAAGTTTTGGATTCCTGTGGTGTACTTAATTTTTCTCTCACTGCTTCTGCATTTTTGCCTACTTTTTGTAGCGTACTTAAGACTGTGTACCCACTATCCCTTGTATGTAACCCTTATCAAGTTCAGTAAAATCGCCATGTTTGAACGGAAGTCTCCTGTATTAATCTGTGGAATTTGTGGTCCTGGCCAGCCAATATTTTGGCTAAAGGCAGTATGTAAGGGTGCAAGGCCCTCACATTACCAACACCCAGCCAGGACCCATCTTTTACTGTAAAGTGCCAGGGCGTTATAAAGCAGCAGTTCCTTCATGGCTACCGCCTGCGGTCACTTCACAGATGTACAAAGTGTGAATTTTGCATTGCTGATGGGGATAACAGGAGCTGTGTTGATAGAATACTGGGTGCCCTAATAGCTAATACATACCATACTTTTTTTTGTTTCACAGAATTTCTGCTCTTAGGCTGCTTTCACACATCCGTTTTTTGACTTCAGGCACGATCCGGCGTGTTGCTAAAAAAACGGATCCGGTACCGGATGCGTTTTTTTTACCATTGACTTTCATTAGCGCCGGATCGCGCCTGATGTCATTGCGTTGTATCCGTTTTTGTCCGGATCCAGCGGAAATGTACATTCCGGCGGCCGGACAAAACGGTGCATGTAACTTTTTTTTGTTTGCCGGAGCCGCCTGATAGTGCCTGAAGCGGCGCATCAGGTGGCCGGAAAAATACAAGTGAATGGAACCGGATCAGTCTTTTGTGCAAACAGTCAAAACACTGATCCGGATTCTGGAAATCAGGGACTACTACTACTACTACTACTACTACTACTACTACTACATTTTCCACTGTCTCCGGACATCCAAAACCCTCTTTTTCTGGGTTCAAAAGTTCAGGTCGGATCCAGGAAAAAAAAACGGATCCGTTGCATCAGTTTTTTCATTTCAGTGCCGGATCCGTCCCTTCAGGTGTTCGACGGATCATGCCTGGCACAAAAAAACGGATGTGTGAAAGTAGCCTTAGGAAACTTTCAAACATTTACTGACGGCCCTTTAACGGCATAAAATGCCTGCTCCTCCCTAAATGTACGGTACATGTGTGGAATTGCCTAATGTTAATATTTATTTTATTATAAACCATTAAATAAGTGAATAGCAGACTATGAATAATTGATATCTTCTGCCAAAATTCTGAAGACTTTAATGAAGGAAAGTTGGCCTTACATATTAGATGACGGGCGATGTGCTCCAGTATATTAACAGCACCAATATCAGTCTATGGGGCTGTACTGTAAATTTATATGCCTATAGTTTTATATAGGTGTCTTCTCTTTCACATTTTGTTTGAATCGGACAGAGAAATATAATGAGAAGCTTCAAGGGAATGTGAATATCCCCATAATACAGTGCTACTAATCTCAGTTCCTTGCTCCTAGTATAATACTTACCGCCACCTTCTTCATCTGTAATCGGCACTGTTTCAGTTGGTCTTCTGCAGGTTGTGATATGTTGGATCTCTCCAGTCTTTGCTGGGCCAGTCACAACTCAATGTACGTCTATGAGAGACAGAACTAGGCCAGAATAAGGCTCCCATAGACTTACACTGAGAGCTTGTGAGAATTACCTCTGTTGGTTAGTCAGAAGTTGCTGTCACAAGGTAGCGGGGAGAGACTTGAGCAGTGCCGCGAAGAGAAGAAGATGGCGGCTGGTAAGTATAATACTAACGTCAGGAAACATATATTAGTGGAAACACTGCAGCACTAAAATAAAAAGAAAGCCTGCAGTGGTGCTTTAAAAAGCGGGTTGTCCGATATAGAAAAATTGAGACATGGATGCTATTAAAATAAATAAACGTGGAATACTTAACTTCCAGCACCCTGTGGATCTAGCGCAGGCCGCTCCAGAGGTCTTCGGCAGTTCCATTCAGAATCCAGAAAAAGATCTGATGACATGCTCTTCTAGTCAGCTGTGATTGGCTGCCACTGACCTCTGGCGCACTCTGCACTGGATCTTCAGGGGCACTGGAAGGTGAGTATGCCATTGGTTTTTATTTTAACCACACCCATGCCTTAAATTGTTTTTTTTTCTCTTTCAGACAACCACTTTAAGCTTTGATTTGTTCATAAATCGGCTTGGAAGATTGTTTAGGAGAAGAGAGATGGAACTGCAGACCCAAGCAATTGCAAAAGCCTGATGACAGATCTCATTTTAAATATTATTCCTTAGTAAGCTATGAAATGTGATAGATACATATGTAGCAGACATAGAAAGGATACGCAGTGTATGGTATTATATGAAACAATGCTGTTACTGTAGGCTGTCATTCATTTACTCTGTATGATGGGACCTTTGTCAAGAATGGGTCTTGCTACACCTGATGAACCTGGAGATGACGAGAATACCCAAACGTTTTATAAAAAACTGTATTGCAAAATGCTTAGCAGCCAAAAATAAATTCACCTAAAAAAATATCCCCAAGAGTGCTCATAGCATTTAAGGACAAACAAGCTCTTGGGAGGTAAAAAATACATATTAAAAACTCCAACAATTATATAACTTTTCCCTCAAAACCTCAACACTCTAACCCTCAAAAGCATGTGGCCCACACAAATAGTAGTAATATAAAGAAGCCGGATATTCCACAGCACTTTACTTGTACAAACAATATCAGACATTACAGAACAACACATTAGTCAATAATTTAAACAAGAGCTTAAAATCTATGAAATAGTTGTGGACGGACATGAGGGACAAAAAAAATGATGTGCAATGATAAATATGTCAAAAAGAATTGCATGTATAAATTAATTCTCAGACAATCCCTTCAAAAATCATGGTAATTCAATCTTACACACATGAATTTAGCAGCACGGTGACTCAGTGGTTAGCACTGCAGCCTTGCAGCACTGGAGTCCTGGGTTCAAATCCTACCAAGGACAACATATGCAAAGAGTTTGTATGTTCTCCCCGTGTTTGCGTGGGTTTCCTCCCACATTCCAAAGACATACTGATAGGGAATCTAGATTGTGAGCGCCATCGGCGACAGTGATGATAATGTATGCAAACTATAAAGCGCTGCAGAATGTTAGCGCTATATAAAAGTAAAGATTTTTTTTTATTTTATGATCAATAGCTCTCTATTGAAAAAGTGTCAGTTTATAATGATACAAAAGATTTCCACAGCAGACCCAGCATTTCAGCTAACAAAAATGTATGTGAAACATAAAACAGAGTAACAAAGTTTGCTATATCAGTTTGCTGATATAGTGTCCTTGTTATAGTTCAGCTCACTGGAGAATGGGGGTTATCCTTATACCTCTGAGTGCTTGTGTGTGTACTGGTGCCTGCTGTAGGGATCCTGTATCCAGAAGCAATTATAAATTGGTGTGGTGCAGCAAGATGCTGTGAGTCAGTTTGCTGATATAGTGTCTTGTTATAGTTCAGCTCACTGGAGAATGGGTTATCCTTATACCTCTGAGTGCTTGTGTGTGTACTGGTGCCTGCTGTAGGGATCCTGTATCCAGAAGCAATTATAAATTGGTGTGGTGCAGCAAGATGCTGTGAGTCAGTTTGCTGATATAGCATCCTTGTTATAGTTCACCAATCTCTTTCTATTAAAAAGTGTCACTTTATAATGCTCCAAATAGTTACCACTGCAGACCTAGCATTTCATAAGAAGGTGTAACAAAAAAGAAGACCTGCAGTTTGCTGATATATCCTCCTTGGAGTAGTTCACTAGAGGATTGGGTTTATCCTTGTACCTCTGAATGCTCCTGTGTGTACTGGTTTTCGCTGTAAGGATCTTGTATCCAGAACAATAAAAAATGGACGTGGTGCAGCAAGATACTGTGAGTCCTCTGTTAAGTCTAACAAGTCTGTGTGACAGGGCGCTCTGGCCAGTAGCCTCCCTGGTAACTGAGCGGAGAATGCTGGAGTAGCGTGTGATGTTACCAAAGCCTGCAGTGTCCACAATCTACATGTTTCAAGGAAATCTTGGTTCCCCTTTGTCAGGATATGTAGATTAAAGACCACAGGAGAAGATTTAAAACGCCCAGCTCCGTCCATTCAAATTGATGCACCCCATCATTTGTTATTCCTTTTTATGTTTCACATGCATGATTGATAGCTGAATTGCTAGGTCTGCTGTGGAAACTATTTGTAGCATTGTAAACTGACACTTTTTAATAGGAGGAAATTAGTGAATTATACTCTATATGTAAGATCTATAGCCTCTTCTATTCGTAGAGCGGTACGGACCATATATGCCTGTGTGTAAGTTTGAATTACCAAGATTTTTGAAGAGATTGTCTGAGCATTACTTTATACATGCAATTCTTACTGATATATTTATAATTGCATGTCTTTTATTTTTTTTTGTCCCCCGTGTCCTTCCACTAGCTGTTTAACATGACAGTATCCAGTTTGTATGTGATCATCTTTCTCTATGGGTTGGCCACAAAGGACCTGTTTTACTGTCAGCAGCTTTCAGCAGTACCTATCCCCTTGGACTCTAGTGTCTTTACTTTACTCAAGAAATAGATGTGTTTTTCAATCTTTTTCCATTGCATGTGGTTACATATGTAAAGCTGCATGCATCATTCACCAATAACTATCTGTATATGTACAGATATGAAGGGCTGATGAGCACACAGACAGTGAGGGCAAGTGTTCTGAGGGACTAGGCTTTAAAGGAAAATGTACATAGGGTGAAGCAGAGAAAACTTAAATTATGATATGAGGTGATAGACTTTCCTCAAATTATGTGTTTTTAGGGCCCGGTTAAAAATGTGAACATTGGAAATTAGCCTGATTGTCTTGGATAGTGCATTCGAGAAAGTTGGTGTAGCACAAGAAAGGAGTGGATTCTGGAACATACAGTCATGGCCAAAAGTGTTGGTATTCTTGAAATTGTATTGAAATTTACTGCAGTTTCACATGTTTTGTTATACACGTTTATTTTGTGTGTTTTGGAACAGCACAAAAAAGAGGAAAAAAAGGCAAATTGGACATAATTTCACATAGAACCCCATAAATGGGCCAGACAAAATTGTTGCCACCCTTCCAAAATTGTGGGTAAACAACTTTGTTTCAAGCATGTGATGCTCATTCAAACTCACCTGTGGTGAGTAACACGTGTGGGCAATATGAAAATCACACCTGAAACCAGATGAAAAGGGCATAAGATGTCTCAGTCTTTGCTTGGTGTGGCTGTGTGTGCCACATGTAACATGGGGATCAGAAAAAGGAGCAGACAACTGTTTGAGGATTTGAGAAAAAAAGTTGGTGAAAATTATCAACAATCTCAAGGATACAAGTCCATCTCCAGAGATCTTGATGTTCTTTTATCCACCATGCACAACATAATCAAGAAGTTTACAAACCATGGCACTGTAACTAATCTCACTGGATATAGATTGCAAAGAAAAATTGATGAAAGGTTGCAAAGCAGAATAGTCTGGCTGGTGGATAAGCAGCCCCAATCAAGTTCCAAAGAAATCCAAGCTGTCCTGCAGATTCAGAGTGCATCAGTGTCAGTGTGAACTATCCGTTGAAATTTCAATGAAATTAAATGCTATGGCAGAAGACGCAGGTGAACCCCACTGCAGACACAGAGACACAAAAAAGCAAGACTGCGGTTTGCAAAAATGTATGTAAGCTAAAATGAGACCAAGATAGAGCTTTTTGGTAAAGCACATAATTCTACTGTTTACCGTAAACAGAATGAGGCCTACAAAGTAAAGAACACAGTACCTACAGTTAAATATGGTGGAGGTTCAAAGATGTTTTGGGGTTGTTTTGCTGCCTCTGGCACTAGGTGCCTTGACTGTATGCAAGGCAAGAGAGTTCACTGCACACTCACCGTATATACAGGTATGTGTTCCGAATATGTATTAGATGCGGTGATGTAAGGTATTATCTAGCGACATGTGATATTCAAACTTGGGCTACCATCTGGATGTAAAAGATTATAAGTAAAAATAAATAACTGGAGGATGACAACTCATATGGTTAAGTTTATCAGACAGCACAAATAATGTGTTATATTCTGTAACGAGCATGCTTGTCTTCTTTTTACAGAATGTAATATATAGAATCTTTGGACTCCTCTCTCTCTAGAATTCCATATGTAACCTTGCCACACCATTAAGTACGGTAAGCTATTTTTGTGTTTGTGTTGTCTGATAAACTTAACCATATTAGTTCTCCTCCTCAAGGATCTTATTCCTCCAGTTATTTATTTTTTTACTTACAATCTTTTGCATCCAAATCTTTTGCATTTTCCAGCACAAATTTGAATATCACATGTCACTAGATTGGCACCTTACATCACCACATCTAATACATAGGCTGATCATATACCTGAATATAGTTTGTATATAATTTTTTGACTTTGCACATAATGTTATTTTGATTATGTTGCTTTGTAGTATCTAGTTGAATAACAATTGGGATGTTCATTATTTGATTTTATATGTATATTTACCAGTATACGCCTTCAGTGAATACTTCTGATGTATTTACCCTTTTTTTCTTACAATGGCATTATGATTTGGACCCAGGCTGGGTCTAAACTTTAATTCCATTTTTGTCGCATGTCTCCCAGCACCTGTGTGCTTTCACAGATATACAATAAATTTTTCATCAACAAAGACGAAGTGTGTGCGGTGAATTTTCTTACCTTGGACTACGGGATATATACTGGGTTCCGCCTGTGTCTCGACCACGCACCACAATTGTGGGTTTCCAGGGCAATGGGGTACTCAGAGCCGAGCCCGTAGAAGTCTATGGGATTGTCACAGGTAGCGGTGGCTCGGTCTGTGGCCCTGGCGGTCAGGCGTATGTTGGGGGTATATTTACAGGGGATATATATATACAGTTCGTGACGCCACCTGTAGTCTCTGGTAATTTGTACCAGCGCTGCTGTAGATCTCTGAGGGGATGGTGAGGCAGCTAGATGTCGGGTCCCCTACAGGTGGGACTCTTCCCTCAGGTCGATAGTAATGATAGGGTAGTGCGGGAATGCAATCAAATAACACAGTCTCACACATCAGCGTCTTTCCATACCTTTACTTCAAGTTGTTCAGGCAGGTCCCAGGGAGGCTGATGGGGTTGATGGAGGATGAGCTTTGAGGCAACGGCTAAGCAAGTTAGGGGCCTCCTTTACTTTCAAATGATGATGAGTACAACCAGCATGAAGCGTAGTTCCCTCTATAATCTCCAGCTATTCCAAAGCTGTGCTGCCCGGTCAGTTTTGTGGTTGGAGCCTTCTTCTGAGAGAGCTGAGTTCCAATTCCTGTCGTGCACTGACTCAAGGTTCTCACTCTCCCTGACCCCAGTTACGTACTGACTCTTCAGGGGCTGCTTTCCGTTACCTAAGGTCCGGTAAGCCTCTGGGTTTCCTACCACCATGCATGAAGCTATGGTGATGCTTCGGTCTCCAGTGACCGGTAACAATGTGCAGGTATTCTATACCTATGGCACTTTTCTGTTCTCTTCCACTATGCCCTTCGATTTGCTCAGACTCTCAACAGATGTCTCAGTCCGTCCTCTAGTGGGGCACAGCTCTGACCAGGCTGAGGTGAACTGGCTCACCTTTACTGGACTCCACTTTCTGAACTGCACAAAGACTGCACTTCCTAACTCTTTCGAGTCACTGACTGAACTCAACTCAGACTACTCAGCACTCCCCTCCACACCCCTGCTGGGTGTGTCCGAAGTGTACGTGATATCATGGAGAGCCCTTAACCGTTACCTCTCCACTCATCCTCCTGGTATTGTGTACCAGGGCTACACATTCCCCCATGGTAAAAGACAGCACTCCCGGGCTGTAAAATACAAAGAGACAATTTTGTTTATGCATTAAACATCAACATTAAACATTAATTCGTCCCATCCGGGAGGTAAGGATGTCTTGAACGTTGCAAACAAAACATTATATATAGAAATGTACAAATATTAAATATCATTTTCATATAAATAGACAATATGCTTGTGAAGGACCCGCACCAAACCTTCAACGTGGTCCTGGGTGGGCTGCAGGACATCCGAATGCAGACCTCACTCAGTGCCACACCACACGGGTTTTGTATTCAGAGGTAATTGTGGTGGTTTTATGTAAAACCAAGATAAGGCACAAGGTGCAACTATATACAGATAAGTTCTGGGCTGGCACAGTCCTCAGCCTCTGAGTCCATAATAAGAAAAAGACACATTATATCAAATCACATCACAATAAAGTGCAAAAACTTTTTTTTTTTTTTATCTGATTACCCAGCCGGGCATTCTACTTTTGGCAATATATATATACGTTATATACACATTTAACTTGTGCAAAACATTTTCACTTTTATAAAACTTATGTACATCTTCTTAGTTGCGGTAAACCCTGTCTGGGTCCTACCGTTCTTCACATTCTCTTGACTTCAATTACACTTTCCATCCCGGGGGCTGGAACAATGCGATGGTCCCTAGATCCCATTACTAACAAGTCGTGCGCTGCTATTAGGGTCTGGGTCGCCACAGTTCTCGTGCGAACCTCTAGGGGCGCAACGGGTACTTTCTCCTTGCAAGACACCGATTGCGTTTCAATTTGCGTTACAGTTAGCGATATTGATCGTGTCATAGATTGCGATGGAGACTGGGTCGCAAGTTGCGATGTAGAAGAATAACGAGTTAGTGGAGAGTATACAGGTGTTGCTTCTATTTGCGAGATACCTGCAGGGGGCGATGCTGGGGCACGGCCGAATGCTGTTTGAGCTGGAGACGGGGACGCTGCGGTAGTGGTGACGTTACCTGCGTCGGGGACGGGGTCACGGACGATTGTGACATTAAGGGCATACCATCCCTTCATACCCCAGTGTCGTGTATAGGTGACAATGTCTCCATTAACTAGGTCCCTCCCGGGATGACCTTGCGGTAGGTGGGATTCTACATCACGTCTGCTGACAAAGACCCCTGGGTAGAGGCCCGGTTCTCTGATGAAGCCCCAGCCCTTCCGGAGCTGGAACTCTGTCACACACCCCTGCCGCCGCGGTTCCCTCAGAGTACCTTTTTCTCGACGGACACTCTCCTTGTCCGCGATCAGCTCTGCATGTTGCCGCTGTCGGTTGCGCTGAGCTTCCCGCTCTTCCTCCTGCTGGCGTTGTTGTTTCTCCTCACGACGCTGCCACTCACATTCCCACTGGGCGGTATAGGCGACGTCATCCAGGCGCGCCATCTCGTCCCAGTCCACGTCTGGTAATGATGGACAGGACCCCTCCGGTGTCCCTGCCGGGGATCGATCATCTGCTGCGGCCTCCTGGCCGGGCGGGCGTTCCGGAACTGGCGGTACCTCCTCAACCTCCTTCGCCTCCACCGCTTCACCGGTGGGATCAGGATCGGTACTTTCGGGGGCAGCCTCCGGTTGCTCCTTCGCCTTGGGCAGCAGAAGTTTTGGCAACTCCAGACGTAGGGGGTCATCGAAGGGAGAGATCACCGCGTCCCACAGCCGCCGCTGCTCCAGGGTACGCCGGCGTCTCTCTATCTCTTCAAATCCAGGTTGTGGCAAAATCATCTTTTTCAGTCGTGCATTTTCTTCTTTAATTTCCAGCAATGCTTGCTGCAGGTGCAGGACCACGGATGGTTCCGGTGCTGGTGGCAGCTTGGCTGGGGAACGGGGCCTGCCTTCCTCCGCTTCCCTGCTCGGCTGCACACGTCCTGCTTCCATGATGTTCCAGAGCGTTCACTTCCTGTTGCAGGACCTGCCGCTGAGTCAGAGCCAGGGGCGTGTCCAAGACTCTGCGCGCTCTTTCAGGTACGCCCACCTTCTTCTCCAGCGCCTTAGGGCGCGAATCTGGCGGCAAATATGGCGGTATTTGGCGCCAAACAACAGCAACAGTCTTTTTCGCCAAAACACTCCACAGGCACACAGGGCTCGCAATGCTGCAAGTTTCGTATCCTGTTCGTGACGCCAAATTTTGTCTCGACCACGCACCACAATTGTGGGTTTCCAGGGCAATGGGGTACTCAGAGCCGAGCCCGTAGAAGTCTATGGGATTGTCACAGGTAGCGGTGGCTCGGTCTGTGGCCCTGGCGGTCAGGCGTATGTTGGGGGGTATATTTACAGGGGATATATATATACAGTTCGTGACGCCACCTGTAGTCTCTGGTAATTTGTACCAGCGCTGCTGTAGATCTCTGAGGGGATGGTGAGGCAGCTAGATGTCGGGTCCCTACAGGTGGGACTCTTCCCTCAGGTCGATAGTAATGATAGGGTAGTGCGGGAATGCAATCAAATAACACAGTCTCACACATCAGCGTCTTTCCATACCTTTACTTCAAGTTGTTCAGGCAGGTCCCAGGGAGGCTGATGGGGTTGATGGAGGATGAGCTTTGAGGCAACGGCTAAGCAAGTTAGGGGCCTCCTTTACTTTCAAATGATGATGAGTACAACCAGCATGAAGCGTAGTTCCCTCTATAATCTCCAGCTATTCCAAAGCTGTGCTGCCCGGTCAGTTTTGTGGTTGGAGCCTTCTTCTGAGAGAGCTGAGTTCCAATTCCTGTCGTGCACTGACTCAAGGTTCTCACTCTCCCTGACCCCAGTTACGTACTGACTCTTCAGGGGCTGCTTTCCGTTACCTAAGGTCCGGTAAGCCTCTGGGTTTCCTACCACCATGCATGAAGCTATGGTGATGCTTCGGTCTCCAGTGACCGGTAACAATGTGCAGGTATTCTATACCTATGGCACTTTTCTGTTCTCTTCCACTATGCCCTTCGATTTGCTCAGACTCTCAACAGATGTCTCAGTCCGTCCTCTAGTGGGGCACAGCTCTGACCAGGCTGAGGTGAACTGGCTCACCTTTACTGGACTCCACTTTCTGAACTGCACAAAGACTGCACTTCCTAACTCTTTCGAGTCACTGACTGAACTCAACTCAGACTACTCAGCACTCCCCTCCACACCCCTGCTGGGTGTGTCCGAAGTGTACGTGATATCATGGAGAGCCCTTAACCGTTACCTCTCCACTCATCCTCCTGGTATTGTGTACCAGGGCTACACACCTGCACCTCGCCATGCAACAGAGTGCACTTCAATCTTCTTAATTACCTTAAAGGGACTCTGTCACCCCTTTTTTCGACTATAAGCTGTGGCCACCGCCATCAGGGGCTTATCTACAGCATTCTGTAATGCTGTAGATAAGCCCCCGATGTAACCTGAAAGAGAAGAAAAACTAATTAGATTATACTCACCCAGGGGCGGTCCGAGGTCCGGTCCGATGGGTGTCGCCGTCTGGTCCGGCGCCTCCCATCTTCTAGCGCAGACGTCCTCTTCTTTGCTTCCCGTCGCGGCTCCTGCGCAGACGCACTGCTCTGACCTGAGTACTACAGTGCGTAGGCGCCGGGAAAGGACAGAAGGGTAAGGAAAGCTATCTGCCCCGGAGCAGAACCCCAAAGATAATAGAAAGCCCCCAAACATGTAATGGCGGTTAGACAAGAAGAAATACTGACACAGAAAGAAAATAGTATGAGCAAACGCTGGGGCCCAAACTAACTAAATAGAAAAGGATAGGAAGGGTACTTACTGCAATCCCAGAAAACCCTGAAAAGCACCAACTCTACTAATTTCAAAATCACCTGAGATCACACGACCTCTACCACCTAAATTAGTTCTCTGGTGTAACAAAATCAAAACAGCAGCCACTGAAAAAACTGTAAAAAGCAAAAGTACAAACATCAGTGGCTGAACTAAACTGAGAGGGCAAAAGCCCCCTGAGGGGACCCAGAAGGCCCCCACAGAAGTGCAGGACAAAATGCAAAAATATAGCACAAAAACAAAAAGAAGAAAATGTCTTATCTGATAGCAGGAGATGCAGACACGACACAGCAGGCTACAAGGGAAACAGGATTCAAGGATTGAGACCAGAACAATTGATGACCGGCAACCCTGATGGGAAGGTGACTCCCTTATATAAGACCAGTCAGTAACACCTGATTCCCAATCCTCACAATCTTCACTGGACAGACCAGCACCGCTTGTAACCACCAGAGGAAGCCTCTGCTCAGAACTCATCTCAAACCCATTCACAACACCGGACCACGACACCCATCGGACCGGACCTTGGACCGCCCCTGGGTGAGTATAATCTAACTTGTTTTTCTTCTCTTTCAGGTTACATCGGGGGATTATCTACAGCATTGCAGACTGCTGTAGATAAGCCCCTGATGGTGGTGGCCGCATCTTATAGTCGAAAAATGGGGTGACAGAGTCCCTTTAACTGTGTGCAAGGCATCATGAAGTTTGAAGATTACCAAAGGATTTTGAGTTGCAATGCAGTGCTCAGTGTCAGAAAGCTGGGTTTGCGTCCTAGGTCATGGGTCTTCCAGCAGGACAATGACCCCAAACATACTTCAAGATTCACCCAGAAATGGATGGAAACAATGTGCTGGAGAGATCTGAAGTGGCCAGAAATTAGTCCGGAGCTAAATCCCATTGAGCTCCTGTGGAGAGATCTTAAAATTGCTGTTGGGAGAAGGCACCCTTCAAGTGTAATTGACCTGGAGCAGTTTGCAAAAAAAGAGTGGTCCAAAATTCCATTTGAAATGTGTAGGATTCTTGTTGATGGTTGTAGGAAGCGATTGATTGCAGTTATTTATTCCAAATGTGTGCAGCCAAATACTAAGTTAAAGGTGCCAACGATTTTGTTCGGCCCATTTTTGGTGTTTTGTGTGAAATGATTTCCAATTTGCCTTTAATTCCCTGTGTTTTTGTGTTGTTCAAATACACACAAAGGATATAAACATGTTTGACAAAACCTGTGTAATTTCAGTAATTTTCTGGGAGAAATACTTCGTTTTCTGGAACAACACTTTCGGCCATGAATGTACAGTACATGTTTTGAAGCTGTTCGTGACAGGTGTGTGCGAGTGATTGGATACAGGGAGTGAAGGAAAGATCTGAGTGGCAATATGGTTGCTATATTGGGGTTATATTTCAAAGTGTTCTTGTAGCTCCACACACTGTAATGGAAATATATGGTTTGGTTAGGTTATTAGGAAGCTGAAATGCATTAAGCTCAGTTTCAGATAGCGGAAGGACATGATAGAGACATCTGCGAACAATCACTGGTGTGTTATAGAAGCACAGAAGTGGTGTCATGAGAGGAAGTACATAATTGTGTGTCATCACCATCCATAGGCATGATACTGAAAGACAGATCTGTACATAGAGAAAAAATAACAGGATGCTTAAGACTGAACCCTGACAAATTTCCAGCAGCAAGATGAGAAGAGCCATCAATAGAACTCGGGCTACGGAAACATCCAAAAGTGGCTATGCTACACGCTTTACTTAACTCTCATAGAATTAAGTAGACTTTACTTGACTTCTCACTCTTTATCTGAGAGAAAAAAAGTTCCTCGTTGTAATGCATTTATATACAAAGATTATCATGAGCAAGAATTCATAATAATTCTCGTTTCATGACTGCCAATTAGAGAGTAAATTGCGCTTTCATTGGTTGAAAAGATCTTTTGTTCAGTGCAGAAAAATGATTGTTCTCAGGAGTTGAAGGCCCTGTGTGACCAGGACTCGCGCTGTTGGGAGCTATGGCAGTTTATGTGCACTAAGCATTCTGTTACAGATTACTTCTGTCTGCCCGGCTATTAAACGACCACCAATTATTAAATATTTACTGAGCGACAGTTGATTAATGCCACCAGTCGATCTGTGGAAATGGACCCTTATGAGACAACGTTCAAGAATACTCTCTGAAAAGTTGTGTGTGTGTGTGTGTGTGGAAGGGGTCGGGGTTAAAATAATATGGAGAAGTGGGAAAAAAATAAATACAGCGATTCTGCTTTTGATTTTTCATGTTTTAAATGTTACTATTTTCATGTGCTTCAAATTAAAATGTGTTAACTTTATTCTTGTGGTCAGTACAATTATGGTGATAACAAAATTATATACAGTAGTTTTATTTATGTTATAGTACTTTGTGCAATAAATAAAAAAATAAATACGGTAAATGTGTTCTTGTGTTGCAGTATTCTGAAAGCCATAAGCTTTACATTATTCAATTATTATTTAGTTCACAATAAGTTTATTAAAGATTATGAAAACTAATCACAGCTAGACATCATATAAAATCCCAAGAAAAAAGGCAAATAGGAAAAAGAGCTCATCCGTATATCAATGTAGAAAACCCAAAAAAAGAATGGACATAGGAGCAAGTATAGATAATAAATATATTAAATTTTTATTGATACATAACAACAATGGTTAAAAAATTGTTAGAATAATTGTAAAAAATGGGGGAAGAAAATGGCGACACCTAGATACCACAAGTACAAAGGATGGTATATATAAGAAAAATATGAAGACTCAAACAAGAGGGCGAAAAGACATCCCCCACATTAATATGATATCATGTAGTATCATATAATATGTCAACTCTCTCCCGCAAGACATCTAAAAACAGCTTTTTTATTGCACTTTTTGGGAGGTATAATGACCATCTGTTCACCATTCACTTTATTGATGTTAACTTATTTTGTGGGTTGATAAGATTATATCAAATTTATCTACTTTTTTATATGTTTTTGCTACTTCTGCACACGCAAAAGAAAATTATCTTTGGCAAATCATATTCTGAGTTTAATAACTTTTTAACTTTTTTTCATACACAAATTTGTATGATGACGTTTTTTGTTATCAAGATATAGTTTTCACATTGCCACATTTAGATACTATGACAAAGTCACTGGTAAAATACTGGAGGAGAGATATGTATCAGTGAGGATGTTAGCTTCAGTGATATGAACCTGGGAAAATGCTGAGAAGTTAATCGGACATTTTAAGGGCTAGTTTTTTTAGTGAACAGCTGAATAGTGCGTAGGAGGCTGTTCACAATATCTCCACCCAAGGTGTCATCCAGAAGCTTTATGTGGAGCCTCTGGGCTCATTAAGTCTTCTGTGTACTCTGGAGGAAAGCTGAGCTCCAGAGCTGGGCTCTTAGTAAACAGAGCTGAAACCTGATTTTTGTGCGGGCGGATCCCCGCAGTTATAAAGACTATAGTGAGTACTATTTTGTTTGTTTATGTCAAGAAGAGGGAAAATATGTCTATCTATTTGGTAGGACTGGTTTATGAAACCTGTTTTTATAAACCAGTTGAAATTTAAACGCAAAGCATTCTTATGACTACCTTGTTAATCAGCCAAGTGAGCCGAGTTAAAAAGTTACTCAGAAAAGAGTCAGTTCAACCCTGAAGGATTCCCATAGCAGTTGAAGGCGGCTGAGTTCCCCCTGTGTGTCCTTGCTAGCAATGAGGACGAGACGGAGACCATTAGGCCGACATTCCTGACTTAGTGGTTTCTGGGGGGAATTTTGAGACTGCTCAAATGGAGGACCTTACATTAAAAGAGGAATTTGATAGTATGATTGTTTTAAATGGGGTTGCTCAAGAGTCAGGGCCCAGGGGCCAATATCAGGTTCTCTTACTTAGCTGTAAATGAGGACTTAGTATATCGGGTTGCTAAACTGAGGGTATAGGTAATAGAGCAACTGTTAATACTTGGGCCCTATAGGCGTAGGGTGCTAGACCTGGCCCATTTACATGTCTTGAGTGATTATCAGGGCATAGACAATAACCAAGAGTGCATCCTTCAGAGGTTTTACTGGCCTGGATGTCACCAAGAGATTGTTAACTATTGCCGATCCTGCCCCACCTGTCAGCTAACTGCTCCGCATTCCGCAGTCCCCTAGTGCCATTACCCATTATAGATGTCACATTTGACCGAATTGCCATGGATCTTGTCCGACCCTGATTTAAGTCCGCCAGAGGGCACCAATATACCCTGTTAGACTGCCACAACACATGCAGGGATTGCCTAACAAGCAATGTGCATGTGTTGTGGCTGTCTTTAAAGGCATGAGACATGCAGCTACACCCCGAAGACACATACAGTACAGACCAAAAGTTTGGACACACCTTCTCATTCAAAGATTTTTCTGTATTTTCATGGCTATGAAAATTGTAGAATCACACTGAAGGCATCAAAACTATGAATTAACACATGTGGAATTATACATTACACTTTACAAAAAAATGTGAAACAACTGAAAATATGTCTTATATTCTAGGTTCTTCAAAGTAGCCACCTTTTGCTTTGATTACTGCTTTGCACGCAGAAAAGGTGAACGGATGGATTCTACATGCCTGGTTCCCACCGTGAAGCATGGAGGAGGAGGTGTGATGGTGGGGGGGGTGCTTTGCTGGTGACACTGTTGGGGATTTATTCAAAATTGAAGGCATAGTGAACCAGAATGGCTACTACAGCATCTTGCAGCATCATGCTATTCCATCCGGTTTGCGTTTAGTTGGACCATCATTTATTTTTCAACAGGACAATGACCCCAAACACACCTCCAGACTGTGTAAGGGCTATTTGACCAAGAAGGAGAGTGTTGGGGTGCTACGCCAGATGACCTGGCCTCCACAGTCACCAGACCTGAACCCAATCGAGATGGTTTGGGGTGAGCTGGACCGCTCACCCTTCAATTTTGAATAAATCCCCAACAGTGTCACCAGCAAAGCATCCCCACACCATCACACCACCTCCTCCATGCTTCACGGTGGGAACTAGGCATGTAGAGTCCACCTTTTCTGCGTGCAAAGCAGTAATCAAAGCAAAAGGTGGCTACTTTGAAGAACCTAGAATATAAGACATATTTTCAGTTGTTTCACACTTTTTTGTAAATTTTGTAGTGTATAATTCCACATGTGTCAATTCATAGTTTTGATGCCTTCAGTGTGATTCTACAATTTTCATAGCAATGAAAATACAGAAAAATCTTTGAATGAGAAGGTGTGTCCAAACTTTTGGTCTGTACTGTATATGACCCGAGCATGCTTGGATAACACCTTTACTGAGCATGTTCACTCATCACTAGTGCTTGTCAAACAAAGAATAACCCTTCAGATCATAAATGGTCAGTCAAATGGCAGTGCAATTAAAACCACAAAACATCCATATACCTCATAATCACGTTTCTATGGACATGGACTATCCAATATGTATATGTATATACATATACATATTGGATAGTCCATGTCCATATATATAGACCCTATACATACAATATGAGCCCCCACAGTCCCCCTATATACAGTATGAGCCCACACACAGCCCCTACATACGGTATGAACCAACGCATAGCTCCCAATATTAAGTATGAGCCTACACATAGCTCCCTATATGAAGTATGAGCCTCCATATAGCCTATATACAGTATGAGCCCCTCATAACCATCTATATACAGTATGAGCCCCCACATAGCATCCTATATACAGTATGAGCCTGCACATAGCCTCCTATACACAGTATGAGCCCCCACATAGCCTCCTATATACAGTATGACCCCACAAATAGTCTCCTATATAGTATGAGCCTGCACATAACTCCCTATATAAAATATGAGCCTCCATGTAGCCTCCTATATACAGTATGAGCCCCCATATAGCTTCCTATATAAAAGTATGAGCCTACACATAGCTCCCTATATAAAGTTTGAGCCCCATAGAGTCTCCTGTATACAGTACAAGTCCCCACTTAGCCTCCTATATACAGCATGAGCCCGCACATAGCCTCCTATATGCAGAATGAGACCCCACATAACCTCCTATATACAGTATGAGCCCCCACATAGTCTCCTATATAGAGTATGAGCCCCCAAATAGTGTCCTATATAAAGAATTAGCCGGCACATAACTCCCTCTATAAAATATTAATCTGCACATAGCTTCCTATATAAAATACGGATATATGGTATATTATGTCCACAGACAGATACAGTATACAATGCACTGTGTACTGTATTCATCACACCTGGACCTGCCTACAGAACCCCACATATTACATATGGATCCATATAGTATAATCTGGGATGTCCAATTGGTTAAAGTTGATCAGTCAGTGCAAGAATCTGAATGCTGATGTCTGTGGTCACTCTGCTGAGGCTCAGTGTGATTTATTTCAGAAGTCTGAATTTTCCTGCAGATCGGGGCATGAAGGAGCTGATGACCTGGCATTGATAGTGCAGTCTGATATGCAGCAAAGATCATATTCTTGCAATAACTCATACTAAGCCCCAACAGAGCGGCCACCGACTTGACAGTATGGAATCCTATGTGAACTTATCAGGTGAGCAGCGTCCTGCTACCCCCTCACTCTAGACATCCTGCCCTGACACTGTGATTGATAATCTCATATTTACCACAATCCACTGAGGTCTGATCCACAAGTCGTCTCCAGCAGGATGAAACAGCTCCAAGCGCACTATGTGATGTCACTTCTGCAGACACATCCCGCAGCGTGCAGCGCAGCATGTGTTTGCCTCACTGGGATGTGGCCGGGCCCGGCATCTAACCCCTTTCAAAAGGTACAATGCCCTGAACAGCTGCTTGAGGACCGGCCTGGGGTTCCTATGCCCCCTTGCCCAGCCCGTACTTGCTTGCCGGGATATGTGGGCAATCTGGCCATGGCACCCAGGAGCCTTGGACCCCGGGTGGTAGCCCAGATTGCCATCATTATAATCCGCCTGTGAGCTTGGGATACGGTACTACAACTTATAATGATTCAGTTTAACAGACTCAGCAAGTAAAAAACTTAAATGCGAAAAATAAAATTATCTTCATGCATCAAAGAGGGATATAATAATTCAAAACAATACATGACACATAACAGGAAACTTCTGTATATTGTCATGCTCATGGATGAACACAGACAGTGAAGAAATTTAAAAAAGTAACTTAAATGGTTCATAAGAAGCTGGAATGCATAATATCATGACCCAAGGAGTATGGTAATGTAAGAGAATAACCAAAGGCATGTACAGATATTTTATCAACTAGGAAATGTGATTTTTGGCAAATCGCAAGATTACAATGACCCTGAAAAGACATACCGGTATGTCATACGCTAAGGTTTCTTAGAACTGTATGCACTGCCTTTCAAGCTATTTAAAACAATTGCAGCCTTTGCAATGCAAATGTGATCTCACCATAGAGATTGATGGTAATCTGTTAGAAATTATCAGCCGATTTATTAACGCTAATATACTTTGTTATTTACAATATAGAAAAACAGTCCAAAAATTATCGCTGTAGTCATTTGTGATGAAGTGTGCAGAACGCTTCCCCAAACTGATGGTGTCACTGTCAAAGGTAACATCATCCTGCTGTGACTGACAATTGATGTGCCGTATTTTCCAAAATGCCCTCTACTTACTTTCCATAATTACCTTTGTTGGAAGTAAAGAAAGCAAATTGTAATCAGCTTTTGGTAGTAATACTGCCTAAACGACTGGTGACCGTAGTGGTGTTCCTAGCACCTTCCACATCCTTGGCCATGTTTTTTTTTCTTTTACACTACCTTGTTCCTTGTCATTGCCACTTTTTACCATACTTTTGCCATACATTTTGCAAAAGACTGTAATTAACTGATATTTTTTACAACCCCAGTTATTCAACTATTAACTAAAAGGAGTAAACAATAAATACTAGAAACATACAGAAAGCAACAAAATGTGGCTTGCAAGCCAAAGTATACAGTGGGTATGAAAAGTATTCAGACCCCTTTACATTTTTCACTCTTTGCAGCCATTTGGCAAATTCAAAAAAAGTTCATTTTTTTTCTCATTAATGTACACTCTGCACACCATGTTGACTGAAAAAAAACAGAAATGTCGAAATTTTTGCTAATTTATTAAAAAAGAAAAACTGAAATATCACTTGGTTGTAAGAATTCAGACCCTTTGCTCAGTATTGAGTAGAAGCACCCTTTTGAGCTAGTACAACCATGAGTCTTCTTAGGAATGATGCAACAAGTTTTTCACCTGGATTTCGGGATCCTCTGCCATTCTCCTTGCAGATCCTCTCCAGTTCCATCAGGTTGGATGGTGAATGTTGGTGGACAGCCATTTTCAGTCTCTCCAGAGATACTCAATTGGGTTTAGGTCAGGGATCTGGCTGGGCCAGTCAAGAATGGTCACAGAGTTGTTCTGAAGACACTCCTTTGTTATTTTAGCTATGTGCTTAGGGTCATTGTCTTGTTTGAAGGTGAAACTTTGGCCAAGTCTGAAGTCCAGAGCACTCTGGAAGAGGTTTTCATCCAGGATATCTCTGTACTTGGCCGCATTCATGTTTCCTTCAATTGCAACCAGTCGTCCTGTCCCTGCAGCTGAAAAACACCCCCATAGCATGATGCTGCCACCACCATGTTACACTGTTGGGATTGTATTGGGCAGGTGATGAGCAGTACCTGGTTTTCTCCACACATACCGCTTAGAATTATCACCAAAAAGTTCTATCTTCATCTCATCAGACCAGAGAATCTTATTTCCCATAGTCTGGGAGTCCTTCATGTGTTTTTTAGCTAACTCTATGCGGGCTTTCATATGTCTGGCACTAAGGAGAGGCTTCCGTTGGGCCACTCTGCCATTAAGGCCTGACTGGTGGAGGGCTGCAGTGATAATTGACTTTGTGGAATTTTATCCCATCAGACTACTGCATCTGTTGGGCTCAGTCACAGTGATCTTGGGGTTCTTCTTTACCTCTCTCATCAAGGCTCTTCTCCCACAATTGCTCAGTTTGGCTCGACGACCAGGTCTAGGAAGACTTCTGGTGGTCCCAAACTTCTTCCATTTAAGGATAATGGAGGCCACTGTGCTCTTAAGAACCTTGAGTACAGCAGAAATTCTTTTGTAACCTTGGTCAGATCTGTGCCTTGCCATAATTCTTTCTCTGAGCTCCTTGGCCTGTTCCTTTGACCTCATGATTCTCATTTGGCCTGACATGCACTGTGAACTGTGAGGTCTTACATACACAGGTGTTTGCCTTTACAAATCATTCCTATCAGTTTAATTAAACACAGCTGGACTCCAATGAAGGAGTAGAACCATCTCAAGGAGAATCACAAGGAAATGGACAGCATGTGACTTAAATATGAGTGTCTGAGCAAAGGGTCTGAATACTTATGACCATGTGATATTTCAGTTTTTATTTTTTTAATAAATTTACAAAAATTTCTACATTTCTGTTTTTTTCCATCAAGTTGGGGTGCAGGATGTACATTAATGAGAAAAAAAAAACTTTCTTTAAATTTACCAAATGGCTGCAATGAAACAAAGAGTTAAAAATTTAAAGGGGTCGGAATACTTTCCGTACCCACTGTAAGTGTGACCTGTATGGTTGTGAAATTGGGCTAGTAAAACACATTTGCAAAAACAGACATGCACATTTAAATGTATTAGTTTAAAAAAAAAATTCTGCAAAGATCCTCTTCCCAATATATACATATCCAAAAAGCCAACGCCTGCAACAATGCACTGTATTGATGTGTTATGTGTAGAAGGGAGGAGGCTGGTACGGCTATTGCAGTATCGGGTCTGGAACTGCTAAGGCCGAACGTCCTGTTCCTCGGGGGAACGAGATTGTAGCCGGAGCGAGCCAGTAACCAGGGTGATGGGGGTGTGGCCAGTCAATGTGAGGTAAAATGGGTTGCGCAGCAACTGGAGTCTTTCTTCATGCCAGAACGCCGATGAGGTGCAGACCACAACCGCTGTCAGGGGAGTGAAGAGAAAGGACGGCGTAGTGAGGGACTCACCAAAACCGGCGGGTGTGCAGGGGAGCGTGCGATCGACGGAGCATCGCAGTATGAACATCCGGGTGTTGGCTGATATCCAGAGAGGTGCACGCCAGGTAAAGCGCAGCCCTTCAGGGCACGGCGGCTGCTCAGAGAGACCCGCACCGAGAGGAATCTTGTGGAGAGCTCTACTCTCTTACTCCACAGGTCTATGGACTAGGGGCTCAGCGGGCAAAACTGCCGCCAGAAGAAGGATCGTGTGATAGGTGAGGATGCCAGCAAACATTACACTGAACACCACAGCGTTCTGCTACACACGGGGCCTTCAGAGAGTGACAGGCTGCAGGGTCATAATAATTGAAACCTTTAACAAGAGACTGTGTAGTTAATTGACTTTAATTTAGTTTTACCCTTTGTACTCTTTGTTTACCCTGTTATCTCCCTATGACGAGTTTTCCCACTGTTAAATAATTAAATATAGTTGATCCCTGCTCTGCAGCATTTGTATTACTGCATCCCAGTACCTGTTTATTACACATGTATAGTTTTAAAATTTGATATGTAAAACAAATATGCAAAATAATTGTTTTGAAATGCACACGTGGTGAGGTAGACAGTTGCAGATAAAAATCTGGATTTTGGGGAATTTTCTTCTGTATTTTTAAAAAACAATTATTCCCCCCTTCACAAAAAGCATTACCCAAGAAATTAAGAAAAGAAATGAAGAAACTCTGTGCATTCACTTTTAACTAGCATGCACAGTAATTCTGAATGATACTGATTTCAGATGTTTTTTTTCTGTGGCTTTTTTTGCTTTTTACGTTGTAAGGCCGGGGTCACACTTGCGAGAAACTTGCACGAGACTCGGCACTGCCTTGCAGACAAGGACGCCAATCAGAACGCAGTAGCGACCACCAATCGGAGCTGAGGGGCGCGGAAAAGGCACCGCAAAAGTACGCCCATGTTTCTAGCTACAGGTCGCTAGAGAGGTCGTTGGTAAGGTGTCAAACAGGATGATGCATGTGACGCAGCGGGGCCTCAACAACCAAAAAAATGTCCAGAGTATTCTTGCACGACCAGCGATCTCACAGCAGGGACCTGATCGCTGGTACGTGTCAAACGTAGCGAGATCGCTATTGAGGTCGCTAGCGATCTCGCTATGTGAGACGGGGCCCTTTGGGCCCCGTCTCACATAGCGACACACCAGCGATCCCAACAACGATCAGGATCGCTGGTGTGTCGCTACATGACCGCTGCTGAGCTGCCAAACAGGCAACGTACACGTCGGGTTTCCAGGCACAACCCCGTGCCTGGAAACCTGAAGTGTACCTTGGTTACCAGTAGATCGCTGGTCTCCTGCCTGTCACATGCAGCGATGCGTGCTGGCCAGCGGGAGACCAGCGATAAAAAAAAAAGTCCTGGCATTTCAGACACGACCAGCGATTCATAGCAGGGGCCTGATCGCTGGTACGTGTCAGACATAGTGAGATCACTGCTGAGATCGCTGTTTAGCAGCGATCTCACTACGTGAGACGGGGCCCTGAGAGATTTTTCTTATCTCTATTGCTGAGGAGTTGGCTCTGATGTCCTCTCTTTATCCTAAATCACCCTAAAATCTCTGCTGCATTCCCTTCCTTGTCTTTTACATAAACTGTGATAATCTCTCCTGATTGGCTGCTCTATAACATGTGATAGCTGCAAGGCATTATGGGGATTCTGCTATAGTCACACCTGAAGTTATACAAGCCTTTTGTGGCTGATACAATCTTCTGAAATCTGAAAAATTGCGGCAGGCAATTTTTTCACGAAAAAGTTTGATTTTGCTGGAAACTGTGAACTTCATAAAATTGGACACAAATTCAATTTTCTCATCTCCAGATACAGAGAGCTTTGCAAAGAACATTGAGGCTGTGTGGATTTTTAGCAGTGCTTATCCTTTCTTCTTGCTTGAGACTAAAGCTTATTCCCTTGTCCTAGGTTATGACTTGGGTCTTTGATGATGTCCAGAAGTGGTTGTGGTTCAAAACACTGATACATAATGAGCAAAGAAAGAGCTTGTAAGGGCTGAACTTATGTCACTTGATAATAAATTTCACAGAGCGTGGGCTCTACACAACTATTTCTTTAAGAGGGAAGTTTGTAATGTAGGAGACAATATCACAAGACCAGTTCATCATTGTTTTAGTGGTAAAAACTTTGTGACCCCTGTCCATTTTAATTATTAGGTCAGTTGTAGGTCGTCTAAGATTGTATGGAAGATACTTTGCAGTGTTTGTTTAACATCTTCGTTAATCGGCTATCTGGGATTCTCTGGAAACTGAAATTGCAACTTTATTCAAGATTGTAAAAGACTTCAAAATAACGTAGGAAATCATGCATTTTTCAGCTTGTAAATTACAAATAGACAGTACGAAGCAAACCATATCATATTTGACCTGAATGCATCAATATTCTGAACTTAGTGCTTAGCATCATGGTGAATTGCAGTAATTTTTGTTCTACAGGCTTTTTTGACCACAACAATAAGTCTGAAGAAGATATCTTTGGTAAGGAGTTGTTTTACATCTAAGTGGGGAATCTATGGTAGTGGAGGCCTGAGAATTGGAAAAATGCTGTGGACCAGCATGTTGAAGATTTACAGGATGAAAGCCAGTCTGGAAACCCAACAAATACAGTGATGCATCTTTTACATGAGATGTTTAAGGAGGGTCCACTGGTGACAAAGATGCTTCCACTGCGGACTCTGCACAATGTCTGTGACTGATTTCTGGGGCTATAACAGTTGGAGGTGCAGTGTGTTTGATAGGAGATGAGGCTCACTGCGGTGCTGGCAGGGTGAATAAGCCTTCAGTATTGGCATGCTGGTCAGCAAGAATGTATACTAAAGAGAACCTGTCAGCTCTCCCAAAGTTTTTTTATGTGCAATTAACTGTATGGTGTATTATATAGTTAGACCTTAGACCTTTATTCATGTTGCAATCAGAAAAATATATTTAAAAAAAATATTCATACTTTCTGTTTCCCGCCAGCTGTCTGATCTCAACTGAGCAGCAGATGCCCAGTTTCCATGGATATTGTAGAGGAAGATATAGGAGAAAAAATTGTAAAAGAAAGTCAAAGGCAATTAAGGATAAAATACATAGGCCTTGTTTCATTAAAGCTTTTATGCCACAAAAAGGGTGTAAATGCTTAAAAGATCAATATACAGTGTTGACACCCTTGAAATTGTTAGAGAAAATGAAGTATTTCCCCCAGAAAATTATTGCGAAAGACATGTTTATTTCCTTTGTGTGTATTGAAACAATACGAAAAACAGACAAGAAAAAAGGCAAATTGGACATCATTTCACACAAAACCAGAAAAATGAGCCTGAAAAACTTTTTTCACACCCTTTGGAATACAGTAAATAACTGTGATCATTTCCTTTAACCATTAGCAAGCTTCTTACACCTCTCAATTGGAATTTTGGAGCGTTTGCTCCAGGTCTCTCATATTTGAAGGGTGCCTTCTCTCAACAGCAATTTTAAGATCTCTCCACAGGTGTTCAATGGGATTTATCTCCGAACTGATTGCTGGCCACTTCAGAACTCTCCAACACTTTGTTTCCATCTATTTCTGGGTGATTCTTGAAGTATGTTTGGCAGAGGTGTATCTAGGCTTTCTGGCACCTGGGGCAAGAATTCGGTTCGGCGCACACCCCCCCCAAGCACACATGCGATTTGCACACTTAGTCATGTATGGACGAGCTGCTCTCCCTAATGCTCTCAATGTTCAGTGAAAAACTGAGAGAAGCAGGAAGAGAAGCTCGTTGTCACAGGACCATAAGTATGAAAATTGCATATGTGTGAAGTGTCGATGTGATGACTACTGGAACCTGCAGAGTTGAATCCTGACATTGCAGCTTCTGAATTCTCACAACGAATGCACTGCACACTTTTAGGATTCTCCCTTACCAGTGGACGGTCATGTCAGCACAAGCATGTGATTTATATACTTCGGGCCACATTCCGACTAGACGTGCCCGGCCTCGCTCCGTTCATTTTCATTGAGTGAGGCCACACATGTCTAGTCAGAACGTGACTACATGTATGTAGTTCACCGGTACAAGAGAATCCTGACAGTGTGCAGTGAGCACTGTGAAAATTCAGAAGTCTGCAGTCATATAGAATGACTACAGACTCAGCACAAACCTGGAGAACCCCTTTAATGCTCCTAACATAAATAAAAACATGAGAATTAGTCAATTTCACATATAATATTTACACCCAGGTACCTTATAGATGATGTAGTCTCTGGAGTCGTTCTCCTTCTTGTCCAGACTCCATGATGAGTTTTCCCATCCACAGCTCGTCTCTGCAGACTTCCATCTTCTCCGATCTTCTGCAGCAAATCTCCACACGAAGCCCTTAAAGACAGAAGAGTCATTATAATGCTCCTAAAGAAAAATATCTGCAATATACTGTCGCCTCACACTATTCCCCTCCCTCCTCATGCTGTCTCCTCTCACATACGCCCTGTTCACCATACTGTCTCCTCATATATTTACCCCCTCACTCTCTATTCTGTCTGCTCACACATACCCCTGACTCCCCATACTGTGTCTGCACACATCCCATCACCCTCACTCCCCATACTGTGTCCAAATACATTCACCCATTCACTCCCCATACTGTCTGCACCCATCCCCCATACTGTTTCCTCATACATGCCCTCATACATACTCTTCAGTGTCCTCAAATCCCCCCACACACATTAAATCCCCCCATCCCCACTCCAAATCCCCCCACACATCAAGTATCCCCCCATCCCCACTCCAAATCCCCCCACAAATGTCCATCCATCAATCCCAACATAATGTATCCCCATCCCCACTCCAAATCCCCCCACACATAATGTATCCCCCCATCCCCACTCCAAATCCCCCACACATAATGTATCCCCATCCCCACTCCAAATCCCCCCACACATAATGTATCCCCATCCCCACTCCAAATCCCCCTACACATAATGTATCCCCATCCCCACTCCAAATCCCCCTACACATAATGTATCCCCCACCCCCACTCCAAATCCCCCCACATATAATGTATCCCACATCCCCACTCCAAATCCCCCCACATATAATGTATCCCCATCCCCACTCCAAATCCCCCTACACATAATGTATCCCCCATCCCCACTCCAAATCCCCCCACATATAATGTATCTCCCATCCCCACTCCAAATCCCCCCACACATAATGTATCCCACATCCCCACTCCAAATCCCCCCACATATAATGTATCCCACATCCCCACTCCAAATCCCCCCACATATAATGTATCCCCCATCCCCACTCCAAATCCCCCCACATATAATATATCCCCCCATCCCCACTCCAAATCCCCCCACACATAAAGTATCCCCCCATCCCCACTCCAAATCCCCACAAAAAAGTACTCCCCCATCCCCACTCTAAATTCCCCCCCACTCACACATTATGTCCCCCCGTTTATCTTTGGTGGTTTCTTCAGCTCCATAGTGGAGCACACTCACCACCAGTGTTCTCCAGTCTGGACGCCGCCGAAGAGTGACGTCAGCAGTGTGATCACATGACTGATCACGCTGCTGGCGTCGCTCTGACCCGGTGGTCAGAGCTTCAATTGTACTGGCATCTGTATAGGTGCCAGTACAATTGATCCCTGAGAGCCGGCACGCAGCAGCTTCTCTGCTCCGGCTGTCAGCTTGACAGCCGGCACAGGGAACCGCCGACTCCCAGATCGGGGGCGGCAGAACGCAGCCGCGGGGGAGACACTGCGGACCGCCGCATTAGGCGGCCCGACTGCGCCCCCCTGCCGGCTGCGCCCGGGGCACATGCCTCGGCTGCCCCCCCTGGATACGCCCCTGATGTTTGGGGTCATTGTCCTGCTGGAAGACCCATGACCTACGATGCAAACTCAGCTTTCTGACACTGGGCACTACATTGCGACCCGAAATGCTCTGGCAATCTTCAGATTTCATGATGCCTTGCATGCAGTCAAGGCACCCAGTGCCAGAGGCAGCAACACAACTCAAAAAAATCTTTGAACCTCCACCATATTTGACTGTTAGTACTGTGTTCTTTTCTTTGTAGGCCTCATTCCAGTATTAGGTAAACAGTTGAATGATGTGTTTTACCACACAGATCTATCTTGGTCTCACCTGTCAAAAAGATGCTTTCCGAGATGCATTTTGGCTTACGTACATTTTGGCAAATTGCATTCTAGCTTTTTAATGTCTCATTCAAATGTTGATAGATCGTTCGAACTGACACTGATGCACTCTGAGCCTACAGGACAGCTTGAATTTCTTTGTAACTTGCTTAGGTTTCTTATCTACCTTCAAAACTATCCTATGTTGCAACCTTTGATCAATTTTTCTATGCTGTCCACTTCCAGGGAGATTATTTTAAGTGCCATGGGTTGTAAACTTCTTCATTATGTTGCACACTGTGGACAAAGGAAGATCAAAATTTCTGGAGATGGACTTGTCATCTTGTGATTGCTTGATATTTTCAACAATTTTGGTTCTCAGGTTCTCAGACAGTCCTCTTCTCTTTCTGTTCTCCATGCTTAGTGTGGCACACACAAACACACAATGCAAAGATTGAGTCAACTTCTTCCATTTTTATCTGGTTGCAGCTGTGATTTTCATATTGCCCACATGTGTTACTTGCCACAGGTGAGTTTGAATGAGCATCACACGTTTGAAAAAAAGTTGTTTACCCACAATTTTGGTAGTTTGCCAACAATTTTGTTCAGCCCATTTGGGGGGTTAATGTGAAATTACGTCCAATTTGCCTTTTTTCTCTTGTTTTTTTTGTGCTGTTCCAATACACATAAAGGAAATAAACATGTGTATAACAAAAAACATGTAATTGCAATAATTTTCTGAGAGAAATACTTAATTTTCTGGAACAATTTTAAGGGTGCCAACATTTTCTGCCTTGACTGTATTTGCATTATATTTTCAACTTCGGCCAGCTGTGCCAAAATAGGTGGGACTGGGTGTGATGATCACTCGTCTAATTCATGATGAGCTGTAGTGTACTTTCTGTATCAAAGTTAACTCCAATCTTCGAGTGAGGTAAGATTTGCGGTGATGCGCACACCACTTTTACCACATGGTTTAGACTTGGGGTTCGAGTCTTCAGTCACTGTATGTGACTGTAGACTACTGAATCATAGTATGCACAATGCACGCTGCCAGGATTCTCCAGTGCTGTTGCTGGGAATGGACAATTATTTGACTGCAAGTATGCAATTTGCATACTTTTGTCCACATTCCGACTAGACATGTCTGGCGTCACTCAATTTACTTGCATTGAGTGAGGCCACACATGTTTAGTCGATCCATATGGTCACCCACCCGGTGGCTTAATGATTCAATTGCGACTGAATCCACCACGCCCCCTCATCAAAACTGGTGTGAACAACATCACCAGCAGCTGCTTCCCATACCAACTATTCAACCTGTACAAAATATTAGACAAATGATTTACTTTACAAATATACAAAAAGCTTTATTACTGTTTTACAAGAATTTTAAGCACATACTGTATACTACTAACGCTGCTTTAGGCACTATGTGTGATTACAACTTGGAAAAAGCCTAAATCCAACCCATTAAGTGCCCATTTACCTTAAGTATTTATCATTACAATTCCCTTGTTTTTGAGCAATTGTAAAAATTATATATTAACCCATTTCTGTAAATTAACTGTATGTCCAGATTGCAGGTGATGGCGCAAGAACAGGAGTTGTGCCTGTGAAGGAGTCGGCTGTTACACAATCTCAACACTTTAAACGCTATGTCGCTGTCAGTACTGAGATGTGAGGAATATCAGAAAGGAGATTACTCCTTTTGTCAGTCCATTGGCACCCAACAGCACGATCGTAGGGTGCCGTTGTTGGCTGACAATGTCCTTGTCTGCCATATACCTCAGCCAACAAACTGACATATTGCCCGGTAGCACTCAAATTTTACAGTGTGTTATCAATTAGATCAAAGGTTTCAGTCCTCTTTTAAGACTAGTAACTATTGTAGAAAGAAAAAAAAAACAGTTTTTCAATTTAAAAAAAATTAAAGTATAAATTGTAAAATCACAGTTTAATTAACCCTCTGCACAAACATCACATATTTGGTAATACCTCATTGGCAACAACCCGTGCTATAAAACTGTATTTGTTTTTATCCTCAAGAGTGAATATTGTAAAACAAAATATGGAAACTTATGCTATAATTTCAATTTTTGTTCAAAAAGTCATATGTATTTCAAAATGGCACCATTGAAATCTACAGATTGTTATAAAAAATACAAGCCCCACTAAAGTTCTATAAACAGAAAAAAAAAGTGAGGGCTCTTACAATACGAGGACCAAAAGAAGTGATTTTTCTGGTGAAAAAGTAGTTAAACATATGAATAGGGTGTCAATGTAATAGCATTAACCACCTAAATACCTTTAACATGTCAGTTATACTGCACTTATATCACATAATACAACGGCACTGAAAATTTGCAGGTGAAAATACACAGACGTGTTTTCACCTGCAAATTTTCAGCGCCATGGTATTATGTGATATATCTGCTGTTTTTTTTACCATGTAGCTCGGATTACTCTATTCAACTGCTGAATGTCCCCCGTATTATTTCCAATCATACTATACAGTGAACTTTGAAAAAAAAATGTAAAAAATAATTCCAGATTTAATTTTTTTTAGTTCATGCCTACCACCAAAAATAATAATTAAAAAAATAAACAAACATTGGTCAAAACCTATTATGTCTCAAAAATTGGTATTAGTACAATCTGCAGCAAATTCATGGCTTCATACAGCTTACTTACCTAAAAATAAAAAATTATGAATGTCAGAATATAGTGACCAGAAACAAAAAATATTTTTTTTAAAAAAGGTAATTTCTTCTGCAAAAGTAGCAAAACAAACATTATATAAGTTTGCTATTGTGATTGTAACAACCCACACAACAAAGACAAAATGGCAATAATAAAGAATGGTGAATGGCATGTTAAAAAAATAATGAAAATTTAGAATTGCTGTTCTTTTGTGTTTTTTTTAGCTTCCTTGATAGTTAAAAAGTGATCAAAAAGCCGCATTTATCACAAAATGGTGACAGTGAAATGTACAGTTTATCCCATTAACCCCTTGCCGGCATCGGGCGTAATAGTACGCTGATGTCGGAGACCCTCCCTTTGATGTGGGCTTTGGCGGTGAGCCCACATCTTTCCCGGGATTTGTCAGCTGTTTTGAACAGCTGATGTGCAGCGGAACAGCCGCAGGTGGAATCTTTAAATGTCGCTGTCAGGGGCATTTAACATGTGCTTCGGTCAATCGCGCCGGAAATCCGCCCATCGATAACCCCCGTCACGTGATTGCGGGTCATTGGTGGGTTGGCATGACAACCAGAGGTCTCCTGGAGACCTCTATGGTTGTCACTGCCTGCTTGCTGTGAGCGCTGCCTAGTGGTCGGCACTCACAGCAAGTGAGTAATTCAGCTACATGCAGGCGAGCTGCTCATCACCTCTATGAAGCAGAGTCGATTGGGTTATGGCAGTTTCTAGTCTCCCATAGAGACTATTGAAGCATGCCAAAAGTAAAAAAAAGTTTTAAAAAATCTAAAAGGTTCAAATCACCCCCCTTTCGCCCCATTCAAAATAAAACAATAAAAAAAATCAAACCTACACATATTTGGTATCGACGCGTTCAGAATCGCACGATCTATCTATAAAAAGAGGATTAACCCGATCGCTAAATGACGTAGCGAGAAAAAAAGTCAAAACACCAGAATTACTTTTTTTGGTCGCTTCAACATTGCATTAAAATGACGGGTGATCAAAAGATCGTATCTGCACCAAAATGGTATAATTAAAAACGTCAGCTCAGCATGCAAAAAATAAATCCTCACTCAACCCAAAATCATGAAAAATGGAGACGCTACGGGTGTCTGAAAATGGCGCAATTTTTTTTTAACAAAGTTTGGAATTTTTTTCACCACTTAGATAAAAACGAACCTAGACATGTTTGGTATCTATGAGCTCGTAATGACATGGAGAATCATAATGGCAGGTCAGTTTTAGCATTTAGTGAACCTACCTAGTAAAAAAGCCAAACAAAAAACAAATGTGGGATTGCACTTTTTTTGCAATTTCACAGCACTTGGAATTTTTTTTCCCATTTTCTGTTACACGACATGGTAAAACCAATGGTGTTGTTCAAAAGTACAACTCGTCCCGCAAAAAATAAGCCCTCACATGGCCATTTTGACCAAAAAAAGAAAAAGTTATGGCTCTGGGAAAAAGGGGAGCAAAAAATGAAAATGCAAAACCAAAAATACACCTGGTTGTTAAGGGGCTAAATGACTTTCCAGAGGGGCTGAACACTTGTTGACTGCTTTGCCTTCACTAACCTAAAGGATCAGATAAAAAGATTAAAGTCAGTCAGATAAAAAGAATCAGAAAATTGATAGAAACCACTCCTGTGAAAGCTAAGTATAAAGAACATTTAAAATTATTAGACACATATTAAAAAGAAGTTAAAAAGATATTTCAAGAGAAAAAGAAATTCCAATGATATCACATACGCCTAATCCCAATGGTTAAACACAATCAAGTTACAAAAATTCTCCCAAAAATATTTCCATTTAAATTTAGTAGCAGGTAAGTTCCACAATTCACCTGGAGAAATACGGTATATGGGATCAGCTGGTCTGCAGATAAAAATTAAGTACAAACAGTAAATGCATTTGCGCTAACAAAATGTTATATTATACAGTAATAAATAAAAGGTACATTTTTCCACTAGTGGTGTAAAAAGGATATAAGAGAAACTCTTAATGCTTGTATACATATAAGGCCGGCATCACACTAAAGAGGGAGGAATACGGACGAGTGAGAAGCGTGAAAATCATGCATTACACTTGGACCAATATTTCTCTATGGGGCAGCTCTGATCATGCGTATATTTCTCGGCCGTATTTTACGGTGCGAGACACTCGCAGCATGCTGCGATTGTCATCGTATTACGCCCGTAGTACGCCAATGAAAGTCTATGGGTGCAAGAAAAAATACGGATTACACACGGACCACACGTGTGACTTGCGAGAAATACGCATCGGTGTCCTTTAGAAAAACCTGCAATTCATCCCCGTCTATACTGTAAAATCACATTGACAGGTTTAATAAAGAATGGAAAGAATAGATATATACACATAGAATACATATATATATATATATATATATATATATACACACATGTCATTGTGACATATATACATATATTTATAGTTCATACACTTCTACATAGTATAATAGCCGCTAATTCAATTGCCGGCTTCTGTAAAATTACAGAACCCGACATGAAATGACACATGGTTTACATACAGTAAACCATTTCATTTCATGTAGTTTGATATATTGTTTTGATTAACAATTACATGAGTGTATGTGTGCAAAATTTCATACATGTAGGTTCTAATTAAATGTGTATATTTGTTGAAAAAAAATGCGTGGGCTCCCGCGGTATTTTCTCCACCAGACAGGGAAAGCCAGTGAGTGGGTGTTATGATCTGCTACAAGCACTAAGGAAAGGTGGGAATTCTGTCCCTACAATAGGACTGAGCTGGATCCCTACGATGTAACGGGGGACCTGATCCTGCGACCAGACACGCTAAAGTCCTCAGCTAGTCTGAACGAAGACCTATAGTTGCGAGGGAGGAATCCCTACAAGATCTAGGGACTGGGTGAAAAGGTGGACACCTCCTAACAGAAAGTGTAGCAGGGAATATAAAACAGAAAACAAATACTAAGAGATCCTAAGATCAAGCAAAACTGACAGAGTAAGGCACCTAAGCACCTGGCTAGCTTAAGAGTAGATAATACAATGAAGTCCAGCAAAGCCAGAAGGACGGAGCCAGACTAAATAGGGAAAAAAGGTCATGTGACAGCAAACTGAAACAAAATCTAACAAGAGGGTTCTAACAGTACCCTCCCTTCTAAGAGGATCCTCCGGATCCCCTAGGACTTAGGCTTATCCGGAAACCTCTTGTAAAACGCTCTGACAAGTCTAGACGCAGAAACATCATCCGCCCTCACCCATGAGTTATCCTCGGGTCCATAACCCTTCCAAGCGACGAGGTACTGCAAACTCCCTCTATACCGTCTAGAATTTAGGATGCGGGAAATCTCATATTGCCCGTCCTCCACCACCAGGGGAACAGTGGCCGAGACGTCTCCATCTGAGACCTCAGCTTTTTTCAAGAGAGAAACATGAAACACCGGATTAATCTTCCAAGAGGTAGGAAGCTCCAACTTAACAGCAGATTGGTTAATAACCTGAAGCACCTTAAAGGGCCCTACAAACTTGGGACCCAATTTCTTAGACGGAATCCTCAAGCGCAGATTCTTAGAGGACAACCAAACCATGTCACCAATAGCAAACAAAACCTTTTGTCGTTTTCTATCAAAATACACTTTGGATCTTTTGTTAGCCTCCTGAAGATTACCACGTACATCAGTCCAAACTCTCTCCAAAACACCAGAAAAATTCTCCTCTTCAGGTACAGCCGATCCCAACTTGGAAAATGACCCAAAAGACGGATGTCTCCCAGTACAACAAAAAAAAGGCGAACAACCAGCAGAAGCGGATGTATGATTGTTAAGAGCAAACTCAGCAAGTGGCAGAAACTCAGACCACCCCTCTTGATTATCAGTCACAAAACAACGCAAGAACTGCTCAACATCCTGGTTTTTCCTTTCTGTCTGGCCATTAGACTCAGGATGATATCCGGATGAAAACGACAAATGAACTCCCAACCTGTCACAAAAGGCGCGCCAAAAACGAGCCACAAACTGAGGTCCCCTATCAGAAACAATGTCAGTAGGAACACCATGTAGTCTGACTATTTCCTTGACAAAGGCTTTAGCGAGAGTCTTAGCGCAGGGCAGTTTGATGAAAGGAACCAAGTGACACATCTTGCTAAAACGGTCCACGACCACCCAGATGACAGTGAAACCCTCAGAGGGGGGAAGGTCAGTAATAAAGTCCATAGCCAAATGTGTCCAAGGTGCACTAGGGACCTCCAAAGGGCAAAGCAACCCCGCAGCAGGAGAATGAGAAGACTTAGATCTAGCACACACAGTGCATTGGCGCACCCACTTAATGACTTCCTTCTGCCATCCTGGCCACCAAAAACTGCGAGCCACAAGTCTCTTGGTCTCAGAGATTCCAGGATGACCTGCCAACCGAGAGTCATGACATTCATCAAACAAATCTCTCCTCAGGGTACCAGGCACAAACAACCTCCCATGCGGCGTGTTAGATGGGGCATTCTCCTGTGCTTTAAGAATCTCATCTTCCAACACGGAGTCCAAAACAGCAATAACAACCCCCTCTTGCAAGATGTTTTCCTCCTCCTCCTCAGTACCCACCATAGGAGAAAAGCTGCGAGACAAAGCATCAGCTTTAACATTTTTAGTACCTGGGATGTAAGTAACGGTAAAATTAAACCGTGAGAAAAACAGTGCCCACCTAGCCTGACGGGCATTCAAGCGTTTGGCAGCATCAAGGTAGATCAGATTTTTATGATCGGTGAAGACTTGAACGGAAAAATTCCGCTCCCTCCAAAAAATGATGCCAGTGTTCAAATGCGAGTTTAATTGCCAACAATTCCCAATTACCGATATCATAATTTAGTTCAGACTCAGAAAATTTCTTTGAAAAAAAAGCACAGGGATGTACTCCATCCGTCTTTGCCTGAGACAACACCGCGCCGACCCCCACAGAAGAAGCATCAACCTCAACCAAAAATGGTTTAGTCACATCAGGCTGCGTAAGGATGGGAGCAGAGCTGAACCTCTCCTTTAGCAACACAAAAGCCTCAATGGCCTCAGTAGTCCACTGAACCGCATCAGCACCTTTCCTGGTGAGATCGGTCAGAGGTTTGGCAATCACAGAAAATTTTTTTATGAATTTTCTATAATAATTGGCGAACCCCAAAAACCTCTGTATTGATTTCACCCCAATAGGTCTAGGCCAATCCTGCACAGCTTGCACCTTCACCGGGTCCATCTCAAAACCTTCACTGGAGACAATGTAGCCCAAAAAACTAAGTCTCTGTACAGCGAACTCACATTTTTCTAGTTTGGCAAAAAGTGAATTATCACTCAGTAACTGTAATACTTCACGCACACTCCTCCAATGCGACTCCAAATCCGGTGAATAAATCAAAATGTCATCCAAATACACAACCACACTTCTGCCGATCAAAGGTCTAAGGATGTCATTAATAAGATTCTGAAAAAATGCCGGAGCACTGGAAAGTCCAAAGGGCATGACCAGATTCTCAAAATGACCCAGTGGAGTGTTAAACGCAGTCTTCCATTCATCCCCCTCCTTCATGCGCAACAAATTGTATGCCCCTCGAAGATCAATTTTCGAGAACCACTTGGCCCCCACTAACTGATTAAACAAATCAGGAATCAATGGCAGTGGGTAAGGATTGCGTACAGTAATCTTATTAATTTCACGAAAGTCTAGACAAGGCCGTAAACCGCCGTCCTTTTTTTTTAACAAAAAAAAATCCAACCGCCACAGGAGATTTGGAAGGCCTAATGTGACCGGCGGCCAAGCTTGTCTGTATGTATTCCTCCAAAGCCTTTCTCTCAGGAATAGTCAAATTAAATAAACGACTTTTAGGAAGAGTCGCTCCAGGGACAAATTCAATTGCACAATCATAATCTCTATGAGGAGGCAATACCTGCGATTCTTATCAGAAAAAACTTTCCAAAAATCCTGAATAGGTACAGGTAACTCCCCCTTAACTACAGCAGCAATACGCCCGTTACAACACTTGTCATAACACTTAGGACTCCAGGACTTAATTTCATTGGTAGACCAATCCAGTACCGGATTGTGCAATTTTAACCAGAGTAACCCCAAAATCACCGGAGATGGTAAATTATTCAAAACTACCAAATCCAAATTCTCTTGATGAACACCATTAATAGTAAGAGGAAATTCACAGATATGGTGAGTAACATTTTTCAAGTGAGAACCATCCACAGACACCACATTAATAGGAGAAGATAGAAGTTTGGGTTTTAATTTTAGTTTTTCCAAAAATTTCCCATCAATCACATTGAGAGTTGAACCACAATCCACAAATACCCGAAACTCCATTAATTCCTCCTCAACAGCAGTGGTAGCAGAAAGAAAGACACCTTTATTGTTTAAACAAGCTATGCGGGCAAAACTGACCTCATTTTTTTTCTCTCTTTATTCATTCGAAGCACACAGTTCTTAATGAAATGCTCAGATTTACCACAGTAGAAACACAAACCTTGAGCAAATCTGCATTCTTTTTCTCGAGAGTGAGGTGCCATTGCTCCAATTTCCATCGGCTCTGCAATGTCAGTACATTCCTTCTCCAAACTTGGAGCTGACAAGGCAGATTTACTCTCATTAACCCTTGCACGCAGTCTCCTATCCACCCGTATGGCTAATTGCATAGCCTCTTGCAAGTTACCAGGTATGGGATAAGCAATCAGCAAATCTTTAACCCTTTCACTTAACCCTGCAAGAAATAAACTTTTCAAAGCTGAATCGTTCCAGCCCACCTGAGCGGACCACCTTCGGAAGTGAGTACAATATTTTTCCACATTACCTGATCCCTGTCTCAAACGTCTCAATTCTGTCTCAGCTGATGAAACACGATCCAGATCGTCATACAATAACCCCAAAGCAGAAAAAAAAACATCCACTGATCCAAAGCATGGATCACTAGGCTGCAGAGAAAAGGCCCAGTCCTGAGGTTCTTTGCGCAAAAGTGACATTATGAACCCTATGCGCTGTGATTCATCACCAGAGGATCTGGGTCTCAAACGGAAATACAATAAGCAAGCATTTTTAAAAGAAAAAAAATCTTGTTGTTCACCAAAAAATAAATCAGGCAAACGTACCTTTGGCTCCACTAAATCAGCTCCAGGACAACTACTCACGTGTTGCTGGATTTCAGCCACCTCCAGAGAGAGTCGCTGCAGGTGTTGAGCCAAATCCTGAACCGACACCATAATAGAAACTGAAAATCTTTCCTTAGAGATTTTTTTTTTTTTTCTTTGGGCTGGACTTACTGTTATGATCTGCTACAAGCACTAAGGAAAGGTGGGAATTCTGTCCCTACAATAGGACTGAGCTGGATCCCTACGATGTAACGGGGGACCTGATCCTGCGACCAGACCCGCTAAAGTCCTCAGCTAGTCTGAACGAAGACCTATAGTTGCGAGGGAGGAATCCCTACAAGATCTAGGGACTGGGTGAAAAGGTGGACACCTCCTAACAGAAAGTGTAGCAGGGAATATAAAACAGAAAACAAATACTAAGAGATCCTAAGATCAAGCAAAACTGACAGAGTAAGGCACCTAAGCACCTGGCTAGCTTAAGAGTAGATAATACAATGAAGTCCAGCAAAGCCAGAAGGGCGGAGCCAGACTAAATAGGGAAAAAAGGTCATGTGACAGCAAACTGAACAAAACAACAAGAGGGTTCTAACAGTGGGGGCAGATAATAATAGCCTAGGGAGGGTGCATTTTTTGTGCCCCCCCGGCTACTAACATCTGCCCCCATGCACCCCAGAAAAGTCACATCTATGATTAGATGCGCCTTTTCTGGCACTTAGCCCGTCTGTTCCCATTGCCCTGTAGCGGTGGCTAATGGGTTAATAATGGGTTAAGGCCACCTTGCTATTGGAAGGTGACCTTAAGCCAGGTTAATAATGGAGAGTTGTCAATTAGACAACTCTCCATTATTAATCCTATGGTATTAAATGGTTAAAAAAACACACACATTAATTAAAAATAATTTTAATGAAATAAATACACAGTTTTTGACCATATTTTATTGTACTGGTAATCCTTCCGATTCCCTTGTTCTCCTGTAATAAAAATAAAATAATAAAGCAACCATATTCTTACCTCTCCGGCGCTCAGTCAGGTCCCCCACTGCAATCCTTCAGAAAGGGTTAACAGGTTTACAGCGGGGAGCGCAGCTAATGCTGGCAGCCTCGCTGTAAACCCCCGAATGAATGAGCTCATCTCCCCGTCTCACAGGATATGAAGTGAATAGCTGGGAAGCTTAATTGATTACTTCCGACGCTAATCAGTTCACTTCAGGTCAGCCGGGGACTCCCTCTGACGTCACTTTTACTGTGCGGAGTCCCCCGCTGACCTGAAGTGAACTGATTAGCGTGAAAAGCAATCAATTAAGCTTCCCAGCTAATCACTTCATCTCCTGTGAGACTGGGAGATGGGGAGATGAACTCATTCATTCGGGGGTTTACAGCGAGGCTGCCAGCATTAGCTGCGCTCCCCGCTGTAAACCTGTTAACCCTTTCAGAAGGATTGCAGCGGGGACCTGACTGAGCGCCGGAGAGGTAAGAATATGGTTGCTTTATTATTTTATTTTTATTACAGGAGAACAAGGGAATCGGAAGGATTACCAGTACAATAAAATATGGTCAAAAACTGTGTATTTATTTCATTAAAATTATTTTTAATTAATGTGTGTGTTTTTTTTTTAACCATTTAAAACCATAGGATTAATAATGGATAGTTGTCTAATTGACAACTCTACTGTAATACTATTGTAGGAACTCGAGGATTCTGATAGCGTGGGGCAATGAACAATCAGAGACGGGTTTCTTTGAATGCAAATAATGTATTTGTGAAACAGCAAAACACCCAAAAACAATATTCAAACAACCCGTAGTGACATGCAATGAGTCCATATATATATATATATATACACAAGTCCAGTTATATGAATCCGGATATATAAGTCCTTGAACCTCTATAGCGAGGGTGGTAAAGTTCTTACGACGGAGTCCTCACACAAATGTGACCACAAGGTAAGTCTGATGCACGGGTAACGTGGCTGGATTTACACACTGCTGGTGTGTGAAGAGTCAGATCCAGGTATGCAGAAAACACAGGGAGGTCCAGGAACAAGTTAATCTCAGTTGTGGCTTAATTCAGTGAAGTCCAACAACAAGTTCATATGTCAGTAAGGTTCCAGTAATAGTTCCAACAGCTCTCACCAGAGGTAATGCACGAAGGGTTAAACAGCAACAGTTCAGAAACACAGTTCTTATCAGATGGAGTGAACCAAGGGTTAAATTCCCAAGTCAACAGTTTAGTGATAACACAGTACGTGCAACTTATGTATGCAGTGAATGTCCAGAGCCATGGGTAGAAACTGCTGTGGCTGAGAAACACCTGAAGATAAGGTTATGCACTTTCCTGGTAAATACACAAAAGATCTGTGAGGAACAAAGCAGCTGGGTTGCAGGGAAACGGAAGCAGAATACTCCAGCAGGGAAGCCAGCACCTGAGCCGGGTTTTAAACAAACGAACAGGAAGTAGGGCACACAAAACAGCAAACTCCATTTTAGCAAAGGGCAAAATCATTGACAAAGTTACCTAGAAAACCCGGAATACTGACATTACTCCCCCCCTAAAGACGGCCTCCGGACGGTCCTGGACCAGGCCTGTCCGGGTATCTCCGATGAAACTGAGCAATCTTCAGAGGCGCATTGATGTTACTTACTGGTTCCCAAGAATCATTTTCAGGAGAGTAACCTTGCCATCTAACTAGATACTGAAGCCGGTTTCTATGAAGTCTCGAATTAACAATATCCTGTACCACGAATTGTTCTTCGCCATCAACCAACACTGGTGGAGGGGGAGGTACGATACGTCCCTGAAACGTGTTAGGAGAGACTGGTTTTAATAAGGAAACATGAAATACTGGGTGTACCTTTAAAGTCCGTGGTAGCTTCAACCGACAGGCAACAGAGCTCACAATCCCAGTGATCTTGAATGGACCGATGAATTTCTGTCCCAGTTTCTGCGAAGGAACACCCAATTTTAGATTCTTGGTGGACAACCAAACTGAGTCTCCTACCTTATACATAGGTGCTGGTTTCCGGAATCTATCGGCCGACTTCTTGTAACGCTCCTGTGCTGTGGTCAGGGAGTCCTTCAAAACTTCAAGATTACGTTGCAACGCCGTCACTCTGTCTTCAACCGCTGGTACCGAAATCGTAACCGGAGACCTAGGCAAAATACTTGGATGATAACCCAGGTTGGCAAAAAAAGGCGTTACCTTCGTGGAACTGCTTTGGGAGTTGTTGTACGAAAATTCCGCTAGAGGAAGTAGCTTCAGCCAATCGTCCTGCAAATGACTGACGTAACAGCGTAGATATTGCTCCAAGGTTTGATTTGTCCGTTCGGTCTGCCCGTTGGTCTGAGGATGGTATGCAGAAGACAAGCAAACATTAATGTGGAGCGCAGAACAAAATCCTTTCCAAAATCTAGAGGTAAATTGTATTCCCCGGTCAGAAATGATGTCATCTGGTACCCCATGCAGCCGGAAAATGTTCTGGATAACTAGATCTACTGTCTCTGTAGCTGAGGGAAGACCAGCACACGGAATGAAATGAGCAGCTTTCGTTAAACGATCTACTACCACCAAAATAGTATTTTTACCACCAGAGGTGGGTAACTCCACAATAAAGTCCATCGAAATAGACCCCCAAGGGCGAGACGGTACAGGTAGCGGTTTAAGAAGACCAGTAGGTGAAACGCGAGGAACCTTGTACCGGGCACAAACTTCACAAGAGCGGACATAGTCATTCACATCCTTCAAGCAGGTAGGCCACCAAAAAAAACGAGTTAACAATTCCTGCGTCTTCTGTACCCCCCTATGACCAGCCAATCTAGAGTCGTGGACCAATTTGAGAACTCGAAGTCTTACAGCCTCTGGGACATAAATACATCGATCTCTAAGCCACACACCATTCCGAAGGACAAGATTCACATTGTCAGGTGGAGCTGCAAGAAATACGTCACCGTCATAGGCCAGCTTGATCTCCTGCCACAAGTCCCGGTTCCGGAGCACTCCAACGAAATTGGCCTCCGACAAGATGGTCTTCGACGGGGTCCCAGGCACGGAATCCACGGTATGGATTCGGGATAATGCGTCAGCTTTCCCATTACGTGAACCTGGGCGGTACGAAATAATAAAATTAAACTGGTTCAAGAACAAACTCCACCTAGCTTGTCGAGGAGAAAGACACCTGGCAGACTTAAGGAATTCCCAATTGCGATGATCCGTGAGTACTACTACCTGCTGAGTTGCCCCCTGCAAATGGTATCTCCATTCCTTAAAGGCAGAAATAATTGCCAAAAGTTCCTTATCTGCCACATCATAGTTCAGTTCTGCAGAAGATAACCTACGAGAGAAGAAGGCACACGGGTGCAGCAAACCTTTGTCTCCGGTACGTTGTGAGAGGATAGCTCCCAATGCACAGTCAGACGCGTCCACCTCCACGATAAAAGGCTGTGCAGGATCCGGATGCATCAATATTGGAGCCGTGGTAAAACAACCCTTCAGGCGATCAAAGGCTTCCTGAGCTTGCGAAGACCATTCAAACTTCTTCCCCTTCTTGGTGAGGAGAGTGATGGGACGGACAATTTCTGAAAAATTTCGGATAAACCGTCTATAAAAGTTAGCAAAGCCAATGAATCGTTGTACCTCCTTAATGTTTCCTGGTACCGGCCAGTCCAAGATTGCCTGGATCTTGCTGGACTCCATATTCAATCCCTGAGGCGAGATAACATAGCCTAAAAATTGAATTTCAGAACAATGGAACTCACACTTTTCGAGTTTGATGTACAAATGATTATCTCTCAAACGTCTAAGTACGGTCTTGACATGTTCCTGATGTTCCTGTAAGGAGTCAGAAAAGATTAAGATGTCATCAAGGTAAATTACCACATATTGGTCCAATAAATCCCTGAAAATGTCATTGGCTAAATGTTGAAAAGCAGCAGGAGCGTTACAGAGTCCGAATGGCATCACCAAATATTCAAAATGTCCATACCGGCATCTAAAAGCTGTCTTCCATTCGTCTCCGGGCCGTATACGGAGTAAATTATATGCCCCACGAAGATCTAATTTGGTAAATACCTTGGCCTGGCGAACTCTTTCCAACAATTCTGGAATTAGGGGCAACGGGTACCTGTTACGAATGGTTACCTTATTTAACTCCCGGTAGTCAATGCAGGGTCTTAGAGTACCATCCTTCTTCTTTACAAAGAATATTGGAGCTCCCGCTGGTGAAGAAGATGGTCGGATAAACCCCTTGGCTAAATTCTCATCTATATACTCTCGTAAAGATTTTAATTCCGGAGCCGCCAACGGGTAAACATGGCCGAAAGGAATCGCTGCTCCAGGAAGCAATTCTATGGGGCAGTCATACGGTCTATGTGGGGGAAGTTGATCTGCCTTCCTTTTATCACAAATGTCTGAGAATTCCTGATAAATCAGAGGGAGAGTAGGTACCTGTATCACCTCTTCCAAGTTCTGGGTAACTGGAGCCGCTACAGTTGGACTGATGGTAGAACTGCACTTCGGGAGAAAGGTTATCTCCTTGGTTTCCCAATTGATGATTGGATTTTGTGACCGTAACCAGGGAATTCCTAAAATTACAGGAAAATGAGGAGAAGATATTAACATGAATGAAAGTGTTTCTTGATGGTCTGGTTCCATCTTACACTCCAGAGGCACTGTCTCCCGATCTACTGGTCCAGAAACTAATGGGGAACCATCCACCGTTTCCATAGTGATTGGTGAAGCTCTTAGTTGTGTCTTTATACCATGTTCCTTTGCAAAAGAAGAATCCATGAAATTCCCACCTGCTCCAGAGTCTATCATGGCAGAACTTGATATCCACTGTTCCTCCCACTGAATCTGTATAGGAAGAGAACAATGTGAATATTTCTCCCCTTGATCTTTAGGGGAAGTCGGCATCAGTATTGGGGGAAAAACCGCATCTAGATGTAGACTGGTTTCCGAAACTTCAGACTCAGCGTCTGTGTTATCATAATCCCCTACTACCGCCAACACCTTGTTGGGTCGCCTAGGACATTTAGGACAATTGATGAGGAAATGGTCCGATTGACCACAATAGAAACATAAGCGCTCACGGAGACGGTGTTCGCGGCGTTCATTATTCTCACGTCTCTGCAGTGAGTCCACCTGCATAGGCACCTCCTCAGCCTCTCGCGGGTTTTTGCCTGTGGTTTCCCTGGACGGAAGAGAGTAATTAGTAATGCGATTTACAGCGGCCCATTTTTCTTGTCTGCGTTCAGTTAAACGGATATCAATACGTACACAGTGCTGTATAAACAATTCAAACTCCTGTGGAGACTCTGAACGAGCTAGCTCATCCTTGATTGCATTTGACAAACCTTTTCTAAAGATTGGTAATAAAGCATTGTTTTCCCACTGGGTGTCCACCACTAACCTTTTAAATTCAGTAACATATTCTATGACTGACCGTTTCCCCTGGCGTAAGGAAAGCAAGGCAGATTCAGCGGTAGCACGGCGGTTGGGATCGTCGAACATTTGCGCCATGGCTGCCAGAAAATTGTCCAAATTATTTAGACGGGTATCATGACTTTCAACCATAGGATTTGCCCAAGCCAGTGCACGTGATGTCAACAACATAATAATACATAGAACCTTAGATCTATCAGACCGGTAGTAGGAGGCATGTACATCAAAAAATAATATACATTGATTAACAAACCCACGGAATTGACTTCGGTCACCATTAAAACGGAATGGAGGCAATTTGGGCATACTGGTGGATGAGGTAGGCTCAGTAGGTAAGGCCTCCAGGACTCCTAACCTAGCACGTAGATCTTGGAGAGCCTGACCAAACCCCTGTGCATTGTGGTTAACCCGAGACTCCAAGTCTCTAATCTGATTGTGTGCAGCCGCCACCTCCTGCTGCAAAGAGTTAACTATGGTGAAACAATCTGTCTGCCCGTGTCTCCGTCATTGCCCCAGCAGAATCCTCTTTTTTAGGCTGGAGTATCCTGTAATACTATTGTAGGAACTCGAGGATTCTGATAGCGTGGGGCAATGAACAATCAGAGACGGGTTTCTTTGAATGCAAATAATGTATTTGTGAAACAGCAAAACACCCAAAAACAATATTCAAACAACCCGTAGTGACATGCAATGAGTCCATATATATTATATATTATATATATATATATACACAAGTCCAGTTATATGAATCCGGATATATAAGTCCTTGAACCTCTATAGCGAGGGTGGTAAAGTTCTTACGACGGAGTCCTCACACAAATGTGACCACAAGGTAAGTCTGATGCACGGGTAACGTGGCTGGATTTACACACTGCTGGTGTGTGAAGAGTCAGATCCAGGTATGCAGAAAACACAGGGAGGTCCAGGAACAAGTTAATCTCAGTTGTGGCTTAATTCAGTGAAGTCCAACAACAAGTTCATATGTCAGTAAGGTTCCAGTAACAGTTCCAACAGCTCTCACCAGAGGTAATGCACGAAGGGTTAAACAGCAACAGTTCAGAAACACAGTTCTTATCAGATGGAGTGAACCAAGGGTTAAATTCCCAAGTCAACAGTTTAGTGATAACACAGTACGTGCAACTTATGTATGCAGAGAATGTCCAGAGCCATGGGTAGAAACTGCTGTGGCTGAGAAACACCTGAAGATAAGGTTATGCACTTTCCTGGTAAATACACAAAAGATCTGTGAGGAACAAAGCAGCTGGGTTGCAGGGAAACGGAAGCAGAATACTCCAGCAGGGAAGCCAGCACCTGAGCCGGGTTTTAAACAAACAAACAGGAAGTAGGGCACACAAAACAGCAAACTCCATTTTAGCAAAGGGCAAAATCATTGACAAAGTTACCTAGAAAACCCGGAATACTGACATCTACATTATTAACCTGGCTTATTTTCACCTTCCAATAGCAAGGTGGCCTTAACCCATTATTAACCCATTAGCCACCGCTACAGGGCAATGGGAACAGACGGCTAAGTGCCAGAAAAGGCACATCTATTCATAGATGTGCCTTTTCTGGGGTGGCTGGGGGCAGATGTTAGTAGCCAGGGGGGGCACAAAAAAATGCACCCTCCCTAGGCTATTATTATCTGCCCCCACTCACTGGCTTTCCCTGTCTGGTGGAGAAAATACTGCGGGAGCGCACTTATTTTTTTTCAACGAATTTACACATTTAATTAGCACCTACATGTATGAAATTTTGCACAAATACACTCATGTAATTGGTAATCAAAACCATATATCAAACTACATGAAATGACATGGTTTTCTGTATGTAAACCATGTGTCATTTCATGTCGGGTTCTGTAATGATTTTACAGACGCCGGCAATTGAATTAGCGACTATTATACTTTGTAGAAGTGTATGAACTTATAAATTATATATATATAGTCACAATGACATGTATATATATACATGTATTCTATGTGTATATATCTATTCTTTCTTTTGTGATGTAAAAACTGTCATTGGGATCCATTATATGTCGGTTTTGCAAGCCGGCGAGTACAGATGCTATACGGATGACATACGGATCCTTACATGCGCAAAATACGCAGCCACACCTTGACAACAGATGAAGTACGGATCACTGTGCCGGGAACATTTCTGCGTATTACGGCCGTACAATACGGTCCGTATTTTTATACGTTGGGTCTGACGCCAGCCTTAGTGTATAAATAAGGTATCAAAACCGCATAATTCAATACCAGGGTGTCACCTTTGAGGGACTAACCCTCTCTGAGGAAGCCATTGTGCGAAACATGCATCAGGGGGTTCTCCATTGTTAAATATCAGGTGTTTACTTCTATGCACTGTCCGATAATGTAAATGGTTTAGCTATCTCTCTAGTGTCGTAGTGTCTCGTAGTGTCTGGGATTTTAACAGTTTGTTTTTATCTCATATTGATTTGTATTGAAAAGTGATGAGCGAGTATACTCGTTGCTTGGGTTTTCCTGAGCATTCTCTGGTGTCCTCCAAGTATTTGGGCATGCACAGAGATTTAGTTTTTGTTGCCGCAGCTACATGATTTGCGGCTGCTAGACAGCCTGAATACATGTGGGGATTCCCTAACAAACAGGCATTCCTCACATGTATTCAGGCTGTCAAGAAGTCACAAATCATGCAGCTGCAGCGACGAAAACTAAATCTCTGAGCACGTCCAAATACTCGGAGACCACCAGAACATGCTCGGGAAAACCCGAGCAACGAGCATACTCGCTCATCACTAGTATTGAACTATTTGGCGTTGATACCTTATTTATACATTGATATGTATTAATGCATTAAGAGTTTGCCTTATATCCTTTTACTCCACTAGAGGAAAAATGTACCTTTTGTTTATACTTGGCTCGAATGCATTAACTGATTGTAATTAGTGATAAGTGAGTATGCTCGTTGCTCGGGTGGTCTCCGAGTATTTGGAAGTGCTCGGAGATTTAGTTTTTGTCGCCGCAGCTGCATGATTTGCGGCTGCTGAACAGCCTACATACATGTGGGGATTGCCTGTTTGTTAGGGAATTCCCACATGTATTCAGGCTGTCTAGCAGTCGCAAATTATGCAGCTGTGGCAACAAAAACTAAATCTTCAAGCACGCTCAAATACCCGAGCAACGAGTATACTTGCTCCTCACTATTTGTAATGGATTTTTATCCATTGACCAGTTGATCCCATATATTTCTCCATGGGAATTGTGACATTCACCTGATATTTGATTTAAATGGAAATATTTTTATGAGAATTTTTCTAACCTTGAATTTTTGTAACCGTGAAATTTTGTAAATGTATGTACTGGATTTTTCTCTACTGACCAGTTGATCCCATATATTTCTCAATGTGAATTGTAACACTTAACTGCTATTAGATTTTAAATCAAAATATTTTCTGGAGAATTTTTTTTATCCTTGATTGTACTTAACCATTGGAAATGCTCAACTGGGTGGAGGTCAGGTGATTGTGAAGGCAACATCTGACAAAACCCTTCATCCCTCTCCTTGGACACACAGCACTTACATAGACTTCAAATGTATTTTTTGTCGTCTAGTGGCAACATAAATTATTGTCCAACTAAGCATAAACCAGATGAAAAGCTTGAAAAACAGTGTCACCAGCACATCAACCCCACACCATCCCCCTCCATGCCACAGATACTCACCTTTCCTGTGTCTCAAAAAGACTTGATACTTTCTACCAATTTTGACTCATCAGTACACAGTGTAGATTTCCACTGATCTGACGTCAAGTCATTGCATGTTGCTTGGTCTAAACAAGTCTCTTTTTGGTTGCAATCCTCGGTTGTGGCTTCTTTGCAGTATTTTGACCACAACACTTGCTTCTCAGTTTCCTCAGTACGATGCCAGATGAACTGTGTCTGCTTCTTGATGTCTGTGCACTATTTGTGAGGGTTGTTATACAGTTAGGTCCAGAAATATTTGGACAGTGACCGAATCTTCGTGATTTGGTCTGTACATGCCACTATTTTTTATTGAAAAAGAAACAAATGAGATATACTTGAAGTGTAGTCTTGTAGGTTGAATTAAAGGGTTTAAACAAAAATATCATGAAACGCTAGGGATTGCAACCATTTTTTTCAAAGCCTTCTCATTTCAGGGGCTCAAAAGTAATTGGACAAATTAAATTTACTTAGAAAAAATTTTAATTTTAATACTTTGTAGAGAATCCTTTGCAGGCAATAACTGCCTGAAGTCTGGAAGCCATGAATGTTATTAACCGCTTTCTGCCATCTGACTACTATTCCGTCCATGTGCCCTAGGACTTAATTCCCATGGCCAGAATAGTACGTCATATGTGATCAGCCGCGCTCACAGGGCGAGCGCAGCTGATCGCGGCTGGGTGTCAGCTGATTCTCACAGCTGACACCCGTCACTAAGTGCCAGAAGCGGTCACGGACCGCTCCCGGCACTTTAGCTCCCGGCACAATGCGATCAAACATGATCACAGCATTCTGGTGGCATAGGGAAGCATCGGGCAGGGAGGGAGCTCCCTGCGTGCTTCCCTGAGACCCTCAGAGCAACGCGATATGATCGTGTTGCTTCAAGGGCCTCCTCCCTCCAGGCCCCCGGATCCAATAGTGGAATAACATGCAATTAAAAAGAGAGACATAAATAAACATGGTACCGCTGAAAACGTCTTCTTGTCCCGCAAAAAATGAGCCACCATACAGCATCATCAGCGAAAAAATTAAAAAGTTATAGTTCACATAAAAAAAGCGATGCAAAAATAATTATTTTTTATATAAAATCGTTTTTATTGTATAAAACCGCCAAAACATAAAGATACAAATGAGGTATCGCTGTAATCGTACGAACCCGAAGAATAAAACTACTTTATCAATTTTACCACACGTGGAATGGTATAAACGCCCCCCAAAAGAAATTCATGAATTGCTAGTTTTTGTTCATTCTGCCTCCCAAAAATCAGAATAAAAAGCGATCAAAAAATGTCATGTGCCCAAAAATGGTACCAATAAAACCATCAACTCGTCCCACAAATAACAAGACCTCACATGACTCTGGGCCAAAAAATGGAAAAATTATAGCTCTAAAAATGTGATGATGCAAAAACTATTTTTTGCAATAAAAAGCGTCTTTTAGCGTGTGACAGCTGCCAAACATAAAAACCCGATATAAAAACCGCTATAAGTAGTAAATCAAAACCCCCTTTATCACCCCCTTAGTTAGGGAAAAATAATAAAATAAAAAAAAATGTATTTATTTCCATTTTCCCGTTAGGGTTAGGGGTGTGTTAAGAGTTAGGTTTGTCGTTAGGGTTATGATTAGGGTTGGGATTAGGGTTAGGGGTGTGTTGGGGTTAGGGTTTGAGTTAGAATTGGGGGGTTTCCACTGTTAGGCACATCAGGGGCTCTCCAAATGCGACATGGTGTCCGATCTCAATTCCAGCCAATTTTGCACTGAAAAAGTCAAACGGTGCTCCTTCCCCTCCGTGCTATGCCAATGCGCCCAAACAGTGGTTTATCCCCACATATGGGTTTTCAGCGTACTCAGGACAAATTGCACAATAACTTTTGTGGTCTTGATATCCTTGGAAAAATAAAAATTATGGGTGAAAATATCATTTTTGTGGAAAAAATATGATTTTAGAATTTTATGGCTCTACGTTATAAACTTCTGTGAAACACTTGGGGGTTGAAAGTGCTCACCACACATCTAGATAAGTTTCTTAGGGGGTCTACTTTCCAAAATGGTGTCACTTGTGGGGGGTTTCCACTGTTTAGGCATATCAGGGGCTCTCCAAACGCGACATGGCGTCCAGCCAATTCTGCGTTAAAAAAGTCAAACGGCGCTCCTTCCCTTCCGAGCTCTGCCATGCACCCAAATAGTGGTTTACCCCCACATATAGGGTAATTGCGTACTCAGGACAAATTGCTCAACAACTTTTGTGGTCCAATTTCTCCTGCTACCCTTGGGAAAATAAAGAATTGGGGCGAGAAGATCATTTTTGTGGAAAAATTATGATTTTTTATTTTTACGGCTCAACGTTATAAACTTCTGTGAAGCACTTGGGGGTTCAAAGTGCTCACCACACATCTAGATAAGTTTCTTAGGGGGTCTGCTTTCCAAATGGAGTCACTTGTGGGGGGTTTCCATTGTTTAGGCGCATCTGCGACTCTTCAAATGCAACATGCCGTCCAATCTCAATTCCAGCCAATTTTGCATTGAAAATTCAAACGGCGCTCATTCCCTTCCGAGCTCTGCCATGCACCCAAATGATAGTTCCCCCCACATATGGGGTATCAGCGTATTCAGGACAAATTGCACAGCAAATTTTGTGGTCCAATTTCTCCTGTTACCCTTGGTAAACTAAAAAAAATTGGATCTGAAGTAAATATTTTGTGAAAAATAGTTAAATGTTCATATTTTTTTTTAAACATTCCAAAAATTTCTGTGAAGCACCTGAAGGGTTAATAAACTTCTTGAATGTGGTTTTGAGGGGTGCAGTTTTTAGAATTGTGTCACTGTTGGGTATTTTCTATCATATAGACCCTTCAAAGTGATTTCAAGTGTGAATGTGGTCCCCCCCAAAAGAATGGTGTTGTAAAAATGAGAAATCGCTGGTCAATTTTTAACCCTTATAACTTCCTAACAAAAAAATGTTGTTTCCAAAATTGTGCTGATGTAGACATGTGGGAAATGTTATTTAGTAACTATTTTGTGTGACAATATTTCTCTGTTTTAAGGGCATAAACATTCAAAATTTGAAAATTGTGAAATTTTCAAAATTTTCGCCATATTTCCATTTTTTTTCATAAATAAATGCAAGTTATATCGAAGAAATTTTACCCTAGCATGAAGTACAATATGTCACGAGAAAACATTCTCAGAATCGCCAAGATCCGTTGAAGCGTTCCAGATTTATAACCTCATAAAGGGACAATGGTCAGAATTGTAAAAATTGGCCCGGTTATTAACGTGCAAACCACCCTTGGGGTAAAGGGGTTAAACGTTGGTTTCCTCCTTTGTGATGCTTTGCCAGGCCTTTGCTGCAGCTGTTCCTTGTTTGTGGGTCTTTCTGCCTTAAGTTTTGCCTTAATCATGTGAAATACTATGCTCAATGGGGTTGAGATCTTAGGACTGACTCAGCCATTGCAGAATATTCCACTTCTTTGCCTTAAAAAACTCCTGGGTGTCTTTCACAGTATGTTTTGGGCCATTGTTCATCTGTACTGTGAAGCACCGTCCAATTAACCTTGCTGCATTTGGTTGAATCTGAGCAGAAAGTATAACCCTGTACACTTCAGAATTCATCTGGCTCCTTCTGTCTTCAGTCACATCATCAATAGACACTAGTGACACAGTGCCATTGGGAGCCATGCATGCTGCCCATGCCATAACACTGCTTCCACCATGTTTTACAGAGGATGTTGTGTGCTTTGAGTCATGAGACGTTCTAAGTCTTCTTCATACTTTTTTCTTTCCATCTTACTGGTACAAGTTGATCTTAGTTTCATCTGTCTAAAGAATTCCTTTCCAGAACTGGGCTGGCTTCTTTAGATGTTTTTTGGCAAAGTCTAATCTGGCCTTTTTATTTGTAAGGTACATTAATGATTTGCACCTTGTAGTGAACCCTCTTTATTTGCTCTCATGAAGTCTTCTCTTTATGGTAGACTTTGGTACTGAAACAGCTACTACCTGGAAAGTGTTCTTCACTTGCCTGGATATTGTGAAGTGGTTTTTCTTCACCATGGAAAGAATTCTGTGTGTCTTCTGTGGACGTCCAGCCTTCTTAAATTCCAATCAATAATGGGACGTGTGCACAACAGGGTATGAGGGTGCCGTGGTAGGTTCCCAAGCCATATATAGCGAAAAGTAAACCAGGCACTCAACTTAAATTGTATGCAGTAGTGATATCTTTTATTATGGCCTTAAAAGTTTGCAGCAAAACGTTTCGGTCTATATAAGACCTTCATCAGTTGCGTATATGAGAGAGAAGAATATTCAACATATTATGGACAGAGCAGGATAGGAGCCCCTAAAATGGAGATCTGTTCCACGATATCTCTAAAGGCCACTTAGGTAATCAGACGAAGAGAGGTGCCGACGCGGTGTCCACCATATTTTGGGTTAGAACAATTGTGGAATAGGGCTCAGTACTGTATTGTTTACCAACATTGCCTCTGCAAAATGCACCTAATGGTCACAAAAAGTTAATAAATCTTTATTGGAAGCCATTATCTTATTATGCTGTTATTGGATACTATTATCAGAGTTAAAGGAAAATACTGTGAGAAATCTAAGTTTTAACACACATTCTGGTTTATTTTTACAAGTGCTGCGTTATTCCTTGTTTCTATATGTGTTCCTTCACGGTTTTGCTGCTTGAATCACTCTGAATCTACAATGTGCAAATTGCAGTAAGAACAAGGAAAACAGCTCAGCTGCATGAATAGGTCTGTCCAGACTTTTGACCAGTTCTGTATATTCAAAAGATAAAATCCTCAATCTTGCAATTTTGACACTGTCAGCTAAAGCTCATACCAGACTGATTTCTTTTCTCTTTTGTACAGATTACTTTTCAGCAGTCATTATCATTACAGACATGATTACAATGAAAGGTAACACCTGTAATATAGTAAATAAGACACCTCCATTCACAATAGGTGATGGTCACAGCTCACCTACTCCTCCTCCCTTCACACTGACTTTGTCTAGATCAGAGCATGTCTAGAAAACTATCCTATAGAAATCAATGTGTGAGAGACAGTCTGTTGATGCTTAATATTCATTTGTCTGAGTCTAATATTAAATTTAGTAGCCTGTATGATAATTGCAAGATTAATAATTTTTTAAATAAAGATAGTGATATGGTATAGAAAAAAAATATATATATATTTAACATAACATTTTTTTATTAAACATTAGGTCATTTTCTATTTTCTGTAAAACAAAGAAAATGTGGACAGGTCTTTTATTTCATAATATTATACTTTGCCAATAAATTTCTTTTTTACTTTTTCATCTAGGATTCGTCCTCAAAGCAATAAAGAACAGGCTGAAGGATGCCACATATGCACATGGGTTTACCCAGGAGAACCCCAGGTACTTTTGGGTAAGGACAAGGCCTTCACTTATGATTATGTGTTTGACATAGAAACTGAACAAGTCAAAGTCTACGATACTTGTGCACGTGGTTTGGTGGAGGGTTGCTTCCAGGGCTACAATGCTACAGTTCTGGCTTATGGTCAGGTAAATATCGCCTATTTTTTCTCTACTTTGTATCTGTCATTTCTATTTTATTTCATAAATATTTTAGATCCTTTTTTAACAGTGTCATGTTTGCATGATATTAATGATTTCAGACTGGTGCAGGAAAAACACATACAATGGGCAGCGGCTTTGATCTTATGGTTAGCGAAACTGAGCTTGGTATCATTCCTCGCGCTGTCCGTCAGCTATTTGGAACAATCCAGGAGCGTGTAGGTGCATCTCGTGCAAATGGGCTCCCGGTACCCATATTTAAAGTCAGTGCACAATTTCTAGAGGTAAGTGAGATAGTGACTATACATACAGTATATGCGCGAAAAGTTCTCATGAACTCTCATTGTGGTCAGTCATTAGTGGGACTGGGACTAAAAGGCTTCTCTGAAACGCACACCCCACCCCCATATACAATCAAGGAAAATAACAGTGTAGACTACAAGGTTCAACAAATACTGTTTTACTTTGTCATGAGCCATACTTCTCCCTTAAACAGGTTGTCCTCAGTTAATTTTAATTTGCCCAAGATTTGATGGTGTAAAAAATGCCAAATAAAATAATACTTACCCTCCCATTCTCTAGCACCAGCTCGCCGTTGCTGCTGTCCTCTTTGTTGACAGGCTGAAAGAGTGATGTCATGACCACAGCGCAACATGATCATTGGATGGCCAAAGTGTCTCAGCCAAAGATTTCGAGTAGTACCTGTCTAACATTGTGTACCTCCCTGCAGTATAGACCCCACACTCTGCAATGCAATTCATATACTGCATTTTACGTGTTGCTTTTCTGCCTCTTTACTGTGCACCTAATTTCCCTTTGTATTTTATCCTGTGTGCCTTGGTTTTCTCCTGTTTGTTCAGTAGGTGTTACCCTTTTACTCCTGCACCTTTCCTCCCATAGGGGATGGTGTGAACTGCATAAGGTTTCATAGGAGCACAGAGAGCTATGAGACCCAGCCATCTCCAACTTCAGGGGTAACCCTGGGTTTAGGGACATCCTAGTGCTTCCCTAGATTAAGGCACAGTAAACGGTCCCTCCTCCCCGACTTTCCAACTGTCACAGCGTGACACATATATCACATAAGAAAAACGCACATGTCATGCAAGCACTATATACACGCCACACAGGCATTATCTTCACATGTCGCACAAGCATAGTGCACACATAATTTAAAATGCTAATGTTGAGGTAGTGACTTGCTTTGAGATTCGATCCGACAGTCCTGTGCTCTTCTGCCAGTGTCTCTTCCACTAAGCCTCAGAACATCCTTTCTCTGTCTGGGTTCTGACTACCTTTGGCCTTTAATCCATTCCTTTCTGACAGCAGGTATTTTCTATTTTCCATTTGCTATCTTGCCTTTCCTATCACACTGCAGGTGCTTCTATTTAAACCTTCCCCTATTTGTGGTCTCTGCTGGTGATAGATTCATTTGGATGTTCTTGCATTCTATTGATGTTTGGTGGCAGTCTATGAAACTCCAGGGTTTCTGTTGTGAATGGGTTTGAGATGAGTTCTGAGCAGAGGCTCCCTCTGGTGGTTACAAGCGGTACTAGTGAGGATTGTGAGGACTGGGAATCAGGTGTTACTGATTGGTCTTACATAAGGGAGTAATTTTCCCATCAGGGTTGCCGGTGATCAATTGTTCTGGTCTGAATCCTTCTTTCCAGTTTCCCTTGTAGCCTGCTGTGTCGTGTCTGCATCTCCTGCTATCAGATAAGACAATTTCTTATTTTGTGTTTTTGCTATATTTTTGCATTTGGTCCTGCACTTCTGTGGGGGCCTTCTGGGTCCCCTCCGGGGGCTTTTGCCCTCTCAGTTTAGTCCACCACTGTGTTTTGTACTTTTGCTTTTTCCAGTTTTTTCAGTGGCTGCTGTTTTTGTTACACCAGAGAACTAATTTAGGTGGTAGAGGTCGTGTGATCTCAGGTGATTTTGAAATTAGTAGAGTGGGTGTTTTTCAGGGTTTTCTGAGATTGCAGTAAGTACCCTTCCTGTCCTTTTCTATTTAGTTAGTTTGGGCCCCAGCGTTTGCTCATACTATTTTCTTTCTGTGTCAGTATTTCATCTTGTCTAACCGCCATTACATGTTTGGGGGGCTTTCTATTATCTTTGGGGTTCTGCTCCGGGGCAGATAGCTTTCCTATTTCTATCTTTAGGTGTAGTTAGTTTCTCAGGCTGTGACGAGGCGTCTAGGACCAACGTAGGAACGCTCCACGGCTGCCTCTAGTTGCGGTGGTTAGTCAGGGTACTGCAATCTCATAGATTCCAACTGCTCTGGTGTATTTCCTTTTTTGCCTGCACTCCTCAGCTACCGTAACATAACAGTATCACCGGCCATAAAAATTGTATGGTACTCACAGAAGGGAAAAAATATTTTGAAGGAAGAAAAGTTGTCAGAGATATTTTTCTGTTTGTTGCATTTTTTTTTTTTCCCTCTGTATCTCTGGGTGCTGGGGAGGATCTTTTCTCCCAATGGAGTTTGCACAGTTGTCTGGCCGTGTGGATCAGCTTGCCACTGAGGTTCAGAGTATTGCTGCATATCTTGCTAGGTTGCCTGTTGTGGAACCTAGGATCCCCATGCCAGATTTGTTTTTAGGGGATCGAGCTAAGTTTCAGAATTTCAAAAATAATTGTAAATTGTTTCTTGCCTTAAAATCTAAGTCCTCAGGAAACGCAGCGCAGCAGGTTCAAATTATCATCTCTCTCCTGCGCGGCGATCCTCAGGATTGGGCTTTTTCCCTGATACCTGGGGATCCTGTTTTGAGTAATGTTGATGCATTTTTTCAGGCTTTGGGGTTATTGTACGATGAGCCTAATGTCACTGATCAAGCTGAAAAAGCCTTGTTGGCATTAAATCAGGGGCTTGATGACGCTGAGTTATACTGTCAGAGATTCCGTAGGTGGGCAGTCCTGACCAAATGGAATGACGACGCTTTGGCGGCCCTTTTCCGGAAGGGTCTGTCGGATAATGTAAAGGATGTTATGGTGGGATTCCCTGTCCCCTCTGGTCTCAATGATTCTATGTCATTAGCGATTCAAATTGACAGACGTTTGCGTGAGCGGAGAAGTATGCGTGGAGTGGTGTTACCTTGTGAGCCAGCTGCTGAGCCCATGCAGTGTGATGGAGTGGTGTCTGGGGCACAGCGTCATGAGTTTCGAAAGTGCAATGGGTTATGTTTCTACTGTGGTGATGCCTCTCATGCTATTTCAGTCTGCCCTAAGCGGGGAAGACATTTTGCACGCTCAGTTGTCTTGGGTAGTGTTCAGACTAAGTTTTTATTAACTGTCACTCTGATATGCTCTCTGTCCTCATTTTCTGCTCAGGCTTTCGTTGATTCTGGAGCAGCTATTAACCTGATGGATTATGATTTTGCTAAACGTTGTGGGTTTCCCTTGATACCCCTACAGAAGTCTATTCCCCTACTGGGGATCGATTCTACCCCTTTGGCTGAGAATAAACCCCAGTTTTCTACTCAGGTGATAATGAGGGTTGAACCTGATCACCAGGAGTGCTGCAAATTTTTGGTTCTATATAATCTGCATGACATTATCGTGCTGGGTTTCCCTTGGTTACAGTCTCATAATCCTGTTTTGGATTGGAAATCTGTGTCTGTAACCAGTTGGGGCTGCCAATGTGTTAATACCAACACTCCTGTTTTTTCTGCCTCCCCACAGGCTGAGGATGTTCCTGACTTTTTGTTTGATTTTTCTGATGTGTTTAGCGAAAGTAAATCTGCATCCTTGCCTCCCCATAGGAGCTATGACTGCGCTATTAAATTAGTGCCAGGTAGTAAATTCCCTAAAGGTCGCCTTTTTAACTTGTCTGTACCTGAACATGACGCTATGCGGTCTTATATCAAGGAATCATTGGAGAAGGGTCATATCAGACCATCCTCTTCACCCTTAGGTGCCGGTTTTTTCTTTGTGGCCAAAAAAGATGGTTCATTAAGGCCGTGTATTGATTATCGTCTCTTGAACAATATTACTGTGAAATATCAATACCCGTTACCCTTGATTTCTGACCTGTTTTCCAGGGTGAAAAACGCTACTTGGTTTACCAAGCTTGACCTCAGGGGGGCATATAACCTTATTCGCATTAAGCACGGGGATGAATGGAAGACGGCATTTAACACCCCTGAAGGGCATTTTGAGTACCTTGTGATGCCCTTCGGGCTCACTAATGCTCCTTCCGTCTTCCAGTCCTTCATGAATGACATTTTCAGGGATTTTGTGGACAAGTTTCTGATTGTTTATTTGGATGATATCTTGATTTTTTCTAATGACTGGGACTCTCATGTGAAACATGTTCGAACTGTATTCCAGATTTTGAGAGAGAATGCGCTGTATGTGAAGGGATCAAAGTGTCTTTTTGGCGTACAGAAGATCTCATTTCTGGGATTCATTTTGTCCCCATCTGTTATTGAAATGGACCCGGTCAAGGTTCAGGCCATCTGTGATTGGGTCCAACCTACTTCATTAAAGGCTCTTCAGAGATTTTTGGGTTTTGCCAATTTTTATCGTAAATTTATTGGTAATTTCTCGGTTATTGTTAAACCATTAACTGATTTGACCAGAAAGGGTTCTGATGTGGTGAATTGGCCTCCTGAGGCAGTCTCTGCGTTTCAGGAACTTAACAGAGATTCACTTCTGCTCCTGTTCTACGGCAGCCTGATGTTTCTCTGCCATTTCAGGTGGAGGTTGATGCCTCTGAAATTGGGGCAGGTGCCGTTTTGTCCCAAAAAGATCCAGAGACCTCTAAAAGTAACCCTTGTGCCTTTTTCTCTCGAAAATTTTCTCCTACTGAACGTAATTATGACGTGGGTAATCGGGAGTTATTGGCCATGAAGTGGGCTTTTGAAGAGTGGAGACATTGGCTGGAGGGAGCCAAACATCAGGTGGTGGTCCTTACGGACCATAAGAATCTGGTCTATCTGGAATCTGCCAAGCGACTCAATCCTAGACAGGCCAGGTGGGCCTTGTTTTTCACACGTTTTAATTTTGTGGTTTCCTTTCTTCCTGGCACTAAGAATGTTAAGGCGGATGCCCTCTCGAGGAGTTTCCTTGCGGACTCTCCTGAGCTATCTGATCCCTCTGTTATTTTGAAGGAGGGTGTAGTTCTTTCCGCCATCTCGCCCAATTTGAGACTTGCTCTGGAGGGGTGTCAGGAGGATAGGCCCGAGCGCTGCCCTGTTGGAAAATTGTTTGTCCCGGACCAATGGAAAAAGAGTGTGATGTCTGAGATTCATTGTTCCGCATTGGCTGGGCATCCCGGAATTTTTGGTACCAGAGACTTGGTTAGTCGGTCCTTTTGGTGGCCTACCTTGTCTCGCGATGTCAGGGAATTTGTGCAGTCCTGCGGGACTTGCTCTCGCTCCAAGCCTTGCTCTCGCTCTAGTGGTTTGTTGATGCCATTGCCTGTGCCCAAGAGACCATGGACCCATATCTCTATGGATTTCATTTCCGATCTTCCTGTTTCTCAGAGAATGACCACCATCTGGGTAATTTGTGATAGGTTTTCCAAAATGATACATCTTGTGCCATTACCTAAGTTGCCTTCCTCCTCTGAATTGGTGCCGTTGTTCCTTCAGCACGTGGTTCGTTTACACGGCATTCCTGAGAACATTGTGTCTGACAGAGGAGTCCAGTTTGTTTCCAGATTTTGGAGGACTTTTTGTTCTAAACTGGGTGTTCAATTGTCTTTCTCCTCGGCATTTCATCCTCAGACCAATGGTCAAACTGAGAGAACAAACCAGACATTGGAGACTTATCTAAGATGCTTTGTGTCTGCTGATCAGGATGACTGGGTCTCTTTTTTGCCTTTGGCTGAGTTTGCTCTTAATAATAGGGCTAGCTCTGCCACTTTGATGTCTCCGTTTTTCTGTAATTCTGGGTTTCACCCTCGATTTTCTTCGGGACAGACGGAGGCTTCTGTCTGTCCAGGTGTTGACTCTGTTGTTGAGCGTATGCAGCAGATTTGGGACCAGGTAGTGGAGAGGTTGTCCCTCTCTCAGGAGAAGGCCCAGCGGTTTGCTAACCGGCATAGGACTGATGGTCCTCGGTTTAAAGTGGGGGACTTGGTCTGGTTGTCCTCAAAGAATATTCCTATGAGAGTAGCATCTCCTAAATTTAAGCCTAGGTTCATTGGACCTTATAAGATCATGGAGATTATTAATCCTGTTTCTTTTCGTTTGCTTCTTCCAGGGACATTTAAGATCCATAACGTGTTCCACAAGTCCTTGTTGAAGAGGTTTGTTGAGCCAGTGGTTCCTGCTGCTGTGCCTCCTGACCCTGTTTTGGTTGAGGGCAATCTGGAGTATGTGGTTGAGAAAATATTGGATTCTCGTTTTTCTAGACGAAGACTCCAGTATTTGGTTAAATGGAGAGGTTATGGTCAGGAAGACAATTCTTGGGTGTTTGCTTCGGACATCCATGCTAGGAGACTTATCCGTGCGTATCATAGAACTCATCCTGACCGACCTGGTTGCTCAAATGAGGGTTCGGTGACCCCTCCTCAAGGGGGGGTACTGTTGTGAATGGGTTTGAGATGAGTTCTGAGCAGAGGCTCCCTCTGGTGGTTACAAGCGGTACTAGTGAGGATTGTGAGGACTGGGAATCAGGTGTTACTGATTGGTCTTACATAAGGGAGTAATTTTCCCATCAGGGTTGCCGGTGATCAATTGTTCTGGTCTGAATCCTTCTTTCCAGTTTCCCTTGTAGCCTGCTGTGTCGTGTCTGCATCTCCTGCTATCAGATAAGACAATTTCTTATTTTGTGTTTTTGCTATATTTTTGCATTTGGTCCTGCACTTCTGTGGGGGCCTTCTGGGTCCCCTCCGGGGGCTTTTGCCCTCTCAGTTTAGTCCAGCCACTGTGTTTTGTACTTTTGCTTTTTCCAGTTTTTTCAGTGGCTGCTGTTTTTGTTACACCAGAGAACTAATTTAGGTGGTAGAGGTCGTGTGATCTCAGGTGATTTTGAAATTAGTAGAGTTGGTGTTTTTCAGGGTTTTCTGAGATTGCAGTAAGTACCCTTCCTGTCCTTTTCTATTTAGTTAGTTTGGGCCCCAGCGTTTGCTCATACTATTTTCTTTTTGTGTCAGTATTTCATCTTGTCTAACCGCCATTACATGTTTGAGGGGCTTTCTATTATCTTTGGGGTTCTGCTCCGGGGCAGATAGCTTTCCTATTTCTATCTTTAGGTGTAGTTAGTTTCTCAGGCTGTGACGAGGCGTCTAGGACCAACGTAGGAACGCTCCACGGCTGCCTCTAGTTGCGGTGGTTAGTCAGGGTACTGCAATCTCATAGATTCCAACTGCTCTGGTGTATTTCCTTTTTTGCCTGCACTCCTCAGCTACCGTAACATAACAGGTTTCTGCTTTACTCTTTCTTTGCTATACTTTGCACCTATCTTCTGCCATCTCCTAGTCTGTGGTTACAGCTATCTCTGCACCCTCAAGTACCACTGGAGACTGCAGAGTCAGGATAAATAGTCTGTACAGGAACCAGCAGGGTCACTTGCAGTTTGTAGTGTATTATCTATTTTCCTGAGTGAAGTGTTACACAGGCATAACAACAGGTAGTAGGTATAATGTACGATTTGCCAGAAACAAGAAATGTGGAGATACTATATGGCGGGTGGCGCAGGATTTAGAGTTTTATTAACTGCAATAGGAACCATGTAGTGTGGAATGTACAACATGTAATAATCATTATAGGTTATATCATCAGGAAATCATGACGCATACAGTAGTTATTACTTCTATTGTTTCATTTTTTCCTTTATATTTATTTGGGGATTTTATTTCATTATTTCTTCCTTAGTTATATAATGAAGAGATTTTGGACTTGTTTGATATCTCCCGTGACCCAGATGCTCGTCATCGAAAATCCAATATCCGCATCCATGAAGATGCCAGTGGTGGAATTTATGTCAGTGGAGCAAGCACTCGAAGTGTTAATTCTGAGGCTGAGGTGACCCATGATTATATATTTTTTTCATATGATAGTTTTCTGTTTGTACTTTTTTCTGTTTACTTCTGTTTACTGCGTTAATCTGTATAACGCTTCAGACAGTGACTTCTGCATTGGCTTGTGCTCCCGTAAATTATACCCGCCCTGGAAAGATGTCCACACACACATACTATTCTTGCAATTCACACCTTCATAGTGGAATTATATTAATCTTTAACAGTACTTTTGGTAACATTCTTAAAGCTAAAGAATCACCTGTGAGAGATCAGCAATATCTCTTGTAGCCAAAGTCCCCAAAGCAAGCCCCACTGAGAAGGAAGAAAGGAGAGGCGGTTAGAAATTTCATCTTTGTCCGCTTTTGTCCATACTGTAAATCCTCATGTTGAGGCTGCTTTGCTAAGGGCATTCCAACCCCCATGGGAGGCTCACATTGTGCGCTCTACTAAAGATCGAGCAATGAATACTCACTGCTCTCCACGCACATGGTCCTGGCATGCAGAGCAGTGAGTATTCCGGCATCTGTTCTCTGCTTGTAAGCAGCGCATAACGTCTCTGCCATGCGCTGCTTACAAGCATAAAGCAGCTGCTGGCACCAGAACAAGATGCTGTGCGGGAGCGCAGGAAGGCAAGTGTAATGGTTTTTATTTTAATGTTTTTCTGATGGGGCCAGGCTTACAAGGATGGGCCATGCATACCAGGATGGAGATGGGGGCCAATCATACAAGGATAATGATGGGGCCATGCATACCAGGATGCTATTAAAGATAAATGAATATTCATTGCCGTCCACGTCCATTGGTGTGGAATTCAGTGAATATTGATTTCTCTTTAGCAGCGGGCACAGGCTTTAGCAGCAGCAGTTGGCTCCTGCCTCCTGTGACCCCCTGATCTGCCACTGCTGCTCCCCCACCTCCCCGTCACAGCCAGAGCTGGTACATCCGGACTATAAAACACACCCCCCATTTTCCTCCACATTTTTAGAGGATAAAAGTGTGTCTTATAGTCCGAAAAATATGGTAGATGAGAATGACAACTCGGAAGGAAGGTGATCACAAGGTGAAGAAGGAAGACAGCTTGAGCCGTTCTCATCTTTCTGGTCTGTTTGCTATCCCTACATGAGCAGGTGGTGTACTTACATGTACTGCTGGAGTAACATAGTTCCTAGTCGATGTACCAGCCTGCATGTACATAGCTTATTTTCAAATACCACAACCTGTGCACTGCAATAGATTGATCCTCCAGCAACGTGGGAAAGAATTCCCAAACCTGAGATGCCCATACATAGTTATTCCCACCACTACAACCATGAAAAGAGCTTTCAGGAACTGTTGAGCCTTCTACATTAATATCAGTTGCTTGCTGTCACATGTTTTTTAGCTTACTGCAGAAGAAGCTGATCTACCCCAGAAGATCTTTTGGCCTTACATCGGCTCATGTCTTTAATGATGATCACTACCCTACCCTTCTAATTACATAAACTCCTTGCAACCCAATTATAACGCCAATCATAAGCAGCATTATTCATGACTTGGCTCACACTTGCCTCTCTATAGAAAATGGCCAAAGCTCCTTGACCCCATCCTGATTCCCACCTCGAGATTTGCCCTGCCTCAGAATGCTACTACCACTACAGCTCGCAGAACCAGCAGCACAGCTTGATGTTACAATCAAGTCCTCCGTCTTCTATGACCCTATGCCATTCAATTACAAAGGCTGGCAATTTATCTCTTTTGATAAATAATCTAGAAGAAGATGTCTTCCTTAGGCTTTGGGGTGCTATGGGTTAGGGGATGCAGACCATAAAATGGTTGCTGGTGGAGGAGCATGTGACCAGACCTGTCCATAAGCCTTGTCCAATTAAAAACCTCAGATAAAACTGCTTTTCCATTGGAGGAGACTGATGGGCAGGTCTGGTAACAAGTTACTCCAGCAGCAGCCATTTCATTAATTGGAGAACTGTGCAGTGTGTAAGGAAAAGCTGCACTAAAAGAGCAGGAGGAGAACCTGTCATACCTATATAATATTAAGTGCCACAAAATAATATCTCCAACATCTGTTAAAATAATAACTTGGCAAACACCATTAATCATTCTGCAGCCATCAATAGACAGTGTAAACAGTGGCTATAGAAGGCAAACAGTGCAAATTTGGAATATCACCAGTTGCAAAAATGATTTTTAGCCCCAATTGCATGCATTTAAGGAAGAAAAAAATTGTCCACAAAAGTGGACAACTTCTTTAATGTCCAATCACCATTTCTCAATTCTGACGTGTTAATTTATGTGGTAATAACTTTGGAATGCTGCTACATACACAGTAATTCTGAGATTGTTTTTTGTGACATATTATACTTTATGATATTGGTAAATTTAGGTCGACAAAATTTGTGCTTTAAAAAAATTAGCAATTTTCAGACTTATAATTTTTCTGCCCTTATAGCAGATTGTCATACCAAACAAAATAGTTTCTAAATAACATTTTCCATGTGTCTGCTTTAACATAATTTTTCCAGCAAATTTTTTATTTTAAGACGATAGAAGGGTAAAAGTTTAGTATCAAATTTACATTTCTTTTTAAGAGATGTGAACAAATCTGATTTTTTTACAGACCTATTCATGTTTGAAGTGACTTTGAGGGATGTTTGAGTATTACTATTTTAAAAATTGCACCCTTCATTGTATTCAAAATTTCTGTCAAAGTTTGTTAAAGCACAAATGGAAACAAAAGGGAAGCCATCTCACCAACAATTATAGCAGGTGCACGAAACTCTGTCCTCATGAGACGTGATCAGACGCTGAAAAAAATTGTAAAGTAATTCCAGCTCCTTACGGTAAAATGCAAGGTTTATTTAATCAGTCTATATAGAAATTTGTATAGCTTCTAACATAGCACTCCAGTGAGAAGGTTAAGGCGATGCGTTTTGATAGTAACAAACGATCTTTATCTGAGCCTATGTTCCCTCAGTACCATAATGCTTATATGTAACACAGAACTAATGAATAGCTCAGAATAAATCACATAATACATATAAGGTCCTGACATAAAATAACATGAATCATGGAAAAACTAAATAATAATGAAACGTTTATTTAGACCATCTGGGGCTCCAGTCCCCAAATTAAAAATCCAGAAAACTTCATACTTCATTTTTAATTTGTGGGAAGTACATCTGACATAAGCTTTTTTACACGTAGTGCAATTAATTTCAGAAATGACATTGCATGAATTGCAATTAATGAATTGTTTGATGTTATAATTAAAAGTATCATCAGGATTATAAAAAACTTTCATATTAATAAGTTTACAAGTCCTACAATTAGTACTGCTGCATTTAAAAAAAACCCTTACAGTGTAGTCATTTTTTATATTTATTAGATGAAAACGTGCTACGGGATAATATATTCCCAAATGTGGGAGGACGCACAGCTTGTATGTATTGCGCCGTTGGCTGCTTGCCGGCTCCCTTCTTCTGAAATACACGCTGCCGGCCAATCAAAGGCGGGCAGCTGACATTAGCGTGGTGGCATATGGCAGTAACGTCATGCGCCATGGCTGGGATCCTGAAGTCAGCTGTTAGCTCATGCACTGGCTGTAGAAGAGGACACCACATTGCGCGGTAGCAAGGGGAAGTGAAAATAATAGTTTTGTCATGTGTTGGAGAATAACAGAACAGAGAGCATTATCCCAGGAAGGCGATCAGGATGGGGCACATTACCCCAGGAAAAGGACCAGGATGGGGCACATTATACAGAGAAGGGGACCATGATGGGGGACATTATACCAAGAAGGGGCCCAGAATTTGTCACATTATATCAAAAAGGGGACACTGATTGGGAACATTATCTAGGGAAGGGACCACAATGGGGCACATTATATCAGGAAGGTGCACATTATACCAGAAAGTGGAAAAGGTTGGGGAACACTTTTCCCAGGAAGGGGTCCAGAATGGGACACATTGCCCCAGGAAGTGGACAAGGATGAGACACATTATACCAAGAAGGAGACCAGGATGGGCACATTATACCAGGAAGGGAGACCAGAATACAGCACATAATCCCATTAAGGACACCAGGATTGAACACATTACCTCACGAAGAGAACCAGGATGGGACGCATTATACCAAGAAGGGGACCAGGATGGGGCACTTTATCCTAGGAAGGGGCCCAGGATGAGGTATATTGTATCAGAATGGTGCATATTATCCCAGGAAGGGTCTGAGGATGGGGCACTTTATCCTTGGAAGGTGACCAAAATGGGGCACATTATACCCGGAATGTGCACATTATCCTAGGAAGGGCCCCAGGATGGGGCAAATTTTCCTTGGAAGGGGACCAGGATGAGGCAAATTATACCATGAAGGCACAAGTTATCCTAGCAAGGGTACTAGATTGGGGCACATTATCCCAGAAAGGGGACCAGCATAGGGTACATTATCCCTGGAGAGGACCAGGATGGGGCACATTATATGTTACACCCACAAACCAAAATGTTTTTATTTGGATTTTAGTGATATACCAACACAAAATATTAAGTATTTGTGAAGTGTAAAGGAAATGATACATGGTTCCCTAATTATTTAAAAAATATAAATCTGAAAATTGTGACATGCATTTGTATTTTGCACCAGAGTCAATGCTTTGTAGGACCACTTTTCACTGTAATTACTGATGCAAATCTTTTGGGGAATGCAACTACCAGCTTTGCGCACGTCGAAGCTGAAATGTTTGCTCATTGTTCTTTGCAAACTAGCTGTAGCTCAGTGAAATTGGATAAGAGCATCTGTGAATGGCAATTTTGAAGTCATGCCACAGATTCTCAATGGGATTTAGGTCTGGACTTTGACTGGGCCATTCAAACACATGAAGCATATTCTTTGATCTAAACCATTCCATTGTATCACTGGCAGGATGTCTAGGGTTGTCTTGCTGGAAGGTGAACCTACAGTCTCAAGTCATTTGCAGCTTCTAACAGGTTTTCCTCCAGGATTGCCCCGCATTTAGCTCTATCCTATCTTCCCATCAACTCTGACCAGCTTCCCTAACTCTGCTGAAGAAAGGATCCCCTTCATGATTCTGGCCCCGTCATGTTTGACCGTGGGGATGGTGTTTTCAGAGTGATGTGCAGTGTTGGTTTTCTGCCACACATAGTGTTTTGCATATTTCCAATATGGCTTTTTGCAAACTGCAAATGGGACTTCTTATGGCTTGCTTTCTAAAATGGCTTTTTTCTTGCCATTCTTCCATAAAGACCATATTTGTGGAGTATACGCCTAATAGTTGTCCTGTGAACAGATTCTCCCACCTGAGCTGTGGATCTCTGCAGCTCCTCCAAAGTGACAAAGGGCTTCTTAGCTGCTCTCTAATAAGTGCTTTCCTTGCTGATGTCAGTTTAGGTGAATGAACATTTCTTGGTAGGCTTGCAGTTGTGCCACATTCCTTCTATTTTTGGATGATGGATTGAACAGTGTTCTGTGAGATGTTCAGAGCTTGGGCTATTTTTTTTTTATAACCTAACCCAGCTTTACTCTTCTCCACAGTTTTATCCCAAATCTTTCTGATAGGTTCCTTGGTTTTCATGATGTTGTTTGATCCCTAATGTTCTCAAACAAACCTCTGAGGCATTCACAGAACAGCTGTAGTTATACTGATAATACATTACACACAGGTGGACTAAATTTCCTAATTATGCAACTTCTGAAGGCAATTCATGTTTTTATTTAGGGGTATCAAACTACAGGGTCTAATTACAAGTGCACAAAACAATTTTTAGATTTAAATTTTAAATTAATTAGAAAACCATGTATCATTTCCTTTACACTTCACAAGCACTTGCTGCTTTTTGTTGATGTAGCAAATAAAATCCCAAGAACGTTTGTGGGTCTATCACGAAAAAATGTGGAAAAGTTTGCAAGGTGTGAATACTTTTTCAAGGCACTGTATAGGGGGAATATAATTAACTTGTATAAATGCATAAAAAAATATGCAAACAATATTTTTAAAAGCTGTATCATGTAAAATCACCACAAAAGACAAAAAAAGGATCAACCCCCAGAGGAGATGAGCTATTGTTTTGTGGAACAGCCAACCTCAAAAGTTGGTCATTGGAGGAACCATCAGAAAGGTCAAAAAGGGTTTGGATTTTTTTTTTAATAAAGTTACATACTTACGTAAATGTATAAAATTCTTGCTCTGAATGTTGATCTGTTGAATGACACACAGGATCAGAAGGGCAAAACTTTCTCTTGTGGCTGATTAATGCATTAATTATCATTGTACCTTCATCTTATTCTCTTTATTCTTTCCCATTCTTCAGATAAGGTTGATGGACAAGTGTCTTTTTTCAACAATATTACTATTATTATTTTCACTGCAATTGTTATTTTTATGATTGATGTTTATGTATTTATTGATGAATTGAATTTTTCTATTTCAGCTTCTCCAACTCTTGAAGGAAGGTGCTCTGTCTCGTACCACTGCCAGCACTCAAATGAACTCTCAGAGCTCACGTTCTCATGCAATATTTACTGTTCACCTGCATCAAACACGTGTTTCAGATTCTTGTCCAGTGAGTAATAAACATTTCTTTCTGTAACATAGATACCACTGTCTCATTTATAAGCCATTTAATAAAAATAGTATAGTCTGGTAGATATTTTTCTTTAGTAGTTTGTTAGTGTACAATGAGAACAAGTCTGCAGTATGGACCCATATTGCCGTATGTGTGTTGCCTTCATGAGAGTACCTTTGTATTATTTAATATTGAAATATTTTTCACATTGTATCTGTTAAGTTAATACCTTCTCAACATATGATGTGCTGGTATTTCATGTTTTTCAGGAACTTCTTATGCATTGGTACATCATGACGATGGTGCTGGCACAAGAGCTGTGCCTGCGCAATCGCCACCAGGTGCTTTGCTTAAGTGACAGTTGAACTACTGCTATCACAGCTAGGGTAGGTGTCAGCACCTTCCCTGTTTGTTTAATTCTCTAAATGCAGTAACCAATAGTGTTCACAGCATTTAGAGGGTTGTGAGAAGTAGCAGTTGCCTCTCTCAGCCCACTCACCACCCTGCAACGCTATCGTGGAGAGCCAATGGTAGTCATGGAAGCCTATTAGACCCTGCTGTAAGAAACAAGAGGGGTCACTCCTAAATGGAATTTTAACCAATACGATAGATAGAATATCAAAGTTACAGATGGGGGGTCACTTAGGTAACAGTGATCAAAAAACAAGTAAGGTTTCACTAATCCTTTAGCAAGATGTTTGATAGAGGGGTTACTTCAGGAAGGTTAATTTTCATCAGCTAAAAGATTATGTATTTGAACTTTTATATACTGGAGAAGGGTATACAGTATAAATATTTTGGAATAAGGATTAAATTTAAATGAGGCTGATGCAGGCTATAGCTTAAGGGAAGGTACCCCAGCCATATATATGAATTTGTATAAAAAGAAATAGTTGTCATGATCCAGTTCGGGGTTTGCTTTCTGTTTCTCGGCCTGGTCAGGTGGGGGTTAACCTTCCCTGCCTCTCTCTGGTGTGTGGGTGGCTATTTGAAGGAAGAAAGAATTGGAAGCATTTAAAGAGACCAGGATGTATGAACACAGAACTTTAAACACTTGTTAAATAGTAAAAAAGAAATGTATATTAAATAGAAAGAGGGTGACATCTGAAGAAGAATATAATGCTGACTGCAGGGAATGCAGGGCAAGCATTAGAAGAGCTAAAGCCAGTAATGATGTGAGGCTTGCAAGGAAGACCAACAGCAATAAAAAATTGTTTATAGGATGAAAATGATGAAGTGGTCAAAATTATGTTGAGAAGGCCGAACTATTTTGGCCTTCTCAATTTTGGCCTTCTCAATTCCTATTTTGCATCTGTGTTCTCTAAGAAAGCAAATGTAACATCAATTGATCTTCACTGTGACATCGAAGGAATTAAAGCATCCACACTATCTATAAACAGAGAGATGGCGAGGGAATACTTAGCTAATTTAAATGATCCTGGTTCAGATGAATTACATCCTTGGATACTGAAAGAGTTAGCAGAGGAAATTGCAGAACCACTAGCCAGAATCTTTGAAAATCCTGGAGAACAATAGAAGTCACAGAAGATTGGAGAAGAACATATGTTGTCCCTATCTTCAAAAAAGGAAAGATGATGGAGCCAAGAAATTACAGGCCATTAAACCTAACTTTTATACGATGAAAGATCTTTGAACAAATTATTAAACAGCGAGTATGTAAGTACTTGGATAAGAATACAATAATTAACCAGAGCCAGCACAGGATTGTAGAAAACAAGTCATGCCAGACTCATTTAGTTTCCTTCTGTGATGGAATCACTAACTGGGTGGCTCAGGGAAATGCGGTAGATATAGTATATCTCGACTTTAGAAAAACATTTGATAAAGTATCTCATATTATCCTTATTGAAAAAAATGACCAAGTATGGGATTGACGAGGCTATGGTTAGGTGGATTCATAACTGTCCCAGTGATCGTACTCAAAGAGTGGTGATAAATGGTTGCACATCCAGTTGGAAGTGGAGTACCATAAGGCTTTGTCCTGGCCCCAGTATTGTTCAACATTTTTATAAATGATCTAGATAAGGGAACTGAAGGTAAACTAACCAAATTTGCAGACAATGCACAGCTAGGAGGGATAGCTACCTCTAGAAAAGGCAGAGAAAGTATTCAGAAGGATTTAGATAAGCTTGATTGATAATGCAAGATTCTACATCTGGGGAACAAAAGTGAAAATTAAATTTACAGAGTGGGAGGAATAGAACTAAGCAATAGCACGTGTGAAAAATACTTGGGTATACTAATAGATCACAGACTGCTCATGAGTCAACAGTGTGATGCAGCAGCAAAAATGGCAAACACAGTTCTAAGATGTATTAAGAGAAGCATAGAGTCCAGATCACGTGAAGTAATTATTCCCCTCTACTCCTCCTTGGCTAGGCCTCATCTGGAACACTGTGTCCAGTTCTGTGCACCACATTTTAAAAACGTCATTGAAAAACTGAAGCAAGTACAGAATAGAGCTACCAGGATGGTGAGCAGACTGCAAAGTACGTCCTACAAGGAACGGTTAAAGGATCTGGGAATGTTTAGCTTGCAAAAAAGAAGACTAATAGGAGACTTAATAGCTGTCTACTAATATCTGAAGGGATGCCATAATGTAGACAGATCATCCTTATTCTCATTTGCACATGTAAACATGAGAAGCAATGGAATGAGAAGATATAGATTAGATATTAGAAAAAACTTTCTGACAGTGAGGTTGATCAATGAGTGGAAAAAGATGCCACAAGAAGTGGAGAGTCCTTCTTCAATGGAAGTCTTCAAACGGAGGCTGGACAGACATCTGTCTGAGATGGTTTAATGAATCCTGCATTGAGCAGGGGGTTGTTCATGATGACTCTGGAGGTTCCTTCCAACTCTAACATTCTATGATTCCATATCGTATAATGCATTACACATGGTCCTCCATATAATATAATGCTCTTCCCATGGTCCTCTATAGAATATAATGCTCTCTGCATGGTCCTTCATAGAATATAATGCTCTCACCATGGTCCTCCATAGAATATAATTATCTCACTATGGTCCTCCATAGATTATAATGCACTCCCCATGGTCCTCCAAAGAATATAATGCACTCCACATGGTCCTCCATGGAATATAATGCACTCCTCATGGTCCTCCTTGGAATACAATGCACTCCCCATGGTCCTCCATAGAATATAATGCCCTCCTCCATCATCATTGTTTGTGATGACGATGATGGGCGGAGGAGGGGCCCGATGCAGGCGCTGACACTGGGCCCCATAGCAGTCACGTGGCCTGCCGCCATCGACGATTGGCGGTTAGCCACTGGTTCTCCCTGTGCTTGTGTGAGTTTTCTTCTGGTTAATCAGATTAAGGTCATGATCACAATTTGGTGAGTTTTTTTATCTCAGTATTTGTAAGCCAAAACCAGGAGTGTAACAATCAGAGGAAAAGTATAATAGAAACACGTCACCACTTCTGCATTTTCACCCACTCCTGATTTTGACTTAGAAATACTGATGTAAAAAACTGACCAAACCCTGAACTTGTGAATATGGCCTAAGTTCCACATTTCAAAGACTAGTAAGACTAATGCTAATAAGAAATATAGATTGGGAACCCCACTGGGACCAGTGAGAGTAGACTGTGATGTCTGTAAAGAGCTGCAGGATATGTTGGCCCTATATAATGTCAGCAATGAAGAGTAAAAGATTACTATCCCTATTTGTTGCACTTGGAGTTTAGCTGCGTCTCTAATATCCATGTTAATGCTGCACACACCACTTTCATCTCTTACTGACTGGAGAAAGAGCTGGACCAGGATTTGTGTTGGGAGCAGGGTCTGGCTGACAACTGACTGCACAATGGCAGGATGTGCAACTAGAAAACTGTAGTGATTGCATTCCGACAATGTTATTCTATGATTGTATGTCCGATTTAATCGCAAGTGGGGGCGAGCCCTAAGAAGGCAATCCTATTTTTAATCGGATTGCATTTGGATCAATGTTATTCTATGATTGTGTGTTAATCTGTGATTTTTTTTCCAGCTCAGATCAGATCACAATCGGACTGGAAAAAATTGCAGCATGCTGTGATTGTAATCGGAAATTGGATCGCATTAGGCAAGAGATGTCAATGGGTGTGATAAAAAAAAAAAAAATTGCACGACACTCAGACCATGCGAGTGCCGTCTGATTTTTGCTCACCCATGTCCTTTGAAAAGCCGGCAAGTCATCTGCCACGTACAGTAAAATCACAGCAAGACCCGACAGAATAGAATAGTTAGAATAGATATATACACATAGAAAAGATAGATATGGTATAAAGATGTCAGTGACACAGATAAGTAGTACAGTGCTTATGTAACTTACTGTAGATGTATTTTTGGACTTACTATTTTCTGAAAAAAAATGGCGTGTGATCCCACAACATTTTATTACTCAGCAGAGGGAAAGAGGTCATCTGTGGAAAAGTGTTCATAGACTGAGAAGGGGGTAATACCCATGGAGCTTCCAAGGCTATTAATATCAGCTCATAATTGTATACTTAGCCTTTCCTGGTTAATAAAATGGGGGACCCCAAAAATAAATGATGTAGGTCCACCTATAATTAATAATCAGCAAAGTTTAGGCAGACAGCTGCAGGCTGATATCAATAGCCTAGTAAGGGGCCATGGATACTGGCCCCCTCCCAGACTAAAAACATCAGCTCTCAGCCAGTTTAGGAAATGCGCATCCATAATATTTGCCAGTTCAGGCACTTAGCCTTGCTTTTCCCACTTGTCCTGCTGTGGTGTGGTGGGGTTGATGTCACCTTTATATTGTCAATAAGACGCCCCATTACTAACCCCATAGTGATGTTGTATAAAAAAAAAAACCACACACCCAGAATAAAGTTCTTTAATTGACACAGATTCCTTTAATGAATCTAAATTAAACCAAGCCAGCTATACTCACGTCAACGCCCAATCCACTGAAGCCAATGTCTCCTGTAAAAGAATTAAATTAATAAACAACCATATTCCTCACCTGTACACTGAGAAGATAATAATCCATTTGTCCCGCGATGCGTCTACCTCTGCTACATCTAGATGACAGGCTGCATTGTTGCATGATGTGACTATACAGCCTGCCATCCAACAGACACACTGAGCTGCTTGTAATTCTATGCAGCTGCCACACTCAAATGAGGAGAGCCACTGGCCAGTCCAAGCATTGTGATGTGATCGTTGTCCGTGTTATGTGGCTGTCAGGCTGCGCCTTTAAGTTTATTTCTTTTGTAGGCAGATGCACCATCGCTGGAGTATACAACACTTACTGCAAAGTTTCATTTTGTGGATCTGGCTGGTTCTGAACGTTTAAAAAGAACTGGGGCAACTGGAGAGAGAGCCAGGGAAGGAATCTCCATTAATTGTGGATTGGTAAGTTTATGCATGTAGTGTGACCGGTTTTGTCTAACAAGATTCATACTTTATGTGCTTGTGGGTGATCGTAAGTTAAAGCTTTTCCTGGGGTAAATTGTTATAGTCTGGCTAAAGCATCAGTTTGTTAGTTTCAGCACACTTCAAAGGTGCTGGTTTACAGCTCCTTCACTTTTGCTGTACATAGGGAGAACTTGAATACACTAGACTCCAATTTTACAGATCTTGCAAGTTAAATCAGCAATCAAGTGCAAGGACATGGCTGATGACATAAATATACGTCATCGGAATTTCAGGATCCCATACTGGCAAACTTGACACTCCACCCCAGTTCCGCCTCCAACCCTCAAACCTTCCACAGTCCCAACGCCCACTCTTAGAAAAACTCCACTTCTGCATCATGTCCTCACCAATCACACATTAACAGTTCCCATCTAACACCAGATTACATACATAGAGATGAGCTTTTGTTTTGGCCAAAAGATTTTTTTACTAGAGCAGTAACTGGTTTTTAAGCCGCCACCACGACAAGGAAACTCTTTTGGCTGGGCTCTATTCTACTCTAACCTATTAAACATTTGTTAAAATATCCAATACTGCTTTTAAGTATATTTTTATTTATGTTTCTTTAAGGGAATGTGTCACATACATTTTTTAAAATGAACAATAATACCACATACAAGAGACAAATACCATCACACCATGACCAGACCGCATATTGCAACCACATAGTGACCGAATAATCCCACATGCAGGGGACAAATAATGCCACACCATGACCAGATCACATTACCACCACATAGTGACCGAATAATACCACATACAGGGGACAAATAACGCCACAGCAGGACCCGACCATATATTATAACCACATAGCTATCGAATAATACCACATACAAGGAACAAATACCGCCACACTATGACCAGACCATATATTACCACCACATACAAGGAACAAATACTGCCACACCATGACCAAACCGCATTTCACCACCACATAGTGAATGAACAATACCATATGCAAGGGACTTGTCTCTCCATCTTGCCCCCATGTCTCTCCATGCTGCTCCCATACTACGGCTTTACAAAAAAAAAGTTTCTCCTTACCTGGCCGAGGTCCAGTGGTGTCCTCTCTTCGATTCATCTGATGTGCGGATGCGCCAGCGTGTGGCTGTGACGTCATTCTCCAGCGACGTACGTGCTGACGTCAGCTGCCAGCCTGTGATTGGCTGACGGCTGTTAATTGTTGCCGTGAAGCCGAGAAGGCTTCCCGCATGGCGATATAGACTTTAAGTGAACGTGCGTCCGAAGACATTCGTTCAGTTATTGAACCAGCAGAATCCTTCCGCTGGGGCCCGGTGAGAAGATTTGTTTACCCCATATTGACCAAGCACTTTCCGTTTACGCCTAACAGGAGCAGGTCTGAACATGGGGAGACAGTTGAGGCAGTTTATTACCAACTCAGTCTTCTCATTTGCCAGCTACATGTTATATAGTGCATAATTTAGTTAAGTTTCTTGCAATGAGTGTATGAATGTGATGCTAACAATTTTTTATGTGTGAGTTACTTTAACAAAGATTGCACTGTGGCTCGTTCTTTTAACAGCTTGCTCTGGGGAATGTTATCAGTGCCTTGGGAGACCAAAGTAAGAAAGTACTTCATATTCCCTACAGAGATTCGAAACTGACCCGGGCTAGAACAACAAAAGTAAATTTTGAAGTGAAACAAATTTTTGAAATCCGTTTGTTCCCTACCTTGAAATATTTTCTATGTTGTCTATGTCCTGCTTTCCCGCTGGAGCAGAAAACTAAAAGGCTGTCCCTTATTTAGGGATAGTGCTTTATTTTGATGATTTGCCGTATACTTTGACCTGAAATCATAGTCATAAATGTTAGAGTTGGAAAGACCCCAGGGATTGTTTAACCCCCTGTAATGCAAAATTCAAAATATCTCAGAAAATTGTCCATCCCCTGTTGAAGACTTCCATTCACGTGTATGCAGATATATATAGATGTCTGTAATTATATCAAAAAGGGCAACATACTATATAAAGCGATAGATTATTATAACTGGATTTACCTGAAGAATGTCCACTGGGTCAAAACGGTCCGTATCGCTGTCTGGTAGAGGGTGACCGGGGTTAAGCTGCCCTGAATGGGGTCCAATAATCCCTCAACCTGGAGGTACTTTAAAGGTACAGAGGTCCAGGCCCCGCGAAACCTGTCTCCTATCAATCCTGCCAACGTATTTATCTAAAAGGACCCTGAATCCACCAAAGGGAATGAACAGGAAAACGGATAAAGAAAGAAAGAATACAAAGGAAGGATAAAGAAAATAAAGTCTTAATACAACACTCACACACAGTGGAACATAAGGTCTCAGGATTTAACTAAAGTATAAGGTAAAAACACCTAATGAACTTTAGTTAATATTTCAGAACGATCCAGCTGCTGAACTAATGAATGTTTCACCGGGTTAAACCAGACTGGCAGAAATATAAAGGGAAAAATTAGAAAAAACAAAAGCAGCCGGGCGAGGCTGCCTAGCCTTAGCAAAGAGAGAAAAATTAATTCACTCACCCGAAACAGAAGTCAGTGTGGAAGTCAGATTTGGCAATCGCGACGATCTTCGTGGCGATCACCCATGACGTCCCCCCTTTACGGGGGCCCCCGGACCCTCATGACCAGGTTGTGGGGGATTGTGTGAAAGGTCGTCCCGTTATCATTGCCCCCACTGAAGGAGGTAGAGGTGACGGTATGATGGTGCACTACTTTTTAAGTAATGACTTGTGAAACCATTATGATTTTTAAAAACGGGAGGGAGGTCCGCGAAATCCCCAAAAGGATTAATTTGGGGAGGGATCCTGTACGGCCGATGAATTGGGACCCAACCTAGGAGGAAACTTAAGTTTTAATATTCTGGTAGACAACCACCCAGATCTTCACCTTCAATTCGACCAGAAACCCCCCCCAACAGCCAACCGTTTGTAACGGTTCTCGTAACCCAGTCTTAATGTTGGAACTATAGTCTCCCTGGAAGTCCCACAGGGGCCCCCTGACCCCCAATACCCCCTCAAGTAGAGTACAGTGACACTACAATCCCCCTGGGAATAGGAACCCGGACTTCCCCCCGGTCCCTGGGAAAGTACGAGATAAGGATCAGGAAGCAACTTTTTGAGCAGTCAATGCGCGATGGGAGGTAACTTTTACACCCCTCTTGAGAACTTCCCAAAGTCCCCAGAAAAGGAGGCAAAGTCCTAGGTACAACCGCACCGTGCCGTGTCATCAGTTATTTTGCAAAATTCACCCCACTGGCAATCTTTCTGGATTGCCAACCCCAAAAACTGGTTAGTTTAGCCAACCAAGGAATCCCAACACAATAGGAGTGGTAGCCCCCAAAAAATAACAAGACAATTGCTTTTTGTATTGCCCCTACTCGAAGATCTTGTTATGAACAGTTTGAACCAAGACCTTGACCAAGGGCTAAATCAATAGGGTATGGGGAGGTTTGGCCAATACACTGTTGTCCATGCACCTGGGCAAACCGAGGTCCACAAGATTAGCCCCGGACCCATATCAAGAAAAACAGAAATCCTCTCAGTTCTAGTACCAATAAAACCCCCCCGAGGCACGATAAACTGGGGGATTTGGGGACGAAATACAGACTCCCAGGTTAATCTGGGTCAAGGGTCCGGGATGGAAACCCCCAACAAAAATGTCCCTTTCCCCCGCAAAAAAACACCTTTAGTTTGCGGGCACGGATTTTACAAAATGATGTCCCCCAATGATGGGTTCTCAGAACAGACCGGGGAACCCATTAAGGGCTTTGGTGGTGGAGTCATATGGGGGGCGGGGTTACCTCGCGTCTTCCCCAAGCGTCTATCCAATGCGAATAGCGAGGGCCATAGCACCTCCAGTGGATGGAGGAGAATCATCTGAGCCAAAATCTTTTTTAAATTTGTCAGAAACCCCTTGAAAAACTGGCCCCCAAGAGGGGTCATTCCACTGGTACTGTTGCCCATTAGGAATCAGAAGAATTTTCCTCGCTGGGTTTTCCCCTTTCCGTTTTTTAGTAACTTTTTTCGCAAGGGAAAAATCCCCGGATCTATATACCAGACCCGGGAGTAAAAAACGACCCCTGAGGGGACTGGGGACCCCGGAGGAAAAAAGAACCCCCAAGATGAGGGCCCCCCTTTTAAAAAGCGAGATAAAAATTCCCCCCCTGCTCTTCCCCCAGGGCCCAGGGGCCCCAGCAAAAAAATAAAAAAATTTTAAAGCTCCCGGAAAGAAAAAAAATTTTCCCCCCCCCCCCAGGAACCCCGTCGGGGAGGGGAACCCCTTTGGTTAGATCTGGTTGTTTTTGGGGGGACAAAACTTGGATTAATGTTGCAAATTCCAGGAAACCCCCCGAACTGCCGGGGCCGCTGGGCTTGGGTCCTGCGCGGGGAGAATCTTTATTTTTGGGGTGAAAATGTCACGCTGATAGCAGATATAT